>JASDDO010000004.1:124535488-125242227 GCA_030015575.1 Agapanthus africanus | reverse complement strand
TAGTTTTGAGTTATATCATATTGATTTTGCTTTGGATTTGGTATTGATGTCTTCCCCATGACTCCGATGATTGCGGGATGCTTGACGAAGTTCTGATTTCAGTTATATGCTCATTTTTCATGCGCATTAGCGTTGCCCTACGTTTTGTTTTATGTATTTATGATTTCGGAGCCCCGGCGATTTGATGGTTTTGGCTGAAATATTTTAGTATTTGGGGAAGTTTTAATTTAAATTCGGGGACCGAATTTCTTTAAGGGGGGAAGATTGTAACGTTTTGAAAATCGTTTCGGTGAATTTTCGAAAAAACGGTAAAATAAGGGTGTTTTCTGTAAAAAGTCAAAATGCAAATATCTTTATTATAAAATTAAATATACATATTCTAGCTATATAATTGTTAGTATTTGGTGTTTATTGAGCCACTGCTAAAATTTCAAATTTTCTGAAAATTTTTCCGTTTTAAGGTAAAATAGTCAGTATTTTCCGTTTTAAACCCGATTGTGATCAAACGTCCGTAAAAACTTACCGGCACCTAGTTTAGCTAAAATAAAGCTAGTGCGCAAACTTTGGGGGTATATGGAAGGTTTTGGTTCAGATAAAATTTTTCCCAAATAAAATATTATTTTAAGCGGTACATTGTGCACGTAAATCGAGAAATTCCCTATTTTCTACTCTTGGCCGAATTCTTTGAGGGGGGATTCATTTGGATGGTTGAGTCATGGTTGTAAAGTTTTTGGAATTGATGAGGTGTTATTTGACTCATTTGGTGCATTATTAGAAGCTTTAATTTACTTTTGGAAATGGATAATTTATTATTTGGTGTGCTCACCCCCTCCACCTTATGGCCAGCACATTATTTCAGCCCCTCATTATGAATGGCCGCCCCCCCCCCCCCACATGATTGGCATAGCAAACCAATTGTTTATATTAATTAGGCTATGGCTTCATTCAATATGATTCATTCTCCATTTTACATTCCTCATTCCACAGAGCAAGAAAAATGAGCTCATCACTTTGGCCGAGCCCCCCAAATCTGTCCCATCTTTTTCCTTCCTCAATTTCTTCATCTCAAAGCTCATTTTATCTCCAAAATTCCTTCAATAAATCCACAAAACTCCTAAATAAAAGTAAACCCATCATTTCCTTTCACAAATCTAGCTTGGATCTACAAGAAAAACATCATTTTTGGAGGAAAAAAATGATGGATCTAGTTGCTTGTTTGTGTTCTTGAAGAGGTATAATTTTCAAAACTTAATCTTTATGTAATATGTTTAAATCTTTATTTAGCTATTTAATTGGTTATTATAGCTTTTAAACTCTTGATTAATTCATTATTCGCAATTTTTAGGAAATTCAAGTTAGGGTAAAACTTGGTAAAGTGTTTAATGTTAAATTGTGTTTAAGGAAACTTATTCTAGTGATGGAATATGATAATTATTGTTAATTACTACTTTGTCTAATTGAGTTAATTAGCATACTAGGTTTTTATAAATCATTTTTGGGCAAGATTAAAAATTATGAAAATGGTTTGGATCACTAAATTAAGTTATTTTGTGTTGTTGGAAATTACTAGAATTGTTAAAGTTCTAGTTTTGTGTTAAAATGAGCTGAAATGATATAATTTGCTTACTAGCTTTTCGACATAATTTGGCGTGGGTTTTAGATGAAATTGGAAATGACGTAAATATTAATACCTACAATATTTATTATGTTTATAAATGTGTATTTGTATTATTGGGTTTCAATGTGGCAGTTTTCATGTATAGAGACCCTATTTAAGGGTTTCGACTATGTTTATGGTATTTGGATTCTTGGTTTTGAGTTTGGGATGTTGTACTTGGCCGTTGGATGTTTGTACGTCAACGACAAGTGTAGTTGATTGTTTTGGATGTGTAAGCTATAGGTTCTAACCTATGAACGCACCACATACCATTTTGAATTTCGGAATTGGATGTTAATAGCGTTGCGAATTCGTATTGATTATAGGTACCCTCACGTGGATTCCGAGACGATGCAGAAGATGATGGAGGCATCTACACCGACACGCAGGATGCAGGTGAGTAGATTTATATCTACGGGGAGAAGTCGGGTGGATGGCGTATAGCACCCCCGCAGTCCGTGGTGATGTATACGGATGCGTATACACACCTACGATTATTATTTTGTTGTTGGGATATTATTGATGTTTAGGATGGATAATTGGTGGACTTGGATGATTTAGTATTGCGGACCCTAGGTAGTGGGTGCACTACACATACCTATACACACATGCATACTCGCGTACATCCTCATTCATATGTACTTTGGGATTCTATATTGTCATGTGTTCATATGGGTATGAGACCATGTGCTCACATGCAGATTGAGGATGATACATGGGATTGAGGTGAGTCGATGATTTTTGATCCGAGTTTATGATATCGGTGATATGGTAAAATTCATATTTGAGATACGACATGATGTTTTAGCGGGTCCTTTAGCGTAGTGTTTCATACACCTGCTTGCTTACATAGATGGTATCAGCATTGTACTAGACGTAGTTCATTACCCTGGATCATGATATTTGATAAAGATGATACCGGATGAATAGTGTGATTGATGTGACTTTGACCCGTACCCAGATTTGGGGATGCCGTACGACGGGTTTACGTACGAGCTATATATTGATGATTGATCCGCACTCTTGACTTGGGATGTCTGATTATAGATATGGTATCGGATATGATATTATTGAGGCGGGATCACCGACTATACATATACAGGTATGTATATGTACCGACTCAGATGATAGGCGGTTTCCTTACCTGTAGTTCAGCCGTATAGTTTAGTGTAGTTGTTAGACTAGATTAGATTTCTTACCTATTTCAAAAACTAACGAATCGTGGGTATTTTAAAAGACAGCCCAAGGGATCCTACGGATATTTCAAAGGACGCATCTTTTCATAAAAACACCGTAGCCCCTATTTTCAAAACCCCATGATTCGTGTTATTTCAAAAGGGCACCATTTGTAGGATTTATTAGGGTAATGCAGTTTAGTTATCGTTATGTCTTGTATTCCGTTCATTATTGCTGTTCGCTCCGCATCGCATACTTATGTTATAATTTCTTATTGAAATGTTGATATCATGCTGTTAGGACACCAGCACCATTACCGATGATGCGTATGTACCACATACACTTACTTGCCGGCTCACACACATCTTCATCGGTAATTGCCATGCCACGTACACTTTAGAAATACTATTGCATTGGCGTAGGTTGTTAGCTAATAATTTAGACATGATATTAGTGTACTTGCCTTATATGCTAGATTAGACATTGTAGTTATTACTTGTTACATCATGCATGATATTATTCATGGATTTTTATGCCTATATGCACTGTTTACATGTTATTGAGGATTGGATTCGGATTTCCATGAGATTTTCTGGATTTGGGGGAAAACCGCAAAACTTATATAAACTTCTTTTCTCTCTTTAAAATAAAAAGTGCGGTTTTCCCATGATGTATGAGTCGTCCACCATGAGTTTGCTGATGGATTTGGAAACCCGATTCGAGGAGACGGATGAACCGTTTCGGGTACATGGTGGACCCGGTAAGGTACCCCGGGGCAAGAAGCGCGTGATGATGACGATGTGAGCCTGGCAGGGGAGCACTACCTACCGGTGATTTTACCCGACGCGTCGGATATCCGGAGGATACCATCGTGGTCTTGAGATGGATGATAGGGGCCGGTCTGGACTGACGGTGCCCTAGATATTATGATCGAGACATTGAGATTTCGAGATTTTGAGTTACAGAGACTGTGATACAGAGATACCGAGATATTGGGATTATGTTTTGTGCCGATGCTAGGCACTGTTTTATGCTGATTTCATTATGATACCTCATTTTAAAAATACAAAGGAAATCTCACTAAATTATGAAAACAGTTCTTCATTTACATGTATTCTGTTTTCATGCATTCATACCTCATTCATATGATATATTGGTACCCTTGGGCACTGACACGGGCACATGAGATTACACTCGGGTTAGATATTTACCCTAGCATTGTTATAGGCTGCTGGTTATATATTTTTGAGGATATATTATGATCGTATGACCTAGGATTGCGTCATACATGCGATTTTCTGTTCGTAGATGTATTCTATTCACGAGTTGGCAACTCACCCCCGTCGAGCCCCAGTTTCTTGCAGGTTTGCCGTACTGGTTTCATTACGGCTTTGCGGGCACAGTTTCGTTCGGGTGACTTGCTAGTAGGTGGGTTTATTGGTATCGTACCCATCATATTACCTTGTATTATATTATTCAGTTGTATCTAGTAAATTCCATCAACCAAACATGTACTTATTTGAGATAGAGACCACTGTTGATTATTCTATCGACCTTAGAGTCGCGCTGTGTATTTTTACGGATTTCTTGTTGTTATGAGTTTCTATTTGAGTTTTGATCCTCGCCCTTGGCGTTGTATATTATATTGCTTATGTGGTTGTGGTCGTCGATTGACGAAGAGCTAGCTCCCGCTTGGGGATGCCTTTTTATTGATTTCATATACTATTCATGTTGTATCCCGTTTGGGAGCCAGTATTTACAAAGGAGACTCTGCCGAAATTTTCAGGAAATACTTGATGTTTTAAAACTGCATAACTCGGCTTATGCTATTAAAACTACTTGATTTTAAATTGGTTTTCCTTCACTCTACTACTTTTCTTGGTTTGGATTTCTAGGTTTTCGGTTTACTTAGATTACGTACGCCTTGAGACGTTCGTAGTTTAAGTGCCGGTCATATTCCTTACTTTCGGGCCGTGACATATAGTACCTGATAGAGTACTTTTGCATGATCATTGCATACCCTGCTCATCATATATATATTGATGTTATTAAATTGCACCTATTAGGCATGATTATTGCGTATCCAGTTCATTCATATAGATATTATATGTTGGCATATGTTAGAGTATCGCAGTACGTGCATACTCGCGATTACCTTTATATATTATCTACTATTCACGAGTTAGCAACTCACCCCCATTGTGCCACAGTGTTTGCAGGTTGCCCCTCGGAGTACTCGCGGCAGGCTGGTTTCTTGCATCTTTTGATACAGATACCACTACAGTTGGTGTGTAAGCTTTTGCTGATAGGTGGGTTTTGTGCGGTATCTGTTTATTTTTCCAGTTGTGTACATCATTGTATCTAGTATTCTCCATCTACTACTTATGTATTGACTTAGAGACCAGTTGTGAGGACGATGTATATTATTTTGTACTCTGGTGTCGAGCTCGTTGTGAGCCGACTTTATTATGCAGCTTTATCTTTCATGATGTTTGTTTTCACTTATACTTCTCATTTCTTCGCTTCGGCGTCGTATATTTATTTTTTCATGGTGATTGTTTCCGCCGTTGGGCATGATTGCTCCCGTTTGGGATGCTTTATTCTTATTGTATATCATTTTATTCATATATTGTCTTGTACCCGATTTCGGGGCTAGTTTTTACAAAGGAAATGCTGCCAAAAATTTTAAGATAATAACTTGAACATTAAAGAATTTTATTAAATTACTTAAGGTTTTCTAAAAGGTTTAACAAATGTTCTAATAAATGTTTTAAACACTCGCTACTTCAAATGGTTTTGATTTCTGGGTTCGGCTTAGTTAGTAGCGTTACGCCCATAGACGTTACGTGGTTAAGTGCCGGTCATGGGCCGAACTTTGGGTCGTGACAGCAGATCATACTAGTGGGGCCAGGGTAGTCTAAGAGTACACCCTATAACTGTTCCTAGTCGAGGGTGTATCGAGACAGGGCATCGATACTCCAGAGTAGACTAGCGTATACGCATCTTGACCCATATGATGGGCGATGGATGATCCTATATCCATTAGTGTTTGACATCAAAGATGGTGTACGAGTGCTCAGTGGTGACTGGGTACACTGAACGGACTCGTCGAGAACTCCTAGATGGTATTATACCTATCGTCAGATAGCAGTTCTCTAGTGACACTGGTATAGGTTAGTCTGTAGACCCGAGATCGTCATAGAGTCTTGTGTGATTCCCACTGTGCTTTGATTTCCACCTTACCACGTTCATGAGAACGTGCAAAACGGTGGCTTTTGGGTACAGTCCTGAATCACATGGAAGCAATGAGCGATAGTTGGGGTTTCATCACTCCCGGTATTGGGGGTTGATGTTGCGCTGTGTTCGATTGGCTATAACTGGAAGTCCCTGGCCAGGCCTGATATGGAGATATACTGGTAAGTGTTATCAGTAGTTTCTCGACCCGTTATGAGCCTCATATCGACACGACTTATCGGTTACTGGGGTCTGACGTTTACCACACCTAGACTGGATATGCGAGATATCAGACGAAGAGACCGGACTGTACGGTAGTGTTACTGATTGGATTCACAGGTGTGTGAAGGCTTGCTTGTTGATATTCTGATCGCTCAATACCCGGATGGCTGTTACGTTTAGCTGACCGCTTGAAGCTTGTGGGTGTTTGATATGATCATCACCTACTGCCGGCGTATTGACGAGTCTTTAGAGTCCTACACAGAGGCTTCCTGGCTCAGGCAAAACGGAGTAGGAGCATATATATGATATATGCGGGACCGAGATTGATACGTGTATGTGATACCGTATTCTATTCTCGCGATATGTGATATCGGCCGGGTATATGTGATATAGTTGGGTTATCGAATCAAGTGTTGATTCGATAAAATGATATATATTATATTGGTCGGTTATATGTCATATAGCCGGATTATTAAATCAAGTGTTGATTTAATAATTTAATGTATAATTATATATATGATATATTACATTACATTAACTAATATAATCTCACTTAAATGATTCTTTTTCTCACATATAATGCATTGATATATATGTGATATATGTTAAATGTATTTTTTTCTTTTGTTACATAATTATATATATGTGATATGTATAATTGAAACATGTTAGGTTATAAATGCAACTAGGGTTTGTTAGATTCTTACCGTGGCTAAGATTAGGGTTTGATATATATATTTATTTATTTATTTTATTCAAAATTGTAGACTTTTGTCATGATATTTGTTTTGTTAACTAAGTCTACTCTCTTGATATTTTGCTAAGATATTTGTTTACCAAACCCTAGCCCTAGCCTAAGGTCAAGTCTCTACAAGGGTTAAGCATGACATGCTTAACCCTTAGTTGTATTTCTAACCTCAACAATAATTCATTTCATTCATCACACTTCATCTTCTTCTTGCTCTTCACAAAAGCTTTCTAGATTTTTCATTTGTGATGAATGTTTGAGAGAAAAAGAAAACTAAAGAGAGCAAAATTTCTACTTCATCATCCTCTTCTATACTAGCCATATAGATTAGTGTGTTAGCTTCACTAATCTATCATTAGTGAAAGTAATAGCTTGGGTTAGTGATTTCTCAAGGTAGATCATCTTTGATAGTGAAGTCTTCAAGCAAGGATGCCTCATTCACCTCATGGAGTCTCTACAGAGTCCGGGAGCTTAATGATCGCACGAAGGGACCTCAACTCAGAGCTTATGAAGCGAAGGAACGAACTACAAAGGTTGTAATCCCTAATCGTTTAGTCGTAAAGTGTTTACATTTCGATTTTGTTTGATTCTCTAGTTAAAGGTTCATGGTTAGGGTTATCTAGAACGGCAAAAATTTAAACTTGGCATGGACGATGCCACCCGAAACCTTGCTGCCATCCTAGGTATCCCAACATCTTCTTCTCTCCCTTGGCTTTCGCCTTGGATCTAGAAGAGGAAGATCCCCCAATAAGCTGAGCGGGTGTCTCCTTGAATTCTTTCAGGGTGCCCTCTGAGCTCCTCAATAAATTGAGGAAACTTGGAAGTGTAACTTCCTGCCTTTGAATTTTGCAATTCATGATAAACTGGGCGTAGGTGGAGGTTAAGGACTGTATAATTAATTCAATACATAACTCATTCTCCAACGTGGTCCTATGGTCCGTGAGCTCTTCAAAGTAGCTAATCATTGTAAGGACGTAGTCCCCTACAGATAACCCGATAGCCAACCTCGCTTGAAACAATATCTTCGAGGTCTCATATCTTGCGATACGAGATTGCTCTCCATATAAAACTTTGGTAAGAAGGAAGATGGAAGCTAAGTCCATCTTCTCGTGCTGCCTCTGTTTTTCACTATCCATGGAGGCTAACATGAGGCACTTAGCTCTCGCAAAATCCTTTTCCCATGTCAGACGGATATCCATATCCGTGGCAGTGGAACTTAGACCTGAGACGGCGGGGGGTTTTGTAGTAAGAAGGTAGTCCAGCTTGTCATGGGTAAGTGGCATCTGGACATACCATAGCCAATCAATATAGTTCAGCTCAGTCAAATTATTAGCTAATTTCCTATGTGCGGTCATTTTGGTCGCTTTAGCATGATTCTCTTACAAGTTTAGATTGGTTATTAGTTTATCTAAACAGGATGGCTCCCACTGTTTCCTCGAATCCTTCATCAAACAATAAAAGAAGAATTAGTCAGGATTTATCTCACTTTTACTATTCTTGCTTAACCTTTCAGTCAGGCCGGTGTCGGTACTTCAAGGGAGGTTTTCCAACGCTTTCGCGAAGTTCCTTAATTACAAAACCTCTTTTCTCTGGAGGCGTAGCCTCGCTAACACCATTCTGGACACCTACTTGGTTTATAGCATTGATCGTTTAGTGAAAAAATCCCCGAGAAGTAGCGCATACTCACAGTAGGATCGGGATCTAAATATCATTGTGTGATAACTAAGAAGGAAGCCTACCATGATTATCACAGTCCAAATGGTATGCAATACTGGCAAGTTTCAGTACCTTAGAAACTCATGATGTGGATTTTTGCCCCATGCTCTTATGACCTTGACGAAGGCCAACAAATCATAAGTCACATGTCAAGTTCTACCCGTCATTGTCCAAGTTAATTTGAACCCACCCGTACATACCCTTGACGAAGGCGAACAAAGTTGTACGACTGTTAGGTTACTTAACTAACGCCAGAGCGGGGGCTGGACGAGTGCGGGTGCAAAACATAAGCAACGCCTACTATATATATATATAATATATATATATATATGCATTCGTATCATGCAATAATAGGCATTCCAGATCATAATTGAATATATTGGATATACTAGGAATTCCGCGTTTCGTTTAAGCCTATAACGAAAGACGGATTCCACGGTCGTGATGAATAGCCAAACACCCCACCCTACACCCCTATGGGTGCGGCAAACTACCCGCCAAATTCCAGAGGTGAAGAAACCTCCCTCAGTAAAATGAGTAGGCCACTCGGCACTTCAAAGAATCCGGTAGTTTGTGCACCCCACCTCGGGTTTATCCTAGGAGCAAAAACAATAAAAGAAATAATATACAATGGTGGCTACAACCTCAACCCGGATGTGCCCTGATATTACATAACTTTTACAAATTATATGAATGAAAGAAAAAAACACTCTTCTCACATCCCCCCGGCTATTCATCCACGACGATCCAATAAAATCCATATCCACAAACCAAACATCACAGATATGTGCAACCCCAAATTAACCGACATATAGCAATTAGCTGATGTTTACGAACACATATATATAAAACACAGAAAAACACGATTAGCTAAAGTACTTAGAATTTCGATCGATAACCA
This sequence comes from Agapanthus africanus, assembly GCA_030015575.1. Lineage (NCBI taxonomy): Eukaryota > Viridiplantae > Streptophyta > Magnoliopsida > Asparagales > Amaryllidaceae > Agapanthus > Agapanthus africanus. The sequence goes on along the minus strand of JASDDO010000004.1, from coordinate 125,232,573 downwards.
AATTTTAATCTACCCCAAGTACAACATAGTTCACAAAAGATCCTGGGTAGAAAACAAAATATCCTAAAATCACAAATCCACAGTATAGAAACATCGAAGAAAACCGAGTCGACTCGGCGTCGACTTGGCCACGGAACCGGGCGAAACGCATGGTTTCGCCGCGCTATCGCGGCGGTCTCAGCGAGTTACGAACTCGTTTTTCTTGAGTGTTCTCAAAAAAGCCTGCACGTTTTTTTGAGGCCCCTAAAAATATTTTTGCACCAATTTTGAAAATCGACAGAAAGTGCATTTTCGGACGTGATTTTTGGTATTTTTTCGTTATCGAATTTCTAAAGACTTTGCTAACTAGCTAACTAAGGTTTTGTAGGCTCTGATACCACTGTATGCCGATGTCTAAACATAGCTTGAATACTATGAATTTCTAAAGACTTTGCTAACTAGCTAGTTAAGGTTTTGTAGGCTCTGATACCACTGTAAGCCGATGTTGCGTACCCCGCGGTTCGCGGGTAGGCGGAATTTACAAAAATCGATGATTTTGACTACGCAACACCGGCTATAACTCCAGGATCTTTACTAAAATCTTAACTAGCTAACATATCTAGAGTTTTATCTACTATGGTAGAATGTTATACCTCCAAGATCGAGTCCTTCGGGTCTTCTATTGTTCCTCTCCAAGGCTCCTCGGTGATCGGATCGGGTTTGCTCCATTGGCCTTCTCTTGTCAAAGATGATCCATCGCAAGAGAATGTGCTCCAAGCTTCAACCTCTAAATGAGGTAACTAAGGTAGATGGTTTGCCATACCGACTAGCCTAGGAGATGTAGAGAATACTAATAGATTGTTTGTCTCACTAAACCCTGTGGCTTATTGTTGGGGTAAAAATTTACACCCCGGTTGACAAAGTCAAGATCAAAGTCAACCCCAAGCCAAGTGGGCCCAAGCCCCGGGTCAAGTGGGCCAATGCCCGGGTCTAGCCCGAAAATGAAGTGGCCGGCCTTCCCCATGCCAAAATAAAATTTTTGTAATAAATAATTTTGTTGTATTTCTTTTATTTTATTTTATGAATAAATGTAAGAAAATGGGCATAAAGCCAAATTTTTGTAAAGCCCATGGCTTATGTGCAAAAAGAAATGGCACTTGAGCCATGGGATAGGCAAAATGCCATTTTTTGAAGCCCAAGGGGCTATATGTAAAGTGTATAGCCTATAAAGGAAAAGATAATGAAAATATCTCACAACCTTTTCTCTTTAAAAAGAGCAAATATAGATCTGAGAACTCTCTCCTTCCTCAAGGTTCTAAAACCTTCTTCTTTCTTTTGAATTAAATCAAGAGTTTTACTCTTCCTTTTATAAAACTAAATAGTTTTTCACCACAAAACCCACAAAGGGGAACTCAGATCCCAAAAAGAAGAGATTTTTAAAATCTCACAATTCTTGATCTTCAAGATCCGGCCAACAAACGAAGAAGAAAGAGACCCATCTCCAGAAACCCCACTTTGGGGAAGAACTAGGGCTCAAGGGGTGAAGCCGTTCATCAGCTTCAAAACATCTTAGGAGTTTAACTCCACTCTAATTTCTCTTTCGAGAGTTTCTGGGGCTAAAAGCACCTTTTTCTCGCCGGCGCCCAACCGCCCGAGCCACGCTAGCGCTCAAGTGCCCGGTGCTCAAGTGCCCAGCGCCCACATGCCGACACGTGGCGCGCCAGCGCTCGAGCACCAACACGTGGAGCGCGAGCGCCCAGCGCCCACGTGTCGACACGTGGTGCGCTAGCGCTCGAGCGCCCAGCGCCCACGTGTTGGAAACGTGGTGCGCTAGCGCCTAAGCGCACAGCGCTCAAGGCGCTGGCCCCACGCGTCCTTTGGGCACTTTTTTCCTTTTTTATATATATGTATATATATATATATATATATATATATATATATATATATATATATATAGATATTGATACTCACACACTCCATAACACCGTCCCTCTAAAAAACATTTTAGGCCGGGGCGCGGCCCCGCACCCCGCAAGGGGGCTGCTAGCACCCTTTACCCCAGCCCGCTATCCGGGTAGCGGGACCCCGTAAAAACTCTGCGTGGCTCCCGATATATCCAAGCCCCCTCCAAAACAAAACACACGTATACTGCACATTGAGTTCACACGGCTAGTTTAACCCGTCAATCGGAGGTTCCCTCGCTCCAAAGGAGAGGGGTAATTAACGGCAGCTTAGTCCGCGGCTGCCGGAGATTCGGATACTCACAATCAATAAACCCCGACCTACCCTAGGCAGGGGGAATCTATAGTACGCCTGACAAGCGTGCGCGTATTCCCATCTCAATGGTGTGACGAAAAACACCCTACAGATTCTGGCACGCCCGGTGGGACCGTTCTCTCCTCATATATTTCAGGTTAAACGTTTATGCGAACTCAATCAATATACATATCGATTGCCTATACTGAAATGATGTTTTTTTCGTGCAGCAATCAACTTTCGATGACAATGTCTCCCAGGAAGTATTCAACTTCCAACGCGACCCCGATCATGTACGTGGTCAAGGTCAATGCTCGTGTGGTTCTCCTCGCAAGCCTCAGTCGACAGTGGGAGGAACTGCCCCACCAGTTTGGCTCCGGAAGCACTCATCTGGCAGAAATCCCGGCAAAACAGGTGGCCAAGCCGGTCTCAAGGGGCAAGAGGCCGAATGTTGTGATCGCTAAGTCACCACAACCGAAGCTTAAGACGGTGTCTGAACGACTCTATGGCGCTCCAGCTGGGGGAAAGACTTCCGGTACAAAGGACAACATCAAATGTTGCGGATGAGCTCAAGTGATGACTCCAACAAATGCACAATCGAGCGTATCTCTAAAATCCTCCATCCCCCGGTCTACGGCGTCTTCCCAAAGAGCCGAAGTCTGCCAGGTGCTTAGAACAGAAAAGTTAAGGCAGAAGCGGCTCAGGTATCGAGCCAACAAGAGGGCCAGGGCTTCGGCCAAGTGGAATCTTGTGAAGTTCAAAGAGCAGGGTTACTCTGTGACGAAGGCTGAGTCGGCCGTAAAAATCAGCAATTCCTTCGAACCACTGAAGTGGGTTCAGAGAAATGCCATGACCGCCAGAATCAAGAAGACAGTGGTCCGAACGTCGCTATAAAGAGACGTGTCCCGGCCCCAACAGAAAAAGTATGACACTGTCTCTTCAAGAGTCTATCAGGAGCTCTGTGCCGCGCGAAAGCAGCGGGGCAAATCCAGAAAAGAAGCGCCAGCGCCATTCAAGAATCCGGCCAGGCCATCCGCCTTCAAACGACTGCCCGCTACTGAAACAGGGGGGTCAAGACAGCGATCAATGAAATCAGCCGCCGATAATAAAAAGACGGCTGGATATGTTATCCATACGGTCTATATGGCGGGCGGGCACCCCAGCGAAAACCTTCGCAGCAAAGGCAAGGTAGGGGCCACCACATCCCAAGCCCAATCTGTCTTGAATATGCTTGCCGCTGTCCAAGAATAGCCGTCTCCGCTGGATGAAGAAAACCCTCTCGATGAGGATGATAGGTAGAAAGACCCCTCGGTCCATGCAGAGTCGAGCTCGGAGAACGAGGAAGAGCCGACTTTCCGCCCCAGGACCGCGAAGCAAGAGCTGCTTCAAGAGCTTCGAAAACAGCTCAAGAGCAAAGATAAAGAGATGGCCAAGCTCTATTCGAAATTTGACAACTTAACGAATGTTGTGATGCAGCTTACCGCTCAAATTGCTCGAGCTCCTCCCAATCAAGCACAAGTCGCTACTCATCAGCCGGGTGATGACAATCCGAAACAGCCAATGCCTGTTCCTTTGGGTCCAAAGCTGGTCGAGCAGCACGAAAGCCGGCTACATTCCGCTTCTGGGGACGCCTTGGCCCCAGATAGCACTATCCCGCTAACACAAGATCGGATAATGGATTTGGTCACCAGCAAAGTTAAAACATTGGTGGTTGAAGCTGAAGCTCAGAAAGAAATTGGCAGTTGTGGGCGGCCATATCCCGCAAAGTATGATCTGATCGAGTTCCCGAGCAGCTACGTCATTCCTAAGTTCGGAAGATTTGACGGAATGGGGAATGCAAATCAGCACTTCGCCCACTTCAAAACATCGTGCGGAAATACAGGGGGCAATGACGCGCTCCTTCTTTGTCAGTTTGTCAACATCCTGACCGGTGTCGCCTTCGACTGGTACGCGAGTATACTAGACGGGTTCGTCATTACCTTTGCCCAAATGGAGTCTCTGTTTCGGCAAAGGTTCATGAGTGCCAGTGATAAAATCTCCATTGCCGACCTTGTGAGGACCAAGCCGGGGAAGAATGAAAGAAACACTGACTTTATCGCCCGATGGCGTAATCTCATAGTCAAGTGCGAACCACCGCTGGAGCAGGACCAGTTCGTCAGCCTTCTCATTGGGAACCTCAGCAATTGGATGGTCCCATTCTTGTGTACAGCAGGCCTCAAGACATTTCAAGAGCTAACCAAGAAAGTCCAAATGCTGGAACACTCGAAGCAAGAGTCTACCTCGGACTCTCAGAGAGACAAGACTTAGAAAATCAAGTGGGACGACAACCGTAGAAGCGGGAATCCCAGCAGTACCAATGTCTTCAATGCGTCCGACAATGAAGAAAAGCGAAGGGCGGGCGAATCCAAAACCAACCGGTCTCGAAAGCCATTGCTGGGAAGAGATAGGCCTTCTCTAGAGGAGAAAAAGAACAAGGTTTACACTTTCAGAAGGGACAAGGTCCGAAAGATATTTAAAGATGCCTTGAACAACGGTCAACAATTGCTGGAGTCGAAAAGACCTCAAGAAGCAAAAATGACCGACAATCCCCTGTATTGCCCGTACCACCGAGTAGTGAGCCATGCGATCGAGGATTGCTATATCTTCAAGGAATGGGTCGATAAGTAGTACAAGGCTGGAGAGATCGAGCTGTCCAAAAGTGTGTTGGTGAACAATCAAGTTGCAACCACCAACTTTATACAGACAGAAGATGAAGCCTTCTGAGAGCAGACAGCCGAACCTGCTGCCGTGAGAAATGAGACCGACTCACCGCAGCCTCCATAGAGTAAGCACATATCTAATAAGACGAAGAAGATGGTAAAGCTGCTTCAGAATGAGCACAGGATGGAATGGGAAGGACAGAAGAAGCCTACCAGCCCAGCTGCCAATGCGGCTCCATCAGGCTCAAAATCCAAGAAGCTCAAGAAGAAGTGCAGCTCGGCGCGAAAAAGAGTCTGCAGGGAGATTGACCATTCAAAAATATATCGATTCCCTTGAAGATTATGAACAGAAGGAAAGAACTCTGATTCAATTGAAAGAGTTTTTCCCTGTACAAGCGGCTGAAATTCTGGAGGAGTTAGAAGAAGACTCCAATGAAGAGATCCCAGTAGTGACCTGCTACGCCATCCATCTTGGCAGCGACTATGAGGAGGAGCTCTGTTTTCCCAAAGAGGGCGAGGAGCTCGCCACAAAGGCCAACCAAATCCAGCTCAGAAGCGGCAGGGCTCTACCGCCAAATCATGGAAATGCCTCAAAAGGAAACGAAAAACAGGTGGCTAATGAGGAAGATGATAGAGAGACTGCTAATGAAAACTCAAGTCCTTCCTTAGTGGACTACAATGTCTTGGCTCACCTCCGAAAGCTTCCGTCTCTCCCTAGCATCTACGATGCCTTGGTCCTATCTAAGGAGCTTAGAGATGTTCTCATTCACGCTCTACAAAACCCTGAGCGATATCAGGCTCGCTTTGCGGAAATTAGTATGAAAGAAGCCCAGTACGCTTTGCATGCCGCCGCAGTCACTTATAAGGATGAAAACTTGCTACTTGGAACGGCAGAGCATAATCGGCCGCTTTACGTGATCGGGTACAGCGACGGAGATCGAATTAATCGCATATTGATTGATCCGGGGTCCTCAGTGAACATCATGAATTTGCGAACTCTGAAGAGTTTGTCAATGGACGTCCGACACCTTTCAAGGGAAAGGATTGTCATTCATGGCTTCAACCAAAATTGCCAGCAAGTTCCGGGGTCCATAGCTCTGCCAATCAAATTTGGGGATCTGCAGACCGAAGCTAAGATATACGTGATCGATGCTGACACGTGTTATAAGATTCTCTTGGGACAGCCGTGGCTCCACGATTACAGCATCATTCCGTCAACTCTCTATCAATGCATGAAGTATACTAAAAATGGCGAAGAAAGACGCATTGACGGAGACATCCAGCCGTTCGGTGTGCATGAAGTCCGATATAAAGATTCTCGGTACTTCATGAACCACCAAAATGCTAAGCCACAACTGACTTAGGATAGACCGGCGCCAAAACTCAAAAGAAAACCTGCGCCGGCTGTCACTTTCAATAGCAAAAACGCCCAAGTGCGTCCGCGTTTCTGTAGCGACACTGATGAGTCCGACGCTGGAAGTCCGTCCTTCCGTAAAACTCTCCCTCGTTTCGGTAGCGATACGGACGAATCTGATGTTGAAGGCCCATCTAGCAGCAAAATCAGCCCTCATCTTGGCAGCGACACTGAAGAGTCGAAAGAAAAGGACCTGCCTTACAATAACTGCACAGATTGGACCCCCATGCAACAAGCGAAACTATGAGAGACTTTCGAAATTACAGAAGGGTCCCTAGCTGTCACAAGGATGTCGGAGCAGATCTACAAAGAGCTCGATGCATTGTCAGTCTCTACCGTGGACCAGCTGAAAACTTTCTACGTTCCCGGAAGGAAAAGTGGACAGAAGGGCATCCCGTTTTATGGGTCAATTCCTGTTGGGCACCCGGACGATTTGTCTGTCGCGTGCCTTCCCTATGAGCAGGGCATAAGAGCCGTCTTCAATCCCAGATACTATGCACCCGAGATGCGGGAATATTTCAAAAGGTGCGGATGCCGGCTATATCAAACGGAGTCCAAAGCAAAGTTTTATGAAGGACTATGGCATCCGCCCCAGGTCCGAGCACTCATTGATGGACGAATTCCAGATAGACGGGGCATAGGCTTCATTCAACCTGATTCCAAAGCATGTTACATGATCCATGTTGGTGAAGCCTGCGAAAGGTCAAATGATGATGGCGAGCTAGCCGAGCCAGAAGAAGCTCCTCAATAGCTAGAAGATGGCGGACAAGCAACCTTTGACGAGCTAACCGAGATTGACTTAGGAACGCCCGATAAACCAAGGCCGACCTACATCAGCTCACTTTTGTCAGAGGAAATGAAAGAACAGATAATCGTCCTGCTGCACGAGTTTGTTGACTGTTTCGTGTGGACGTACAAAGAGATGCCTGGCCTTTCCCCTGATGTGGCCATGCATAAACTGGCTATATCTCCTGATGCTAATCAAGTCAAACAAGCTCCTCGAAGAATGAGAAGGGAACTAGAAGAAATGTTCATTGAGGAAACCAAGAAGCTCATCGATGCCGGCTTCATCAGGGAGGAGAAATATGCGGATCGGATCGCATGCATTGTCCTAGTGAAGAAGAAAAATGGGCAGATCCGAGTTTGTGTCGATTTCAGGGACCTCAACAAGGCTTGTGCTAAAGACGACTTTCCGTTACCGGTCATGGAAATGATGGTCGATGACACCTCAAATTATAAGTTGTTCACCTTTATGGATGGCTCGTCTTGGTATAATCAGATCAAGATGTCTCCTGAAGATGAGAAGCACACATCATTTCGAACCCCGATCGGAATATACTGCTACAAGGTGATGCCGTTCGGACCGAAGAACGCAGGTGCCACATATCAAAGGGCAATGACCAATTTCTTTGATGACCTGATCCATAAAGTAGTCGAATGCTATGTTAACGATTTGGTCGTCAAGACTAAAGCCAAGGCCGACCACATCCAAGATCTTAGGACCGTTCTCACCAGACTGAGGGAATACGATCTGAAGATGAATCCTTTAAAGTGCGCTCTTGGCGTGTCATCGGGAAAATTCCTAGGCTTCATAGTCCGACATCGAGGGATCGAAGTTGACCCATCAAAGATAAAGGCCATCATGGAGATGCCCCCTCCAAAGAGCCTGACACAGCTAAGATCTTTTCAAGGAAAGCTTGCTTATATATGGAGGTTTATCTCAAATTTATCGGGAAGATGTAGGCCCTTCTCAAAGCTCATGAAGAAAGGAGCTCCTTTTATCTGGGATGCCGAATGTCAAGCAGCATTCGAAAGCATCAAACAATACTTGTTGCACCCTCCAGTGCTGGCTGCTCCCATTCCAAATAAACCGCTGATTCTCTACATTGCCATGCTAGATGAGTCACTCAGTGCGCTCCTTGCCCAGAATAACGAGGAGGGAAAATAAAATGCGCTCTACTACCTCAGTCGAACTCTAGTCGGGGCGGAACACAACTATTCCCCAATCGAAAAGCAATGCCTGGCTCTGATATTTGCTGTGAAGAAGCTGAGGCACTATTTGCTCGCTCATCGGGTAATGCTGATCTCCAAGGTCGACCCGCTCAAACCCTTGATGACCAAAGCAAGCCTAGCCGGCAGAATGGCAAGATGGGCTGTCATGCTACTTGAGTTTGACATAGTTTATACTCCTCAGAAAGTATTAAAAGGGCAAGCTCTTGCAGACTTTCTCGCTGCTCATCCTATACCAGAAGGGTCACCACTCAATTGCGTGTTACCCAACGAACAAGTGCTGCACCTCGAGAATGACGTTCCATGTTGGGAGCTCTACTTCGATGGGGCTTCATCGATAAGGACCTCCAGCAAATCAAGCGTCCCAGAGATAAAAGCAGGGATAGGATTGGTGTTCATCACGCCATCAATGGGAACCCTACGGCGTTCTTTTGCTCTCACTGAGCCTCGCACAAACAATGAGGCTGAGTATGAAGCTCTGATAGCTGGTTTGGAGCTCGCCATAGAAATGGAAATCCTTCGGCTACGGGTTTACGGGGACTCCCAGCTTGTGGTCAACAAAGTAAGAGGCGACTATAAGATATGCAAACCCGAGTTAGCTCGGTACAGAAGCCGGGTGGTGGAACTCATGAAACGGTTCACTCACATTGAACTAACGAGAGTCCCTAGAGCGTTGAACGGAAAGGCTGACGTAGTCGCTCGCTTAGCCAAGGAGCTGGCTGATCCTGACATGGACGAAATTCTGATCACAGTCAGGAGCCGGCAAATTCTACCCCATGTCTCTCTATGAGAAGGGGAAAGCCCGGAACAGAAGAGCAGTCCGGCCGAAGAAGCTTCGATCGTTCAAGACGAGCCCGATTGGAGAGAACCCTTCATAGAGTACTTCCGATACGACAAGCTGCCCGAAGGAAGGTCTGCGAGAGTTCAGCTGAAGAAGAGAGCTCTCCGATACGTGTTTGTAAATGACACGCTATACCGTAGGTCATATGACCAACTCTGGCTCAGGTGCCTGTCATCGGTTGAAGCCCAAAAAGTCATGAAAGAAGTTCACTCAGGCCTTTGCGGTGCTCACCAATCTGGCCCCAAGATGCAACTTCAAATTAAACGGCTTGGGTATTACTGGACCACCATGATATAGGATTGCGGAGAGCATGCAAAGAAATGTTATATCTGCCAAATTCACGGTGATTTCATTCACAAGCACCCCAATCCGTTGCATCCTACGGTGGCGTCCTGGCCCTTAAAAGTCTTGGGAACCGACATAGTTGGCCCAATTGATCCTCCGTCATCCAAAGGCTACCGGTTCATATTGGCCGCAACTGACTATTTCTCCAGATAGGCTGAAGCTGTCCCACTAAAAGAAGTCAAGACAGGAGATATTCTGGCATTCTTCCAGCATAATATTCTATACCGCTTCGGTACACCAAGAAGAATCATTTCTGACAACGGGCCTTCTTTCAAGAGCTTCAAAGTCTCAAGATTCTCTACTCAACACAAAATAGACCAGTGATATTCCTCCATCTATAATCCAAAAGCCAATGGGCTGGCCGAAGCCTTCAATAAGACTTTATGCAAGCTCCTAAGGAAAAATGCTTCAGCCAACAAGAGAGACTGGAATCTCAAACCTCACGAGGCGTTGTGGGCATATCGTACCACGCACCGTACTCCAACTCAGTCCACTCCATACTCATTGCTTTTCGGAGTGGAGGCGGTCCTCCCCCTCGAAGTCGAAGTTCCAAGCTTAAGAATGGTCGTTCAGCACGAGTTGACGGAGGAGGAAAACGTGCTCATTCGGCTTTAAGATCTTGACGCCCTCGAAGAAAAGAGGCTCGCGGTGCAGCAAAATCTGGAGCTATATCGATCCCAAATGTCACGGGCCTATGACAAAATAACCCGTCTCCGCGCTTTCAAGAAAGGCGAATTGGTGTTGGTCCTCAAAAGACAGATCATCCCCAATCGACATGCCAAGGGAAAATTCGAGCCAATCTGGGAAGGACCATACGTCATCAAGAAAGTGTTCGACGGAGGATCTTACCAACTAATAAGTGCCGAGAGAGAAAGGCCCATGCCACCCATCTATGGCCGATATCTCAAGAAATACTACGCGTGAATGCTCAAAGTCGCAGGTGAATTGAGCACATCAGCCCTACGGTCTGGGTCATACATCCTACAAAACCGTATACAATCCACGGGCGTAAACGACCCCTATCTTTCCCAAATCCTGCCGGTGAGACTACTTTTAAAGTCCCACCAGCGGCAAAAAAACGGTATGTCCACAAGCAAAACGGGCACGGATGAAAACCCGAAAGGGCTCCGTGAGTAATAACAGCAGGACTACCGGTGAGTTTGTGAAAACCCGAAGGGCGCAAACTCGTGAAAAAAGATGAAATACACTCGCAAAGTCCTCTCGACCTTGTGAGGAGAAAATCCCTGTGTGAGATCCTTACGACTCATAAAGGAGTAACACACTTACGAATCCTCACGATTCCTAAGGAGAACATACACCTGCGAGATCCTCTCGATTCGTAGGGAGAAAATGCTTTTATGGGACCCTTAAGGCTTATAAAATTGAAAAGTCTTAGGTGATAGGGACCTAAACCTGTCTCCTAAGCCACCGCTCCCCAACGGGAAATGGCAAATGATGAGTCGGTCCTGGCGTTACGCTTCAGTCTTAGCGGTGCTGATGCCGACCAAAAACCCAAATCCCAAGTCCTTCCGAGGCAAATGATGAGTTTCTCCTAGTATTGTTCCAGTGCAGCAATGCTTATGCCAAACAAGATCCAAATTCCAAGTCCCCAAACGGCGAATGATGAGTCGCTCCTGGTAATATATTCCAGTGTAGCGATGCAGACGCTAACTAAAATCCAATTTCTCAAAGTTCTCCCGGCCTTACGGTTAGTCCCCAAGTTGATTTCCGTATACAATCCACGGGCTCATATAATTCTCAGCATACCCATGCCCCACCGCAATCACCAGTTACGCGGCTGGTCTCCGCCCTCGGAATTATGCTCCATTTAAGAAGACCCACTCATGTGTCCTCACGATACATGAGGAGAACAAATCTTCGTGGGATCCTTACGACTCACAAAGGAAAAACACACATGGGAGTCCCCACGACTCCTAAGGAGAAAGTGCACCTACGAGATCCTTTCAACTCGTAGAGAAAAAATGCTTTTATGGGACCCTTACGGCTCATAAAATTGAAAAGCCTTAGGTGATAAGGACCTAAACTTGTCTCCTAAGTCTCCGCTTCCCAACTGGAAAAGGCAAATGATGAATTGCTCCTGGCACATGTGCTTCAGTGTTAGCAACGCTGATGCCTATCCTAACCCTAAAATTCCAAGCTCCAATCCAATAGACCCCTAAGTCTTTAAACTGGGAACAGATGACCTCTAAGTCGTTAAACTGGGAACAGATGACCACTAAGTCGTTAAACTGGAAACAGGGGAAATTTCCTCATGGCAAATGATGATTCGCTTTTGGTACCATATTCCAGTGCAGCGATGCTGATGCCAAATCGAAACCAAAACCCCAAATCCTCTCATGGCAAATGATGATTCGCTCCTGGTACCATATTCCATCATAGCGATGCTGATGTCAACCCAAATCACATCAAATCAGCAAAACAACCAATGACCTCCCTGGCAGAATCAAATTCCACCTCGGAAACAAGTCAACTTCATCCCTGACGCCGCAAGAAGCGGAGAAAGTAAAATCCAGAATCGACCGTCCAAGTCGCTAAAAGGGCATCACCGACAGTCCAAGTCGCAAAAAGGGCAGCATCGACCGTCCAAGTGGCAAAAAGGGCAGAACCGACCATCCAGGTCGCAAAAAGGGCAGAACCGACCGTCCACGTCGCAAAAAGGGCAGCACCGACCGTCCACGTCGCTAAAAGGGCAGCACCGACCGTCCAAGTCGCTAAAAGGGCATAACCGACCGTCCACGTCGCTAAAAGGGCAGCACCGACCATCCAAGTCGCTAAAAGGGAAGAACCGACCGTCCAAGTCGCTAAAATGGAAGCACCGACCGTCCACGTCGCGAAAAGGGCAGCATCGACTGTCTAAGTCGCTAAAAGGGCAGTATCGACCGTCCACGTAGCTAAATTGGCAGCACCGACCATCCAAGTCGCTAAAAGGGCAGCACCGACCATCCACGTCGCTAAAAGGGCAGCACCGACCGTCCAAGTCGCTAAAAGGGCAGAACCGACCGTCCAAGTCGCTAAAATGGCAGCACCGACCGTCCATGTCGCAAAAAGGGTAGCATCGACCGTCCAAGTCGTAAAATGGGCAGAATCGACCGTCCACGTCGCTAAAATGGCAGAAACGACATCCATGTCGTCAAAACGGAGTCGACCTTCACGTGATAGAAGATCCATCAATTTCATGTACACGACCCACATGTGTGTTGTACATTTATTGATGGGGAGCAATTTGTTGGGGTAAAAATTTACACCCCGGTTGACCAAGTCAAGATCAAAGTCAACCCCAAGCCAAGTGGGCCTAAGCCCCGGGTCAAGTGGGCCAATGCCCGGGTCGATCCCGAAGATGAAGCGGCCGGCCTTCCCCCATGCCAAAATAAAAATTTTGTAATAAATAATTTTGTTATTCTTTGATATTATTTTATGAATAAATGTAAGAAAATGGGCATAAATCTAAATTTTTTTAAAGCCCATGGCTTATGTGCAAAAAGAAATGGCACATGAGCCATGGGATAGGCAAAATGCCATTTTGAGAAGCCCAAGGGGCTATATGTAAAGTGTATAGCCTATAAAGGCAAAGATAATGAAAATATCTCATAACTTTTTCTCTCTAAAAAGAGCAAATCTAGATCTGAGATCTCTCTCCTTCCTCAAGGTTCTAAAACCTTCTTCTTTCTTTTGAATTAAATCAAGATTTTTACTCTTCCTTTTATAAAACTAAATAGTTTTTCACCACAAAACCCACAAAGGGAAACTCAGATCTTTCATCAGATCTCAAAAATAAGAGATTTTTAAAATCTCACACATCTTGATCTTCAAGATCCGGCCAACAAAGGAAGAAGAAGGAGACCCATCTCCAGAAACCCCACTTTGGGGAAGAACTATGGCTCAAAGGGAGAAGCCCTTCATCAGCTTCAAAACATCGTAGGAGTTTAACCCCACTCTAATTTCTCTTTCGGGAGTTTCTGGGGCTAAAAGCACCTTTTTCTCGCCGGCGCCCAAGCGCCCGAGAGCCATGCGCTCAAGCGCCCACGTGCCGACACGTAGCGCGCTAGCGCTCAAGCGCCCGGAGCTCAAGGGCCCAGTGCCCACGTACCGACACATGGCGTGCTAGCGCTCAAGCGCCAAGCGCCCATGTGCCATCACGTGGTGTGCTAGCGCTCAAGCGCCCTGCGCCCACGTGCCGACACGTGGTGCGCCGGCGCTTGAGCCCCCGGCGCTCGAGCGCCTGTTGGAGATAGTGCCCTCAGATTCAATTATTCGATCACAGGCACGTGATTACAATGATTGATGGAGGACCTATCCCGATAGGACAGTCGTACTCGAGATGATAGTATGCTATCTGGTTTATCTTTATCATCGTGTACTGCTTTAGGTGACCTGACAAGTCGCTATTACACGTTGATAGAGCCCCTAGGATTCTTGCTTGACCACCAGCAGTATGAGGGAGATCATATGCGTGGGAGCTGGCAGTTTATAAGCTTATCCTTAAATGGTCCCTAGTCGTGTGAGTTTCGAGACAGGGCATCGATACTCCAGAGTAGACTAGTGTGTACATTCGAGACCCCGACGAGGGGCGGTGGCCGGTCTCACAAGCCACTGGTGTCAGTTCGTTCACCTAAGATGTATACAGGTGCTTATTGGGTTATGAGTACACCGGACTGGACTCGCCGGGAACATGCTAGTTGGTCATATACCAGACGTCAGATGGCAGTTCCCTGGTGACATGAGTACAGGTTAGTTCATCGACCTGGGGAACGTCATTTGTCTTGTGTGAGTTCCTACTGTACTTTGATTACTACCCTACCACGGCTCAAAGGAGTCGTGCAAACAGGTTTTAGTTGGGTACAGTCCCGAGCCACATGGAGGCAGTGAGCGTATCTTCAGGGGTTCGTCTCTCCCGGTATTGGGGGTGAGGTCGTGCTGTGTCTAGGAGAGCCATTACACGAAGCCCTCGGCCGAGGCAAGGAGATTTACTGGTAGGTATTCCAGTAGTATCTCAGGGTGTTCTGGGCTACACTCCGACACGACTTGTACCGCTTTTGGGGGTCTGAGTTTTACCAACCTCCTAGGCCCGCCATGCGATGCTCATAGACGAACGGACCGGACTGTACGGATATTGTCACTGACAGGCTCAGTAGGGTTGTCTGGCTGAGTTCGCTCACAGACGTCCCTTTTAGTCAATACCTGGTAGCCCGTTACGTATTGGCTTATACCTCTGACGTGCTAGTGGTTAAATCCACAACCATGGTGTTGACGAGTCTTTAGAGTCCCCCACATTCAGTTACTCAGCTTTCGGGCGAAAGGTTGTAGAGGCCGTATGGAGATATGGCAAGGTCCGATCAGATACGTGCGGTATTGCACGGATCAGGATCGGACAGTTTGTACTATAGGCCGTATGGATATATATGGCAGGGTTCGATCAGATATGTGCGGTATTGCACAGATCAGGATCGAACGGATATTACTAGCCGGTTTTGGTTTAAGCCGGATCCTAGTATAGTACAGTGTAGATTTTGTCTCATTGCATTTGTATTTCGGTCGGAATACAAATGCGGGTGTGTATGCACAGTATCGGGGTTTTCCTGTAATTTATTACGGGACCAGTTTTCTGGAGTTGCCAGTTTGCTTTCCGTTTCGGCCAATTTCCTTTGTATCGTTCATTGGCCGAAGTTTGGTGGAGGAGGGCTTATTTGCAATGTTGCAAATAAGTATTTGTGGAGGGGTTCTTTTATTTTTCTTGTGTCATGATGGTTTCATGATGGAGCCCATCCCTTAACTTTTCTTTAGTTGATCATGGCTTGACTTTTGGCTCATCATGGTTGTTGATGATGAGGTTGGTGGAGTGTGGGTTTGGGTTAGTAATCATCTCTTGTTATCATGACCTTTCTCTCTCTCCCTTGCATAATGAGTATGGCTCCCATTTTTGATACATGAGAGACTCTCATTCTCACCATCACCATTGTCTTGGCCGGCCATTCCATTAGAGGGGCTGTCCCATTTTTTACATGGTGGGATTACACTCATTTGGCTTTGGAAAAATCCTACAAGCTCCATCTCCAAACTCCATAGTTCATCCCTCCACCAAAAGGCAATTCCTACAACCCCAAAATGAGACTTGTACACTACATTCTACAGCAAACCTTGGACACGTCGACTAGCCAGCTTCGTGCCCGAGTTGCCTCAGCATTGAGGTGGGATCCCGTAAAAGAAGTAGGCGATGTGGTGCACTTCCGGCAAGGAGCTGACGACCGGAGTTTCCGCGAGAGATCGGGAAGATGACGAGAAGACCGGAGGACTCGGATCAGTCGGTATATCTCTATTCCCTATCTTGTAGTTAGCTAGGACTAGTTAATGGTTCGATCCGGGTTTTAGTGCGCGGTGGTGCCGGTTTGCTAAGTTCGCAAATTTAAAGTTTATCACCGTTTCCGAATTTGGCCGTCGGATTGACGGCCGGGGCGCCGCCGTGCACTTACAGTGGTATCAGAGCCTCGCCATTAACTTAGTCTAGCTTGGTTTAATGTGTTTTACAATTCCGATCGAACAAAATCCCAAAACCGCATTTTTGCTTGCATCGGTTTTCTGTTGAAAATTTTTGGTGTTAAAATTTTTTTCAGGTTACAGAAAAGTGATCTACTAGAAAATATAAGAGTTCTGTAAAAATTCGATGCAACAACTCCACAGTAGGAGCGCGGAACCGCGGCCAAACACCCCTTTGGGCCGCGGTTCCGCCGCACACTGTTGGGTTCCCTGCACCAAATTTCTACAGTATCTTTCTGGGGTTAAAATTGGGGTTTTGGAATAATAACATTGGGCCCAGAATTTCCTGATCTTCTACAGTAATGCTTGGGGGCCCACTTGTTAAAATTTGATTGATCGGATATTTTAAACACATTATTTCACAGTATTTACATTATATCTGCAACCGTGAATGTCACTTGATCGGTAAATCCTGTCTAACTGCTATAGCCCGGTTAGACGGATTTGCGAACGTGACTTTCACGTTGATGTTCTGTTTTTGCTGTGATGTTGCGGATCGGTCGTGGGGGATAGCCTGGATGAAATGCTAGTACAGTTGTGGTTTTATTATGTACATTTGATATTGCGGGGCGAGCGTCCGACATGTGGACTGCCGTCACTGCCTGATTGTATTATTATTTTGGGGCACGGCCAGGTTGCGGTCGATGCACCCGTTGTATGTATATTTTACTTTCTGTACCAGGATTACCCCGCGGAGGAGTGCACGGATAGCCGAGTTCTAGAGGGAAACGGGCCCGCATCTCATGGCATTGAGATGGAGGGGGCTTCACTCTAGGATTGGCGGGCTATTCGCCGCACTCGTAGGGGGTACAGGTTGACCCTAAAGGGGTGCCCAAGTTGCCGGATACCGTGAAGTGCTGGGTGGTCCATTCACGGTACTGAAGGGGGCTGCCTCGCTTCAGGTTTTGGCGGGTGACTTGCCGCGCCCGTAGGGGTCTAGGATTTCATTGCACAGGCTATCCACACGACCAGGGGAACGTCGGTTTTCAGTAGTGGCTCTGTGAAACCCGGGGATCCCAGATATCTGTATTGTTCTGTGATGTTGCATTTCTTATCACGCCTTGAGCGAAATATAATATATTGGTATATATATTAGTAGAGGTTATATATGTTTTACATCCGCGCTAGTCCAGTCCCCGCTCTGTCGTTAGTTAGCTAACCTAACGGGTAATGACGGGACCCAATGGCGAATGCGGATGGCATATACGTACATCAGTATATTTTCGTTCTTTGTGGTGTGATCAATTGATGGGACTGCGTTGATTCGGATCAATGCAAGTTAAAAACAAACCTAATCTGATGTTGTTGGAACACTTTTCAAAAAAGCTGTTATTGCAAGGACGTTCACTTTTGTTTTGCATCGTGGTACTCAGTTGGAATATCCTGCTCCTCAATCGACGAGGCAAGGGCCGAGATCCCTTCACCGGAAGTGACCCCTTGGACAAAAGTTTGCGTCAGGGCAATGACTTCACTATAGCCGATTACTTTTGCTTTGCACCGTGGTATTCAGTTGGAATATCCTGCACCCCATTCTACGGGGAAAGAGCCGAGATCCCTTCACCAGGAGTGACCTCTTTAGCAACGGTTTTCGTCACTATATTTTTAAAAGCTATCAGTTCCTTCAACGATATCAAGTTCATTACGTTAATGGTTTTCACCAGAAACCATTCGTAGCCCTCCGTCATTTCATATGGATAGTCAATAGTATTCAAGCTGTGTTTGTTGGCCATTGTCAAGGCACAGTGTTTGGTAGCTATTGGGTGTTCATATGCTGCACAGATAGATGCGTTGGTTTGGGACAGTCGTATAGCCTTGTTGGCCCTAGTCAAGGGCTTGTACGGGTGGGTTCAAATCAACCTGGATAATGACGGGTAGAACTTGACATGTGACTTATGATTTGTTGGCCTTAGTCAAGGTCATAAGAGCATGGGGTAGAAATCCACATCGGGAGTTTCAAAAGAACTGAAACTTGCCAGATATGCGCATACCTTCTGGAGTGTGATGACGTGAGCGGATTCCGTCACGTTATCATGCAATGATAGTTGGATCCTGATTCCCACTGATGAGTTGGTAGACTCCTCGGGTGATCCCGACTAATTCTTCTTTCAGGTTTGGAGGAGAATTTGACGTAACAGTGGGAGGTTTCCAGATTAGTTAAATTGGTAACCATTCTGATCTAGGTTAGAGTGCACGCTGAGTGTTTATTTTCTCTCTCTCTTTGGCAGCGACCATTGACCCAACCCTAAGACAATGACTCAGTGACCAAGTTGACCGAACCTTCTTTAACACTGGCTTATGGATTGTCAGAGTTGCAAACCTCATTGCCATTCCTACTTTTACCCTTTTCTCCAAGACACCCCGTATTACTACGAACGTCCACTTCCATTGGACAAAACCATCGTATGGTTAGATACGAACTCGAAGGAATTTATTCGAGGATGGTTTCCGGTTCTGGAGAAAACGGATAGGACTATTCAGTTGTCTTTTCCTTTTACCTTCTCTCAGGTTGCGAGTACTCCTTGGTTTAGGAGTAGTACACCTATTACGCAAATTGGATAGTCTTCTTCCAAACCTTAGGTTGGTGTCGATCGGTAGGGAATGAAGAAAACCAATTAGCCTAACGATGGTGTACAGAAGGTATTAAGTTAAGACAAAGGAAAGGATTAGTAAGAGGGCAAAGTAAATTGCGACTGCTATTCACGACCAAACCAAGTATTCCTTCGCCAATCCTAAATCACCTTTGTATTTCTCCAGGACACTCCGTATCACTACGAAGATCCACAGTTTATTGGATACTCCATCGTATGGTTATATACGAACTCGAAAGGAACTTGTTCCAGTTCGGGGATGGATTCTGGTTCAGGAGAAATAGGAATAAGATTTATTCAGGTGACTTTTATCTTCACCTTCTCTCGCATTGCGAGTGTTCCTAGGATTAGGACAGTACACCCATTATGCTTATTGGATAGTCTTCTTCCAAACCATAGGCTGGTGCCGAACGGTAGGGAAGGAAGAAAACCATTTGGCCTAAAGGGGTGTGCAGAAAGTAATGACTAAAGACATATGAAGGGATTTGGAGAGGTGGCAAAGAATTGTACGGTTACAGTCGTGAATCTGGAAGAGGCATTACTAGGAATACCGGGATACCCCATCAAAACATTTCAATGTTTCAGTTTCACTGTGTACTGTTAAACGAAAACTGATTTCCCAGTTAGACACTTGCTCCAGGGTATGTATTTACCAAGTATGATTCTCACATCTGTATGGTTTTACAGATGATGAGTGGGAGTAAGTTATTGGGAATTAGGTGATCGTCCTCATTATATCGGGATTCGTTGTAATCGGCGATATTTGAGGAAATCACCTGGGCTGTTTGCCGGTCGGCAAATATTTGGTTTTGAATATCCGTTGTTATGCACCAATTTCAAATTGATATATCTGTACGTCTATTGTTATAGAGTGAGATATACCTTTTTTGAAATTATGTCTATGACATTTACCTATATCAGTGGATGGTTAGGTAAGGAGCATTAAACAATGGTGTAATTCTTCTTAACCATAAGTACAGTTTTCAACCTACGACACACAGTGAATGAGTTATCAGACTCACGGTACTTATACAGAGTATTGTATGTTGTCCAGGGTCCATCAGGACAGAGGGGTTGGTCCTCATACTATATTCGGTTTACTTATGACTTCTCTAGTTTTTAGACAGGTGTTTCGTGGAAACACAGGGTCCGAATTTTGAGAAGTTATAGGTATTTGAATAAAGTAGAGAACCAAGTATTGCAAGTATCGGGATTCTTCAAAGTGATCGGAGATGTAGATACTTGAGTTTGGTATTCAGTTGATAGTAATGACTAAGAGAACTTGCTTCTCTTTCAGGTTACTAATAATTGGAAGCATTCCTAAGTTGAGATATACCTTTATGAAATTATGTCTACGACATTTACCTATATCAGTGGATGGTTAGGTAAGGAGCATTAAGCAGCGGTGTAATTCTTCTTAACCATAAGTACAGTTTTCAACCTACGACACACAGTGAATGAGTTATCAGACTCAAGGGACTTATACAGAGTATTGTATGTTGTCCAGTGTCCATCAGGACAGAGGGGTTGGTCCTCGTAATATATTCGGTTTACTTATGACTTCTCTAGTTTTTAGACAGGTGTTTCGTGGAAACACAGGGTCCGAATTTTGAGAAGTTATAGGTATTTGAATAGAGTAGAGAACCAGGTATAGCAAGTATCGGGATTCTTCAAAATGATCGAAGATGTAGATACTTTAGTATGGTATTCAGTTGATAGTATTGATTAAGAGAACTTGCTTCTCTTTCAGGTTACTCATAATTGGAAGCATTCCTAAGTTGAGTAACGCTGATCGGCCTCTTTCCATTTAGTTGACATGCACTGGAGACAGCTGCATGATTTGAATCTGGTTCAATTAAATCAGTGCCTCTGGTTCTATATTGGATATAGAACAGTTCATATCTTAACGTTGTTAAGGTACGGGGAGTTGTCCAGCTTATGATTAAAACCAGACACTGGACAACTCAAGGCACGTTTCTGTAATGGCAGTTTGTGGGTTGACCCAGGCTATGATGAGGGTTGACTTTCTACCATCTGGAAGATCAATAGCGATATTGTTCTAGACTCGCCACAGTTTTATTAAAAATGGATTTTTTCAGAAAACAGTAGTGGAAGTATGGTAGAACTGGAAGTGATTCCAGAACCATAAACGATTACTGAAGATTTGATAAGGAACCTAAAGATTCAATCTGGTTTGACATTTCATTGGCCACTCCGCAGATAAGGTGGGTAACCTCAGGCACCCGAGAGGTACTCCGGTATCCTCAAGGACGGTGGCAGGGAGGTTCTTGTTTACCCACACTTGCCATTGCTGTTGTTCCAGACTGTGAGACCCAGCGGGAGGATGATTATAGCGTCGTTCTAAACTAGTTTTAGAAGTGTACGTGTATATGACTCTGGCAGAGGGTTGTCGTAGTCAGTGGGAGCAGCGGAAGCATTGGTGGACAGGTAGCTTATGTCTATTTATAAACTAAAGCAGATATGGCGGAGATAGATCATCAATTTCTGATGTGACAGTCATAGGTTTGACTTCATCAGAATAGGGGATGGATCTGTTGAGAAGGTAGTAGGGTGGGATGTCATGGTATTTGGATGACATACACAGAGTAGGAAGTGATATTCCTACACTACAATCGGTTATACTTTGGTCGTCACACAGTGGTTTCTCCACACAGGACTTGGATATTATATCTGACATACTGGTTACTAGATCTATGGTTTTAGATCTAGATTTGGGTGGTTTCCTAATTAAGGGTACTTAGACAGCATTCTAAGAGTATTTAGAATGGACGACTCCTGGCACGGTAGTGTACCTGCAGGTGATGGAGTCACCCTCTCTAAAGGTGTCTTACAGACTAAAGTAGAGAGGGATGTGCATGATTGACAGATCACTTGCTTAGGCAATTGAGTCAATCATGAGATGTCAAGTACCACACCAGATGTTGTTCTTGCACTAGATGCAATAAGTTGACATTGATCCAATCCTGGAGAAACAGTCGGAAGCAGTTTTAGAACATATGTGGATGTTCTAGGGATATGATAACGACAACCTCATTCGGGAGACAGTTATCATTCCAGGCTTCCAAGGTGACATGGACGACAAGGAGGTTGTCAGAGTTATAGTTTTCCCTCTGACGAGGGGCAGTATTTTGGACATGTGATCCAAGGCAATACTGAGGGAGGCATGGCACAGGATACTGATTAAGATCAGTTGACGATACAGTCTAAGAAGTTTGGATTTGGAGTTCATTTATGAGCTAGGTCCCCTCAGACATCCAGACACATTCTAAGACAGGTATTACTCATTTCGGGAGATGGGTTTCTCCGCGAACTTGAGATATAGAGAGACATAGAAATAGACATCAAGGCGGATCCAGTCACTAAGGCTATTCCTCGAACGCAATATTTTCGCAAGCGAGCTTTGTGAGACTGACTAGTAGAGGAGTTGGGTGTTCAGTATCACACATGCTGTGAGTATGCGACATCGCAATAATTAGCCTTGAGTGCAAGTGGGAGATTGTTGGAGATAGTGCCCTCAGATTCAATTATTCGATCACAGGCACGTGATTACAATGATTGATGGAGGACCTATCCCGATAGGACAGTCTTACTCGAGATGATAGTATGCTATCTGGTTTATCTTTATCATCGTGTACTGCTTTAGGTGACCTGACAAGTCGCTATTACACGTTGATAGAGCCCCTAGGATTCTTGCTTGACCACCAGCAGTATGAGGGCGATCATATACGTGGGAGCTGGCAGTCTATAAGCATATCCTTAAATGGTCCCTAGTCGTGTGAGTTTCGAGACAGGGCATCGATACTCCAGAGTAGACTAGTGTGTACATTCGAGACCCCGACGAAGGGCGTTGGCCGGTCTCACAAGCCACAGGTGTCAGTTCGTTCACCTAAGATGTATACAGGTGCTCATTGGGTTATGAGTACACCGGACAGGACTCGCCGGGAACATGCTAGTTGGTCATATACCAGACGTCAGATGGCAGTTCCCTGGTGACATATGTACAGGTTAGTTCATCGACCTGGGGATCATCATTTTTCTTGTGTGAGTTCCTACTGTACTTTGATTACTACCCAACCACGGCTCAAAGGAGTCATGCAAACAGGTTTTAGTTGGGTACAGTCCCGAGCCACATGGAGGCAGTGAGCGTATCTTCAGGGGTTCGTCTCTCCCGGTATTGGGGGTGAGGTCGTGCTGTGTCTAGGAGAGCCATTACACGAAGCCCTCGGCCGAGGCAAGGAGATTTACTGGTAGGTATTCGAGTAGTATCTCAGAGTGTTCTGGGCTACACTCCGACACGACTTGTACCGCTTTTGGGGGTCTGACTTTTACCAACCCCCTAGGCCCACCATGCGATGCTCATAGACGAACGGACCGGACTGTACGGATATTGTCACTGACAGGCTCTGTAGGGTTGTCTGGCTGAGTTCGCTCACAGACGTCCCTTTTAGTCAATACCTGGTAGCCCGTTACGTATTGGCTTATACCTCTGACGTGCTAGTGGTTAAATCCACAACCATGGTGTTGACGAGTCTTTAGAGTCCCCCACATTTAGTTACTCAGCTTTCGGGCGAAAGGTTGTAGAGACCGTATGGAGATATGGCAAGGTCCGATCAGATACGTGCGGTATTGCACGGATCAGGATCGGACAGTTTGTACTATAGGCCGTATGGATATATATGGCAGGGTTCGATCAGATACGTGCGGTATTGCACAGATCAGGATCGAACGGATATTACTAGCCGGTTTTGTTTTAAGCCGGATGCTAGTATAGTACAGTGTAGATTTTGTCTCATTGCATTTGTATTTCGGTCGGAATACAAATGTGGGTGTGTATGCACAGTAACGGGGTTTTCCTGTAATTTATTACGGGACCAGTTTTCTGGAGTTGCCAGTTTGCTTTCCATTTCGGCCAATTTTCTTTGTATCGTTCATTGGCCGAAGTTTGGTGGAGGAGGGCTTATTTGCATTGTTGCAAATAAGTATTTGTGGATGGGTTCTTTGCATTTTCTTGTATCATGATGGTTTCATGATGGAGCCCATCCCTTGACTTTTCTTTAGTTGATCATGGCTTGACTTTTGGCTCATCATGGTTGTTGATGATGAGGTTGGTGGAGTGTGGGTTTGGGTTAGTAATCATCTCTTGTTATCATGACCTTTCTCTCTCTCCCTTGCATAATGAGTATGGCTCCCATTTTTGATACATGAGAGACTCTCATTCTCACCATCACCATTGTCTTGGCCGGCCATTCCATTAGAGGGGTGATCAGTCGAAAATACTGTATATTTTAGCAGGCAATTTCCTTAACATCTGCATACATATAGGAGAGTACGGTATTCATAATTCACATATTAGCTAATTGGTCGCAAAATATCAAATTACATGTATTCGACCTTAAAACCGGAAATTCTAGGGAAATTAACTGCATTGCATTACATAGCATATTTTCTATATCTTGCAACCCCTAGTTTGAAGTCTATGCAGGAAAAGAGATACTTGCTCGATCAATACATTGCTCGACCATTACAATTGCTCGTGAACTCATTGAAAGCAAATCTGGTATCAACATAGAAGGACAACTGCAATTCTAAACATCAAAGAATAACCCATACAGCAGTACCAAGCAACAGAAGAAAGCACAGATCCCAACCCCATCAACAAGCGGCGGAAGGGCGGCCAATGCCCACCTCACGCGGCGGTTGCGCGGCGGATCCAGGGAGTCAGCTCCTCGAGTTTCACCAAAACTCCTGATTCAGTTCCCACTACTCAAAAATGCAAACAAAAGTCCAGAAGAGTCCAGACACTTCCACCAGATCATCAAGCTCCTAAACTAGCCTAAAACTTGTAGAACTTTCCTAAACCCTTGCTTAAACCCTAAGCTAAACCCCAACAAACTTGGCCAACAAACTTTGGGAGGGAAAGTCCAATTCAAACCTAAACCTAGTTCTATAAATAAGACCCTAAGCTCTCTCATTTCTCATCTTGGAAAAATCTTGATTCAATCTTGGAGATAGATAAATTCAACCCATTTTTAGTTTTAGCCATTCTTTTTCTCCATCTTCTTCTGCCTCAAGATTAGTGAGAAATCTTGTAGGAAACCCTAACCCTAGATCCAACCACAATTCAAGATCTTGAGTGCAAGCCAAGCAAGATTCCTTCAACCCTTTTATGAGCCGAGCCGATCTTCCATCGGGCAAGAGATCAAAGTAGATCCACGATCCACGGAGACGAGCGAAGCCAAGTCAACGATCGATTTTCTTTCTTCTTGTAGATCTTGAAAGATTGTATTGAAATTGTTGATGAAATAAAAGGTGATATTTTCTTCTATCTTGTTTCTTTTAAATTCCGCATCATGTTATCTTTACTATTCTTGAATATTGTCTATGTGGTGATGTGTGAATAAAACTCTGCTCGTTAAGGAGTCGAAACGATCTTTAGTATGATGATGTAGCAAATTTGTAATCAATTCTTGAATCCCACGAGTGTGTAAACCCTAGCAAGTTCAAGAATCGACAACCCAATTTGATGCGATGCTTTCTTGATCAACATCGCTCGAGATTGGGGTGATCCGATCGCTTCTTGAAATTGCTAGAGGCTAGAATATAAATGGTATCCTCGAAAGAGCAAGGGTTAAGAGATGAAACCCTAATTTCATCAAGAAAACCCTAACTCGTGTCGATAACCATTGATCTAGTATCAATTCTTCGAAGGACAAGAATACGAAATATTGTAGACTACAACACATCTAAAGATCCTATCGATTCCTACGAGCTTCTCTATCATTCTTGATTGTTGTTTGGAAAATACCATTGAAACCCCGATTCTTGATTGTTTATAATTTCGTGATTCTTTAATAAAGAATTGTGACACACAAATACAAATCAACTCCTGAATCTTGTTTTCTTGTTGCTTAACATTTCATTTCAAACAAATAAAAATACAAACGAATCTCGAGATCCCTGAGGACGATCCGCACTCATTCATTAACTTCAACTGACACCGTTGTTTGATTGCGGTCAAATATTTTTGGTTGTGATTTCTTTACAATTTCATACTACACAACGAGAAAACTTTCCAATCAAAATGGCGCCGTTGCCGGGGATCGCGCGCTAATTCGTTTACATTTTATAGTTTGAAGTGAAAGAATTATTACGTTTCATTTCTTGAATTCAAAATTCGTACAAACTCTTATACGTGTGTGGTGATTTGATTGCAAGGTGATCTGGAGCATCCTGAGCTGTGGAAAAATTATTTGGGATATACCAGAGTGCTGGAGATAGCAACAGTAAGCATCTGAAGAAAATTGGTTCAGTGAACCCATCAACAAGCCGCGGAAGGGCGGCAGATACATGCTTTGTGCGGCGGAAGCGCCGCAGTGTAGGGGGTTCTCTGGAAAATTTTCCAGCAGGTGATTTCTTGCTCTCTCCCCTCGCCCTTTTTAGCTCCAACTAATCCTTTCTGCAGGATTCTTTGCAAACAATAGCTGCGCCGCAAAAGCAAATTAAAATTGTGCGTGATTTTGTTTTTCTTGGTTGTTTTGCATATTAAATACGGAATTTAAGGGGCACGGCCAAATCCAAATTAGGTGGGGATTTCATTACCCTTCCTAGGCCCCGAAAACCACCAAACTTGCATCCACATTTACCCCCATTAACTAAAAGAAATCTAGAGATGACTCTAAGGACTGTCGCGCTCATTTAGGACAAGAGAGGGCCGTGGGTAATTCATTGCTTATCCGCGTTTTCTTGTGGTGCCTAAGGCGAGTGTGTCTAAGGCTAGTGGTTATTAATTAGGGCCACTGTAGTGGTGGTTCCTTCCCACTTACCTGGCACTTATCCGGCCACAGGGGGACAAAGAGGCAGTAGAGGATTGATCCTGTGACTTGTCTTTTGGCAGTTAGGAGCGGTCTAGAGCCGGACCTAGGGGACCATTAGATTCTAGGGTTTGTGTGCTGCATTTGGTTGTCGCATCATTTTTTTTCAAAATCCGTCCCTTTTCAAAAGCAAACACCGCATTCATTTTTTACCCCTAATTATAAGCCAACGCTGCCACTTGTACTAACCCTTTTTAGTACAAGATAGGCTGGACACGGGATTCTACTGCCCGTTTAGTCCGCGTACCTTTTATCGACTCCGAAGTCGATAATTCTCCATTTACCTTTTCTTTACCTACTACCACACCCACACCGATGGATCCGAATCCATCCAACTTATTTAACCCTAATCTGCCACCGTCCTTTGGTGCGCAGAATCCTCCACACATTTCTCTCTAGGAAAGATGCTATCCACTTAGAGGTCCTCTTTCGACCTGCTTATCCACACCACCAGCCAACGGGGATAACTTTGAAATAAAGCCCCAGTATATCAACCTTCTACCTAAATATCACGGACTCGAGACCGAGGACGCTTACGTTTTCATTACCAAATTTGAAAACGTATGTGCTATGATGGGTACGTCTCAACTTTCTGTGGATGCGATGCGTCTACGACTTCTTCCTTTTACCTTGTGCGATATAGCCGAGAAGTGGCTATATAACACCACCGCACACTCCATCACAAATTGGGAAGAATTCGTCGCTGCATTCCTAAAGAAATTTTACCCAGTCCAAAGAACGGCTCGAATTCGTAGCGAATTGAACCAATTTGCCCAGCTCCCTACCGAACCATTTTCAAAGTACTTTGAACGTTTCAAGGATCTAATGGTTCAATGTCCTCATCACGGCATCCCGAGATGGGAGCTTTGCCGAATCATCTATGAGGGCAGTAACCCTAGCACGAAACAGAGCCTTGAAAATATGTGTCAGGGTACATTTATGACTAAAGACGATGGGAAAGCCTGGCGATACTTAGAAGAGTTCGCTGAAAAATCACTAATTTGGGAGAGTGGAACCCAACCATTGAATAGGGTTGGCGTACACCAAGTAGATGTGTCCATAGGTGTTCGAGCAGAAATGGCAGCAATGCAAAAGAAGCTCGACGCTATGGAACACAAATTTGCAGCAGCCTCCCTAAACCCGGTATCACTCCCCAAAACTATTTGTGGGTGCTGTTCTGATCCGTCACACTTAACGGAAGAATGTCCTTTAAACTCGGCGTTTCAAGGTCAAGAGCATTCTAATGCCGCATTTCAACGACCTCGAAACGATCCATATTCTTCCACGTATAATCAGGGTTGGAGGAACCACCCGAATTTTGCTTGGAACCAAAATCAATCTCAAAACACGGTTCCAAACACAAATAACTTTCAAAGGGCTCTTCCTCCACCACAACAGCAACCCCTTCAACTCACTCAGCACCCGTACCAGTCACAAAATTTCCAAAACCAGGGCAACATTCCTGCACAGT
The DNA here is from genome assembly GCA_030015575.1 of Agapanthus africanus. Lineage (NCBI taxonomy): Eukaryota > Viridiplantae > Streptophyta > Magnoliopsida > Asparagales > Amaryllidaceae > Agapanthus > Agapanthus africanus. Next base: position 125,204,526 of record JASDDO010000004.1, on the reverse strand, counting down.
CTAATCCTATGCAGTCCTGTTCTGACGATTTCTCTCAATTTACTCAAACCATGAAATCACTCTTATCCAATTTCATGGAGGTTTCGACTGAGGTTAGATCTTCCGTCAATGAGATAAAGAAAAACTCAGCGTCACAAGCTGAGAGTATTAGAATGATGGAAGCTGAAATCGCACGCCTCAAAGCTGAAATGAGTGCGAGAGAAAAAGGGAAACTTCCCTCTCAACCCCTGCAGAATCCTGGGCATTACAATGTAAATGCCATTACCACGTTGAGATCGGGAAGAGTGCTGAATAATAATGTCGGGGAAGATATTGATAATACTGAAAATCATGTCAAAACCCCGGCTGAGACCTTTCCACATACACACACTTCTCCTTCTGAGCCTTCTTCTTCTTCTACCAAACCACCTTCGCACGAGCCTATTCTCCAGTTCCCTTTAGGCTCAACACCTTCACCCAACCCTTATAGTTCTCCACAGACGGTCCCCACACCTCTTTTGGGATCTCGTCTACCCCCCTTTCCTTCTCCTATGATGGACCCCGCGCTTATTGCGAAAGCACCTTACCCTAACCGGTTAAGGGCTAACAGAACGAGTCCTCATATGGAGAAAATTTTAGAAATGTTCAAACAGGTTAACATCAATATCCCTCTCCTAAATGCAATTCAACAAGTCCCCGCTTATGCGAAGATTCTAAAGGACTTGTGCACTAGGAAGAGGAAGACTCAGGTGCCGAAGAAGGTCTTTATGGCTAATAATATCAGCACTGCTTTTATTCCCCAGCTACCAAAGAAACGAAAGGACCCAGGATGTCCTACAATATCGATTTCGATTGGGGGTAAAAACATAAATCGTGCTCTTTTAGACCTTGGCGCGAGTGTTAACCTGTTACCTTATTCTGTCTATGAGCAACTAGGAATTGGAGAACTGAAACCTGCTCATTGTACTCTCCAGATGGCGGACCGATCTATCACCAAACCAAGGGGTGAATTAGAGGATGTGTTAATAAAGGTCGGGGAATTTGTTTTCCCTGTAGACTTCATTGTGCTCGACACACATCCTGTAGCAAACCCCTGGGGCCAAATTCCGGTGATTTTAGGTCGTCCTTTTCTTGCCACTTCCAACGCTGTTATAAATTGTAGAAATGGTTCAATGAATTTATCATTTGGAAATATGACCATTGAACTAAATATCTACAGAGTTGGGAGTCAGCCATCAGAACCTAGTGCTCATATTTTAGATGTGTGTTTTGTCCATGAGATCGCTCCCGATAGTTGTGGAGCCGAGGAACTTTGCTTTACAAATCTCGATGACATTAGCACATCTCTGCTTGATCTTACACTTAGTGAGGACACTACACTTACACTTGAGTCCTGCACTTCTGACTTTTCTCCACCCGAGTCTGTATCTTTCACAGGCTCTGAGCTTCTTTGTAAATCCAAAAATCATTCTATGATCCTTCCTTCTATCATTTCTCTGCCTGAATTAGATCTCAAGGTTTTACCCTCTCACCTTAAATATGCATACCTTGGTGAGAACGAGACTTTGCCGGTTATAATTTCCACTTCTCTTGCATCAGAGCAAGAGAATGCACTTTTATCGGTATTAAGATCTAATAAAGAGGCGTTTGGTTGGAGTATGGCGGACATCAAAGGGATCAGTCCCTTGATAGTTGAACATCATATACATGTGATGGATGATGCCAGACCAACCCGAGAACCACAGAGACGGTTAAATCCCGTCATGAAGGAAGCTGTCATGAAAGAGATCGTCAAATGTTTAGATAGTGGTATTATATACCCGATCTCTGATAGCCAGTGGGTAAGTCCTATACACGTCGTTCCTAAGAAATCCGGCATCACAGTTATCACAAATGAAGCGAATGAGTTGATTCAGACACGCACCCAAACTGGGTGGCGTGTATGCATCGATTATAGAAAACTCAACGCTGCTACGAGGAAAGATCATTTTCCTCTACCATTTATTGATCAAATGCTGGAACGCTTAGCGGGACGACAATTCTATTGTTTCATGGACGGTTACTCAGGCTACAATCAGGTCCCCATCGCCAAAAAGGATCAAGATAAAACCACTTTTACTTGTCCTTTTGGTACCTTTGCTTACAGTCGCATGCCCTTCGGGCTATGCAATGCTCCCGCTACCTTTCAGCGGTGTATGATGGGGATATTCTCTGATATGGTAGAGAATTTCCTGGAGATCTTTATGGATGACTTTTCGATTTTTGGAGACTCTTTTTCTGAATGCCTAGCGAATCTTGACGCTGTTCTTACTCGATGCAAAGAGAAGAACTTGACTTTAAACTGGGAAAAATGCCACTTTATGGTCCAAGAAGGAATAGTCCTTGGACATGTCATTTCACAGAAAGGCATTGAGGTTGACAGAGCTAAAGTAGATGTCATTCAAAACCTCCCTCATCCCAAAAGCGTCAAAGATATTCGCTCTTTCCTTGGCCATGCTGGCTTTTATAGGAGATTCATAAAGGACTTTAGCAAAATTGCTAGACCTTTAACACTACTCCTGGCCAAGGATACAACCTTCCACTTTGACTCGGATTGCGAGACAACTTTCGACTCACTTAAACACTCACTCACTTCAGCCCCCGTTTTATCATCACCAAACTGGGACTACCCTTTTGAGCTGATGTGTGACGCATCTGATTTTGCAGTAGGTGCTGTCCTAGGACAACACATTGAAAACATGCCACACTTGATTTACTATGCTAGTAAGACCCTGAATGATGCGCAAATCAATTATACAACTACAGAGAAAGAACTATTAGCGGTTGTATTCGCATTGGAGAAATTCAGGCCTTACTTAATCGGCTCACCTATTGTTGTATATACTGACCATTCCGCTTTAAAACATTTGTTGGCGAAGAAAGATGCCAAAGGTCGACTAATACGTTGGATCCTTCTTTTACAAGAATTCGATCTTGTTATCAAAGATAAGAAAGGATGTGAAAACGTAGTAGCTGACCACCTTTCACGTATCGTTTCTTCCCCCGTGACCCTGCCGATCAATGACTCATTCCCTGACGAACAACTCTTGAGCGTATCCTCTGAACCATGGTTCAGGGATATTGTGAACTATCATGCCACGGGACTTATACCGAGCGATTGGTCAAAACAGGACAAATACCGCTTTCTTTCCCAAGTAAAACACTATTACTGGGACGAGCCTTATTTGTTTAAATATTGTCCTGATCAGATCATTCGCCGGTGCGTCCCAAATGAAGAGTTCAAGAGTATTCTTTCATTTTGTCATGATCAAGCTTGTGGGGGTCACTTTGGTCCAAGAAAAACAGCGGAAAAGGTTTTGCAATCTGGATTTTATTGGCCGACCTTATTCAAGGACGCATTTGAACATTGCAAAACCTGTACACAATGTCAGTATATGGGTAGAATATCCCAAAGGAATGAAATGCCTCAGCAACCCATTCTGGTTGTTGAAATGTTTGATGTTTGGGGCATAGATTTTATGGGTCCTTTTCCCAACTCCTTTGGGAATCTGTACATATTGCTGGCGGTTGATTATGTCTCCAAGTGGGTAGAAGCCATTCCAAGTCGCACTAATGACAGGAAAGTTGTCATTAAGTTCTTGAAAGAGAATATCTTCTCGCGATTTGGACATCCACGCGCTATTATTAGCGATAATGGGACACACTTCTGCAACAGATCTTTCGAGACTCTGATGCGGAAATATTCAATCAACCACCGTCTTTCTACACCCTATCACCCCCAAACAAGCGGGCAGGCTGAGATCTCAAACAGACAAATCAAACTTATCCTGGAGAAAACTGTTGCCAAAAATAGAAAAGACTGGTCGACCAAATTGACGGATGCTCTTTGGGCATTCAGGACTGCATATAAGACCGACCTAGGAATGTCTCCATATAGGATAGTGTTTGGTAAAGCATGTCATCTACCTGTTGAGATAGAACATAAAGCATTGTGGGCTATAAAGGAAATTAATTTTGATCTAAACCTTGCTTGCAACTTTCGGAAGCTGCAACTAAACGAGCTAAGCGAACTCCGCGATGAAGCTTATGATAATGCTGTAATCACAAAGAATAGGACTAAGGTTTTTCACGATAAAAACATTGTAAGGAAAACATTTTTACCTGGTCAACAAGTCCTTCTTTATGATTCACGATTACACCTTCATGCGGGTAAGCTCCGATCTCGTTGGAAGGGACCTTTTGTTGTGCGGTCTGTATACCCGCACGGGGCAGTAGATATTGAAAATGTTAAAAACGGCACTGTTTTCAAAATAAATGGACATAGATTAAAGCCGTATTTTTCCACTGACCCCACGGAGGAGCTCTTGTTCTTACAAGAGCCAGTTTATTTTGATTAAAATTCCTCCGTCTCACTTTCATGTCCAGTATATCATTGCATCATATTTTGAATGAAGGTGAGTAAAACAAGTTTGGGGGAAGTTCTTCACTTATATATTTTGCCCCCACTAATAATTCCTCCCAGATTTACAGATTTTTGTAGGTATAACTGTCGGCAACAGTGAGGACACTGTTGAAAACAAGTTTGGGGGAGGTTTGTGCTTATTTTTGCATCATTTGCATATAATCTGCATAAGCACAAAACATTTCTTTTAAAAATCTATAAAAATTGAAAAATTTTCAAAACCTATAAAAATTTAAAAATTTTCAAATATAAAAATAATTTTAATATTTACTTTTTTTTGTATATAAATAAGATAATGAAAGTTTAGACAGTGAACAATTACATCCATGAGATTAGAAAAATTTTAGAAAACTAAGAAAATTAGAAGTTTTCTTATACGAACTAGTAATAAGTAGTTATGAGCCGTTGTCCCAAGGGTTAGTAAGATGAAGGACGTCACTAATCTGAGGATAAAAATAAGTCTGAAAAATAGTTTCTATTCTGGAAGCCAAACATTTTGAACGTTGCTACCCTGCTATTCGCACCTACACACATCTTAAAGCCTGGGATAGTAGAGGATACCTTGAAATGCTCTTGTCTTAAAGCCAAAAGTATGAAAAAGAAAAAAGTATTTTGAAAGTGGTGAGAAAAATGGATACTGGTTTTGTTATCACCAAGGGTAAGAAAAATATATAGCAAAAGGGTGCCTCTTCACCTAGTGCCCCAAGGTCAACTGGTCTGGGAGTCACTGCTATGCCTGAGGTGGTGCAAGACTAGGAAAATACACCAAGTTAGCAAGCACATCAGTAATCGGTCGGTTAGTACCTCAAGAAGTATTAACGGTCGCATGAAAGTGTGTAAGCAATCTCGTTTGCCAAGAAGTACTGAGGTCGATGGGCAAGAGTATGATAGCTTGAATTGAATTCTCCGGGTGTAGGGATGTCTTTACACACACGCAGGGTGATATGATCGATGTTTGGAATAAAGATAGGAATGAAGAATAAGACGATGTTTTATTGAGGGAGGACGTGATTTCTAACATCTTTTCATGACCATTAAGATAGGGCTCATGACAACCGAAAAGCTAGCTTAGTTGGAAACCCTAATTTTCAAGGCTTTTCTTTTACAATTCTTGTCTTTAAATGTAATATTCATGATCTTGCTTTTATTTTTGGATTTTGTGGGTGCAATCTGCTGAAAACCCTCAGGAGACAACACTCCTCCTACTAGGGACACCTAGAGGTTTAAAGGCTTGTTGCACGTGCTCAGTGCAATCGTGTTGCCTACGAAAGTGTGCTAGTTAGTTTTTCTCTTTCTTTGTTTTCTCCTTCTCTTCTTTTTAATAAAACATTCTCTCGAGACGATCGAAATTAAGTTTGGGGGTATTTGATCAGTCGAAAATACTGTATATTTTAGCAGGCAATTTCCTTAACATCTGCATACATATAGGAGAGTACGGTATTCATAATTCACATATTAGCTAATTGGTCGCAAAATATCAAATTACATGTATTCGACCTTAAAACCGGAAATTCTAGGGAAATTAACTGCATTGCATTACATAGCATATTTTCTATATCTTGCAACCCCTAGTTTGAAGTCTATGCAGGAAAAGAGATACTTGCTCGATCAATACATTGCTCGACCATTACAATTGCTCGTGAACTCATTGAAAGCAAATCTGGTATCAACATAGAAGGACAACTGCAATTCTAAACATCAAAGAATAACCCATACAGCAGTACCAAGCAACAGAAGAAAGCACAGATCCCAACCCCATCAACAAGCGGCGGAAGGGCGGCCAATGCCCACCTCACGCGGCGGTTGCGCGGCGGATCCAGGGAGTCAGCTCCTCGAGTTTCACCAAAACTCCTGATTCAGTTCCCACTACTCAAAAATGCACACAAAAGTCCAGAAGAGTCCAGACACTTCCACCAGATCATCAAGCTCCTAAACTAGCCTAAAACTTCTAGAACTTTCCTAAACCCTTGCTTAAACCCTAAGCTAAACACCAACAAACTTGGCCAACAAACTTTGGGAGGGAAAGTCCAATTCAAACCTAAACCTAGTTCTATAAATAAGACCCTAAGCTCTCTCATTTCTCATCTTGGAAAAATCTTGATTCAATCTTGGAGATAGATAAATTCAACCCATTTTTAGTTTTAGCCATTCTTTTTCTCCATCTTCTTCTTCCTCAAGATTAGTGAGAAATCTTGTAGGAAACCCTAACCCTAGATCCAACCACAATTCAAGATCTTGAGTGCAAGCCAAGCAAGATTCCTTCAACCCTTTTATGAGCCGAGCCGATCTTCCATCGGGCAAGAGATCAAAGTAGATCCACGATCCACGGAGACAAGCGAAGCCAAGTCAACGATCGATTTTCTTTCTTCTTGTAGATCTTGAAAGATTGTATTGAAATTGTTGATGAAATAAAAGGTGATATTTTCTTCTATCTTGTTTCTTTTAAATTCCGCATCATGTTATCTTTACTATTCTTGAATATTGTCTATGTGGTGATGTGTGAATAAAACTCTGCTCGTTAAGGAGTCGAAACGATCTTTAGTATGATGATGTAGCAAATTTGTAATCAATTCTTGAATCCCACGAGTGTGTAAACCCTAGCAAGTTCAAGAATCGACAACCTAATTTGATGCGATGCTTTCTTGATCAACATCGCTCGAGATTGGGGTGATCCGATCGCTTCTTGAAATTGCTAGAGGCTAGAATATAAATGGTATCCTCGAAAGAGCAAGGGTTAAGAGATGAAACCCTAATTTCATCAAGAAAACCCTAACTCGTGTCGATAACCATTGATCTAGTATCAATTCTTCGAAGGACAAGAATACGAAATATTGTAGACTACAACACATCTAAAGATCCTATCGATTCCTACGAGCTTCTCTATCATTCTTGATTGTTGTTTGGAAAATACCATTGAAACCCCGATTCTTGATTGTTTATAATTTCGTGATTCTTTAATAAAGAATTGTGACACACAAATACAAATCAACTCCTGAATCTTGTTTTCTTGTTGCTTAACATTTCATTTCAAACAAATAAAAATACAAACGAATCTCGAGATCCCTGAGGACGATCCGCACTCATTCATTAACTTCAACTGACACCGTTGTTTGATTGCGGTCAAATATTTTTGGTTGTGATTTCTTTACAATTTCATACTACACAACGAGAAAACTTTCCAATCAAGGGGCTGTCCCATTTTTTACATGGTGGGATTACACTCATTTGGCTTTGGAAAAATCCTATAAGCTCCATCTCCAAACTCCATAGTTCATCCCTCCACCAAAAGGCAATTCCTACAACCCCAAAATGAGACTTGTACACTACATTCTACAGCAAAACTTGGACACGTCGACTAGCCAGCTTCGTGCCCGAGTTGCCTTGGCATTGAGGTGGGAGCCCGTAAAAGAAGTAGGCGATGTGGTGCACATCCGGTAAGGAGCCGACGACCGGAGTTTCCGCGAGAGATCGGGACGATGACGAGAAGACCGGAGGACTCGGATCAGTCGGTATATCTCTATTCCCTATCTTGTAGTTAGCTAGGACTAGTTAATGGTTCGATCCGGGTTTTAGTGCGCGGTGGTGCCGGTTTGATAAGTTCGCAAATTTAAAGTTTATCACCGTTTCCGCATTTGGCCGTCGGATTGACGGCCGGGGCGCCGCCGTGCACTTACAGCGCCCGGCTCCCACATGCCGACACGTGGTGCGCTAGCGCTCGAGCTCCCAGCGCTCAAGCGCCTCGCGCCCACGTGTCGGATATGTGGTGCGCTAGCGCTTAAGCGCATAGCACCTAAGCGCACAGCGCTCAAGGCGCTGGCCCCACGCGTCCTTTGGGCGCTTTTTCCCTTTTTTATATATATGTATACATGTATATATATATATATATATATATATATATATATACTCACACACTCCATAACACCGTCCTTCTAAAAAAATTTTTGAGTCCACCCCCGTAAAAACTCTGCGTGGCTCCCGATATATCCAAGCCCCCTCCAAAACAAAACACACGTACACTGCACATTGAGTTCGTACGGCCAGTTTAACCCGTCAATCGGAGGTTCCCTCGCTCCAAAGGCGAGGGGTAATTAACGGCAGCTTAGTCCGCGGCTGCCGGAGATTCGGATCCCCACAATCAATAAACCCTGGCCTACCTTAGCCAGAGGGAATCTGTAGTACGCCTGACAAGCGTGCGCGTATTCCCATCTCAATAGGGTGACGAAAAACACCCTACACTCACAACACATGTGAAGGTTAGGGTTTAGTTCTAGAGGAAGAAGGTGATGGAGGAACTTAAGAGAGAGAATGAGGAGAAGAAAACGAACCATCAAATAAAAAACAAGTGTGGAGAATGGCTAATATATTTTCTCTTCTCACATATTGAGACATGGAATAAAAGACCATATAATATGTGTGCCATGCCTCAATAGTGAGTCAAGATGAGTAAAATAAGCATAATAAACATGCTTCACCATGCCATCAAAGTCTCCTCCATTTCCACCTCATTAATCCATTTAAAAAATGGATAAAACTAAATAATGAGGTGGCACCTTCTAGAAGCATGCTTTGACAAATTACAAGAATGCCCCTCTCACCGTATATACATACCCGTATCCGTATTCCAAAAAATACGGATACAGTAAGACGATAACAATCCAATAATACAATACTAGGATCCAGTTTAAACCAAAGCCCACTAGTATTGTCCGCCCGATCAGCATCCGTGTACAAGTACACGTACATGATCGAAGCCCAGTCGTAAAACCATACGATGTCTATATCAATTGCCTGAAGCAGGAAAACCCTCTGTGTGGGACTCTAAAATCTTGACAATACGCTGGCAGTAGGTTTAACAATAAGCTGTTAGCGGTACTAGCTGCACGTAACGGCTACCCAGGTATCTGTCGATAAGAAGACCGATGAGAAAACTCACCCGGACTCCTACTGAGCCTATCGGTGAAAATCTCCGTACAGTCCGGTCTGTTTGTCTAAGATACTCGCATACCGGCTCAGGGGAATGGTAAACATCAGACCCCTAACAGCGCGATAAGTCATGTCGGAGGAGAGCTCAATACACCATGAGAAACTACTGGAGTACCTTACCAGTATTTCTCGACTGCCCCGGCCTGGGACTTTGTGTAATGGCATTCCGAACACTGCGCGATATAAACCCCCAATACCGGGAGAGACAAATCCTATCAGATCACTATTGTCTCCAAGTGCTTCGGGACTACACCTAACTACTATCTGTTTGCACGACTCCTTTGAGTGTGGTAGGGTAGTAATAAAAGTAGAGTGGGAACACACTCGAGACGAAGTAGCGATGGCAAGTCAACGGACTAAGTTGTACTCATGCCACCTGGGAACTGCTACCTGACGATAGGTATAATACCAACGAGCAGTTCCTGACGAGTCCTGTCCAGTGTAACTCACAACCCAGTGAGCACCTGCATACCTTCTCCAGTACGTCGTACTAATGGCTTTGGAACAGACCATATCCCCTGCTGGGATGAGAAGCGTATACACTAGTCTACTCTGGAGTATCGATGCCCCGTCTCGATAATCCAACGACTAGGGACGTGTATAAGGATGTGTTTATAGACTACCCAGCCCCCATGAGTGTGACTGCCATCACAACTCTGGTAGTCAAGCAAAGATCCTAAGGGCTCTACCAATATGTATAAGCGATATGCTAAAAGAAACGCATGCATATATTGAGGTAGAATCAAACCAGGTAGCATACAACCATATCGAGCAAGACTGTTATCATAACTGTGAAATATCCCAAGTATCCAATATGTAATATACAATCCAGTATCATACAATAATGCCCTCTAGGGCATATAACACTAACACCTATGACCTTGATGAAGGCCAACAAACCATAGGCCGCTAGTCAAGTTCAACACGTACATTTCGTGATTGAATTAAGCCCATTTGCACGACTCTTTACGAAGGCCAACAAAGTCGTATGACTACGCTAATTCAATTGCATCATATGCAGCAGACAAACACTAACAAGCTACCACACACTATGCCTTGACGAAGGCCAAAAAATGTAGCATGAGTACTAAATATCACTTATCTGAAATGACGGAGGGTTACGACAGGTTTTTAAGAAAACATTTTGCGTAATGAACTTGATATCATTGTAGAATCGAGTGATTTGAAAAGGAGTGGTTTAAGCTCCGCTTTTTTAAAATCGAATAGTTTTTAAAACAAACCGAGTGGGTTGTAGGATTTACTAGCTTTTGCTAAAGAGGTCCTTCCCGGTGAAGGGATCTCGGCTCTTTCCTCGTCGAATGAGGTGCTGGATATTCATAAAAGATACCGCTATGCAAAGCAATAACTAGAGATACCTTTTGGAAATTTGATTCTACAACATCTTTAGGTTTCTTTCTTTTTCATTAATCTCATTAATGAAGTCCCATCATTTATGTTTCCTAAACATCACAGAAGAAACGAAAATAGAACGTACTCTTATTCCATCCACATTCGCCACGGGATCCCGTCATGCACCGTTAGGTTACTTAACTAACGACCGAGCGGGGGCAGGCTAGCACGGATGCAAAACATAAGCAACGTTTATTATATATCATATATATAATAAAACATTCGTTTCACGCAGTTATATAATCTCATCACAGAACATTGCAGCAGAAGTCAACATATGAAATATATGATATACTAAGAGGTCCGTGTTTTAAATCAAGCCAGTAAAAAACACAGATTCCACGGTCGTGATGAATAGCCATACCCACATCCTTAGACCCATACGAGAGCGGCAAGCAACCCTACCAATTCTAGAGTTAGGAGACCCGATCTCGACTCCTCGAGATGGTCTCCCACTGGACTTTAGAACCCGTTTACTTATGCTCCCTGCCTTAGGTCTAGCCTAATGCGGAAAAGTAAATAATATACATCAATGGTGACATCATCCTCAACCTGGAAGTGTCCCAATAAAAGAATATTACATACAAATTTTTACATGAATGAAAATAAAAAAAAACTCCCATCTCACGCAAAACCCCTGGCTAATCAAACACGACGATCCAATATATCATATCACAGCAACACATAACATCACATGTCATCGACGTAAGTAAATATGCGTATCCCAATTGTCGTTGACGTATAGCAACGAAACCGGCAATACACCACATATTACACTTACGGTCGCAGAAATGAAATATGAAAACAACAATAATTAGAATCCGCAACATCCTTAGACATCATAAATCCGAAATATCGCATACTTCGGATTTCATGCCTAACCATATAAATTCCTTAGACATCATAAACCCGGAATATCATATATTCCGAATTTCATGCCTAATGTTATAAACCCGGTATTTTAGTCTCAAATTGAAAACACTTTTCAATAACCAGTCGGGCAATTCAACAAGATTCCCAACATTTGATCGAATGCTCGTCGGAAACATTGGTAGACGGCCGCACCCCCGATGTCGTCGACGAAGTGCACTTAGGAGGAACACCGCGGCCGCGAGCACCCGAGAAGATGCTTTTGGCAACGGGGTTCTCCTACAGTCACTTGGTCAGGGCTATGGGGCGTGACTATCTAGTAATGTTATCCGGTGAGTGTTCGCATACACTACATGATTGCGACGGAGTTTTGATCCGAATCAAAACCCCGTAGCAACCGATCAAAAGAGACTAAATTGCTATATTTACAAAACACTAATTAGTTTTCACAAAACTAATTATTGTGGATTCCAAATATTGTATCATAAATCACAGATATCTAGACGATGTTAAACATTTTGATCGACTTATCAAACACCCACAATTTCCAGAGACCTCAACACTTGAGTCTCACTTAAAAATACCTGGAACGTTCCACAAGTACCTACGGATCATCACAAGAAGGCACAATCCCTACCTCACCAACTGCGCCGCGGAACCACGACTAAACCCATGGTTTGGCTGCGGTTGCACGACCATTTGGTCGAGTTGGGCGCTCGTTATTCTTGGGGATCCATATAAAACCCTGCAAAATTTTCTGCATATTTTTAAATTTAAAAATTCTAACTTTTAAAATTTTCCAGAAACCCTGATTTTAGGGTTTCAAAAGTCGATCGAACACTTTAAATTCGCCTAGACAACTTCTAATGCTCTAGCTTGGCTCTGATACCACTGTTGGGTTTCCTTAGCACGACCACTGGCTTTTAGCAAGCATCGAGTAAGCAATTTTAAAAAATCTAGAGTGCTAAGAAACACCATCCAAGAATCGAACTAGAGAATTAGGGTTTATAAAGCATGTAAACAAACTTTACACTAAGTGAACAAAGAATACAACCTTTGTAGACCGGTCCTTCACTTCTAATGCTCCGTGTAGTAGTCCCTTAGCTCCAAGTAGTGGTCCACCGAACTCTTCTTAGGCTCCACTTGGTGAAAGGAATGAGCTTGCTTAAGGATCTTCGAGGCCGAAGATGATCAACGTCGAAGAATCTCTAACTCAAGCTACCTCTTCACTAATTGAAGAATTAGTGAAGTAAACAAGCTATACTAAATTGCTAGTTTGGTATAGATTGATGAAGCAGGATTTTGCTCACTTTAGAATTTTTTTTCTTTTTTTTCTTTCCCACCTCATCAAAAGCTAGAGAGCAAAGAAGGAGATGAAGAAAGTGATCAAGTGTGGACCCTTGGGTGAGAAAATATCTCAAGAGATATTAGTAGGGACTTAACCATGGCTAAAGATAATGGTTGTGTTAATAAATATTTAGAGTAAAACAAAATTAGTGGACTAAGTGAATGCTTCTACATGCTTCCATAAGCATCTTAAGCCATGACATTTTCCACCTAATTTTGATTTATCCTTTAATTATTAATCATCCAAATTATCTTTAGTTTGGTATGAGTCTCATACACCCATGTCCAATGTATCATGTAGCATGACACAAAAATAAATACATTAATATATATCTCATATATATTTATATGTATTTGTAGAAAACCAATTCTTAAGTGAGCTAATATTAGCAAATATATATTAATATATCACATATATAATTATATACTAAATAATTAAATCAACACTTAATTTAAAAATCTGGCGATATCACATACAACTGACTAATATCATTTATATGTATATCAAATATACATATAACAAATTATTGAATCAACATTTGATTCAATAATCCGGTTATATCACATATAACCTATATCGCGAGATTAGAATATTGTATCACATACACGTATTAATCCCGGTCCCACACATATCACATATGTGCCCAACTTCATTTCGCTTGAGTTAGGAAACCTATGTGTAGGACTCTAAAGACTCGTCAATACGCCAGCAGTAGGTAATGATCATATCAGTCACCCACAAGCCGTCAGCGGTACTAGCTGGACCTAATGGCTACCCAGGTATTGAGCGAGCAGAAGATCAACAAGCAAGCTTGTCCAAATTCCCGTGAATCCAGTAAGTAATACTACCGTACAGTCCGGTCTCTTCGTCTGATATATCACATATCGAGTCTGGGGGTGGTAAATGTCAGACCCCAACAACTTGGTAATTCATGCCGATGTGAGGCTCATAACGGGTCGAGAAACTACCGATAACACTTACCAGTAAATCTCATCATCAGCCCTGGCCAGGGACTTCCTGTTATAGCCAATCGAGCATAGCGCATCATCAACCCCCAATACCGGGAGAGATGAAACCCTTCTTATCGCTTATTGCCTCCATGTGACTCGGGACTATACCCAAAATCCACCTGTTTGAAGGCTGTCTTGAGCGTGGTAGGGAGGAAATCAAAGCACAGTGGGAAACACACAAGTCTCTATAACGATCTCGGGTCTACAGACTAACCTGTACCAGTGTCACCATTGAACTGCTATATGACGATAGGTAAAATACTATCTAGGAGTTCTCGGCGAGTCCTGTTCGGTGTACCCATTCTCTAATGATCACCTGTGTACAATCTTTGATGTCAAACACCAATGGATGTGGAATCATCCATCGCCCCGTACAGGGTCAAGAAACGTACACACTAGTCTACTCTGGAATTTTGATACCCTGTCTCGATACTCCCTCGACTAGGAACAATTAAAGGATGAACTTGTGGACTACACTGGCCCCACTAGTATGATCTGCATCATAGTCCTGGTAGTCAAGTACACATCCTAAGGGCTTTATCAACATGTAACGGAGAGACTGTATAATGATACAAGTGTACATGTTAAGATAAAGATCAACCAAATAGCATACAATCATGTAGTGAAAGAAAGTTCTCTCTATATATGTCCAAGCATCCACTATAATATACAATCATGTACATTAATGCCTTTAGGGCATACATATAACTAACAATTACGATTGACTGAGCTATACTCTTTTAAAAACCAATGATTCGTTTCACTTTTATATGATAAATGACAAGGATGCATGCTATTTCCAAAATGAATATCTATTTTAAATTAATGCAGCTTTCTTATTTCAAAATAACGTTTCGTTACATTTTCAATGATAATGGTATAGCTCATTGCGATTAGTTACGTTTAATAATTACGCAATACACTTAGACTTCTTTATATGTTCGCGATACGCTTACCGATTATATACGTGCTCTTTTATATGAACACATCGATAAAACACTGCACAACCACCAATGAGTACCATGTTGCACGAGCACAGACGATGTGTTATGAAGTCCCTATATCCGGAGAATTGGATTGTATTTATATGCTATGGATAGGGATATAATTACATTTTTGCCATGAACACTTATAGAACACTTTTACAAATACTAAAGATTACCATGTTGCATGAGCACAGACGCATATGCTACCCTACACATCATTAGTATAGCCGTTACATAGTAGAACTATTGCGTTTGTTTGACCGATTGCCTATAATTACACACGATGCCATTATTACCTGTTGATCAATTGTGAATACCATTTCCAGGAGTATTCATATTTGATTCTTATTAGTTTTTATGATATTTTTACTTTCGATGATATATATCAGTGGTATGGGACGCTGCTATATATATATATATATAATATCATCAGAGTGATATATGCAATTATTATTATTCTTTACTTGAAATTTTCTGGATACGATAAGTTGACGTCCACCATAAGTTTGATTTTTTCTGATTTATTTTTATTCCGAACCGAGTGGGGGAGCTATACGGTTACGGACATGCTACATATCCAGACTGAGTGGGGGAGT
Organism: Agapanthus africanus; assembly: GCA_030015575.1. NCBI lineage: Eukaryota > Viridiplantae > Streptophyta > Magnoliopsida > Asparagales > Amaryllidaceae > Agapanthus > Agapanthus africanus. The sequence goes on along the minus strand of JASDDO010000004.1, from coordinate 125,188,882 downwards.
ATACAGTCGGATACACGGTGGACCCGGTCGAGACCGAGGGGCAAGAAAGTCGCGATTGAGGCGGGGAGCCTAGCGAGAACACTCGATACCGGAAATAGATGTGAGCACGGCAGATATCCAGGGGATACTGACCGGGGCTAGGGATATCGAAGGGTGACCGATCTGATGAGACGGTGTCGACGATATCTGGATTTGCGTGTCGGTGATGGACACGAGAGATTTGATGATTTTGCGTGTCGTTGATGGAAACGAGAGATATGATGATTTAGGGTGTCGATGCTGGACACCCATATATTGATGTTTCGCGATCATTCGAGATACGCCGTTATAGTTTATGTGATATAGTAGCCGATCAGGACTGATTCGGGGGAACAGTACCTGAATACTATTTTACCAGTTGATACATATAAAAGGGTTTCTAAACGAGCTATAGTCTCATTATTTTGACGTGTCTAGATGAGACAAGAATCTTTTAAACAGTAAACCTCTTAAAACTCTTTACTAAACAACGAGACGTATATCTTAAATAAAATACATATTATACTTCATACAATTACGTCTGCTTCTTATGCCTGTGGCATACGTATCCCGCGGCTATTTAAAAAAAGGGGTTTCACATACATATTTCGGCTACCTAATTGGTTTATACCTGGATACATGTTATATACATATGAGATGATATATTTTGGGTTTACGTGATGGATAGTGTTGCATTTATAGTATTTATGCATTATTCATATATTAGTACATGATATGATAGTACTATACATTATAACCTAAGTATATCTTTGTGCATTTCGATTTCTACCTTGTGATATACTTTTATTCACTGAGTTGGCAACTCACCCCCATTGTGCCACAGTTTCTTGAAGGATATACCGCTCGGATCATCAGCGGCTTGCGGCACATTCTTTTATTCGGTGATTGCTTTAGTAGGTGGGCTATAGTTTTGTCGTACCCACACTTGTGTGTGCGTGTGTGTGTGTGTGTGTGTGTATATATATATATTCTTTTGTATCTAGTTAAAACTCCATCGACTTAGAACTTGTATGTTGTGGACTTAGAAGCGAGACTTAGAGTTTATGCATTTTTCGGCGTCGCACTCGTTGGAGTCGACTCTTTTATACTTGTTGGTTTTGTTTTTCTTTTCTGTTCTTCGCCATTGGGCATCGTATATTATCTGCATGGCTACTCCGCTGTATGGGCGTGGAAACTAGCTCCTGTTGGGATGCTTTATATATTATTGTGCTTCTATCAGGTTTTATTCAAAATTTACAAAGGAGGTGCTGCCGATTTTTTTTAAAACGTCATAGATGCTTTTCAAACATGCTTGGGGTTTTAAATGATAAAATCATTTGTGTGCACTATTGATGCATGGCTGATAAATGCAAGCCATTCTCATTTTTCTACACTTCATGTTCTTTCACATAATCTTCATGCTTTATGGTTTTCATCCTCATGTCATTTCCTTCTTCTTCTTCTTGCTCTCTTTTTTAGCATGGTTCATGCGAGAAAATTTATTGATATATTTCTACATCACCGACCATCCAAATCTAGCGAGCTTGGATCATCGGTTAGAACCTCCTCCGGTTTCCTTCGGGTTGATCATCTTCAGCAATGGTGGTCGATTCTCAAGCGCGATCCTGGCAGCTATGAGCTTGGAGGGGTCTTCTAAAATTGGGTGGACACGCGACACAGGTTGTATTTTCTCAACCGATGCACTTTTAGCTAACTAGTTTAGGTCTATGGACCGTATCCTGGGTTTTACGGGTGTCCGGTGTTCGCTAGAATTTTTGTTTTCGCTTTCTCCTCATTCGCGGTTTCCGTGGCGCGGGCATCGAATCCCAACATGGTATCAGAGCCACTACATAAACCTTAACTAGCTAGTTTGCACAAGTTTAGTGTTTCGATCGACGGATTTTTTCCGGATTAGATTTCCATTTAAATACTTGTTGTTCGAATTTTAAACTTGTTCAAAAATCATTTAGACCGCCTTACAATTACGTGCAGACAAATATAGAGACCATGAAGAATTTTGGGCACATGAGCCCAAAACTCGGCCGCAGAACCGCCGCCTAAAGTGCCATTTTGCTGAGGTTCCGCGGTCAAGTGTTGGCTGTTGTGGCCCAAATTTTTTGTGGTGCCCTATATTATAGAATCATGATTTTTGGGATGAAGGGTATATGGAATCAAGAAAGGAAATACAAGCAAATATTTCCTAAGGTCACTTAGGCGGAGTACCGTGTCGTAACTATGCCGCGGAACATACACACGCTACGTCACTCTGCTTAAGTTACCTACTCCATCTACCAAGGGTCATCCTACACTCAGAAAGGTAAAACCTAACGCTCTGATACCAACTTTGTCACGTCCCGAAAGTACGGAACGTGACTGACACTTAAATTACGCAACGTCAAAAGGCAAACGCAATCTAAGTAAGCAAAAGCCGAAAGAAATCTAAACCATTAACAAATAGAGTGAAGGAAAACCTGTTTCAAGCGAGTGGTTTTAACAAAAAAAGTGGCATTAGACATTTAAAAACAACATCAGATTTTCCCGAAAATTTCGGCAGAGTCTCCTTTGTAAATACTGGCCCCAAACGGGTACAAAACAAGAATACATTGACATAATGAAATAAGGTATCCCCAAACGGGAGCTAGCACTTCGCTAATTGCGGAAACACAACCACACGCAATATATATCATCACCGTGCAAAATAAGCATATAAAGGCATGAAAAAATAGGAAGCATCACGTCTGCTCAAGTGAGCTCGACACCAGAGAAACAACATATATACAAATCTCACGTCACACCTCTAGGTCACATATACAATGGTAGAAACGCAGATACGGTAGATTGAGTATACTAGATACAATAGTAATACAAGATGGAAAAAAAATATCCTTTCAACCCACCTAAGAGCAAAGCCGCAAGTCCAAGCAAAAGGAACAAAATGAGGATGTACGCCCACCGGTACTGTGCTGACGGGTCGGACCTGCAAAATACCGTGGCACAACGGGGGTGCGTTGCCAACTCGTGTGTAGTAAATAACATCGAATAACTCTATCGTAAGCATGCACGCAAATGCGTCACAACCTACATATATCAAGATGATACGATGTACCAGCATGAAAGCAATATGAATGCATAAACAACACGAAACCTGAACAAGTTTGGTATGAGAAAATCTTTGTTCTTATCTTAGAGAAAAACCTCAGTGCAACAAACTGAGTATCATCAATGAAATCAACAGAAAATCCGTGTCAAGCATCGACACAATATATGTATATCCCAATAACTATGTCTCGATATCTCGGGCTCCGTCAGTCCGGATCAGCCCATATCATTAAATCTCACGTCAATGTCGGTATCCTCCGGATATCCGCTGCGCCAACAATCACCGGTAGGTAGTCCGCCCATGCCAGGCTCATCGTCATCCCCACAAAACCACTCTCGCCCCGGGGTACCATACCGAGTCCACCATTGTCACGACCCGAAGGTACGGAACGTGACTAGAACATAGATTACGAGACGTCTCAAGGCGTAACGTAACCTAAGTCAGCCGAAGCCCAGCAAATCTAAACCATAAACAATAAGAGTGAAGGAAAACCCTTTATGAAACCGATTTTAAACCAATTAAGTTATTTAATACCTTTTTAAAAACATCAAAATTTTCCGAAAATTTTGGCAGAGTCTCTTTTATAAATACTAGCCTCCAAAATGGGTACAACAAGATATATAAACCTGTAATAACAAAATGGCATCCCTAAGCGGGAGCTAGCTTTTCGCCCAAGGAGGATCACAACCACACGCAATATATATGCAATATCAAACAAATAAGCATAAAGAAGCACAAAAATAAGAAAAACACAACGTCGGCTCAAGTAAGCTCGACCCCAGAGAAACCACATATACAAAAATCTCTCGGTCTCATCACTAGGTCGCATATACAAAATAAGAAGTGGTAGATGGAGAATTCTAGATACAATGATAGTATAAAAATAGATAATGTGTCCTCGCAACCCACCTACGAGCAATGTCGCGAGTCTGAACAAGAAGCCAATGAAAAGATACGCCCGCCGCTACGAGGCTGACGGGTCCGTCCTGCAAGACACTGTGGCACAACGGGGGTAAGTTGCCAGCTCGTGAGTAGAAAATAACATCTAATAAGGCTATCGTAAGAATGCACGCAATGCGTCAAAATCTGCATATCTAAGTATATTGCGATGCTACTGGTATGTATGCACATGGATGCAAAATCAATACGAAATCATTAAGTGTTTAAATATGATGATCTTGGCATTCTTAACTTTAAAAAAAAATATCTGTTCAATAGCCAAGGTACCATCAAAGAAATCATCCGAAAACCGTGTCAAGTATCGACACCAAATATGGAAATACATCTGTCTCAATGTCTCACTATATCCATATCTCAATACCTAGAGCTCCGTCAGTGCGGATCGGCCCATATCATCAATCTCACGAAAACCGTCGGTATCCTCCGGATATCCGCCGCGCCAGACATCACCGGTAGGAAGTCTTCCCCTTCCAGAGTCATCGTCTACAACTCGATCTTCTTGCCCCGGGGTACCATACCGGGCCCACCATGTACCCGAGACGGTTCATTCACTCCTCGAATCGGGTCTCGAAATCCAACAGAAAACATGAAAACTCATGGTGGACGACACATACATCACGAGAAAACCGCAACTTTATTTTAAAAAAATTATGATAATAAACTTATGTTAAATTCTTGCGGTTTTCCCCAAAATCCAGAAATCTCATCAATACTAAAATCCTCAAGAAAATCATAATACCCAACATGTTGTATATGATAAATGCTTATGATATCAAAGCTATGCAATGTGTTTTGTGGCTAGGAATCTATATAAGTATGATGATGATGTGAGTTATGTACATGCTATGCAATTCAATGTATCATGTATGATGCAAGTGTCGATACTGAACTAAGCAGGTTCTAAAGTGCTCATGGCATGTCAATTACCAAGACGTGTGTGTTCACATGAATAGTGCGCGTGCAACATGAGCCAATGGTAATGGTGTAAGTTTCCTAAGGGGTGATATCACACTTGTGTATATAGATAACCAAAAAGCTATGCATATGAATGAGATGGTTAACTAAATAACTATGCATATAGTTTGCAAGTAATAAAGTGATCCTAACTATGGGGCGCCTCGCACCATCCAGACGATTTCCCCATAGATGTATACATCTACTCACCTGGACGCCTCGCTAATCTGATCCAACCACCGCTTTTCCTTTGCACGCCGCGTCCGATGTTTCCGCAACCGATCCTAAAATTGCATAACACACAACATAAGATTACTCATCATGAAATAATGCAAATCAAAATATGAAAGGATCAACGTACACACATTAGGCACAACGTGCACTAGGTGCTCAGAACACACACGAAAACCACTAAAACCTTAACTAAAATCGTCGTTTCGGGACAACCGTCAAAACTAAAACCCGACTAAAAAAAATTCCTCATTCTCACACCTTAAAAGTCATAGGAGATGCTATAAATATCGTCAAGATATCGCAATTAATTTACCACTTAATTTTATGGAAAACCTAGAAAGCATTCACATATCAATTTCGATGCAAACATCGCGAATTAACGATATAGCGTTCACAAACTAGCATAAATTTCCAAACTAACCCACTAGATAGCCACTACACTAATCTTAACCCACTTACAAAGCTTCAAACCCTAATTAAAATTTCAAACCTTTTCTTGAATTTCCTAAACAAGAATTTATAACCCATTTTCATACTTTAAATTTCTAATTTAGCATATTTAAACTACAATTCAAAAATTTAGATTAGAAATATACCTCCCATGTTTTGAACCTTTTGCACTTAGCCTCCAAAGATGCATCTTTTCTCCATGTTTTAAACAATTTTTGGCTTGAGAAGAGGTAGAATAGGGGTTAGTGTTGAATTTTTGAAGAAAATAGTGGATTTCGGTGGATTTTTGAATGAATTTAGATGGAATTTGAAGAAGAAAGAGAGGGGGGAAATGGGGAAGAGCTGCAGAATGGCTCGGCCAGAGCTAAGAGGGGAGAATTGTGAGGGATTTGTGTAGAAATTTCTACACAAAAAGTCTTTCTCAAGCTCATTTAATGTCCATCACATCATTCTTTACAAAAACCCCATTTTAATTCATTTTTTAAACCATGAAACAACTAATCTTGGAAAGTTTTGATAAAATTTTTGTTAGCACTAGATTTTAGTTTATAATGGTTTCTAAGTAAGTAATTTACCCATTTAAATTTGTATTTATCACTAATATAATGTATATTTAAAAGCTTAAAATAATATTAAAAATAATTAATTAAGGAAAAAATTCTTAAATGACTAGAAATTTTTAAGTGACAATTTAGTGACCAATTTCTAGCAATATCTTATCTAAATTTTGTATAATTAGGTCTATATTGAAAATTAATTATTTTGACATTTTACGGAAAATACTGTTTGTTTTACTGATTTTCGAAAAACTACCTAAACGAAATTCGAAGCGTTACAACCATATACCCGAAACGGTTCATCCTACTCCTCGAATCGGGTCTCGAAAACCAACATAAATCAGGAAAAATCATGGTGGACTACACATACATCATATCACGAGAAAACCGCAACTTGCATTTTAAAATGGTAATCAGTTCTGGAAATCCATGCGATTTCCCCAAAATCCAGAAATCTCATAAGTACTGAAATCCTCAAAAAGAATCACAATATATAATCATGCCGGTGATAATGGATGTATATGATACGATAGTATATATATCAAGAAACGGATCACGGGAAACTATGTATGAAGTATGATGCAATGAGTTATATAAACACGACTAGCAATCTTACGTATCAATCTTGATGACATGAATATACAACTACCAGTTTACATATCATATATGATGCAATATTTCAGAAACTGTTTTAAGCACGTTCTATAGTGTTCGTGGCATAGCAATTACCAAAGGCATGTGTGTTCGTATGAATAGTGCGCGTGCAGCATGAATCAATAGTAATGGTGCAAGTGTCCTGGGTAGTGACATCATAGACAAAAATATGCGATGCATGATATGAATGGTTTGAACCTACACATAAAGATGCAAGAAATACTAATACTCATAACTATCGGGCGTTTAGCGCCATCCAGACGATTCCCCTCATAAATGTATACATCTACTCACCCGGACGTCTCGTCTAATCTGATCCGATCACAGCTTTTCCTTTCCGCACCGCATCCGACGTCTTCACGATTGATCCTAGAATCACATAAGGCTAATATTCTGCAAAACGCGATATCAAGACCATACGAGAAAACTAGCACCCACAAGCTAAACGCGTGTGCACTTGAAGCACCAAAACCTGTGCGCTAACGTCAGAAACCACCCCGATTGGCTGTGATACACATCAGATACCAAACCTAGACTCGGAACGTGTGTGTTGCGCAAGTCACAATACTAAAAATATAGATAATTGGTCCCAGATTTTATCTGGAGCAGAAACCAAGAAAACAAGCAATACCAAATACCCTAAAACACCTACAGACAACTACCTGCAAAATTTCAACGCCCAATTCCACAGTGGGGCCGGCCAGATCGGAAAACATGGGGGTTTCACTGGGTCAAGTAGGGTGAAACGGGTCCGGATTTCTACACTACACTCTTATCCCAATGTATAATCTATTGTATATGTTTGTTTATTCTAAAAATAACCATAGAAATAGCAGATTCTCAGTGTCTTAAAACTAGATTAAAAATCGTATTAAAACACTAATTTGTGACATTAAGGTATTTTAGTGTAAACTTGTAGAGTGAATTGAATTATTAGACACTAACCACTCTTAATTACCTTATTCAAGCCACACAAAGCCTAACTTATCCTAATCTTCACTTAAATATCAAAGTTAGCTCTAATTAATACTTAAACACTAAATTAAGTTCATTAAACCAAAAGTTTAGCAATGAAGTGATTAAGTTAGTATTATACCTCAAGATGGCTGAGGAAGAGATCCAAACATGCTAATACTTATAGAGACATGAGCCAAGAAACATTCTAGATTGAACAAGGGAATTTGTTGATGATTTTAGCTAGAAATTTGTGTCAAATTTATGGATTTTTTTGATGGAAATGGAGGCTTTAGAAATGAAAGAAGAAGAAGAGGATGAAGGGGAGAGGGCTGGCTGGCCTGGACGAAGGCAGAGTGAGAGAGAGTGAGAGAGGGTGAGGATGTGTGTGTGTTAAAGTCAAATTCCCCCCATGCCTCATAAATGAACCATGCTACAACCTTTTTCATTTTTTTTTTTCTATTTTCTTTTAAAGGAATGTCTAGAATCTACGAGAATAAGGAAAGAAGGAACATGTTAAATTTTACCACTTAAGTTGCCATGGTTGGTTAAGGTATGTATAATTTAGGGTTACACAAGATGTGTGCCTGTTTTTAGATAATTAGTATAGTAATTAGCAAATAAATAAAATGAATAATTTAAGTAAACCATAATTTAAATATTGACTATTAAAACACAATTATACACATATTCACATCTCCAAAAAGATATATTCATGTTTATCTGGAAAATAATTATTGACTAGGTTTTTACGAAAAACACGTATTTTCTCTAATTAACACGAAATTAATCTATACGAATTTTCAGAGCGTTATAATCTTCCCCCCTTAAAGAAATTCGGTCCCCGAATTTAAAAATTAACGACGCGTACCTTCGAAGAGATGGGGAAATTTCTTCCGCATTTCGTCCTCGGCTTCCCATGTGACCTCTTCGCTGCTCGGGCCACGCCAGAGAACCTTTACGGTCGGTATAACTTTTGACCTCAATTTCTTCACCTGCCGATCAAAAATGACTATCGGCTGCTCAGTGAAAGAAAGATCGCGCTCAAGCTGGATCATCTGGTGCTGAACCGCATGAGAAGGGTCATGAAGGTACTTGTGAAGCATCGATACATGAAATATGAGGTGAACATCTGGGAAGCTGGGCGGAAGAGCCAACCGATAAGCAACTGCGCCAACACGCTCGAGGATCTCGAAGGGGACTACATATCTGAGACTAAGCTTCCCTTTTCTCCTAAATCTCATCATGCCCTTCATCAGAGAGACCCTCAAGAAAACATGATCGCCTATAATAAACTCAAGTCTGTGTTGACGTCGGTCCGCATAAGATTTCTGCCTGCTCTGGGCCGCCCTCATCCTATCACGAATCAACTGAATCTTTTCGATCATCTCCTGCTCAATCTGCGACCCCAAAATACTGCTCTCACTGAGCTCTGTCCAACATACGGGCGATCGACATCTCCTCCTATATAACGCCTCGAAGGGTGCCATCTGAATCGTTTCCTGGAAGCTGTTATTTTAGGAGAACTCTATCAAGGTAAAATGATGATCCCAGCTGCCACCGAAATCTAAAACGCAAGCTTGGAGCATGTCCTCAAGAGTCTGAATGGTCCGCTCTGACTGACCGTCGGACTGCGGATGGAAAGCTGTACTGAAACTCAATCGGGTGCCTAAAGCTTCCTGAAGTTTCTTCCATAGTCGGCTGGTGAACTGGGTGCCCAGGTCGGACACGATACATGTCGGGACGCCATGCAATCTCACAATCTCATTGATGTATATCTGGGCATACTAAGAAAATTCAAAAGTGGTCTTCACTGGCAGAAAGTGAGCCGCTTTCGTCAATCGATCCACGATCACCCAAATAGAGTCATACCCTCGACTGGTCCTGGGTAGACCCATAATGAAGTCCATAGAAATCTGTTCCCACATCCACTCCGGAATGGGCAAAGGATGCAACTCTCCAGCTGGCCTCTGGTGCTCGACCTTGACTTGCTGACAAGTCAGGCATCCTGAAACAAAGTCCGTGATATCTCTCTTTATCCCTTCCCACCAGTAAACATCTCTCAAATCATGGTACATCGTGGTGGAACCCGGATGAACACTATATACCGATCGATGTGCCTCCTTATGAATCTCACGCCTCAGTCCCTCAGAATCTGGTACGCACAGTCGAGTCCCAAATCGTAGTACTCCCTGGCCATCGATCAAGAACCGTGAATCTCTGCCCTGTCGAACCTGCTCCATGATCTCTGAAAAATGGGTATCGCCAAACTGTGCTTCACGGATATGGTCATGTAACTGTGGACGTGCACGGATATGTGCAAGCTTCCCCGGGTCGGAGTAAACTCAAACTGCACTCGGCTGTTGCATAGAACCTGCCAATCTGTCGTCGACTGCCTCTGAACTGTACTTAAACAAGATAAGCTACATCCGGGCCTACGACTCAAAGCATGTGCCACCACATTCTCCTTGCCCGGATGATAAAGAATCTCGCAGTCATAGTCTTTCACTAGCTCCATCCAACGGCGCTGTCTCATATTTAGATCTTGCTGCAGAAAGATATACTTTAAGCTCTTGTGGTCCGTAAATATCCTGTAAGTCGATGTACTACACCCCAATACTTGTGGGGAGGCGGAATTTTCCAAAACGAACTTGTTTAGCGAACAAATATCGACTAACCGCTTGAATCGAAGCTAAACGATAACTAACATCAAACATATAGTTTCTACACTACTATGTTTAGGGATTATACCTAACGAAACGTGTCCTTCGTCTTTACGAACTCCTTGTTCTCCTCGGCCTTCTCGAAGTAGTAGACGATCCACCCGAGAGCAAAACTCCAAGCTTAGCCTCTAAACTTGAGGCAACTAACCTTCTTGGATTGCTAATCAAAGAAGATAGAGTGAGATAGAGTGATGGTTATGGATTGATTAGTCTTACTAACCCTTGTAGTCAACTCATGAGAGGGGAGGATTAGTCTTTTGAAGAGGGAGAGCTTGAGAAGAGAGAAGATGATGATAATAATGAAATGAGAATAGTGAGTCAAGAAGATATATATCAAGCATTTCTTTTAACAAGAAAAGAATAAGAAATGAATTTAGCAACCATGCTTGATAATATCTAATGATGATTCATTATAATGACAAAAGACTTCTACGATTCATCAAGGTGACTCACTAATCACAATCATTTCATATGCCACCTTAACCTCCTTAGTCACCACCTTCTAGAAGCTTCTCGCATAATTACGGGAACGCCCCTCCTTTCCGCAAAAATACGGAAAAACTTTAGACTGTAAAAATCCAATAACCGGATACCAGTAACTGGCTTAAACCAAAGCCGACTGGTAAAAACTGTCCGAAAGTCGTACGTGCGTAAACACATGTATGAGTCCGAACCCTTGTCGTAAAACCATACGACCTCTATATCGTTTCGCCTGGAATAGGAAACTCTCTGTGTGGGACTCTAGAGACTCGACTACTACGCTGGCAGTGGGTTTAACCACAGACCGCAAGCGGCAATAGCTGTACGTAACGATCCCTAGGTAGTTGTCGATAAGAAGGCCGATAAGGAAACCCATCCGAACTCCTACTGAGTCTGATGTGACAATCTCCATACAGTCTGGTCCGTTCGTCCAAGACTATCGCATATCGGGCCTAGGGGGCGGCAAGCGTCAGTCCCGTAATAGCGGTATAAGTCGTGTCGGAGGGAAGCCCATTACACCCTGAGAAACTACTGGAACCTACCAGCAAATCTCGCTTTCCCTGGCCAGGGACTTTGCGTAATGGCTCTCTGACAGATCGCGATATCAACTCCCAATACCGGGAGGGACGAATCCTGTCTAACCGCCACTGCCTCCAAGTGCTCGGGACTGCACCCAACTGCTACCTGTTTGCACGACTCCTTTGAGCCGTGGTAGGGTAGCAATCTAAGAACAGTGGGACACACTCGAGGCGAAGTAGCAGTGTCAAGTCTGCGGACTATGCTGTACTCATGTCACCTGGGAACTGTTCACTGACGACTGGTATAAAACCAACCAACAGTTCCCTGTGAGTCCTGTCCGGTGTACCCGTAACCTAACGAGCACCTGTATACTATCTCCAGTACGACGTACTGACGGCTGTGGGACAGACCATCTCCCCAACTGGGATGAGAATCGTACACACTAGTCTACTCCGGAGTATCGATGCTCTGTCTTGATAATCCAACGACTAGGGACCTGAATAAGGATGTGCTTGTAGACTACCCAGCCCCCACTAGTGTGACTGCCATCACAACGCTGGTAGTCAAGCAAGATCCTAAGAGCTCTATCAATACGTACACTCACATATTAAGATAGAAAAACCAAGTAGCATACTACCATGTTTAGCAAGACTGTTATATACATGTGAATATCCCAAGCTTCCATTAAGTAATATACAAACTAGTATGATACAGTAATGGCCTTCTAGGGCATAAACACTAACAATCTCCCACTTGCACTAGGGCCATGTACTGGCATATCGAAGACCAATGATCTCGAGTAGCCTCTCGAACTGCGTCTGAGGTAGGGCCTTCGTGAATGGATCAGCAATGTTCTCTTCTGAAGCAACTCTCCGAACCTCGATCTCCTAACGATCAATGATCTCCCTGATCAGGTGATACCGCCTCAAGATGTGTCTGGACTTCTGATGGGACCTTGGTTCCTTCGCTAAAGCTATAGCTCCGTTGTTGTCGCAATACAGAGGTATTGGATCAACTATGGTAGGAACCACCTGAAGTTCTGTTAGGAACTTCTTCATCCAGACTGCTTCTTTTGCGGCATCGCAAGCAGCTATATACTCCGCTTCCATCGTCGAGTCAGCAACGGTGTCCTGCTTGGAGCTCTTCCAGCACACCGCCCCTCCATTGAGGGTAAAGACATAACCCGACATGGACTTGGAATCGTCCTTATCACTCTGGAAGCCGGAATCAGCAAAGGCCTCCAACCTGAGGTCTTTTCCGCCGTAAATCAAAAACATCTCCTTAGTCCTCCTCAGGTACTTGAGAATGTTCTTTACTGCTATCCAGTGTTTCTCCCCTAGGTCTGACTGATACCGGCTCACCACGCTTAGTGCGTAAGCTACATCTGGTCTGGTACACAACATCGCATACATTATAGAGCCTACCGCAGAAGCGTAGGGTATAATAGACATGCGTTCCCTTTCCAAATCAGTCTTGGGAGACATCTCTTTGGAGAGGGTTATTCCGTGACAAGCCGGTAGATTACCGCGCTTAGAATCTTCCATACTGAATCTTTTCAGTACAGTGTCGATATACCTGGACTGCGAAAGTCCCAACATCTTCTTGGATCTATCACGATAGATCCGGATCCCCAGAATGTAAGAGGCATCACCCAGGTCTTTCATGGAGAACCTGTGTGACAATAATCCTTTGACAGATTGTAGCATAGGAATGTCATTTCCGACGAGGAATACGACACTTCTGGCTACAACTTTACTATATATGCACGGTTCATCTGGATTTTTGATAAAGTCATATTCTTTGACTGTCTCATCAAAACAGATGTTCCAACTCCGCGATGCCTGCTTTAGTCCATAAATGGACTTAAGCAACTTGCATACTTTCCCGCTGCTCCCACTCTGATTGAAACCCTCTGGCTGATCCATATAGACGCTCTCTTCTAAATTTCCATTCAGAAAAGCCGTCTTTACGTCCATCTGCCAGATTTCATAATCATGGAAGGCAGCAATAGCAAGAAGGACCCGAATGGATTTGAGCATAGCCACTGGAGAAAAAGTTTCGTCATAGTCCAAACCAGGTCTTTGACGAAAACCCTTTGCAACAAGTCTAGCCTTATAGGTTTCCACCTGTCCATCTACACCAATCTTTTTCTTGAAGATCCATTTGCATCCTATGGGTTTTACCCCATCTGGAGAAAAGTCCAAAGTCCTTACTTTGTTGGTGTACATGGACTCCATTTCGGCCCGCATTGCATCTAGCCATCGTACCGAGTCGCCGCTCTGGATGGCCTGCTGGAAGTCAGTAGGTTCATCATCATCTATGATGCAATCCTCTCTATCCCTATCTATGAGAAAACCGTAGTATCTCTCAGGCGGATGAGACGGCCTACTACTCCTGCGGAGGGGTGCGGGAATGTCCTGTTCTTCTTGAACTTCCGGTTCTACCAAACTTTCAGTAGCAGTTTGTGGTTCTGGAATTTCTTCCAGTTCTATTTCGCTCCCACTTATTTCCTTTTCTAAAAACTGATATTCTAGAAAATGGGCATTACGAGAAACAAACTCCTTTTGTTCCTCTGCGTAATAGAATAGATACCCCTTGGAGTTCTTTGGATATCCCACGAACTTACACTTTACTGATCGTGCCTCGAGCTTGTCCACATGCTGCTTTTTAACAAAAGCTGGACATCCCCATATTTTCAGATACTGAAGATAGGGTTTCTTCCCGCTCCACATCTGATATGGAGTGGTAGGCACAGTCTTGGTAGGTACCATGTTCAAAAGATATGCCGCTGATTCTAGCGCATGACCCCAGAAAGATCGCGGTAACTCAGCATTACTCATCATGGATCGTACCATATCTAATAGGGTTCGATTCCGTCTCTCCGATACACCGTTATGCTGTGGAGTGTATGGAGGAGTAAGCTGAGAGAGAATTCCTTTCCCTTTTAGGTAACCTAGGAACTCGGCACTCAAGTATTCACCACCTCGATCAGATCTAAGTGTCTTGATACTTTTGCCGGTTTGGTTTTCTACTTCATTCTTATACTCTTGGAATTTCTCAAAAGCCTCGGATTTATGTTTCATCAGATAAATGAATCCGTATCTTGAGTAATCATCCGTGAAAGTAATGAAATAGGAAAAACCACCTCTCGCATGTGTAGACATTGGACCACATACATCGCTGTGTATGAGTCCTAAGAGCTCGCTCGCTCTTACTCCTTGTCCAGTGAATGGAGTCTTTGTCATCTTTCCTTTGAGACAAGATTGACAAGTGTCATAAGATTGATATTCGAACGAGTCCAAATATCCTTCTCTATGCAACTTAGTCAACCTTCTCTCATTGATGTGACCCAGTCTACAATGCCATAAGAAAGCTTTATTTAAATCTGGAGACTTTCTTTTTAGTGTGTTCTGGACATTGAAAATTTGGAGTTGGTTTAAAACATATATGCCGTTATTTAGTGTACCTGACCCAATCAAACCATGATTAAGGTGGATGTTGACAACATCTCTTACAAACGTGAAATCATAACCTTTATTTGATAACAAGGAAACTGATATGATATTACATGTTAAGCTTGGTACAAAATAACAGTTATGTAAAACCAAAATGTGTCCACTAGTCAATCCTAGGTGATAATCCCCGACGGACGCAGCTCCCACGCTAGCTCCGTTAGCAACCTTTAGGGTCATATCACCTTCCTTCAGCACTCTACGGTTTCTCAGTGCCTGCAATGAATTGCAAATATGAGATCCTGATCCGGTATCCAATACCCAGGAAGTAGAGTTGATCGACAGACAATTCTCAATTACAAACACACCTGAAGTCGAAGCCACAGCTTGCTTCGGTTCCTGGTTCTTAGCGTTCCACGCCTTGCAATCCACGCCTTGCAATCCTTCTTCCAGTGCCCTTTCCTGTGTCAATGGAAGCACTCATCTTGGCCAACTATCGGTACCGCAAACTTTTTCTTTCCCTTCCCTCCCACCTTACTAACACCTCCTCTAGGTCTGGGTGCGGCCTTCTTCTTCCTTCCTTTGGCCCTTGCCTTGGACCCGGAAGAAGATGTACCGCCAACAAACATAGAGAGTGTTTCCCTTGAATTCTTCAAGGTGCCCTCTGCACTCCTTAACATGTTCAGGAGTTCCGGAAGTTCAACTTCTTTTCTTTGAATGTTGAAGTTCAGGATAAACTGGGCGTAGGTGTGAGGAAGGGACTAGAGAATAAGGTCTGTATAGAGCTCATTATCCAAAGTCGTCCCAAGGTCTGCGAGCTCTTCTATATAGCCGACCATCTTTAGGACATGTTCTCCTACCGATGACCCGACAGCCAACCTCGCTCGAAACAAGTTCTTTGAGGTCTCGTATCTTGCTATACGAGATTGCTCTCCATAAAGTTCCTTTGTATGGAGAAATATGCCATCAAGGTCCATATCCTCGTGCCTCCTCTGATGTTCATTGTTCATCGAGGCAAGCACGATGCACTTGGCTTTCGCGCAATCTAAATCCCAGGTTTTGCGGATTTCCTTATCCGCATTGCTGGATTTGGGACCAGGGACAGCAGGTGCCGTAGCGGTGAGGACGTACCCCAGTTTGTCATAGGTCAAAGCCATTTTGACATTCCGCAGCCAATCTTTATAGTTTGGCCCTGTCAGTATATTTTTCTCTAAAAGTAACTTAAGTCCAGTCATTTTCAGGGTCGCTGCAATTAGGAGAGAGAGAAGAAAACTCTTTATCATGATGCTCTTGCAAGTTTAGAGTGGTTTTTAGTTTATCTAAACTGGATGGCTCCCACTGTTTCTCGAATCCTTCCTCAAACCATAAAAGAAGAATTAGCCAGGACTATTCTCACCGTACAATACTTGCTTAACCATTCAGCCAGGCCAGTGTCGATACTTCGAGGGAGGTTTTCCAACGCTTTCACGAAGTTCCTTAATTAAATAACCTCTTTTCTCTGGGGGTGTAACCCCGCTGACACCTTTCTGGACACCTACTAGGTTTATAGCATTGATCGTTAAGTGACGAATATCCTGATAAGTAGCTTATACTCACAGTAGGATCGGGATCCAAATATCATCGTCTGATAATGTTGTAGGAATGCTACCAACATTCATCAAACTCAAAATGGTATGCATCTCTTTGCAAATTTCAGTTTCTTTAGAAATTCCCGATATACATTTTTGCCCCATGCTCTTATGACCTTGGCGTTGGTCAAAATATCATAAGTCACATGTCAAGTTCTACCCATCATTATCTTGTTAATTTGAACCCATCCGTACATATCCTTGACGTTGGCCAAAATGATCATACGACTGTCCCAAACTAACTCATCTATCTATGCAACAAATGAATATCCAGCAGCTACCAAACACTATGCCTTGGCGTTGGTCAAAATACATAGCTTGAATACTACTGAATACCCAGATGAAATGGCGGAGGGCTATGAATGGTTTTGGCGAAACCGTGAACGTAGTGAACTTGATATAACCGAAGGAACCTGATAGCTTTTAAAAGGAGTGGTTAAAGCTCCGCATTTAAAAATATCTGTTTTTAAAATTAACCGAGTGGTTTCTTTTAAATTGTTCCAACGATTAAAACTTTGGTTTATTTTCTTTGCATTATAGATAATGCGTCCCATCATTAACTTATCATTGCAGAAAACAACGAAAATATGACGTCCTCTTATGCCATCTGCATTCGCCACTGGGTCCCGTCATCACCCGTTAGGTTACTTAACTAACGACAGAGCGGGGACTGGGCTAGCGCGGGTGTAAAACATAAGTGACGTCTAAAATAGCTACAGTATATATAGATATTTTACATTCGTCTGACGCAATGATATACATTCCAGAACACAGATAAACTTTATTGGATTTGCAAGCAATCTGTATTTCTTTTGAGCCTGCAAGAAAAGACAGATTACACAGTTGTGATGAATAGCCGTTACCCCACCCAAGATCCCTACGGGTACGGCAAACTACCCGCCCGGCAGTTTGTGTACCCCACCTTGGATCTGTCCTAGGAGCAAAAACAGTAAAATGAAATAATACAACGGTGGCTACAACCGCAACCTGGATGTGCCCCGCAAAATAATATTACAACAAATTACATTTACAACAAATGAATTAAATAATAACCCATTTCAAAACCCTGGCTATACACCACAACAGTCCAATACAGTTTATATGCACAAACAGATATAACCATTACAGAAATGTGCAACCCCCTGCCAACCGACATACTAGCAGTTAGGGGAGGTTTACGAACACATTATACAATCACAGATATAATCCAATATGCAAATACTGTACAATTTCGATCGATTAAACACCATTAATATTGCTCCAATACTGCTCTGTAAAACTGAAACCTGAGCAAATATTAAATATTCAAGAAAATCCCAAATACTACAGAGAAGCAACACAGGAAATTTGGTTTCCTGACTCGGCAACTCGGCGGCGGAAGCGCGGCGGATCGGTGCGATCCGCCGCGGTTCCGCGGCCGCGTTGCCGATTCAGGAGCCCAAATTTCTTGGGTGTTCTTGTGGTGTCTTTTCAAGGTTTCTGAACTTCACTGAAAAATTTTTGGACATCATTTTAAAATCGACAGAAACTTGATGTTTTTAGGGTTTTCCGTCTTCGTTTTTCCGTTGGAAATTCATACAAATTTGCAATTAAGTTATTTATTGTTTAGCATGGCTCTGATACCACTGTAAGTCGATGTACTACACCCCAATACTTGTGGGGAGGCGGAATTTTCAAAAACGAACTTGTTTAGCGAACAAACATCGACTAACCGCTTGAATCGAAGCTAAACGATAACTAACATCAAACATATAGTTTCTACACTACTATGTTTAGGGATTATACCTAACGAAACGTGTCCTTATACTCAACTCATGAGAGCAAAACTCCAAGCTTAGCCTCTAAACTTGAGGCAACTAACCTTCTTGGATTGCTAATCAAAGAAGATAGAGTGAGATAGAGTGATGGTTATGGATTGATTAGTCTTACTAACCCTTATACTCAACTCATGAGAGGGGAGGATTAGTCGTTTGAAGAGGGAGAGCTTGAGGAGAGAGAAGATGATGATAATAATGAAATGAGAATAGTGAGTCAAGAAGATATATATCAAGCATTTCTTTTAACAAGAAAAGAATAAGAAATGAATTTAGCAACCATGCTTGATAATATCTAGTGATGATTCATTATAATGACAAAAGACTTCTATGAATCATCAAGGTGACTCACTAATCACAATCATTTCATATGCCACCTTAACCTCCTTAGTCACCACCTTTTAGAAGCTTCTCGCATAATTACGGGAACGCCCCTCCTTTCCGCAAAAATACGGAAAAACTTTAGACTGTAAAAATCCAATAACCGGATACCAGTAACTGGCTTAAACCAAAGCCGACTGGTAAAAACTGTCCGAAAGTCGTACGTGCATAAACGCACGTATGCGTCCGAACCCTTGTCGTAAAACCATACGACCTCTATAACGTTTCGCCTGGAATAGGAAACTCTCTGTGTGGGACTCTAGAGACTCGACTACTACGCTGGCAGTGGGTTTAACCACAGACCGCAAGTGGCACTAGCTGTACGTAACGGTCCCCTGGTAGTTGTCGATAAGAAGGCCGATGAGGAAACCCATCCGAACTCCTACTGAGTCTGATGTGACAATCTCCATACAGTCCGGTCCGTTCGTCCAAGACTATCGCATATCGGGCCTAGGGGGCGGCAAGCGTCATTCCCCTAATAGCGGTATAAGTCGTGTCGGAGGGAAGCCCATTACACCCTGAGAAACTACTGGAACCTACCAGCAAATCTCGCTTGCCCTGGCCAGGGACTTTGCGTAATGGCTCTCTGACACAGCGCGATATCAACTCCCAATACCGGGAGGGACGAATCCTGTCTAACCGCCACTGCCTCCAAGTGCTCGGGACTGCACCCAACTGCTACCTGTTTGCACGACTCCTTTGAGCCGTGGTAGGGTAGCAATCTAAGAACAGTGGGACACACTCGAGGCGAAGTAGCAGTGTCAAGTCTGCGAACTATGCTGTACTCATGTCACCTGGGAACTGTTCACTGACGACTGGTATAAAACCAACAAACAGTTCCCTGTGGGTCCTGTCCGGTGTACCCGTAACCTAACGAGCACCTGTATACTATCTCCAGTACGACGTACTGACGGCTGTGGGACAGACCATCTCCCCAACTGGGATGAGAAGCGTACACACTATTCTACTCCGGAGTATCGATGCTCTGTCTCGATAATCCAACGACTAGGGACCTGAATAAGGATGTGCTTGTAGACTACCCAGCCCCCACTAGTGTGACTGCCATCACAACGCTGGTAGTCAAGCAAGATCCTAAGAGCTCTATCAATACGTACACTCATATATTAAGATAGAAAAACCAAGTAGCATACTACCATGTTTAGCAAGACTGTTATATACCTGTGAATATCCCAAGCTTCCATTAAGTAATATACAAACTAGTATGATACAGTAATGGCCTTCTAGGGCATAAACACTAACATATCCGGCATGACTCTCCGTATAGGTAATGTCTCTAGATCTTGAGTGCAAAAACCACCGCGGCCATCTCTAAGTATTGAGTAGGATAGTTCTGCTCGTGCTTCTTCAACTGCAAAGAAGCATAAGCGACGACCCTATCGTGCTGTATCAGCACACAGCCTAGTCCTACTCGAGAATCATCAGAATAAACCACAAAACTGCCCGATCCCGAAGGCAAAGATAAAACTGGTGCAGTAGTCAAATGATTCTTCAACTGCTGGAAGCTTTGCTCGCATGCCTCGGTCCAAAAAAAAAAAGAACTCCTTTCCGGGTCAACCCGGTCAACGGTGCAGTGGTACGGGAGAAATCCTGAATAAAATGTCGATAATAGCCGGCCAGACCTAAAAAGCTGCGGATCTCTGTAACTGATACCGGTCTGGGCCAATGCTGAACGGCCTCGATCTTCTTCGGGTCCACACGTATACCGTCTCTCGTAACCACGTGACCTAAGAAATCGACACTGTCAAGCCAGAATGCGCACTTGGAGAATTTCGCGAACAGCTGGTGCTCTCTCAAAGTCTGCAATATGATCCGCAAGTGCTGCTCGTACCCCTCTCGGCTCTGGGAATATACTAAGATGTCATCAATTAATACGATGATGAACTGATCAAGATACGGCCTGAAAATGCGGCTCATCATGTCTATAAACGCTGCTGGGGCATTGGTGAGCCTGAACGACATCACCAAGAACTCGTAATGCCTGTAATGTGTGTGAAAAGCAGTCTTCGGAATATCATCCCGTCGAACCCGCAACTGATGGTAGCCTGATCGCAAGTCAATCTTCGAGAAGTGTCCCACACCCTGGAGCTGGTCGAACAAATCATCAATACGAGGTAAGGGATATCTGTTCCGCACAGTAACCCGGTTCAGCTGACGATAATCGATGCATAAGCGCATACTGCCATCTTTCTTCTTGACGAACAGAACATGAGAACCCTAAGGTGACACACTCGGTCGAACAAACCCTTTATCCAGCAAATCCAACAACTGATCCTTCAGCTCTTTAAGCTCTGCCGGGAGCATCCGATAAGGAGGTATGGAAATAGGAACCATGCCGGGGATCAAGTCGATGCAGAACTCAATATCACGCTCAGGCGGTAACCTAGGCAGCTCATCAGGAAAGACATCGGGAAACCCTCTCACAATCAGGACCTGGTCTAACAGGACCTCTGCAGCTCTAGTATCACAGACATACGCTAAGAATCCCTGACATCCATTCCTCAAGAGCTGACCAGCGCGAAGAGAAGAAATCAAGCTGGCAAGGGTGACGCTACGGTCTCCCTGAATAACAAGAACTGTCTCATCCGGAAAACTAAATCTGACTGCCTTCACACGGCAGCCCACGGATGCATAAAAAGTGGCTAACCAGTCCATGCCCAGAAGAACGTCGAAGTCAAGCATATTGAGGAGAATCAAATCAACTGAAGAATCCCTCTCCCCGATACGGACATAACACGATCGAAATACAAATTGAGCGACAAACGACTCGCCTACCGGAGTAATAACAATAAGCGGCTGATCTAACGAAGGTGACTCACGGCCCAACATCGGTGCAAAGTGTGTAGATACATAAGAATGTGTGGAACCTGGGTCGAATAATACCTGTGCGTCAAAAGAACATACTGGAAAAATACCTATCACAACGGCATTGGATGCCTGCGTATCCTGAGGAGTCAAAGAGAACACACGGGCCTGTCCCCCACTAATAGTTGGTTGTCCTCTGCCTCTGCCTCTATTGCCTCGTCCTCTCTGAACAGGACCGCCACTCCCACGTCCTCTCGGAGCATCTGCCTGGCATGGAGTAGCATCAGGGGTAGGAAGTAGAGCTCTCTGAGGAGGGTGTGAAGGTGGGAAGGTCATAAGTGGCACTGTCGCCGCGCCGTGGAGCCTCACAGTACAATCTCTAATACGATGATACATGCTCCCACATCGAAAACATCCCAATGGCGGCCGCTGTCCCTGTGGATAGGTACTATATAACTGTCCTGGTCTCAAGCCTATCACCACGGCCTGGAGGGGCCTGCAGCGGCGTCTACCCATCTGCCTTAGGGCATATACATCGGTACTAATCCGTTTCGGTCCCTGAACGACCGAAATCTCCGAAATGCGCTCCTCCAAAAGTAAGGCTGCATCCATCGCGGCTGCATAAGGGTCAAATTGCAGAGCGCCGAAAGCGAGAAATAACTGTGTGTCTAATCCCTGCACGAACCTCTTTATCATCTTCTCTTCAGTGTCCACCAAGTAAGGAGCATATTGGGACAACTGAGTAAACTGAATGTTATACTCGGACACTGTCATTCCAGGAGTCTTGCGCAAAACCTCGAAACTATGGGCTCGAGCATCTCGAACGCTCTCCGGAAGGAAACGGGCAAGGAATGCAGCTATGAACTCATCCCAAGTCATAAGAGGTAGACCTACAGCTCGGCCGCTCTCGACTGACTCGCACCACGTCTGAGCAAGACCCTCCAAACGAAAACTCGCAAGCTCTACCCAGCTATCGTCAGAACATCTCAGTGAATAGCAAATCCTAGCCATCCTATCGAGGAATGTCTGCGGATCCTCCGCTGCATCTGTGCCGGTAAAAACTGGAGGCCTCGGTCTCATAAACTCTTGTATTGATACGGGAATAGTCGCGGTAGTAGTAGGAACAACTGTCTGGGCAGCCGGTACAATCGTGGTCTGTGTAGTGGAAGGAACATCCTCAGATCTCTGTGCCCGACTGGCCTCAACTAAAGATCCCATCATACGACGTAACTCCTGCATGCCGGCCTCTAGCCTGGTAATACGGCCTCGAGAAGGCGGATCAATCTGTCCCTAGGAGGTAGGCGTACATCCCTGATCGGTCCTCATCTCAGATGAGCCTGCACGAATCTCATCCCTGGCGGCAGCCCTCTGTGCCCTCGTTGCCCTCGGCGGCATAGTGACTGGAACAAGAAACAAGATTGATAAGAATATCGCAATCGAATCAAGGGTATATGGAATCAAGAAAGGAAATACGGGCAAATATGTCCTAAGGTCACTTAGGCGGAGTACCGTATCGTAAGTATGCCGCGGAACATACACACGCTACGTCACTCTGCTTAAATTACCTACTCCATCTACCAAGGGTCATCCTACACTAAGAAAGGTAAAACCTAATGCTCTGATACCAATTTTGTCACGTCCCGAAGGTACGGAACGTGACTGGCACTTAATTTACGCAACGTCTAAAGGCGAACGCAATCTAAGTAAGCCAAAGCCAAAAAATCTAAACCATTAACAAATAGAGTGACGGAGAACCTAATTCAAGCATGTGGTTTTAACAAAACAAATAGCATTAGACATTTAAAAACAACATCAGATTTTCCCGAAAATTTCGGCAGAGTCTCTTTTTTAAATACTGTCCCCAAACGGGTGCAAAACAAGAATATATGTACATAATGAAATAAGGCATCCCCAAGCGGGAGCTAGCTCTTTGCCAATGGCGGAAACACAACTACATGCAATATATATCATCACCGTGCAAAATAAGCATATAAAGGCATGAAAAAAATAGGAATGTCACGACCCGAAAAAGCACGTGACTGGCCCTTGAATCCTATGAAGTCTATAGGACTCCATCTGATCCAAGTAAGCCAAAAGCCCAGAAATCTAAAACCATTTAAGGAGTAAATAAAGAAACTGGTTTTTAATAATTAAAGAAAGCATGTTTGAAATCAAGTTTTCAATAACTAAGACGAAATGCATTTTAAAAAGGTGTAGTCTTTTCTGAAAATTTCGGCAGAGTTTCCTTTGTAAAAGCTGGCCCCAAACGGGGTATAACAAGAATAATATAAATGAAGTGATAAAAGGCATCCCTAAGCGGGAGCTAGCTCTTCGTCAATCGACGGTCACAACCACGCAAGCAATAATAATATACAACGCCAAAGGGTGAGTATCAAAACCCAAAAAGAAGCTCAAATAGCCAGGAAACCATAATACTACAAGCGCGACTCTAAGGTCGAAATAATACATCACTGTCTCTAAGTCTGAAACAATATACAAGTTTTGGTTGATGGAATTTCTAGATACAATGAATAATACAGGAACAATGGCGGTTCTGATACAAAAGAACCCACCTACCCAAGCAAGTCACCCATATGAAGTAGTGTGCCAGAAATGCCGCTATGGAATCTGTACGGCAAAAACCTGCAAGGACTGTGGCACAACGGGGGTGAGTTGCCAACTCGTGAATAGAAAATATCTACAAGCAGAGATCGAATGTATGACCTATCCTAGGTCAATACAATTAGATATATATATAAACCTCAATACGAATAAGTCTGAAGCATGCTAAACTGGCAATGTAATCTCTATACATGAGTGTAGTGCCAAGTGCTCGTGCCAGTGCCAAGTGGTAATAGCATATCATAAATGTGAGGTATGATCAATGAAATCAATCTGCAAGTACGTGGACCCCGTCCACTCGTCACCCAATGACAATAACCATCATGCATGTAAATATCATCAGCATATGCATGGAAATAAGAGGATATAAACCACCTGTGTCCCTCGCGACACGTCAAAGTCATGGAACCGGAGTGCCCAGCATCGACACTCGAAAACATCATGAAAACTGTGCCCAGCATCGGCACGTAAATCCTCATATATCGGGCTCCATCTGCGGAATCGGCCCTCGGCCCCAGCAGTACACCCATATCCATCTATCGACTCTGGCCGGTATCCTCCGGATAACCGCCAGGTCCAACCAATCACCGGTAGGTACTCGCCCGCCTCCAGGCTCAATCGGCAAAATCCTTCGATCATCTTGCCGAGGGGAACCATACCGGGTCCACCATGTACCCACAATCGGCTCGTCCACTCCTTGAATCGGGTTTCACATATCGCTTTCAGCACCGAGAAAACACATGGTGGACGCACTGAAATATCATATCAAGGGTAACCGGGTTTTTATAGCAATGACATATTCTCTTTTGAAATACCACGGTTCCCAAAATCCAGAAATATCATGGAAATAGCAACTCTCAATGCGTATAATCAGAAAGCATGATGTATATGACATGTAAAAGAAATGTAAGCAAATCAGTCTGTCATGCAAGAATCATATACCGAATACAACAGTACTACAGTGCAGTGACATGGCAATTATCGATGATGAAGTGTGTGAGCCGGCAACAAGTGTACGTGGAACATACGCATCATCGATAATGGTGCTGGTGTCCTAGCAGCATAACTGTAATATATATATCAATAAATACAAGCAATGCAATGCAAATAGCATGAGTATGCGGAATCGAATAATCAACGTAACAGTAAAGAATCTATCATAATAAATATATCATGCAGCCTTGCCTTTTGAAATAATACGAATCAGGGTTTTTGGTAAAATAAGGGCTACGGTGTTTTATGAAAAGATGTGTTGTTTGAAAATATCCGTAGAATCCCTTTTGCCTATCTTTAAAAATATCCCCGATTAGTTAGTTTTGAAATAGGTATGAATCAGGTCTAGTCTAACGCCTACTATGCGAACTACGGACTCAACAATCAAGTCAATCGGTAGGGGTATGAAAAACACCTAAATCTGAGTCAATATATACATTATTTCATCACATAACATGTATCACTACCATCATATCACATCTCAAATACGAACTCTGTCATATCGCCGATCTCACGGCCTCCAATCAAATCTCATCGACTCATCTCAACCCCACGTATCATCCTCAAATCCCGTACATGAACACATAGTCCCATACTCATGTGTAGATATACACACCACCATATGCGCACAGATAAACGAAAGAATGTATGCAAGTATATAGGTACGTGTATGTGTGAGTGCAACCGCTACTCTAGGGTTTTGCACTATACTAAACCAATACATCCTTATCATCAATAATTCCATTATTACCATCAATAATCCTAAACAACACATAATAAATATATGTGTGTATACGTATTCGTATACATCACCACGGACTGCGGGGGTGCTATACGCCATCCACCCGACTTCTCCCCTTAGATATAAATCTACTCACCTTGCGTCTTTATCTGTCGACGTCACCACGCTTTTGCTTGTCATCCCGAAGTCTTCATGGGGTACCTACACATTAACGTATCGCAAATGCGTATCAAAACCAATTCAAGACTAAAACGGCATACGAAACCCAAAACGATACGCTATGATCTATAGGTTAGAACCTATGGGCAACGCTTCCAAAACCATCAACAACCCTCGATATCGTCGTATAAACGCCAAGTAGTCGAGGTAAAACACCAAACGCAAACTCAGAATTCACAATACGGAAATACGGAAGCACGAATCCAAAACATCAACTTAGAAAATAGGCTCCAGATTTCACCCTAGGTTAAATTAGACAAATCTATACATGCCAGGGGTCCAGACTACTGGAAATAAAGCCATGCACCAAAAACGAGGCAATTCCCTCCTGCTCTGGCTGCAATTTGCGGCCAGAAGGAATAAATTGGCGGACGGGAATTGGAGTTGGGGTCTAGGGTTTGGTGTGGTGGTTCCATGGTGCCTGCATATCTCACTGTCAACTCAATTTTATTTTAGGGTTCTCGGAGTGATAGCAGATTCCTAAATTCGATCATAGATTCAAAGTTTCTCTCCGACATCGTCTCATAAATCCGTATTCTATGTTCTAGTCTCTAGTTTGATCCAAAATAACATCACACCAGGGGTTCTAAGGTCACCACAATCCTCAATTTCATCTTTAATTTCTGATCTCACATAAACCCTAACTTGAAGTTTCACAAATCCACCAAACAACACCATATCGACATGAAACTAGAATTGATGCACAAGAAATGAAATACTACTCTAATAGGTCCATAATTTACCTCCTTTGGCAACTCAAGAATTTTCTTGAGTTGCTCAAAGTCCTCCAAATCCAATCTTGCTAGGTTCAATGTGTAGCTAGTGAGCTCGGGAACATCTTTTGTGAAATGGGAATAGGATTTTGGGGTTGTATTCATGGTGGATCTAGGTTGAAGAGGGAGGATGAAGAAGTGGGAGAGGCTGCAGCAGCAGCACCTTAGAAGGGGAGAGAGAAAGTGAGAAGAGAAATGATGGAGGAAAGGGTCAAAATGAGTCAAAAGCAACCTACTCTCTCTCTCTCATCATCATGCTACTTTTTATTTTCTTTTCTTTTCCTTTTCTTCTCCCACCATGGAGAACCCTAAGCAACCCTGCACCCAAAACATGTAACATGTGTAACAAGTGTAGAAAATGATATGTGCACATTTTTGCACAAAAAAGCTAAAAATCCGATTAGCGATTTTTAATCGCGGTTAGCACTAAATTAGCACATAACTATTCATAAAAACTTTAAAATGGCATAATTCCATAAAATACCCTATTTTAGAATTTTCCATAATTTTTCCCTATTTATTTGTATTTAATTATACCAGAATATTAAAATATTCATTCAAATAATATTAAATAAAAAAATTCCCAAAAATAATATTTTATTATTTTGAAACGTTAAAATCTCCCCCCCTTAAAGAAATTCGGTCCCCGAATTTAAATTTAAACCCCCAAATACTAAAATATTTCAATACAAATTCCAAGTCGTCGGGGCTCCGAATCATCAATACATAAAACATCATAGCGCAATGCATGCGCATGAGTACTGAGTAGATAACTCAAAAGCAACACTCCGTCAAGCATCCCGCAATCATCGGGGTCATGGTAAAGACACAAATGTCAAATCCAATAAAAAACCAATATTATATAGATCAGAACTATACACGTAGACATCCAATCTATACATGTGAATAGCTGATGTAAATGCATGCCAAATCTTTTTAAGTCACTGTGCGATGCGCATAACACTGCACAGTGGCGGACGTTTTTCATAAGAAAATAACCATATATGTATATATCTTTTTTTTACTATGTACGTTCCGCTGTTTTGAAAACAATTTAGAAGGGTTTCCATGTTTTTAAAACGTTTCGTGTCATATCGGACACGTAGGTATATATATACCGAGACCATAGCTCGCTCTTTGGAAATCCCTTCGATAACTATCAATGCATGCAAAATATATCCAGGTACTGTCCTCTGACTAGCCCTGCTCAGTACCAAAACAAATATCAAATATCATAAAAATGTACTGCTCCAAAAGGAATAAATCCTAAAAATGCACATAACACCACCCTGTGCGTCTGGTGCGCACGGAAATCAAAATCCATATATGTGCCATACAGGTGCACAAAACAACATCTAGGTGCAACGGGTGTGTACGAAGTATCTGTCATAGGCAACGTGTGTGCCTGACAGCCAAAACAGGTGCATCTGACATGCACGAAGAATCTCGATTTAGTGCATCAGGTGTGCACCAAAATCGTATCTCAAAACATGCGCCCAACATGCGCGAAAACCCAAATCGGTGCATCCATCGTGCACGAATGAAAATCTAAACCCTGCGCACTAAACATGCACGGAATAACAAAATCCAATAGCAACGCCGAACATGCGTAAGTCCAATCAAAAGCACAGAGTGTAAGAATCAATCATCAATATCAGGGTCAAAATCGACATATCGAATGACATCAAATCGAAGTCAGGTGCAACCGTAGTGCACAAAATATAAATCAGGTGCAACAAAGGCACGAGATATAAATCTGATGCGATAAACGCAAGAAACATAAAACTGGTACGACAAACGCACGAAGTATAGAACTGGTGCATCCCATGCACAAATACCAAGCAATAACTCAAATGCGTAAGCAGCAACACCAAGTGTACCCAGGTATAAAGGAAATCATAAACGTGTGCAACTGCGTGCACAAAACACATATCAATGCAATACAAGCACATATAAGCTATACCGAGTGCAAAATCAAATCGTGTGCGTAACATATGCACAACATCAAATCAACCGTATCAAATCCATGAAGTCAAAAGCAGGTGCAGCCAAGGCACGAAACGATATACAATGCGGCTTAATCCAAATTAGGTGTACTGCGATGGAAAATCTCACAACCGCGTGCATCAGCGTGCACAAATCAAATCAAAACACTAAAAGTACATGAATACTACACTGGAAGCGTAAATCAAATCACCGGCATAAAATAGGCATGAAATCACAATCAATACCTCAAGAGTAATACTATGCGCAAGGTATAAATACCCAGTAGGTGCAACCATGGTGCAAGAAAGAAAATACCATGAAACTCAGTCATCAAGACTAAATCATGCGAATAGATCGCCCAAAATACCGACATTCATAGTGACGGATACGTGATAGTCAAATCACAAAATCATAAATCATAAATACCGCCGTCGGTATATCCTTCTTCAAAGTCGAGAAAGTGCCGGTACATCCAATGCTAGCGGCGCAAGATATCTACTTGCCTCTTGCTCGCGGCTGGCGTCCTCTGCCTCTGGTTCCTTATCTTTCATGTGGATTACCAATCTCGCAATCCATCGGCTCATCGGCCCGGTCAGGTGTGCTAACAGGAACGATTCCGTTCCGGCACTTTTCTGGTCATCTCTCGGTCAATCCTCACGACCGCTCTTAAGGCAGCACATCTCTGGCGCTGACCTCTGATCCTCTGAATGCACATCACACATCGGCTCCTGGTGCAAATCTTATTGCAGCAGTGTACTGGAAGGAATTCCTGCTCAAGGTCTCTTCTGATCTCGCCTAAGCCAAACTGTACGGAGGCTGGTACTCTGGCGTAATCTTTCCTCGCTCTCTGGACATCTGCGTCCTTAGTACAACATCTACTCGAAAGTTGGTCGCATCCCTGCGCCTCTGTATGCATATCCGACCTTTAATCTTAACGGAAGTAGTAACGGCTCGTCTGCATCTCGCACGAACTTCTTTTCCCGCTTGTCTGTATCATCGTCCATTTCGACATCGCGTCTCTATCTGCGCACTGCAATGCCCTCGGCTATGGTCCATCCGAAGTCCCTCACACGGACTCGAAATCACGAACTCGGTACCTTCACCACTCAGTAGAAGATATCTAGCCGAACACGTCCTCAGCGTGCGTATTGCATCTCTGATGTCAGTGGAGTGGAACGTCATCTCGTGAAAATCTCGTGCGAACTCTTTACTCCACCTTCTCCAATGTCGACTGATTCGGACTCATCTACTCGTGGCTGCATGGACTACGCTCCAATGGCTATGCTGGTATCTGGAGTCTCCCAAGCAGTGTGCCATCACAATATCCGAAAGATGTCGAATCGTCTGATCGACTCGTCAGGACCTCACAATCCCTCAAGAGCTCAACATCTTGGGTACAATTTAATAGTATCGAGTACATACCACAGCATCGGTGGTCCAGCCGTAGAAGGGCAAACCCAAGCCTCACTAATGGCGCCGCGGAACTGCCGCAAACCCTAAGTTTCAAAGGGTTTCACACGGTCATTATGTCGAGTTAGAGTTTCATTCTTCTAGAGGGTCCATAGAATCGCTTGCATGTCTTTCCGAATACTTTAAACTTGGAAAATGGGTTCCTGACATTCGATCGTCTCAATCGACTCTCAACGAATCTGCGTGAAGTCGCCTCTAGCTGGAATCAATCTATCTGGTGACCTCGCATCGGGGTAAGCGAACGAACCACTTGTCCTAGTCATTCATCCTCGGTGACTAGCGACTCACCATCATATCTCTAAGTATATACTCATGCTGCAGTAGCTCCAATAGTCTAGGCGATATCTCATCATTCGCAGCAACAACTGGCTCATTCGTCCGTACGCTGAACATCGCCTCAATCATCATGAATAAGCGATATATCAATGGTCATCACATCCTGGCTGGCCTCTATCAGTGGCTTAATCCTCTGGTACCGATCGGTACGCCTGAGAAATCTGGCAAAAGCGATCAGTCCAACGCTCATGGCGCGAAAGCACAATAAGACGACGCCTCTAAATGCAATCGTATGTCTCTGGAATCACGCCCAGGTCAGTCCTCGTCCACGACGAGCTCATGCTGACGCAACTCGAGCCGTAGCTCACTCTGCCCGTGCAATCGGGGCAGTAAAACCACAACCAATATCGATGAGGATAGATCATAGGAACGAATATAATACTGTGCAAGGAAATGTTCATCCTAAGGTTTCTTAAGCGGAGTGGCGTGTCGTAAATATGCCGCGGAACATACGTACGGTACGTCACTCTACTCAAGCTACCTACTCCATCAACCAAGGGTCATCCTATGCGACGAAAGTTCGGGTATAATACCCCCTCGACTAAGTTTAAGTTCCGTAAGGTCAAGCCTAAGTTCCGTATATATATAAACGCCCTAGGCTCCACATAGTCAAACTTAGACTCGAACCAAGGTCAACCTAGCGCTCTGATACCAACTTTGTCACGACCCGAAAGAGCACGTGACTGGCCCTTGAATTCTATGAAGTCTATAGGACTCCTTCTGATCCAAGTAAGCCAAAAGCCCAGAAATCTAAAACCATTTAAGGAGTAAATAAAGAAACTGGTTTTTAATAAGTAAAGAAAGCATGTTTGAAATCAAGTTTTCAATAACTAAGCCGAAATGCATTTTAAAAAGGTGTAGTCTTTTTTAAAAATTTCGGCAGAGTTTCCTTTGTAAAAACTGGCCCCAAACGGGGTATAACAAGAATAGTATAAATGAAGTGATAAAAGGCATCCCCAAGCGGGATCTAGCTCTTCGTCAATCGACGGTCACAACCACGCAAGCAATAATAATATACAACGCCAAAGGGCGAGGATCAAAACCCAAAAAGAAGCTCAAACAGCCAGAAAACCATAATACTACAAGCGCGACTCTAAGGACGAAATAATACATCACTGTCTCTAAGTCTGAAACAATATACAAGTTTTGGTTGATGGAATTTCAAGATACAATGAATAATACATGAACAATGGCGGTTCTGATACAAAAGAACCCACCTACCCAAGAAAGTCACCCATATGGAAGCAGTGTGCCAGAAATGCCGCAATGGAATCTGTACGGCAAAAACCTGCAAGGACTGTTGCACAACGGGGGTGAGTTGCCAACTCGTGAATAGAAAATATCTACAAGCAGAGATCGAATGTATGACCCATCCTAGG
Organism: Agapanthus africanus; assembly: GCA_030015575.1. Taxonomy (NCBI): domain Eukaryota; kingdom Viridiplantae; phylum Streptophyta; class Magnoliopsida; order Asparagales; family Amaryllidaceae; genus Agapanthus; species Agapanthus africanus. The sequence goes on along the minus strand of JASDDO010000004.1, from coordinate 125,156,661 downwards.
TCAATACGATCAGATATATATATAAACCTCAATACGAATAAGTCTGAAGCATGGTAAACTGGCAATGTAATCTCTATACATGAGTGTAGTGCCAAGTGCTCGTGCCAGTGCCTCAGGTAATAGCATATCATAAATGTGAGGTATGATCAATGAAATCATTTTGCATGTATGTGGATCCCGTCCACTCGTCACCCAATGACAATAACCATCATGCATTTAAATATCATCAGCATATGCATGGAAATATGAGGATATAAACCACCTGTGTCCCTCGCGACAAGTCAAAATCATGGAAACGGAGTGCCCAGTATCGACACTCGAAAACATCATGAAATCTGTGCCCAGCATCGGCACGTAAATCCTCATATATCAGGCTCCATCTGCGGAATCGGCCCTCGGCCCCAGCATTACGCCCATATCCATCTATCTACTCTGGCCGGTATCCTCTTGATAACCGCCAGGTCCAACCAATCACCGGTAGGTACTCGCCCGCCTCCATGCTCAATCGGCAAAATCCTTCGATCATCTTGCCGAGGGGAACCATACCGGGTCCACCATGTACCCGCAATCGGCTCGTCCACTCCTCGAATCGGGTTTCACGTGTCGTTCTCAGCACCGAGAAAACACATGGTGGACGCACTGAAATATCATATCAAGGGTAACCGGGTTTTTAAAGCAATGACATATTCTCTTTTGAAATACCACGGTTCCCAAAATCCAGAAATATCATGGAAATAGCAACTCTCAATGCGTATAATCAGAAAGCATGATGTATATGACATGTAAAAGAAATGTAAGCATATCAGTTTGTCATGTAAGAATCATATACCGAATACAACAGTACTACAGTGTAGTGACATGGCAATTATCGATGATGAAGTGTGTGAGCCGGCAACAAGTGTACGTGGAACATACGCAACATCGATAATGGTGCCGGTGTCCTAGCAGCATGACTGTAATATATATATATCAATAAATACAAGCAATACAATGCAAATAGCATGAGTATGCGGAATCGAATAATCAACGTACTAGTAAAGAATCTATCTCAATAAATATATCTTGCAGCCTTGCCTTTTGAAATAATACGAATCTGGGTTTTTGGTAAAATAAGAGCTACGGTGTTTTATGAAAAGATGTGTTGTTTGAAAATATTCGTAGAATCCCTTTTGCCTATCTTTAAAAATATCCCCGATTAGTTAGTTTTGAAATAGGTATGACTCGGGTCTAGTCTAACGCCTACTATACGAACTACGGACCCAACAATCAAGTCAATCGATAGGGGTATGAAAACCACCTAAATCTGAGTCAATATATACATTATCTCATCACATAACAGGTATCACTACCATCATATCACATCTCAAATACGAACTCTGTCATATCGCCGATCTCACGGCCTCCAATCAAATCTCATCGACTCATCTCAACCCCACGTATCGTCCTCAAATCCTGTATATGAACACATAGTCTCATACCCATGTGTAGATATACACACCTCCATATGCGCACAGATAAACGAAAGAATGTATGCAAGTATATGGGTACGTGTATTTGTGAGTGCAACCACTACACTAGGGTTTCGCACTATACTAGACCAATACATCCTTATCATCAATAATTCCATTATTACCATCAATAATCCTAAACAACACATAATAAATATATGTGTGTATACGTATTCGTATACATCACCACGGACTGCGGGGGTGCAATACGCCATCCACCCGACTTCTCCCCGTTGATATAAATCTACTCACCTTGCGTCTTTATCCGTCGACGTCACCACGCTTTTGCTTGTCGTCCTAAAGTCTTCATGGGGTACCTACACATTAACATATCGCAAATGCGTATCAAAACCAATTCAAGACTAAAACGGCATACGAAACCCAAAACGATACGCTATGATCTATAGGTTAGAACCTATGGACAACGCTTCCAAAACCATCAACAACTCTCGATATCGTCTTATAAACGCCAAGTAGTCGAGGTAAAACACCAAACGCAAACTCAGAATTCACAATACGGAAATAAGGAAGCACGAATCCAAAACAGCAACTTAGGAAATAGGCTCCAGATTTCACCCTAGGTCAAATTAGACAAATCTATACATGCCAGGGGTCAAAACTACTGGAAATAGAGCCATGCACCAAAAACGAGGCAATTCCCTCCTGCTCTGGCCGCAATTTGCGGCCAGAAGGAATAAATTGGCGGCCGGGAATTGGAGTTGGGGGCTAGGGTTTGGTGTGGTGGTTCCATTGTGCCTGCACATCTCACTGTCAACTCAATTTTATTTTAGGGTTCTCGGAGTGATAGCAGATTCCTAAATACAATCACAGATTCACAGTTTTTCTCCGACATCGTCTCATAAATCCGTATTCTGTGTTCTAGCCTCTAGTTTGATCCAAAATAACATCACACCAGGGGTTCTAAGGTCACCACAATCCTCAATTTCATCTTTAATTTCAGATCTCACATAAACCCTAACTTGAAGTTTCACAAATCCACCAAACGACACCGTATCGACATGAAACTAGAATTGATGCACAAGAAATGAAATACTACTCTAATGGGTCCAGAATTACCTCCTTTGGCAACTCAAGAATTTTCTTGAGTTGCTCAAAGTCCTCCAAATCCAATCTTGCTAGGTTCAATGTGTAGCTAGTGAGCTCGGGAACATCTTTTGTGAAATGGGAATAGGATTTTTGGGTTGTATTCATGATGGATCTAGGTTGAAGAGGGAGGAGGAAAAAGTGGGAGAGGCTGCAGCAGCAGCACCTTAGAAGGTGAGAGAGAAAGTGAGAAGAGAAATGATGGAGGAAAGGGTCAAAATGAGTCAAAAGCAACCTACTCTCTCATCATCATCATGCTACTTTTTCTTTTCTTTTCTTTTCCTTTTCTTCTCCCACCATGGTGAACCCTAAGCAACCCTGCACCCAAAACATGTAACAAGTGTGGAAAATGATATGTGCACATTTTTGCACAAAAAAGCTAAAAATCCGATTAGCGATTTTTAATCGCGATTAGCACTAAATTAGCACATAACTAATCATAAAAACTTTAAAATGGCATAATTCCATAAAATACCCTATTTTAGAATTTTCCATAATTTTTCCCCATTTATTTGTATTTAATTATACCAGAATATTAAAATATTCATTAAAATAATATTAAATTATAAAAATTCACAAAAATAATATTTTTATATTTTGAAACGTTACAAGGAAGCATAACGTCGGCTCAAGTTAGCTCGACACCAGAGAAACAACATATATACAAATCTCACGTCGCACCTCTAGGTCACATATACAATGGTAGAAACGTAGATACGGTAGATGGAGCATACTAGATACAATAGTAATACAAGATGGAAACAAAATATCCTCTCAACCCACCTACGAGCAAAGCCGCAAGTCCAAGCAAAAGAAACAAAATGAGAAAGTACGCCTGCCGCTACTGTGCTGACGGGTCGGACCTGCAAAATACTGTGGCACAACAGGGGTGAGTTGCCAACTCGTGTATAGTAAATAACATCAAATAAGGCTATCGTAAGCATGCACGCAAATGCGTCACAACCTACATATATCAATATGATACGATGTACCAGCATGAATGCAATATGAATGCATAAACAACACGAAACCTGAACAAGTTTGGTATGAGAAAATCTTTGTTCTTATCTTAGTGAAAAACATCAGTGCAACAAACTGAGTGTCATCAATGAAATCAACAGAAAATCCGTGCCAAGCATCGACACAATATATGTATATCCCAATAACTCAATTTCTCGATATCTCGGGCTCCATTAGTCCGGATCGGCCCATATCATCCAATCTCACGTCCACGTCGGTATCCTCCGGATATCCGCCGCGCCAACAATCACAGGTAGGTAGTCCACCCCTTCCAGGCTTGTCATCATCATCACAAAACCACTCTCGCCCCGGGGCACCATACCGGGTCCACCATGTACCCGAAACGGTTCATCCTACTCCTCGAATCGGGTCTCAAAAACCAACATAAATCAGGAAAACTCATGGTGGACTACAAATACAACATATCACGAAAAAACCGCAACTTGCATTTTAAAATGGTAATCAGTTCTGGAAATCCTTGCGTTTTCTCCAAAATCCAGAAATCTCATAAGTACTGAAATTGTCAAAAAGAATCACAATATATAATCATGCCAGTGATAATGGATGTATATAATACGATAGTATATATATCATGCAATGTATGACCGGAAACTATGTATGAAGTATAATGCAATGAGTTATATAAACACGACTAGCAATCCTATGCATCAATCTTGATGACATGAATATACAACTACCTATTTACATATCATATATGATGCAATGTTTCAGAAACTGTTTTAAGCATGTTCTATAGTGTTGTGGCATAGAAATTACCAAAGGTGTGTGTGTTCGCATGAATAGTGCTCGTGTAGCATAAACCAATGGTAATGGTGAAAGTGTCCTGGGTAGTGACATCATAGACAAAAAGATGCGATGCATGATATGAATGGTTTGAAGCTACGCATAAAGATGTAAGAAATAATAATACTCCTAACTATCGGGCGTTTTGCGCCATCCAGACGATTCCCCACATAGATGTATACATCTACTCACTCGGACTCCTCGGCTAATCTGATCCGATCATAGCTTTGCCTTTCCGCGCTGCATCCGACATCTCCGTGACCGATCCTAGAATCACACAATGCAACACATAAGGCTAATATTCTGAAAAAAGCGATATCAAGACCATACGAGAAAACTAGCGCCCACAAGCTAAACGCGTGTGCACTCGAAGCACCAAAACGTGTGCGCTAACGTCAGAAACCACCCCGATTGGCTGTGATACACAGCAGACACCAAACCTAGACTCGGAACGTACGTATTGCGCAAGTCACAATACTAAAAATATAGGTAGTTGGTCCAAGATTTTATCTGGAGCAGAAACCAAGAAAACAAGCAATACCAAATACCATAAAACACCTACAGACAACTACCTGCAAAATTTCATCGCCCAATTCCACAGGGGGGCCGGCCAGATCGGAAAACATGGTGGTTTCATTGGGTCAAGTAGGGTGAAACGGGTCCGGATTTGTACACTACACCCTTATCCCAATGTATAATCTACTACATATGTTTGTTTATTCTAAAAATAACCACAGAAATAGCAGATTCTCAGTGTCTTAAAACTAGATTAAAAACCGTATTAAAACACTAATTTGTGACATTAAGGTATTTTAGTTTAAACTTGTAGAGTGAATTGGATTATTAGACACTAACCACTCTTAATTACCTTATTCAAGCCACACAAACCCTAACTTATCCTAATCTTCACTTAAATATCAAAGTTAGCACTAATTAACACTTAAACACTAAATTAAGTTCATTAAACCAAAAGTTTGGCAAAGAAGTGATTAAGTTGGGATTATACCTCATGATGGCTGAGGAAAAGATCCAAACATGCTAATAATTATGGAGACATGAACCAAGAACAATGCTAGATTGAACAAGGGAATTTGGTGATGATTTTTGCTAGAAATTTGTGTCAAATTTGTGGATTTTTTTGATGGAAATGGTGGCTTTAGAAATGAAAGAAGAAGAAGAGGATGAAGGGCAGAGGGCTGCTGGCCTGGACGAAGGCAGAAGGAGAGTGAGTGAGAGAGGGTGAGGGTGTGTGTTAAAGTCAAATTCCCCCCATGCCTCATAAATGCACCATGCTACAACCTTTTTCATTTCTTTTTTTTTTCTATTTTCTTTTAAAGGAATGTCTAGAATCTATGAGAATAAGGAAAGATGGAACATGTTAAATTTTACCACTTAAGTTGCCATGGTTGGTTAAGGTATGTATAATTTAGGGTTACACAAGATGTGTGCATGTTTTTAAGATAATTAGTTTAGTAATTAGAAAATAAATAAAATGAATAATTTAAGTAAACCATAATTTAAATATTGACTAATAAAACACAATTATACACATATTCACATCTCCAAAAAGATATATTCATGTTTATATGGAAAATAATTATTGACTAGGTTTTTACGAAAAACACGTATTTTCGCTAATTAACACGAAATTAATCTATACGAATTTTCAAATCGTTACAGCCTTACAATAGAATTGGCGGGCTATTCGCCGCACTCCTAAGGGTATAGGTTGACCCGCAAAGGGATGCTCAAGTTACCGGATTCTATGAAGTGCTGGGTAACCCATTCACTTTGTTGATTGGGGTTGCCTCACTTCGGGGATTGGTGGGTAACATGCCGTACTCATAGGGGACTAGGATCTTCATTGAACTAGCTATCCATACGACCGGGGAACGTCGCGTTTTATTTATGGCTCAAATGAGACGTGGGGCTTCTAGATTATCCGCTATTCCATATTGTTGTTCGCATGTTTGTGATGTTTTTTATCTGCCACTGATGACTATTATCTGCCTACGTTGTTGATATATATATATATATATATATATATATATTATATATATATTTAGTAGATGCTTCTATATGTTTTGCATCCACGCTAGTCCTGCTCCTACTCTGCCGTTAATTAAGTAACCTAACGGTGCATGACGGGGCCCCGTGACGAATGCGGATGACATATAAAAAGCATGTTATTTTGGTTGTTTCTTTTGAGGCTTGGAAACTTAAAATGACTGGAACGCATTATCTGAATAATGCAAGGAAAATAAACCAAAATGATGTTGTCGGAACCAATTTTAAAACTACTCGGTTTTCTTCAAAACTCATAGTCGTATTCTTTTGCTTTGTTTAGAGGTATTCGGTTAGGAATATCCAGCACCTCATTCTATGAGGGAAGAGCCTTGATCCCTTCATTGGGAGTTCGCTCTTAAGTAAAAGTTTATGTTACTAGTTTTAAAAAGCGGAGCATAAGCCAGTCCATTTCAAAGCCACTCGAGTTCCTTCAACGATATTAAGTTCATTACGTTAAAGGTTTTTTGCCAAAAACCAGCCGTAGCCCTCCGTCATTTCAGATTAGTATTACTTAGTATTTATGCTACGTTTGTCGTTGCTATTTGCCGAGGTGTAATGTACGGTAGCTCTGTAATACTTTTCTTTCGCAAGGATATGTGGATTTCTTAGGACAATCGTACGAAATTGTTGATCATTCGTCAAAGGTCATGCAGGTAGGTTTAACGCAATCAAGATATGACGGGTTGATCTTGACTATGACCCTTGATTTGTTGATTATTCATCAAGGTCCTCGGGTCCTAGGGGCAAAAACCATATCGGGAGTTTCAAACATACGGGAAACTTGCTAGGCATGCGCATACCTTCTAGAGTGTGGTAATTTTGGCCGGCTTCTGTCAAAGTTATCACACAATGATGGTTGGGTCCCGATTCCCACTGATGAGTTGTATTACTCCTCGGGAGAATTTTCATTTCACAATTAACTAACCTATTAGGTGTCTAGAAAGTGTTAACGAGGTTACGCCTCTACGGAAACGGGGCTATTAATTGGGACCGTGTGAAAGCACTGGGGACCTCCCTTGGAGTACTAACACTGGCTTGGTTTAATGGTTAGCGAACATGTAAAAGTGTAAATAATTCCGACTAGTTCTCCTTTTAGGGTTTGAAGGAGAATTCGAGGAAACAGTGGGAGCCATCCTGATCAGATAAAGTGATAACCAATCGGATCTTGATAGAGTGCATGCTGATGTTGGGATCCGGCGTCCGCGCCGCGGAGGCCGCAGCCGAGGCGGAAGCGAAAACAAAAAATTCTTGCGAGCACCGGAATCCCCTAAAACCCAGGATTCGAACCATATACCTAAACTAGCTATATTACAAGTGCAAGAGGTTGATAAATACAAACTTTGTCGCATGTCCACCGAATTGTGGAAGAGCCCTCCAAACTCATAGCCACCGGGATCGCACTTAAGAATTGACCACCCTTGCCGAAGACGATCCACCCGAGGGAACGCGGAGGAGGCTCAAACCGACAACCTAAAGTTGCTAGATTTGGATTGTCAGTGATGTACGAATACTCGACTAAATTTTTCCTTCTAGAATCTTGCTCAAAAATGGGAGCAAGAAGAAGGAGATGGAGAAGATGAAGCATTAACCATGGAGGAAGTGAGAAAAAATCATCAAGTGATGAGAGTGGGCTGTTTAGTTATTCCAACGTCCTGGCCATCAAACCGTGGCCGATTGCGGAACAAATTTCTTATAAAACTGACGCTAGAACAACCCGATGCTACGGATCGACCATTAACCCTAAACTAGCAAACTAAATATAGGAGTTTAGAAAAGTTATACCGAATGATCTGTGTCCTTTGGTCTTTAACCATCATCCCAAGCTCTAAGAGGCCTCCATGTTCAAGCTTGATCTCCGGTCTCACACCATCGAAGATGATCGACCTGAGGATTTGTATTTCGAGCTCCTACCTCAATAGCCGAGGTAACTAGGGTACTTAGTTCGCTAAACTAGATAGCCTAGAGGATGTAGAGTGTAGTGATGGATTAATTTGTCTTATAACACCCTAGGTTTCTCAACACATGAGACTTGAAGGGTGGAGGTAGAAGAAGATGCTTAAGGATGAGAGTGTGAGGCAACTCAAGAAAAATGGCTAAGTGTTTTGTGTTGTGTTGTGAGCAATAATGAAGCCATCCAATAAATATCTCAAGTCTCCAAAATATCTTAAGTCCTCAAAATATCTTAAGTCTCCAAAATATCTCATAACAAAATAAAATATCAAGCATGCTTGAATCGTAACCATGAGTCACTACAAAGCCTTGCTACAATAAATGTAGTAAACACCTCATCCTCTCCACTTCATTAACCATTTAATCCTAAATGGTTAAAACTAAATGAGGTGGCATCTTCTAGAAGTATCTTGTAATAAATTATAAGAATACCACTCATCTGTATATACATACACATATCCGTATTCCGACAAAATACGAATACAATGAGACGAAAATAATCCAACAATATAATACTAGAATCCGGCTTAAACCAAAGCCTACTAGTATTGTCCGTCCGAATCATGATACGTGCACAAGTGCACGTATATGATTGAACCCTGTCGTAAAACCATACGGCTTCTACATCGTTTCGCCTGAAGCAGGGAAACCCTTTGTGTGAGATTCTAATGACTCGTCAATATGCTGGCAGTGGGTTTAACCACAAGCACGTCAGCGGCACTAGCTGTACGTAACGACTACCTAGGTATTGAGCGAAAGGAAGGACGACGAGCAAACTCATCCGAATCCCTACTAAGCCTGTCCGTGATAATATCCGTCCAGTCCGGTCTGTTAGTCTAAGAGTATCGCATATCGAGTCTAGGGGGTTGGATAAAGTCAGACCCCTAATAACGCGACATTTCATGTCGGTATGAAGCCTATCACCATCTGAGAAACCACTGACCCAAATCCATAATTCTCGACTACCTTGGCCAAGGATTTCTGGTGTTGGCCACCCATACACAACGCGATATCAACCCCCAATACCGGGAGAGACGAATCCCCGACGATTCGCTCGCTGCCTCCATGTGGCTCAGGACTGTACCCAACTAAAACCTGTTTGCACGACTCCTTTGAGCCGTGGTAAGGTAGTAATCAAAGAACAACAGGAACTCACACGAGACAAATGACGATCTCTGGTCGACAGACTAACCTGCATACATGTCACCTGGGAACTGCTATCTGACAATAGGTACAGTACCAACTAGCAGGTTCCCGGCGAGTCCGTCCAGTGTACTCATAACCCAATGAGCACCTGTATACTATCTTAGGTGAATAAACTAACACCAATGGCTTGTGAGATCTATACACCACCCTTCGTCGGGATCTCGATCAATATACACTAGTCTACTCTGGAGTATCGATCCCCAATCTCGAAACTCCCATGACTAGGGACATTTATGGATGTGCTTATAGAACACCCAGCTCCCACGTATATGATCGCCATCATAATATGGTAGTCAAGAAGGAATCCTATGGGCTCTATCAACATGTAATAGTGATCTGTAATACCATATAAAGCATGTACGTGATGATAAAGACAAACCAGATAGCATACTATCATTTTGAGTAAGACTGTTCTATCCGTGTAGGTCCTCCCTCAATCATCGCAATCGCGTGCCTGCGATTCAATAATTGACCTGAGGGTACTATAGCCAAAAATCTCCCACTTGCTCTTAAGGCTAATTATTGCGGTGTCGCATACTCACAGCCCGTGTGATACCGAACACCCAACTTCTCTACTAATCAGTCTCACAAAGCTCGTTTGTGAAACTATTGCGTTCAAGAAATAGCCCCAGTGAGTGGATCTGCTCCAATGTTTCTATCTTTATCTCTCTATATCTCAACTTCGCGGAGAAAGACTATCTCTCGAAATGAGCGATACCTGTCTTAGAATTTTTCTGGATATTTGATGGGACCCAGTTCATAAATGAACTCCAAATCTAACAAACTTCTTAGACTGTATCATCCACAAAATTTAATCAGTATCCTGGTCCATGCCTTCCACAGTATCCGCTTGGACCACCTGTCCAACATACCGTCCCTCAAAAGAGGGAAAACTATAACTCTGACAGTCACTCTGTTATCCAGGTCATCTTGGAAGCCTGAAATAGTAACCGCCTCCCAAAGTAGGTTGCCGTTACCATATACCAAGAACATCCACTTATGTTCATAACTGCTTCCCAATATTTCTCCAGGATTGGATTAATATATACTTATTGCAGCCAATACAAAATCAATATCTGATGTTGTACTTGACATCTCATGATTGACTCAATTGCCTAAGCAAGTGATATGCCTATCATACAACTCCCTCTCCCCATCAATCTGTAAGACATCTCTTTAGAGAGGGTGACTCTATCACCTGCGGGTACACAACCACGCCAGGAGTCGTCCATTCTAAAACACTTTAGAATAGTTCAAGTACCCAAATTGGGACACTTCCTAAATCTAGATCTAAACCCATAGATCTAGTCACCAGAATCTCTGATATTTTATCCATATCCTATATGGAGAAAAGCCTTGTGACAACCACAGTATAACCGATCGTAGTATAGGAAGATCTCTTCCTATTAAGTGCATGTCATCCAAATACCAGGACATCGCTCCCTACTACCTTCTTACCAGATCCGTCTCTTATTCTGATGAAGTCAAACTCTATAACTGTCATATTAAAAATAGATGATCTATCTCCGCAATACCTGCTTTATTCTATAAATAGGCATAAGCTACTTGCGTACTATGCTTCCGCTGCTACCACCGACTACAACAACCCTTTGGTAAAGTCATATATATGTGCACTTCTAAAGCTAATTAAGAACGACGTTATACTCATCCTCCTGCCAGATCTCATAGTCTAGAACAACAACAGTGGCAAGTTTTGGTAATCAAAAACCTCCCTCTCACCGTCTTTGAGGAGACCGTATTACCTCTCGGGTGCCTGAGGTTACCCACCAAATCTGCGGAGTGGCTAATGGATTGTCGAAACCAATTGAATGTTTAGGTTCTATTAAATTTTCAGTAATCGTTTGTGGTTCTCGAATTACTTCCAGTTCAATCATACTCCCACTAATGTTTTCTGAAAAAGAATCCATTTTATTAAAACTGGTGGTGAGTCAAGAACAATATAACTATTGATCTTCCAGATTGTATAAAATTAACCCTTGTCAAAGCCCGGGAAAACCCACAAACTGCCATTACTGAAACATGCCTTGAGTTAATCCTCCCTACCACGGCTCAAAGGAGCTGTGCAAACAGGTGGATTTTGGGTACAGTCCCGAGTCACATGGAGGCAATGAGCGATAGGAGGGATTTCATCTCTCCCGGTATAGGGAGTTGAAGTTGCGCTATGCTCGATTGGCTATAAAAGAAAGTCCCTGACCAGGGCTGTTGATGAGATTTACCGGTAAGTGTTATCAGTAGTTTCTCGTACCGTTATAGGCCACACATCGGCATGACTTATCAAGTTATAATGGTCTGACGATTCCACCGCCAGACTCGATATGCGACATATCATACCATGAGACCGGACTGTACGGTAAGTGTTACTTATAGGCTTCATGAGATTTTGGACAAGTTTGCTTGTTGATCTTCTAATCGCTCAATACCTGGGTAGCCGTTACGTCCGGCTAGTACCGCTGACGACTTGTGGATGATTGATGTGATCATCACCTACTGCTGGCGTATTGACGAGTCTTTAGAGTCCTACACAGAAGTTTCTTGGTTCAAGTGAAACGAAGTAGGCCACATATGCTGATATGTGCGGGGGCCAGATTAAATACGAGTATGTGATACAGTATTTTAATCTGGCGGTTATTTGTTATCGGTTTGGTTATATGTGATATAACCAGATTATTGAATCAAGTGTTGATTTAATAATGTAATATACAGATAAATGATATTAGTCGGTTATATGTGATATAACCGGATTATTAAATCAAATGTTGATTTAATAATTTGATATATATTATATTTGATATTATTATATATTAACTAATATTATTAGCTCATTAATTATTCTTCATAATATATATATTAATATATATATGATATATATATATATATATATTAAAATGAAGCATGGTATGGATTTTCTATTTTTAGAAAATAGAAAATGAAAAGAAAAATAGGGAGACTTTTTTGTGGAATGGGCAAGCATGGCTATTTTCATATATTCTATTCATTTGCTATCACTATTGAAGCATGGTTGGATTTTTTTAATACATGCTTCAATAAGTGGGCAAGTGTGATCCATTTTCAAGACTTGAGTTAATTTTTTGAGCACATTTTAGCCTTAGCCATTCTAGCTCTCTCCATATTCCATATTCTTCTTCCTCTTCATGCTAAGTTCTAACCCTCATATGTGATGTGAACCATAGGGCTTATAATAAATCTTAATGAGCTTAGAAACCCCACTTCATCATCCTAGTTTAGATTAGCACTCTAAACTAGTGTGTTTCCTTCACTGATGAGATTTTAGTGAAGAGGTAGCTTGATTAGAGAAGCTTCGGGTGGATCGTCGTTGGCACGAAGATCACGAAGGGTGCTTGTACCATCTTCAAGTGGGGCTACGAGGAGTCGTAGGGACTACAACCCGGAGCTTGAGAAGAGAAGGACACGATCTACAAAGGTTGTAGTTTCGTTCTCTTAGTGTAGTTTTCTTCATATCATAGTTAAACCCTAATCATCTAGTTAAAGATCTTGGTTAGTGTAGATTAGCACCCCTAAATTTCAAAAAACGGCATGCTTGATGCTAGTAAAACCCTGTGGTGGTGCTAACATACACTTTCAACGAAGAGCTAGCTCCCGCTTGGGTATGCCTTTTATTATTATTACTTGTATTTATTTTCGGGTTAAAATATACAATGGAGGTACTGCCGATATTTTCAATGACGAAACATGTTTTCAAGATAGCTACAAAACATTGTGTTTTCATATACTATTACTTATCTTTTTAAAGAAAGAACTTGTTTTCATTACCATCATTTTAAAACTTCTCAAAATTTGGATCTTGCATTTCAACGAAATACTTGTCTAAAACAAGATAAATCATGAGTAAACAGAATATAGTATGAGTACCAGCCCCTTTGTCCTAACGGACATCGGACAACATACAATACTTTGTATAAGTCTACTGAGTTTAATAACTCAAACCCTGTGTTTCGTAGGTTGAAAACTGTACCATGGTTAAGAAGAATTACACCGTTGTTGAATGCATCTTACCTAACCATCAACTGATATAGGTAAATGTCATAGACATAATTTCAAAAAGTTATATCCCACTTTATAAATAAAGGTACAGATATATCAATTTGAAATTGGTTCACAACGACGGATATTCAAAACCAAATATTTGTCGTTAGGTAAAACCCAGGTGATTTCCTCAAATATCACCAATTACAAAGAATTTTGATATATATAGAGGATCTAGTCATCCAATTACCAATATCTTACTCCCACTCATCATCTATAATGCCATACAGATGTGAGAATCAAGTCTGTTAAATACATACCCTGGAGACAGAATCTAACTGGGAAAACAGTTTTCACTTAACACTGCACAGTAAAACTGAAACATGAAAATGTTCCGAAGGGGTAGCTGGGTATTCTTAGTAATGCATCTTCCACTATCCAGATTCATGACTGTAACCGTATACTTCCTTGCCCTCACTCCAATCCCTTTATATGTCTTTACTTATTACCTTCTGTACAACACACTTAGGCTAATTGGTTTTCTTCCTTCCCTACCTTTCGGCACCTGCCTATGGTTTGGAAGAAGACTATCCAATAAGCGCAATAGGTGTGCTCTCCTCATACCAGGAGCCCTCGCAACCTGAGAGAAGGTAAAGATAAAAGACAACTGAATAATCATATTCAATTTCTCCACAACCGGAAACCATCCTCGAACTGGAACAAGTTCCTTCGAGTTCATATGTATCTATTGTTGGCTATAGTGCCCTCAAGGCAATTATCATAGTCGCAGGCAGGTGATTATGAGGATTGAGGGAGGACCTATATCGGTTGAACAGTCTTACTAGAGATGATAGTATGCTATCTGGTTTGTCTTTATCATCATGTACAGCATTAGGTGGCATTACAGATCATTATTACATGTTGATAGAGCCCATAAGATTCTTGCTTGACTACAAGAATTATGATGGCGATCATATACGTGGGAGTTGGGTGGTCTATAAGCACATCCTTTAATGTCCCTAGTCGTAGGAGTTTCGAGACTGGGCATCGATACTCCAGAGTAGACTAGTGTGTACTGATCGAGACCCCGACGAGGGGCGGTGGCCGGTCTCACAAGCTATTAGTGTCAGTTTGTTCACCTAAGATGTATACAGGTGCTCATTAGGTTATGAATACACCGGACGGACTCGCCGGGATCATGCTAGTTGGTATTATAGCTATTGTCAGATAGCAGTTCCCTTGTGACATGTGTAGAGGTTAGTCTATCGACTTGAGATCGTCATTTGTCTCGTGTGAGTTCCCACCGTGCTTTGATTACTACCCTACCATGGCTCAAAGGAATCGTGCAAACATGTTTTAGTTGGGTACAGTCCCGAGTCACATGGAGGCAGTAAGAGGATCGTCAGGGGATTCGTGTCTCCCGGTATTGGGGGTTGATGTCGTGGTGTGCACAGGTGGCCATCACCAGAAATCAATGGCCATAGTAGAGAATTACTAATTCAGATCAGTAGTTTCTCAGTGGGTGATGGGCTTCATACCGACACTAAATGTCGCGTTATTAGGGGTCTGACTTTATCCACCCCCTAGACTCAATATGCTATACTCATAGACGAACGAACCGGACTGTATGGATATTGTCACTGTCAGACTCAGTAGGGGTTTCATGATGAGTTTGCTCGTCGACCTCCCTTTCGCTCAATACCTAGGTAGCCGTTACGTACAGCTAGTGCCGCTGACGTGCTTGTTGTTAAACCGACTGCCAGCGTATTGATGAGTCTTTAGAGTCCCACACAGAGGGTTTCCCTGCTTCGGGCGAAACGATGTAGAGGCCGTATGGTTTTACGGCAGGGTTCGATCACATACGTGTACTTGTGCACGAATGATGTTCGGACGAATAATACTAGAGGGCTTTGGTTTAAGCCGGATCCTAGTATTATATTGTTGGATTTTTTCCGTCTCATTGTATTCGTATTCTTCGGAATACGGATGCGGGTATGTACATACGGATGAGAGGTATTCTTGTAATTTCTTACAAGATTACTTCTAGAAGATTACACCTCATTATGGTTTAGATCTTTTTGGATTAAAAGGTTATTGAGGTGGAGGATGAGGTGTTTATTGCATTATTATTGCATGGCTTAGTAATGACCCATGGTTACTATACTAAGCATGCTTAAGTTTTTGTTTGTTGTGAGATTATTGTTGACTTGAGATATTTTTGGTTGACTCTAGATATTTTGGAGCCATGGGGTATTTATGTGGATGGCTTCAATTATTGAAAAGAATCAACAAAAAAAGAAATCTCACCATAAAGAAAAAGACTTAGCCATTTTCTTTCTTGAGTTGCCTCATGCCATCTTCTTCTACCTTCACCCAAACCCTCTCATGTGTTGAGAAACCTTGGATGTCCTGAGACAAATTAATCCTTCATCACTCTCTACTTCTTCTACGGTATCTAGTGTAGCGATCTAGGTATCCTAGTTACCTTGGATATGAGGCTGGAGCTCGATTCATAGATTCTCGGGTGGATCATCTTCGATGAAGGGAGATCGGAGATCAAGCTTGATCAAGGAGGCCTCTAGGACCTTGGGAAGGTGGTTGAAGACCGAAGAACACGGATCAATTCTGTATAATCACCCTAACCCCTTAGTTTAGCTCCTATGCATGTTATTGTTGTATAGGGCTTATGGGTCGATCCGGGTTATCGGGTTGTTCTAGCGCCGGTTTTGAATTTTTTGTTCCGCAATGGCCACAGTTTGATGGCCGGGGCGCTAGCATAACCCAACAACTATACGATGGCATATCCAAGAAATATGGATCATCCTTGTGATACGGAGTGTTCTGGAGAAATGCAAAGGGGATGTAGGAGCGGCAATGATATATGCGAATAAATGACAATCCAAAAGCCAAAGTGTTTTAAGAAGGTTCGGTTAACTTGGTTCATGAGTTTTTAAGATCAAGCCATGGTCGCTGCCAAAAAGAGAGAGAGAGAGAGAAAAGAAACACTCAGCGTGCACTCAAACCTAGATTAGATTGGTTAATCCCTTTATCTAAACCGGATGGATCCCACTATTTCTGTAAGTCAACGGTAGCGCCCCGGCCGTATAACAGACGCCAAATGCGGAACAAAAACTTTTACAACTGGCGCTATCGCGTACTATAACCTGGATCTGCCATTAAAGCAAACTAAAAAACTACAAAGTGGGTAGAAGAGTTATACCGAACGATCCGAGTCCTTCGGTCTTCAACCATCATCCCATGCTTTGTTGTGGCTGCTTTGATCTCCTGAATCTCCAGTCTTCTCGTCCAGGTGGCACCACGTCGACGGATCTTTAAACGGGCTCCCGCCTCTGAACCGAGGCAACTCGATCGTCAAGTTTGCTAAAAGAGACGACCAAGATGATGTAGAGAATGAGTAGAACACTTTGTCTCGTTACGTCCAAATCTATGGACGAACGGTTAATGAAGTTACCTTTTGGATCGGGTGAAATGAGAAATGAAGCTATCTAATTTTCATTAACCCGAATCTATCATAATCTTTTTTCCAAATCAACAACCATGCTTTTTCAAGAGGGGGAGGCCGGCCACTATATAGAGGGGAGGGGGTGAGTGTAGGAGGAGGGAGTGGTGACCATAAGAAAATGATACTTATCATGAAAGAATGAGTCACCTTAACACATAGTATGAACACATTTAAGAACTAATGAATCATCACCCTTAGTCACCAAAACATTAATGGAACAATTAATGCAACCATGAGTCACTAATCCTATTCATCATCTAGAAACTTCTAAATGCACGACTCACCCCTATGACTCACCCAAGAAGAAAAGATAAATCCGCATTTAACCGAATGTTAAATACGGCTGATAGAAAACTGGAAACTGGCAACTTCCAAAAGTGATCCTGAAACGAATTTCAGGATAACCCCGTAATGGTATAAACATACCCGCATTTGTATTACGACCGAATACAAATGCAACTGAGATAAAGATATTATATCTACACAGCATAATACTGGGATCCGGCTTAAACCAAAGCCGACCGGTATTATCTGCCCGAAAAATGACACGTGCGAAAACGTACGTGCATTTTCCGAACCGTGCCATAAAACCATACGGCCTCTACAACGTTTCGTCCGAACTTGGGAAAGTGTCTGTGGGGGAATCTAATGACTCATCAACACACTGGCACTGGGTATAACCACTAGCACATCAGAGGTACGAGCTGTACGTAAAGTTTGCCTATGTATTGATTTGAAGGGAAGCTGACGAGAGAACTCATCTCATAAACCCTATTGAGCCTGACAGTGACAATATACATACAGTCCGGTCCGTTCGTCTAAAGAGTATCGCATATCGAGTCTAGGGGGGTGGATAAAGTCAGACCCCCTAATAACGCGATAAATCGTGTTGGCATGAAGCCCATCACCACCTTAGAAACTACTGATCCAAATCAGTAATTCTCCACTACCTTGGCCAAGGATTTCTAGTGATGGCCATCCGTGCACTGTGCGACATCAACCCCCAATACCGGGAGAGACGAATCCCCGACGATCCGCTCACTGCCTCCATGTGGCTCGGGACTGTACGCAACTAAAACCTGTTTGCACAACTCCTTTGAGCGTGGTAGGGTAGTAATCTAAGCACAGTGGGAACTCACACGAGACAAATGACGATCTCAGGTCGACAAACTAACCTGTACACATGTCACCAAGGAACCGCTATCTGACGATATGTATAATACCAACTAGCATGTTCCCGGCGAGTCCTGTCCGGTGTACTCATAACCCAATGAGAACCTGTATACATCTTAGGTTATCCAACTGACACCAGTGGCTTGTGAGACCGGCCACCGCCCCTCGTCGGGGTCTCGACTGTATACACTAGTCTACTCTGGAGTATCGATGCCCTGTCTCGAAACTCCCACGACTAGGGACACTTTAAGGATGTGCTTATAGACCCCAGCTCCCACGTATATGATCGCCATCATACTGCTAGTAGCCAAGAAAGAATCCTATGGGCTCTATCATCATGCAATAGTGAACTAAAGCATGTATACGATGATAAAGACAAACCAGATAGCAAACTATCATCACGAGCAAGATTGTCATATCGTTATAGGTCCTGCCTCAATCATTGCAATCACGTACCTGCGATCCAATAATTGACTTTGTGGGCACTATCTCCAACAATCTCCTACTTGCACTTAAGGCTAATTATTGCGATGTCGCATACTCACAGCCCGTGTGATACCAAACACCCAACTCCTCTACTAATCTGTTTCACAGAGCTAGTTTGTAAAAACTCTTGTGTTCGCGAAAATAGCCTCAGTGAGTGGATCCGCCCTGATGTTTCTTTCTTTGTCTCTCTTAATCTCAAGTTCGCGGAGAAAGCCATCTCCCGAATTGAGTAATACCTATCTTCAGAATATGTCTGGATATCTGATGGGACCTAGTTCATAAATGAACTCCGAATCAAAACTTCTTAGACTGTATCATTAACTGAACCTAATCAGTATCCAGCACCATGCCTCCCACAGTATCCTCTTGGACCACCTGGCCATAATACTGTCCCTCGTCAGAGGGAAAAGTATAACTCTGGCAATCACTTTGTCATCCATGTCACCTTTGAAGCCTGGAATGATAACCGTCTCCCGAAGGAGGCTGCCGTCATCAAATCCATAGAACAAGCACTTATGCTCTAAAACTGCTTCCTTATGTTTCTTCAGGATTGGATTAATATAAACTTATCGCATCAAGTGCAAAAACTACATCTGGTGTGGTACTTGACATCTCATGATTGACTCAATTGCCTAAGCAAGTGATCTGCCAATCATGCACATCCCTCTCTCCTTTAGTCTCTAAGACACCTTTATAGAGGGTGACTCCATCACCTGCAGGTACTCCACCATTCCAGGAGTCATCTATTCTAAAATACTATTAGAATACTGTCAAAGTACCCATATTGGGAAACTACCCAAATCTAGGTCTAAAACCATAGATCTAGTTACCAGAATGTCTGATATTATATCCATGTTCTTTGTGAAGAAACAACTGTGTGATAACCACAGTACAACCGATCGTAGTATAGGAATTTTACTTCCTATTCTGTGTATGTCATCCAAATACCAGGACATCACACCCTACTACCTTCTTAACAGATCCATCCCCTATTATGATGAAGTCAAACCCATGACTTTCACATCAAAATAAGATGATCTATCTCAGCTATAACTGCTCGAGTCTATAATAGACATAAGCTACTTGTCCACTATGCTTCCGCTGCTCCCACTGACTATGACAACCCTCTGGCAGAATAATATCTACGTACACTTCTAAAGCTAGTTTAGAACGACGTTATACATAACCTCCTGCCGGGTCCCATAGTCTGGAACAACAGTAGTGTCAAGTCTGGGTAAACAAGAACCTCTCTGTCACCGTCCTTGAGGCTACCGGAGTACCTCTCGGGTGTCTGAGGTTACCCACCATATCTGCGGAGTGGTTAATGGAATGTCAAACCTGATTAAATATATAGGTCCTATTAAATTTTCCATAACGTTTGTGGTTCTGGAATCACTTCCAGTTCTACCATACTCCCACTACTGTTTTCTGAAAAAATACATTTTACTAAAACTGTGGCGAGTCAAAAACAATATCACTATTGATCTTCCAGATGGAAGAAATGTCAACTCTCGTCAAAGCCAGGGTCAACCCACAAACTGCCATTACAGAAACGTGCCTTGATTTATCCAGTTTCTGGTTTTAAGCATAAGCTGGACAAATCTCTGTATCTTAACATCGTTAAGATATGAACCATTCTATATACAATATAGAAATAGAGGCACTAATTTAATTGGAACCATATTCAAATCATGCAGCTGTCTCCCGTGCATATCAACTTAATGGAGAGAGGCTAATCAGCATTACTCAACTTAGGAATCCATCCAATTATGAGTAACCTGAAAGAGAAACAAGTTTCTCAAAACCATTACTATCATCTGAATACCAATCACAAGAATCTATATCTTCTATCTCTTGGAAGAATCCTGATACTTGTGACACCTGGTTCACTACTTTATTCTTATACCCATAACTTCTCAAAACTTAGACATTGTATTTCTACGAAACACTTGTCTAAAAACTAGAGAAGTCATAAGTAAACAGAACATATTACGAGGACCTACCCCTTTGTCCTGATGGACACTGGACAACATACAATACTCTGTATAAGTCCGCCGAGTTGAATAACTCAAAACCTGTGTATCGTAGATTGAAAACTGTACCCAGGCGATTTCCTCAAATATCACCAATTACAATGAATTCCGATATAATGAGGATGATCACCTTATTCCCAATAACTTATTCCCACTCATCATCTGTAAAAACCAAACAGATATGAGAATGAAACCTGGTAAATACATACCCTTGAGTAAGTATCTAATCGGGAAAACAATTTTCTTTTAACAATGCGCAGTGAAACTGAAACATTAAAATGTTTCATAGGGGTATCCTGATATTCCTAGTAATGCCTCTTCCATAATCCTATTCATGACTGTAACCGTATATTTCTTTCCCATCTCTCCAAATCCCTTTATTTTGTCTTTAGTCGTTACCTTCTGTACACCTTCGTTAGGCTAAATGGTTTTCTTCCTTCCCTACCGTTCGGCACCAGCCTATGGTTTGGAAGAAGACTATCCAGTAAGCATAATAGGTGTACTCTCCTAATCCTAGGAGTACTCGCAACTTGAGAGAAGGTGATGATAAAAGATAACTGAATAATACCTTACTCTATTTCTCCCAAACTGGGGGAAAAAAAGCAAAGGTGAAATAGGAGTGGCGATGAAGTACGCGGTTTGGTCGTGAATGATAACAGTCGCAATTTACTTTGCCCTCTTTCTAATCCCTTTATCTTGTCTTTACATATTACCTTCTGCACACCCTACTTAGGCTAATTGTTTTTCCTCATTCCCTACCTTTCGGCACCAGCCTATGGTTTGGAATAAGACTATCCAATAAGCGTAATAGGTGTACTCTCCTAAACTAAGGAGCCCTCGCAACCTGAGAGAAGGTGATAATAAAAGACAACTGAATAAACTAATTCTATTTCTCCTGAACCTGGATCCATCCTCGAAGTAGTACCTTCGAGTTCGTATATAACCATACGATGGATCTATCCAATGGAAGTGGATGTCCTTAGTAATACGGGGTGTTCTGAGAAATACAAAGGGTAAAAGAAGGAGCAGCAATGACTTATGCAACTAAGACAATCCAAAAGCCAGTATTTTAAGAAGGTTCGGTCAACTTGGTCACTAAGTCATAATCTAGGGTCGGTCAAAGGTCGCTGACAAAGAGAGAGAGAAAAGAAACACTCTGCATGCACTCTAACCTAGATCAGAATGGGTATCACTTTATCTAATTAGGAAACCTCCCACTGTTATCTCAAACTCTCCTCCAAACCAGAAAAAAGAATTAGTCGGGATCATCTGAAGAGTAAACCAACTCATCAGCGAGAATCGGGATCCAACTATCATCGCATGATAACTTGATGGAAGCCACTCAAGTTATCACACTCCAGAAGGTATGCGCATGCCTGGCAAGTTTCCTGTATGTTTGAAACTCCCGATATGATTTTTGCCTCATGCTCTTATGACCTTGACTTTAGTCAACAAATCATAAGTCACATGTCAAATTCTACCCGTCATTGTCCAGGTTGATTTGAACCCACCCGTACATACCCTTGACTTTAGTCAACAAGGTAATACGACTGTCCCAAACCAACACATCTATCTATGCATCAAATGAATACCCAGCAACTACCAAACACTATGCCTTGACTTTAGTCAACAAACATAGCTTGAATATTACTGACTATCCATAAGAAACGACGGAGGGCTATGGCTGGTTTTTGGCGAAAAACCTTTAACGTAATGAACTTGATCTCGTTGAAGGAACCTGATAGCTTTTTATAAAAATATAGTGACGAAAACCTTTGCTAAAGAGGTCACTTCCGTTGAAGGGACCTCGGCTCTTTCCTCGTGGAATGAGGTGCAGGATATTCCAACTGAATACCGCGATGCAATGCAACTTGTAATCGACTATAGTGAAGTTATTACCCTGACGTAAACTTATGCCCAAGGGGTCACTCCCGGTGAAGGGATCTTGGCCCTTGCCTCGTCGAATGAGGTGCGGGATATTCTAACTGAATATCACTATGCAAAACAAAAGGAAACATCTTTGTAATAACACCTTTTTAAAATTTGTTCCAACAACATCAAATATAGGTTTGTTTTATCCTTGCATTGATAAAAATCAATGCAGTCCCATCAATCAATCACACCAGAAAAGAACGAAAATAAAATGTACGTATATGCCATCCGCATTCGCCACTGGGTCCCGTCATCACCCGTTAGGTTACTTAACTAACGACAGAGCGGGGGCTGGACTAGCGTGGGTGTAAAACATATACAAGATCTAATAGTATATATACCAATATACAATAATCGCTCCAGGCATGATAATATGCAACATTACAGAAAAGTAATAAGCATCACAGAATAATACAGATAATCTGGGATCCCCGAGTTTCATAGAGCCGCTGCTGAAACCCGACGTTCCCCTGGTTGTGTGGATAGCCTGTGCAATGAAACCTAGACCCCTACGGGTGTGGCAAGTTACCCGCCAAAACCTGTAGCGAGGCAGTCCTCCACAGCATAGTGAATGGAATACCCGGCATTTCACGGAATCCGGTAAATTGAGCACCCCTCCTTGGGTCAACCTGTACCCCCTACGAGTGCGGCGAATAGTCTGCCAATTCTAGAGTGAGGTCCTTTTGCCTCTCAAAGCCATGAGATACGGACCTGTTTCCCTCCAGAACCCGGCTATCCGTGCACTCCTTCGCGGGATAAACCTAGTACAGAAATAAAAAAAATATGTACAACGGGTACATCGACCTCAACCCGGTCGTGCCCCAAAAGAATATTATACAACAGGCAGTGATGGCAGTCCACATGTTGGACGCTCGCCCCGCAATATCAAATGTACAAATAAATCCAAACTGCACTATCATTGCACCCTGCTATCCACGACGACATATCCGCAACATCACAGCACAACACAGAACATCAATGCGGATGTCACGTTCGCAAACCCGTCTAAAAGAACTATAGCAATCAGACGTGGTTTACCAATCAAATGACATTCCACGGTCGGAGATATAATGCAAATACTGCATACTAACAAGTTTAAAATTTCGATCGACAAAACTTCCCAAAGTGGGACCCACGTACATCTGGTGTACAGTAACAAAATCTGGGCCCAAAAGAATAGTTCCAAAAACCATAAATTCCAAATATTAAGACACTGTACAAATTTGAAACACTGAACCCACACATAGGCCACGGAAGCGCGGTCAAACCCTAGGTTTGACCGCGGTTCCGCGACGGTCTTGTAGGTTCACGTGACCAAATTTGTACAGTAAGCTTAAAAATCCCTGCACGTTTTTCTGTGATATGTAAAATTATTTTTAGACATTTTAAAAAATCGACAGAAACTCGTGTTCTGAAAATTGCGATTTCGGAAATTCCGTTCGATCAATATTTAAAACGCGTCAGCACAAGTTAGTATAGCTTAATGATGAGGCTCTGATACCACTGTAAGTCCACGGTAGCGCCCTGGCCGTCTAACAGACGCCAAATGCGGAACAAAAACTTTTACAACTGGCGCTATCGCGTACTATAACCTGGATCTGCCATTAAAGCTAAACTAACAAACTACAAAGTGGGTAGAAGAGTTATACCGAACGATCCGAGTCCTTCGGTCTTCAACCATCATCCCATGCTTTGTTGCGGCTGCTTTGATCTCCTGAATCTCCAGTCTTCTCGTCCAGGTGGCACCACGTCGACGGATCTTAAAACGGGCTCCCGCCTCTGAACCGAGGCAACTCGATCGTCAAGTTTGCTAAAAGAGACGACCAAGATGATGTAGAGAATGAGTAGAACACTTTGTCTCGTTACGTCCAAAGCTATGGACAAACGGTTAATGAAGCTGCCTTTTGGATCGGGTGAAATGAGAAATGAAGCTATCTAATTTTCATGAACCCGAATCTATCATAATCTTTTTTCCAAATCAACAACCATGCTTTTTCAAGAGGGGGGAAGCCGGCCACTATATAGAGTGGAGGGGGTTAGTGTAGGAGGAGGGAGCGGTGACCACAAGAAAATGATACATATCATGAAAGAATGGGTCACCTTAACACATAGTATGAACACATTTAAGAATTAATGAATCATCACCCTTAGTCACCAAAACATTAATGGAACAATTAATGAAACCATGAGTCACTAATCTTAGTCATCATCTAGAAACTTCTAGATGCACGACTCACCCCCATGACTCATCCAAGAAGAAAAGATAAATCCGCATTTAACCGAATGTTAAATACGGCTGATATAAAACTGGAAACTGGAAACTTCCAAAAGTGATCCTAAAACGAATTTCAGGATAACCCCGTAATGGTATAAACATACCCGCATTTGTATTACGACCGAATACAAATGAAACTGAGACAAAGATATTATATCTACACAGCATAATACTGGGATCCGGCTTAAACCAAAGCCGACCAGTATTATCTGCCCGAAAAATGACACGTGCGAAAACGCACGTGCATTTTCCGAACCCTGCCATAAAACCATACGGCCTCTACAACGTTTCGCCCGAACTTGGGAAAGTATCTATGGGGGACTCTAATGAATCATCAACACACTGGCACTGGGTATAACCACTAGCACGTCAGAGGTACGAGCTGTACGTAAAGTTTGCCTATGTATTGATTGGAAGGGAAGCTGACGAGGGAACTCATCTCATAAACCCTACTGAGCCTGACAGTGACAATATACATACAGTCCGGTCCGTTCGTCTAAAGAGTATCGCATATCGAGTCTAGGGGGATGGATAAAGTCAGACCCCCTAATAACGCGATAAATCGTGTCGGCATGAAGCCCATCACCACCTGAGAAACTACTGATCCAAATCAGTAATTCTCCACTATCTCAGCCGAGGATTTCTAGTGATGGCCATCCGTGCACTGTGCGACATCAACCCCCAATACCGGGAGAGACGAATCCCCGACGATCCGCTCACTGCCTCCATGTGGCTCGGGACTGTACCCAACTAAAACCTGTTTGCACAACTCCTTTGAGCGTGGAAGGGTCGTAATCTAAGCACAGTGGGAACTCACACGAGACAAATGACGATCTCAGGTCGACAAACTAACCTGTACACATGTCACCAGGGAACTGCTATCCGACGATATGTATAATACCAACTAGCATGTTCCCGGCGAGTCCTGTCCGGTGTACTCATAACCCAATGAGCACGTGTATACATCTTAGGTGATCCAACTGACACCAGTGGCTTGTGAGACCGGCCACCGCCCCTCGTCGGGGTCTCGACTGTATACACTAGTCTACTCTGGAGTATCGATGCCCTGTCTCGAAACTCCTATGACTAGGGACACTTTAAGGATGTGCTTATAGACCCCAGCTCCCACGTATATGATCGCCATCATACTGCTGGTAGTCAAGCAAGAATCATATGGGCTCTATCATCATGCAATAGTGAACTAAAGCATGTATACGATGATAAAGACAAACCAGATAGCAAACTATCATCACGAGCAAGACTGTCATATCGGTATAGGTCCTGCCTCAATCATTGCAATCACGTACCTGCGATCCAATAATTGACTTTGAGGGCACTATCTCCAACAGTTTCCTCGAATTCTCCTTCAAACCCTAAAAGCAGAATTAGTCGGGATCATCTAAAATCACCTGAGGAGTAACATATACTCATCAGTGGGAATCGGGATCCAACTATCATCTCTAGTTAACTTGGTGGAAGCCACTCAAGTTACCACACTCCAGAAGATATGCGCATGCCTGGCAAGTTTCCTGTATGTTTGAAACTCCTGATGTAGTTTTTACCCCTAAAGACCTATAACCTTGACGCTTGCCAACATGTTATAGGCCACTAGTCAAGTTCAACCTGTCATTTTCCTTGATTAACTCGAACCCACTTGCACAAACTCTTGACGCTTGCCAACAAAGCTGAACGACTGTCTCGATCAATCGCATATCCATGCAACAGATAAATATCACTCAGCTACCATTCACCAAATCTTGATGCTTGCCACAAACATAGCACGAAAACTAGGTGGTAGCCATCTGAAATGACAGAGGGCTATGACTGGTTTTTGGCGAAAAACCTTTAACGTAATGAACTTGATATCGTTGAAGAAACCGAGAGATTTTACAAATATATAGTGGCCCAAAAATTAGCTAAAGAGGTCACTCCCTGTGAAGGGATCTTGGCTCTTTCCGCATCGAATGAGGTGCAGGATATTCCTAACTGAATACCACGATGCAAAATAAAAGAATCAACCATAGTGAAGTTACTACACTGACGCAAACGTTTGCCCAAGAGGTCACACCCTATGAAGGGATCTCGGCTCTTGCCTCGTCAAATGAGGTACTGGATATTAAAAACCGAATATCGCCGTGCAAAGCAAATGGAAATGTCTGTAATGCCAGTTTTCATAAACTTGGTTCCAACAACATCATATAGGTTTGTTTTCCTTGCATTAATCAGAATTAATGCAGTCCCATCAATCAATCCATATCACACAAGAAAAGAACGAAAATACAATGTATGTATATGCCATCCGCATTTGTCACGGGGCCCCGTCATGCACCGTTAGGTTACTTAACTAACGGCAGAGCGGGGGTTAGACTAGCGCGGGAGAAAAACATATACGGCATCTACTAGTATATATATAAATATATATAACATTTGTCCCAGGCATGATATAAGCAACATCACAGAATCTCAGCAAGCAACACAGAATGGTGGATAATCTTGGAGCTTCGAGTTTCATTTGAGCCGCAAATGAGACCTGACGTTCCCTGTCGCGTGGATAGCCTGTGCAATGAAAACCTGGACCCCTATGAGCGCGGAAAGTTACCCGTCAATCCCAGAAGTGAGGCAACCCCAATCAATAAAGTGAATGGGCCACCCAACACTTCATAAAATCCGATAACTTGAGCACCCTACCGTGGGTCAACCTGTACCCCGTACGAATGGGTCGAATAGCCCGCCAATTCTAGAGTAAGGCCCCCTCCGTCTCAATGCCATGAGATGCGAGACCGTTGCCCTCTTGAACCCGGCTATACGAGCACTCCTCCGTGGGGTAATCCTAGTACAGAAAAGAAAAATATATGAACAAGGGTGACATCGACCTCAATCCGGTCGTACCCCAAACAAATAATTTACAAACTGGCAGAGACGGCAGTCCACATGTCGGACGCTCGCCTCGCAAAATCAAATGTACTAATGAATTTCAATTGTATAACTATCATTGCGCCACTGGCTATCCACCATGACAATGTCACGACCCAAATGTGGAATGTGACCAGCACTTAAATTACATGACATCTAAAGACATCGACGCAATCCAAGTAAGCCGAAACCCGGAATATAAACTCTTTTTGAAAATATTGGAGGTGAGGTTTAAATAATCATCCGATAAAATAAATTTAAAATAACATTTAAATTTAACTATGTATGTGGAAAAACATTTATGACGTTTTGAAACTTGACATCACCTCCTCTGCATTTTTATAAAAACCCGATACAACATAATAAAATAGCATCCCAACGGAAGCTAGTCTCCACGTCCAAACAATGGAGCAACCCACAATCTAAATCAGAAATCGACTCCAAAGAGTGCGACATCACAACACATAAACTCTAAGTCTTGCTTCTAAGTCCATAATATGCCACTTCTAAGTTGATAGAGTTTCCACTAGATACAAGAATATATGAATAATCAAGAGTGAGTATGATACAATAATAACCCACTTAGCAATCAACCACCGAAAAGAATGTATGCCCAAGCCGCTGATAATCCAAGCGGTAAAACCTGCAAGAAACTGTGGCACAACGGGGATGAGTTGCCAACTCAGTGAATAAAAGTACATCTAAAGGTAGAAATCGAAATGCATGACGATACCTAGGTCATAAGTATAGTCCTATCATAATCTGTACCAATATACTATATGATATGCATATATGCAATACTATCTCTCATGCAATCCCAAGTATAATATCTCCATGTCATATGAGTAAAAATCATGAATCTATATTTCGTGTTGGAATTTCATTTCTGTATATGAATGTCTGTACAAATATATACAGGTACTGTCCTCCGGATAAGTCCTGGTTGAATCCACTAATAATATCTAACTATGTACCTCATGATAGTGATCATATCAATATATATATAGATGTCCAGCATCGACATCGAAATCCAAAATCTTTCGTGTCCATCATCGACACGTAAATGCAGATACCGTCGACACCATCTCAACAGATGATCACCACCCGATATTCTGGCTACGATCAGTATCCCCTGAATATTTGTCGTGCCCAATCGAACCCCGGTCAGTATACCGTGGATATCTGCTGTGATCATTTCTATATTCGGTCAGTATCCCGTGGATATCTGCCGTACTCATTTTTATCTCCGGAATCGAGTATCCTCGTTAGGCTCCCGCCTATAATACGGCTTTCCTGCCCCTCGGCCCCGACCGGGTCCACCATGTATCCAACTGTATGCCCACCAACTCTGTCTGGATAACTTGTAAATCCGTAACCGTATGACCCCCAACTCGGTTCGGAAAGAAATCAGAAAACACAAAACTCATGGTGGACGTTTAACACATCATATGAAAATATTAGGTAAGGAATAAGAATACTTGCAGATTGTATTGATGATATATTATATATATACATATATAACAGTGTCCCATACCACCGATATATATTATCAGGAGTAAAATACACAGAAAATCCAAAGAATCAAATACAACATTTATCGTAGTAATATTTATAATTTACAACAGGAATAAAGAAGACTACGTAATTATATCACATAAACATAGATTTCAATTCTACTATGTCATGATACTACTAATGATGTGTAGGGTAGCATGCATGTCTGTGCTCGTGCAACATGGAAATCATTAGTATTTGTGAAAGTGTTCTACGGTGTAACAACCTATTTATTTTAACACATATATAACAGCACGGTTCTACAGTGACATGGCTGTAGCAATGAGGTATAGCGTAACATATATTCACGTGCTTATGCAGCATAGTACTCATTGGTATTTGTACAGTGTTCTATCAGAGTGTGCGTAATGCAGAAACCTATAATATAGATAATATAATGCAAACATGTAAAGTAATCTAAGCGTAACTATTATAATTACTTGGTATGAGCTATACCATTATTTTTAGAAATGATCGAAACGTTAAGTTTGAAATAAGGCAGCTGCCTTAGATTTAAAATAGATATCCGTTTTAGAAACTGGCACGCATCCTAGTTTTTTTATTTAAAAGACAAACGAATCATAGTTTTTAAAAGAATATACCTCACACAAGTATTACATCCTAAAACAGAATATAACCTAACTCTACGAGTTAAAGGATAAATTGGCCGTTATTCGGCATACAAAGTTCATCATTTCCAATACGTATAAATCCTTGTATTATATCTCATCATATCACTGTATCTGTATCATCTCAAGTCTAGCGTGACCCCTCATACAAATATATCAAAAAAAATCCATATTGTATCACTGTATCTGTATCATCACAAGTAAGGCATGATCCCTCGTATAAATCCACCAAACTATATCCATATCGTATCACTGATCACATCTATAACTATGCATGAAACTGTATGAAATTGAAGGACATACTAGATGCGATACTATATAAATATCTTGAATAAATTCTAAACTAAGTAGATATCATAATACTATTTGGTGCTATACGCCATCCACCCGACATCCCAAGTAGTTGTAAATCTACTCACCAACTTAAAAGCTCATTGAATCCACGCTGCTACATCGCCAACTCCGTCTTGGAATCCTCGAATCGTACCTATATTCGTATTTAAATCGCATTGATGTAAATTTCAAATCGAAAATCAAAACAAGAAGCTAAACGCCGTTAGAACCTACAGCAAACATAACCCAAAAACGACAATATAATTCTTTCGTTAACGTATAAACATCAACGGTTCGGCCGCACCATCAAAATATGAAAACTCCGTATCATAAATATCTGAAATTTGATAAAACCATTTCTAAAACGTTCCCAGATTTTACCGTGTAAATAATTAGACAACACAAACAATACAGAGACTTGTAAAATACCAACTCAAAGCTACAGAAGAAGAATCAACCCCAAAATCCTTACGATGGCCGGGGTCGCCGGACTTAGGGGGTGCCCCGCCGGACCTTGTATGGAGTTTGGGGCTCAGGTTTTTAAGTGAGGGCTTCTAATTGGCTTATTATACTTTTGGTCTTGCTTGTCTTTCTAGTGATTATACCTAACGGTTCCAGATTCAGTCACAGTAACTAAATAATCACAAACACTAAACAGGCTACGTGTCCGATATATAATTTTACCCCAATCTGATATTAGCTTACAGATTTAATATACTGAACATTTAACTTATTTAAACAATACCAAACATACCTAAACACCTACAGAGAGATACCCCAAAAACCCAAAACACCCAATTCCCCTAACGGTCCGACGAGATCGGATTTTCTTTGATGGTCGCCGGCCAAAATCCGAGGTGAGGGGTCCGTCTTCCTATGGGTTATTCTAAGTCTAGATTACAATATAATGACACTGTTTGGTTAGGTTAATTTCTATCTAATCTATAGCAGATTCCAGGCAAAGTCTAAACTTGTAAAAATACTATATTACGATATTCGATTTCTAATGTAAAGCATTTCCAGAACTAGAATCATACAGGGTTTAAGGATTATACCTACAGCAAGATCACTGGAAAAGCTTCCTTAAGATGCTCATGCTCAAGGTCCTAGCTAGAGGTTGATGGTGAAAATCCTTAGCACTTGTTCTTCTTTTCACTCATTCTTGTTTTCTTTTGTGAGTTCTTAATATTTTCTTTCTGTTGCCTTTCTTTAAACTTCTGATCTTAAGAACTGAACAAAGGGGGTAAGATAAGGAAAAGAGTGAGCGTTTGTGGTAGAGAAAGGGGGTGGTGGAAAGTGCAAGGTGGTGGTGTATAGGGAAGGAGGAGGACGTGTCACATAAGAAGTGAGGTAGGTTTTCATGCAAGGAGGAGGTGGAGGGAGGAGAGTGTGGTGAGGGTAAGGTGTTATGAGGGTATAACCTAGCATAAGTTATTCCGATCATAATTTTAATGGAATGTAGAATTAAAGATAACCCTTCATATTGAAAAAAATCCAAATCCATATAACATAAAAGATATGAAATGATACATCTATTACTTAACTATCATTAGCTTAATGACAAATACAATATCATGATAATATAATTAAAATATCATTTTCTTGATATCACCCCTTTATTCATATTTATCAAAATAATTACATTTTTCGGATATGATTCCGATACCCAAATTCATAAGCGATATCATTTTCGTAAACTAATCAATTTCATTATTTTAAAAATATATATAAATTTAAATATTCTTAATTTTCCAAAATGTTACAATCTCTCCCCGTTAAAGAAATTTGGTTCCCGAATTTAAATTAAAGTTCTTTCTTAAAAAATTTTCTCAATCCAATCAACTCATTTCAAAACAATTTCTTGGTGTCAAACTTTTAAAACATGAAATTCGCTCGACATAACAAGACTCCAAAGTCCCGTACGAGCTAAAACGCATCACAACGCAACCGTGTGCGTGAAAAATCAAAAGATATAATTTCACATAACTGTAACTCTACCGGTTGCTATGAGATTCATTCCGGTTATCATAAAAATTGTGTCAAATACGAAAATCGTTGTGTATCCTAAGTACACAAAATCAATGCCATGATCGCAGTGCAATATCAGTGCACACAACCAAGCGAAAATATAAAAATTAAATCTATTACATATTCTATCAAGTACAAAGAACGAAAACAAAATCAACCCTAATGGGTTTGCATGTAAGTCTCAAACCACACTTCACGGTGTGCACGAAAACAACAGCGCCAAGTGCAACAGGCAGGCACGAAACCATATCCACTGCATCCACTGTGCATGGAATAAAAGTATACAACATAATACCAAGTGCATCGCTGTGCACAAAAATCAAATCCAAGTGCATCAGGGTGCACAATTTAAATCTCAAGTGCATCGGAGTGAACAAAATCAAAACGTGCAACTAGTGTGCATAAAATCAAACCAAGTATATAAATTCCTAACCATGTGTATCTGATGTGCACGGAAAATCAGTGTAGTGCATCTGGTGTACACAACACTCTAATCGAGTGCAGTCACCTCGCACTAAAATCTCAACAAGTGCACCTGGTAGGCACAAAGCATAAGTCAAAGTGAAATTACTGTACATAAAAATCTCATCAAATGAACCTGGTGTGCACAAAACATAAATTGATCCTTAAATCCTTAAAATACATATATCAAATCACGGACGTCGAGTTGTCCTTTCTCCAACGTTGAAAATGAAAGTTTTAGATTTTAAAAACGTAAACCGAACTCAAAGTACATCGAAGCATATTCTCTTCAATGTCAGAAGGTGTTTATAACACCGGGATTGGCATAGCAAGAATTACTACATGCCATCTGCCACGTTCTAACATCTTCTATCTCTGAGTTCTGGTTCTTCTTGGGGATCTATAATATCATAGCTTCTTGATGTGATCGTTTGGTGAGGAGCAATGACGCCATTCGTCTTATTGCGGATACATCCCTTCACACCTTCTTGACCAGTAGTCCGGTCTTTTATAACGTAACATGTTGATAACGGAATCTATGTCCTCGTCTTGTGTGCTAACAACTAATCCCAGTCCAATCTTATTTATTATAAATTCGTGGAAGAGAATCCATCAAGTCTTTTGCTAACATCATTTATCCAGCCTGCCCGGAACTAGCACTCATTTCTTGACTTGTTTTCCCTTTCATAACCATTGTCATTCCTTTTTGATTTCCTTTTAAAAGTGTAGTTGCACGCGTCATCAAATCTTCAATATCTACTGTGTAGAACAACTGTCCACTGAAACTTCATACCAATCTCCTGTCTTATAAATTCTCTATATCAAACACTTAAGGAGCGTATCTGCATAGTCACGCGAATTTGCAAGTCATACTTAGTTATGACCCACTCGAAGTCTTTCAAATTCGAAAACACGAATCCATTACTTCTGATACTCTGTAGAGAAATCTGTCTAATCTCACCTTCGAAGACTCGTCCCAATTTGTCGGAGGAAAACTTACTGTACGATCTCCTTCTTGAACTACTTGCATCTGGTCCGAACAAGCTCCAT
This sequence comes from Agapanthus africanus, assembly GCA_030015575.1. Classification (NCBI taxonomy): domain Eukaryota; kingdom Viridiplantae; phylum Streptophyta; class Magnoliopsida; order Asparagales; family Amaryllidaceae; genus Agapanthus; species Agapanthus africanus. The sequence continues at coordinate 125,122,585 of JASDDO010000004.1, read as the reverse complement.
TGAAAGAAGTACATCTACTTCACCGATCTCGTATCGAGGCGCCACAATGGATTAAAAGTCTTAACCACCCCACACCTGGCTATGAATCCTACTGATCCATCTATACTGGTAACATCGTCAACCTTTAACTTCATGAATTCTGGGAGTAACATCTCAATAATCTCAGCAATGATTGGTACCGCTGTCTGAACAGTACACGACACCATAATCTTCGGAGAGGGAAAACACATCATGTTTCAAGTCTGTTTGATCTCTAACAATGATTTTACCATCTGGTGCGGGTTCTAAAGAAACTCGCTCCACTATGAGAACTCGATCAAATATGAATAAACGACGTGTCTCTATATCATCGGAAAGTCACCCCGGTCAGTCCTTGTGCCAGACAAGTCTGCTCTGACCATATCTCTAACTGCAGCCTTCTCGGCACCCATAAACATAGTGACCGAAACAATCAATCATGCACTGACGAAGATAGATCAACTAAAGGAATAGAAGGAAGATCTAAAGATATAAATCCTAAGGTCGCTTAGGCGGAGTATCATATCGTAAATATGCCGCGGAACATATGTACGGTACGTCACTCTACTTAGTACCAACTCCATCAACCAAGGTCATCCTATATAATGAAAGTTCAAGTATAAGACCCCCAAAGTCAAGTCTAAGTCCTATAAGGTCAAGCCCAAGTAACAAATGTAAGCCCAGACTCCATATAGTCAACCTAGACTCAAAAAAAGGTTAAACCAAATGTTCTGATACCAACTTTGTCACGACCCAAATATGGTATGTGACCGGCACTTAAATCACATGACATCTAAAGACATCGACGCAATCCAAGTAAGCTGAAACCCGGAATCTAAACCCTTTTTGAAAATATTGGAGGTAAGGTTTAAATAATCATCCGATAAAATCAATTTAAAATAACATCTAAATTTAACTAAGTATGTGGAAAAACATTTACGACGTTTTGAAACTTGACATCACCTCCTCTGCATTTTTATAATAACCCGATACAACATAATAAAATAGCATCCCAACGGAAGCTAGTCTCCACGTCCAAACGATGGGGCAACCCACAATCTAAATCAGAAATCGACTCCAAAGAGTGCGACATCACCATACATAAACTCTAAGTCTTGCTTCTAAGTGCATAATGTACCACTTCTAAGTTGATGGAGTTTCCACTAGATACAACAATATATAAATAATCAAGAGTGAGTATGATACAATAATAACCCACTTACCAATCAACAACCGAAAAGAATGTGTGCCCAAGCCGCTGATAATCCAAGCGGAAAAACCTGCAAGAAACTGTGGCACAACGGGGATGAGTTGCCAACTCAGTGAATAAAAGTAAATCTAAAGGTAGAAATCGAAATGCATGACGATAACTAGGTCATAAGTATAGTTCTATCATAACCTGTACCAATATACTATATGATATGCATATGTGCAATACTATCTCTCATGCAATCCCAAGTATAATATCTCCATGTCATATGAGTCAAAATCATGAATCTATATTTCGTGTTGGAATTTCCTTTCTGTATATGAATGTCTGTACAAATATATGCAGGTACTGTCCTCCGGATCAGTCCTGGTGGAATCCACTAATAATATCTAACTATGTACCTCATGATAATGATCACATCAATATATATATATATATATGTTCAGCATCGACATCGAAAGCCAAATTCTCTCGTGTCCATCATCGACACGTAAATGTAGATACCGTCGACACCATCTCAACAGATGATCGCCACCCGATATCCTGGCTACGATCAGTATCCCCTGGATATCTGTCGTGCCCAATCGAACCCCGGTCGGTATACCTTGAATATCTGCAGTGCTCATTTCTATATCCGGTCAGTATCCCCTGGATATCTACCGTACTCATTTCTATCTCCGGAATCGAGTATCCTCGTGAGGCTTCCCGCCTATAATACGGCTTTCCTGCCCCTCGGCCCCGACAGGGTCCACCATGTATCCAACTGTATGCCCACCAACTCAGTCTGGATAACTTGTAAATCCGTAAGCATATGAACCCCAACTCGGTTCGGAATGAAATCTGAAAACACAAAACTCATGGTGGACGTTTAACTCATCATATCAAAATATCAGGTAAGGAATAAGAATACTTGCATAGATTGTATTGATGATATATTATATATATACATATATAACAGTGTCCCATACCACCGATATATATCATCAGGTGTAAAATACCTAGAAAATCCAAAGAATCAAATACAACATTTATAATAGTAATATTTATAATTTACAACAGGAATAAAGAAGACAACGTACTTATATCACATAAACATAGATTTCAATTATACTGTGTCATGGTACTACTAATGATGTGTAGTGTAGCATGCGTGTCTGTGCTCGTGCAACATGGAAATCATTAGTATTTGTGTAAGTGTTCTACGGTGTAACAACCTATTTATTTTAACACATATAAAACAGCACGGTTCTACAGTGACATGGCAGTACCAGTGAGGTATAATGTAACATATATTCACGTGCTTGTGCAGTATAGTACTCATTGGTATTTGTGCAGTGTTCTATCAGAGTGTGCGTAACGCAGAAACATATAATATAGATAATATAATGCAAACATGTAAAATAATCTAAACGTAACTATTGTAATTACTTGGTATGAGCTATACCATTATCTTTAGAAATGATCGAAATGTTAAGTTTGAAATAAGGCAGCTGCTCTAGATTTAAAATAGATATCCGTTTTAGAAACTGGCACGCATCCTAGTATTTTTATTTAAGACAAACGAATCGTAGTTTTTAAAAGAATATACCTCACACAAGTATTACATCCTAAAACAGAATATAACCTAACTCTACGAGTCAAAGGATAAATTGGTCGTTATTCGGCATGCAAAGTTCATCATTTCCAATACGTATAAATCCTTGTATTATAACTCATCATATCACTGTATCTGTATCATCTCAAGTCTAGCGTGATCCCTCATACAAATCCATCAAACCATATCCATATCGTATCACTGTATCTGTATCATCACAAGTATGGCATGATCCCTCGTACAAATCCACCAAACCATATCCATATCGTATCACTGTATCTCATCTATAACTATGCATGAAACTGTATGAAATTGAAGGACATACTAGATGCGATACTATATAAATATCTTGAATTAATGCTAAACTAACTAGATATCATAATACTATTTGTAAGGTTGCGGGGGTGCTATACGCCATCCACCCGACTTCCCCAGTAGATGTAAATCTACTCACCAACTTAAAAGCTCGCTGAATCCACGCTGCTATATCGCCAACTCCATCTCGGAATCCTCGAATCGTACCTATATTCGTATTTAAATCGCATGTAAATATCATATCGAAAATCAAAACAAGCTAATCGCCCGTAGGTTAGAACCTACAATACACTTAACCCAAAAACGTCAATAAAATTCTGTCGTTAACGTATAAACGTCAACGGTTCAGCTGCAACATCAAAATACGAAAACTCCGAATCGTAAATATCTGAAATTTGATAAAACCATTTCTAAAATGTTCCCAGATTTTACTGTGTAAATAATTTGGCAACACAAACAAAACAGAGACTTGTAAAATACCAACTCGAAGCTACGGAAAAAGAATCAACACCAAAATCCATAGGATGGCCGGCGTAGCCGGATTTAGGGGGTGCCTCTCCTTATCTTGTATGGAGTTTGGGGCTCAGGTTTTTAAGTGAGGGCTTCTAATTGGCTTATTATACTTTTTGTCTTGCTAGTCTTTCTAGTGATTATACCTAGTGGTTCCAGATTCAGTCACAGTAGCTAAATTATCACAAACACTAAACAGGCTACGTGTCCGATATATAATTTTACCCCAATCTGATATTAGCTTACAGATTTAATATACTGAACATTTAACTTATTTAAACAATACCAAACATACCTAAATACCTACAGAGAGATACCCCAAAAACCCAAAACACCCAATTCCCTAACGGTCCGGCGAGATCGGATTTTCCTTGATGGTCGCCGGCCAAAATCCGAGGTGAGGGGTCCATCTTCCTATGGGTTATTCTAAGTCCAGATTACAATATAATGACACTGTTTGGTTAGGTTAATTTCCATCTAAACTATAGCAGATTCCAGGCAAAGCCTAATCTTGTAAAAATACGATATTACGATATTCGATTTCTAATGTAAAGCAGTTCCATAAGTAGAATCATACAGGGTTTAAGGATTATACCTACAGCAAGATCACTGGAAAAGCTTCCTCTAAGATGCACAAGCTCATGGTCCTAGCTAGAGGTTGATGATGAAAACCCTTAGCACTTGTTCTTCTTTTCACTCATTCTTGTTTTCTTTTGTGAGTTCTTAATATTTTCTTTCTCTTCCCTTTCTTTAAACTTCTGATCTTATGAACTAAACAAAGGGAGTAAGATAAGGAAAAGAGTGAGGATTTGTGGTAGAGAAAGGAGGAGGTGGAAAGTGCAAGGTGGTGGTGTAAAGGGAAGGAGGAGGAGGTGTCACACATGAAGTGAGGTAGGTTTTCATGCAAGGAGGAGGTGAAGGGAGGAGAGTGTGGTGAGGGTAAGGTGTTATGAGGGTATAACCTAGCATAAGTTATACCAATCATAATTTTAAAGAAATGTAAAAATAAAGATAACCCTTCATATTGAGAAAAATCTAAATTCATATAACATAAAAGATATGAAATGATACATCTATTACTTAACTATCATTAGCTTAATGACAAATACAATGTCATGATAATATAATTAAAATATCATTTTCTTGATATCACTCCTTTATTCATATTTATCAAAATAATTACATTTTTCGGATATGATTCCGATACCCAAATTCATAAGCGATATCATTTTCGTAAACTTATCAATTTCATTTTTTTTTAAAAATATATAAATTTAAATATTCTTAATTTTCCAAAATGTTACAGACAATCCAACCACAAGCTCAGCACAACACAGAACATTAACGTGAATGTTATATTCGCAAACCCGTCTAATAGAACATATAGCAGTTAGACGAGTTATACAGCTCTAATGACATTCACGGACGTAGATAGTAATGTATGTACTGAAAACTTATAAACAGTGTTAAAATAGCTACTTCTAAATACTCCGTATTGCCCCCAAACCAAAGATAACATAATATGAAATCTGGGAAAAAACAAACAATACCTAAAATCCAATATTCAAGAGTCCTGAACACACCTAAAAATCCAAGACCTAACTCCCAAGGAAAATCGGCGACGCCAGGAAAATAGCCGTTCTCACCGGCCATGGTATGGAGTTTGGGGCTCGTTTTTAAACTGCGTTCTAGTTACAATATAAATAGCCTTGTGCAATTGTTAAATTTTTTTTTGAAGACTATGAAAATTCGACAGAAACTTGAATATCGTCTGTATTGTTTCAGAGTTGTTTCGGTTTCGTTATTTTAAATATCGTTTAAACTTCTAGTTAGGGGTTTATGGGTTGTCTCTGATACCATGTTGGGTTATGCCAGCGCCCTGGCTATCTACCATGACCGTTTGCGGAACAACAATTTTATAAACTGGCGCTAGAACAACCCGATAAGCCGGATTTACCATAAACCTATAAGCTTGCAAGCTAAGGTGGAGTTAGAATGGTTATACCGAATGATCCGTGTTCTTCGGTCTTCTACCATCTTCATAAGCTCCTTGAGACATCATGGATCGAGTTTGGCCTCCGGTCTCCCTCCATCGAAGATGATCCACCTGAGGATTTGTAGTTCGAGCTCTAACCTCAAAGCCGAGGTAACTAGGGTACCTAGTTCACTAAACTATATAGTCTAGAGGATATAGAGTCTAATGATGGATTAGTTTGTCTCAAAATACTATAGGTTTCTCAACACATGAGACATTAAGGGTTTGAGGAAGAAGATGAGAGTGTAGAGAAAGAAGCAACCATCAAGAATGGCTAAGTGTTTAAGCAATGAAGCATAGCAATAATTCACACAACAAATGAATCAAGCATACAACAATAGTAAACCATGCTTCCAAGAGCCATGCTTCACCTTAAGAGCCATGCTTCCATAAATGCAAAGAAAACAACATCCTCTATCTCATTTAACCATTTAAACAAAAATGCTTATAAACTAAAATGAAGTGTCATCTTCTAGAAGCACCTTGTAATAAATTACAATAATACCCCCTATCCGTATATACATACCCGTATCCGTATTCTGAAAAAATTACGAATACAAAGAGACGAAAATAATCCAATAATATAATACTAGAATCCGGCTTAAATCAAAGCCCACTAGTACTGTCCGTCCGAATCATGATACGTGCACAAGTGCACGTATATGATTGAACCCTGCCGTAAAACCATACGGCTTCTACATCATTTCGCCCGAAGCAGGGAAACCCTCCGTGTGAGACTCTAAAGACTCGTCAATATGCTGGCAGTGGGTTTAACCACAAGCACGTCAGCGACACTAGCTGTACGTAACGACTATCCAGGTATTGAGCGAAAGGAACGCCGAAGAGCAAACTCATCCGAACCCCTACTGAGCCTGTCCGTGATAATACCCGTCCGGTCCGGTTTGTTCGTCTAAGAGTATCGCATATCGAGTCTAGGGGGTTGGATAAAGTTAGACCCATAATAACGCGACATTTCGTGTCGGTATGAAGCCCATCACCAACTGAGAAACCACTGACCCAAATCAGTAATTCTCGACTACCTTGGCCATGGTTTTCTAGCGATGGCCACCCATACACAACGCGATATCAACCCCCAATACCGGGAGAGACGAATCCCCGACGATCTGCTCACTGCCTCCATGTGGCTCGGGACTGTACCCAACTAAAACCTATTTGCACGACTCCTTTGAGCCGTGGTAGGGTAGTAATCAAAGCACAGTGGGAACTCACACGTGACAAATGATGATCTCAAGTCGACAGATTAACCTGTACACATGTTACCTGGGAACTGCTATCTGACAATAGGTATAATACCAAATAGCATGTTCCCGGTGAGTCCGTCCGACCCAATGATCACATGTATACTATCTTAGGTGTAACTGACATCAATGGCTTGTGAGACCGGCCACCGCCGGGTTCTCGATAAGTACACACTAGTCTACTCTGGAGTATCGATGCCCAGTCTTGATACTCCCTCGACTAGGGACATTTAAGGATGTGCTTATAGACCACCCAACTCTCACGTATATGATCGCCATCATAATGCTGGTAGTCAAGAATGAATCCTATGGGATCTATTAATATGTAATAGTGATCTGTAATACCACATAAAGCATGTACATGATGATAAAGACAAACTAGATAACATACTATCATTTTGAATAAGACTGTTACATCCATATAGGTCATCCCTCAATCATCATAATCACCTGCCTGTGATTACAACAATTGCCTTGAGGAAACTATAGCCAACACCATCCGCATTCGCCATGGGGCCCCGGGTCTTCATTGTAAGATTAGTTAACTTACGGCAGGGCTAGCGTGGATGCAAAACGTATATAGTATTTATTTATATATCATATATATCAATATATATCATCGCAGGAAGATAATCATCATTACAACTAAGCGATAAATATCATCACGGGCAGGTAATCATATCACAAGAAAGTAATGAATATCACATAATAGGAATGGTCGGATTACCTAGGAATCCCGCGTTTCGTTCGAGCCATCAAACGAAACGTGACATTCTGTGGTCCCGTGAATAGCCTATGCATAGCCAAAATCAGACCCCTATGAGTGTGGAAAGCTATCAGGCAATCCAAGAAAAGAAGCAACCCAACATCATCATCATGAGGGGGCCATCCGACAATTTCTTAAATCCGGTGACTTGAGCACCACTCCTTGGGTCTATCCTATACCCCCTACAAGCGCAGCAAGCAACCCACCAATTCTAGACTCGAGTGACCCGATCTCAACTTCTTGAGATGGTCTTCCACTGCAATCTAGAACCTGGCCGCCCATGCGCTTCTCTGCGGGATAATCCTAAACCTGTATTAATACATCGGCGACAACGATCGCAATCTGACCCTGTCCCAACAAATAATAATATATCAAGCAGTGAGTATGGCCACATGTGAACCGCTATGCTCCGAAAAATAATATACATTTAGCGGAAACGGCTGCCAAATTTTGGAGCCCGTCCCGAACTAATGAATATATATAGGCTTGACATGAAAAGAATATGAAACAAATCAAATCACAATCCCGCACGGGGATATTCATTTCGCGGCATTCCAACAATACTATATATCAACATTAATCAAGCTCATAGAACATCTCAGACGCACTAATGCAACCCCATTGAATTGATCAAATCAATTCGTCGACGTTAAACACCATATATGACCATATGTTCAAAATAATTTGATTAAACAATTTAATCAAATCATTTTGTATGACGATGATCCGATAAACACTAAATAATCGTAAAATGAATCCGACACCACACAACCCCGATCGAACACCCCCAAAAAAATTTTTCATAAAAAAAAACGAGCCAAACAATTTCGACTCATAAGATTTTCATGAAACAAAATGCACTACTACAATAAAGGGTTGCCCCTACGGAGATAGGAATCCGTAGGGGAAACTTTATATTGGCCCTACGGCTTAATCCGTAGGGCCATCGGTTTGCCCTTACGTTGCCCTACAGATTAATTAAAAAATATTAAAATGTAATCTTTTAGTTGGTCCTACGGAGTCGCAAAAGAAGGCCTTACGGATTAATCCGTAAGGGCATCAAAGGGTTATTTATAAAGAAAAAGCTCAGTAATATCCCCACCGTCCCTAAAATATTTCTTCTCACCAACTCCCCGCGCGTGCGATCGCTCACCCTCACCCATGCCTCCTCCACCTCTCGTCAGCCGCCTCCGGAACCCCTCGTCGTCGAAATTTCCCGTCAGCCGCCGCCTCGACCTCTCTCTCGTCGCCAAAATTGCTCATCGCCAAAATTTCCCTATCAGAGGATCTCGTCGAGTTCCTGGACCGGCCTCCTCCACCTCGTCGAGCTCCAACCACCGACAAAACTACAAGTGAGGTGAGTTAATTCCATATTGAACTATTAATTATTCTTATTGTTTTGTATTATTGTTGATTTTTGTGTAAGGGTTACGGTTAGTTCTGGGTTAATTGGGGGTTAGGGTTAGGGCGAGGGTTAGGGTTAATTCGGTAGGGTTAGGGTTAGGGTTAGGGTTAGGGTTAGTGTAACACCTTAGAATGCGATTAGTGTTAGAATGCGATTAGTGTTAATTAAGCGTTAATGCGGGTTTTTAGGGAAAAGTTTACCAATTCGGGTTCCTCACATTTTATAACAATTAATTAATATTTTATTATTATTTGTTATGGCTTGTACACACATGTGCATGTTAATGTGAGGGTTAGTTAGTATTAATCTTGTTAAGTGACCATGACATCTTAAGCAATCCATACAATTAATTAACCTTGCCTTAACCTTAAGCCAAGTGTTTTGTGTGAGAAATATCTAGTTTGTTTGTGAGAGAGGTGGCTAGTGAGTCATGAAACATTAATTGTGTGCATTAATGAGGTGAGGAGGGGAGAGTGAGTGTACGCTAGAATTCACCCTACACTCACCTCTCATCATTGTTATCCCTCTCACTCTCTCATTCTCTCTCACTCTCAATTATTTTCATTTCCCTCAACCCCTAACTGAACCCTCACTACCCCAACAATAAAACCATGCTAAGCTTCACCAAAAAATCCAATTTTAAACACTTCAAATCCTTGATTTAGCCACTATGTTGCCTTGGAGCTTGGAAAGATTTGATTTTTGAGCAAGAGTGGTTAGTTAATGACCTATAACCGATAATTAGGTCTTTATTTTGTTGTATTGCCTCAAAGTTATGGTTTAGAACACTAAAGATTTAGTTTTGTGCAAATATTGTATTTTTAGTGTCAACTTGTGACTTCTGTGATCTGCTGTAGAACCAGGTAATTGTTGGAAAAGTTCCCATCACAGTTACCTAGTGTAGTGAGCTAGAAACCCGCCATAAAAACCTGAGACCATCCCTCCATAAACGGGCCGAAGATTTATTAGTTCTGGCCACAAATTGCGGCGAGTGTGGGGACCGGGGTGTTGAATTTTTGTCGTGGGGTCTCTGTGGTTTTGTGTAGTCTCGTGGAACTTGCAACTTTCTCTAATTGTTGATGTATCAAAATCTGGGATCACTTTGCAATATTCTAGTGTTTTAAGTACGCGTGGTACGTGATCCGACATGGTTAGTGATCTTGTGTAGCTGCTGCGATTAGGTTAGTTTTGGTATGTCGCCACGCACGTTAGCCTTTATACGAACACTTATGAGTCGGGTTGGAATTGGTGCGTCGGTCTAACGTAGTGTGTACGTATAATTGATCGGTTCCTAAGATTTTTCACTTATTATGTTTTGTGTTAATAGGATCGCTGGCGGGGGCTTCGGACGTTGCGAAGAAAGGGAAGCAGATGGTCGGATTTACCTAACCCGCGATTGTTGGTGAGTAGATTAACATCTACGGGGAGATCGCCCGTATGGCGTTATGCGTCAGGGCTGGATATGAAATTATAGCTGCATGTTGATACGCATATTAGTTGATTGCGCATGAGCTTCATTGCATATCATTACTTGTTGTGCTTGGACTTGTACTCAATGGACACTGCACTATTATTGACAGTTCATGTTTCACGAGTACTGATTGTATGCCACACACACCGTCGATAATTGACATGAGATATATATCTGACACCTATACATACGTGATATTGTATTGGTTAGGAACATTTGAGATAGTGATTCTTATTCCGTTGCATATATGAAATGTAGTATACAGGCTATACCTACTTGCTTACACATATGCCATGCTTTGCCTACATGTTGTAGCTACACATATACCTATAGGGTATTACATCATTATTGACAGGTATAAACACATATGAGATATAGCTATATGTGCATCTTGCATACATACGTACATGTACACCTTTATACCTTGTTGTAGCTACATATGCCCCTAAGTGATATTGTATTGAAATTTGACATGAAGACGTTGAGAATTGAGCTATTGCACTTATGAAATGCATCATACATACCTGCTTACATGTAGATACACATATCTCGCTATAGTTACATGTACACTTCATATGATGATGCACTTGATTTTGGAGGAAATGAGAACCATATGATATATTTTAAAACTGGATTCATTTAAAATATCGGTTTTCCCTTAATATGCTCATATTGCTGTTTTATGTTGCATATATCAGTTTTTCATGGATTTACGTATTGAGATAGGAATTTCATGTGATTTCTGGATTTGAGAACCGCGGGGATATTTCAAGAAATGTTCATTTGTATTGAAAACCCGGTTTCTCTTGATATGATATTTCAATGCGTCCACCATGTGATTTCTCGGTTCTGAGATTGGCTTGTGATACCCGATTCGAGGAGCGGGAGGCACCGTCTGCGGGTACATGGTGGACCAAGTATGGTACCCCGGGGAGAGAGGTGATTTCGTGGTGTATACGATGAGCCTGGCAGAGGGACCACTACCTACCGGTGATTGTATAGAGCTTGGCGGATATCTGGAGGATACCGACCGGAGTTGTAAGATGGATATGGGCCGATTCGTACTGCCGGAGCCGGAGGGCCGATCCGGGTAGACGGAGCCCATGGCACGGGGATTTACGTGTCGATGCTGGACGCGAGTGTTTCTTGATATTTGGTTTCCTTGAGATATACGGATATGAGGGCCGGTTTTGGTGACGGCGCTTGTGGATTTTGGGATTTGATGTGTCAGTGAGGGACACTGGGTTTTTTCATGCTGATGATTTTGCATGAGGTTTTATTATATCATCCCACACTCAGGATTATTTTAATATGCATTGCTTCATTTATTTGTAGTACCATGATGATGTACCTTTACATGATTATTGCATATTTATATTGCCATACTTATGCTATCAGATTATATGTGATAGTTTATCGCTGTTAGTGCATACTTGCGATTACTGTATAATGTTATTTTCTATTCACGAGTTGGCAACTCACCCCCGTTGTGCCACTGTGTTTTGCAGGACTTACCCTCAGAGTAGTTGCGGTAGGGTGCCTTCTTATCTCTACTTTTGCGGATACCGCTACTGTTGGCTGTGAGGCCTTTGCTATTAAGTGGGTTCGCGGTTATCCAATTTTTGTACATTGTATATTTCGTGAATCTAGTACTCTCCATCTACCACTTCATGTATTTGACTTAAAGACGAGTTGTGAGGATCGATGTTGTATTATTTTGTGACTTTGGGTACCGTGCCCGTGGGTGCCGGTCTTGTTGTAAAGTTTTACCTCCTTATGATGATTTCACTTATTTTGCTTCGCTACGGCGTCGTATATATGCTTGTGGTGGTTTTCTCCGCCGTTGGGCGTGATTTTCTCCCGTTGGGATGCTTTCTTTATATTTTATGTTTTACCCGTTTCGGGGCTAGTTTTTACAAAGGAGGTGCTGCCGAAATTTTTAAGAAAGTAAACTAAAGTTAAAGATTTTACTTGAGATTTTCCGAATGTTTTTAACTATGTTTTTATCCGCTTATACAGTTTTGGGTAGTTTAGATTTCTGGGTTTCGGCTTACTTAAGTTTCGTACGCCTGTTGACGTTACGTAGTTTAAGTACCGGTCACGTGCCTAAAAATTGGGTCGTGACAAAGTTGGTATCAGAGCGCTAGGTTTTACCTTTCGGGGTGTAGGATGACCTTGGTATGATGGAGTAGGTAGCTTAAGCAGAGTGACGTAGCGTGTGTATGTTCCGCGGCATACATACGACACGGTACTCCGCCTAAGTGACCTTAGGAACTATTGATTGAAATTCCTTCCATGATTTTATATACATCCTTGTTATTCAATTTCTGTATCCTTAACAATTCTTGTTTCCATTTCCAGCCTTTATGCCACCGAAGACTACGAGGGCATAGAGAGCGGCCGCGAGGGTCGAGGTCAGAATTGACTCGTCTGAGACGAGGACTGACCAGGGCGGTACGCCTGTTGTACCGGAGCAGATTGCTATGCTAGGGTCCGGCATGCAGGACTTGCGCCAGATGATGGAGTTGTTAGTTGAGGCCAGTCGATCGCAGAGGCAGGAGGTCGTTCCACCTGTTGCGGGGACCACGGTGGTACCTACTGTTCTGGCAGTCGTACCAGCAGCTATGGAGGTGAACACCGTATCGTTATCGGAGTTCATGAGGCTGAGGCCTCTGGTTTTCACTGGCACCGTTGCAGCGAGGATCCCAGTCGTTTATTGATCGGATGGCCAGGATATGTCGTTCGCTGAGATGCTCCGACGAGAGATGGTTAGAGTTGGCGAGTTTTCATCTGGAGGGTCTGTCCCAAAAGTGGTGTGAGTCCTTAGTGAAGGGCAGAGCTGCATGTCTTCCTCTTATGACCTGGGCTGAGTTTGTGATGGTGTTTCTTGCGCGTTTTCTTCCGCAGAGCGTCAGGGATGCTCGAGCGCGCAGTTTCGAGTCGTTACACAAGACTCCCGGGTATGACGATGGCCGAGCATGATGTGCAGTTAACCGGGCTATCTATGTAATGCTCCTTATCTGGTAGACATGGAAGAGATGCAGGTAAAGAGGTTTGTTTGAAGCCTACTCACCCAGTTGTTCCTCGCTATCAGCATACAGCAGTGTGACACATATGCAGCAGCGGTGGGCGCAACCCTTTTGGTTGAGGAACGTCATTCTGAGACGTCGGTTGTTCCGGAACCGAAGAGGGTTCGTACTGATGTATCAGCACGGAGACGGAGGTTTGCACGCCGCGACAGAGTTCCTTCAGACTCGGGGAGTAACAGAGACGTGGGACGGGGCCAGTTGTTCAGCTCTTATCCCCAGGAGGGTCAGCGGCCGTCGTATGGGTGCTATGGGTGTGGAAGTCTACATCACCTTGTTAGGGATTATACCATGACACGCCAGAGAGGGGCATCCATACCGCATTTTACCTTACCACCTTCTCCTCCTTAGAGAGCATTGCCACTTTATGCCTGTTGTTGCCTCGCGTCAGACTCCTGCTCAGAGAGGTCGTAGTCGTGGTGGTTTTGTTCCGAGAGGACGAGATGGCGGAGGCAGAGGACAGCCAGTCGCAGGTAGAGGGCTGGCTCAGGTGTTTGCCTTGACTCACCAGGACGTGCAGGCGTCCAATGCAGTGGTTTCAGGTACCTTTCCTGTATGTTCTTTTTATGCACATGTTTTATTTGATCCGGGATATACGCATTAGTATGTTTCTACGCACTTCGTGCCGAGGTTGGGCCGAGAGTCGTGTTTGCTAGATCAGCCGCTTGTTGTGACCACTCCTGTTAGCGAGTCTTTTGTTGCGCAACACGTGTTTCGGTCGTGTGCCATTCGGATAGAAGTAGGGAGTTGTCCGTCGACTTGATCCTACTTGAGATGTTGGACTTCGACATTCTCCTGGGCATGGACTGGTTAGCTACATGCTACACGTCTATGGACTGCCGCAAGAAGACAGTTAGGTTTTGTTTTCCCGGCTAGTCAGTTCTAGTTGTGCATGGGGGACCGTGGTGCCGCCCCTCACAGTTTGATTTCTGCCCTTTGCGCTAGTAGGCTTTTGAGGAGGGGATGTCGGGTATTCTTAGATTTTATTCATGATACTGGAGCCACAGTAGAGTCGTTGGATCAGGTTCTTGTAGTGCGAGAGTTTCCCGACGTCTTTCCCGACGAGTTACCTGGTTTCCACCAGAGCGCAATATTAAGTTTTGCATTGATCTGATTCCTGGCACGAGGCCTATTTCTATACCACCTTACCGGATGGCTCCGGCAGAGCTTAGAGAGCTTAAAGATCAATTGCAAGAGTTGCTTGATAGGGGACTGTGCGTCCGAGTGTTTCTCCTTGGGGAGCTCTGTTTTGTTTTGGGGAGCTCCTGTTCTGTTTGTCAAGAAGAAGGACGACAGTTTGAGGTTGTGCATTGATTATCGTCAATTGAACCAAGCTACGGTGCGGAATAGGTATCCTTTACCTCGCATTGACGATTTGTTTGATCAGCTCCAGGGTTCGAAAAAATTTTCTAATATTGATTTGCGTTCGGGTTATCATCAGTTGCGGGTTCGGAATGATGACATTCCGAAGACTACTTTTCGTACACGCTACGGGCATTATGAGTTTCTGGTGATATCGTTTGGGCTCACCAATGCCCTAGCAGCGTTCATGGATCTGATGAACCAGATTTTCAGGCCGTTCCTCGACCAGTTTATTATAGTGTTTATTGATGACATTCTGGTCTACTCTAGGAGTCGAGAGGAGCATGAGCAGCACTTGAGGATTTCTTTGAAGACGTTGAGGGAGCACCAGATGTATGCTAAATTCTCAAAGTGCGCATTTTGGCATGATAGAGTTGACTTCCTGGGTCATGTGGTGACGGGAGATGGTATTCTTGTAGACCCAAGGAAAATTGAGGTTGTGCAGCTTTGGCCCAGACCTGTATCTGTGACTGAGGTCCGCAGCTTATTAGGCTTAGCTGGTTATTATCACCATTTCGTGCAGGATTTTTCGAGTATCGCTGCACCGCTGACCGGACTGACCCGGAAGGGGGTTCCTTTTCTTTGGACAGATGCGTGTGAGCAGAGTTTTCAGAATTTGATGACTCGGTTGACGACGACATCAGTTCTATCTTTGCCTTCTGGATTGGGCGGCTATGTTGTTTACTGTGATGCTTCTCGAGTGGGGCTCGGTTGTGTATTGATGCAACATGATAAAGTGATTGCTTATGCTTCTAGGCATCTGAAGAAGCACGAGCAGAATTACCCACTCACGATCTGAGATGGCCGCGGTGGACTTTGCGTTGAAAATTTGGATACACTACTTGTACGGGGAGTCGTGTAAGATCTTCACGGATCACAAGAGCTTGAAGTACATCTTCCAGCAGCGGGATCTGAATTTGAGACAGCGTCGGTGGATGGAGCTTCTGAAGGATTATGATTGTGAGATCCTTTATCACCCGGCAAAGTGAATGTGGTAGCCGATGCTTTAAGTCGTAAGCCTGGGGGTAGCTTGTCCCAGTTGAGCGCAATTCAGCTACAGTCTTCTAAAGATTGGCAGATCTTGTATGAAGGTAGAGTATAATTTGAGTTCACTTCCACTGGGGGACAGCTTGCTCATGTCTGCGCCCGACCACTTCTACTTGATCGCATTCGTGGGACGCAGCCTAGTGATGCCCGTTTGTCCGAGATTCATGAGCTTGTTCGGCAGTGTACAGATTCGGAGTTCTTAATTGATGACCAGGGTGTGCTACGATGCGGGACTCGCTTGTGTGTACCAGATATTGATGGTTGAGACGCGAGATCGTAGAGCTGGAAAATCAGTTAGCCTTTAGCGTTCATCCAGTTTCCACCAAGATGTACCGTGACTTGAAAGACATTTACTTGTGGGAAGGGATGAAGCGCGATGTTTTGGATTTCGTGTCAAGGTGCCTGACTTGTCAGCAAGTCAAGGCTGAGCATCAGAGACGGCTGGAGAGTTGCATCCTTTACCCATTCCAGAGTAGAAATGGGAGCAGATTTCCATGGACTTTGTTGTGGTCTACCCAGGACCAGTCGGGGGTATGACTCCATTTGGGCGATCGTTGACCGGTTGACAAAAGCGGCTCATTTCCATCCAGTGAAGACCACTTTCAGTTATGCTGAGTATGCCCGGTTGTATATAGATGAGATTGTGCGTTTGCACGGCGTTCCTACATGCATTGTATCCGACAGGGGCACCCAATTTACAAGCCATCTTTGCCAGAAGCTTCAGTAAGCTTTGGGGTACCCGTTTAAGCTTTAGCACCGCTTTCCATCCGCAGAAAGATGGTCAGTCAGAGCGGACGATACAGACTCTAGAGGATATGCTTCAGGCGTGCATGGTTGATTTTGGTGAAAGTTGGGATCGTCACTTGCCGTTGATTGAGTTCTCCTATAACAATAGCTTTCAGGAGACTATTCAAATGGCACCTTTTGAGGCTTTGTATGGTAGGAAGTGTCGATCGCCAGTCTGTTGGACCGAACTCTGTGAGAGTAGGGTTTTAGGACCCCAGCTAGTTCAGGAGACTACGGAGAAGATCCAGCTGATTCAGGACAAGATGAGAGCAGCCCAGTGCAGACATAAGTCATATGCCCAATGTTGTCGTCGCAGACTTGAGTTCGCGGTGGGGGATCATGAAGTCCTATGGATTTCTCCAATGAAGGGCGTTATGAGATTTGGGAGGAAGGGGAAGCTCAATCCTAGATTTGTAGGTCCTTTCCAGTTCCTTGAGCGAGTTGGCACCGTTGCTTATCGTTTGGCGCTCCCGCCCAGTTTTCCGGATGTTCATCCCGTGTTCCAGGTGTTGATGCTTCGTAGATACCTTCATGATCCTTCTTACATGATTCAGCACCAGACCGTTCAGCTTGAGCGTGATCTTTCGTTAACCGAGCAGCCGGTAGTTATATTGGATCGGCAGGTGATGAAACTTCGGTCAAAGGTCTTGCCATCTGTGAAGGTTATTTGGCGTAGCCCGACTAGTGAGGAGATCACTTGGGAGGCCGAGAGCGAGATGCGGAAGAAGTCCCCTCATCTCTTTGAAGGTACGCTTAGTAAGAATTTTAAATTCGGGGACGAATTTCTTTAACGGGGGAGATCGTAACACCTTAGAATGCGATTAGTGTTAATTAAGCGTTAATGTGGGTTTTTAGGGAAAAGTTTACCAAATCGGGCTCCTCACATTTTATAACAATTAATTAATATTTTATTATTATTTGTTATGGCTTGCACACACACGTGCATGTTAATGTGAGGGTTAGTTAGTGTTAATCTTGTTAAGTGACCATGACACCTTAAGCAATCCATACCATTAATTAACCTTGCCTTAACCTTAAGCCAAGAGTTTTGTGTGAGAAATATCTAGTTTGTTTGAGAGAGAGGTGGCTAGTTAGTAATGAAACATTAATTGTGTGCATTAATGAGGTGAGGAGGGGAGAGTGAGTGTAAGCTAGAATTCACCCTACACTCACCTCTCATCATTGTTATCCCTCTCAATCTCTCATTCTCTCTCACTCTCAATTATTTTCATTTCCCTCAACCCCTAACTGAACCCTCACTACCCCAACACTAAAACCTTGCTAAGCTTCACAAAAAATCCCATTTTAAACACTTCAAACCCTTGATTTAGCCACTATGATGCTTTGGAGCTTGGAAAGATTTGATTTTTGAGCAAGAGTGGTTAGGTAATGACCTCTAACTGATAATTAGGTCTTTATTTTGTTGTATTGCCTCAAAGTTATGGTTTAGAACACTAAAGGTTTAGTTTTGTGCAACTATCGTATTTTTAGTGTCAACTTGTGACTTCTGTGATCTGCTGTAGAACCAGGTAATTGTTGGAAAAGTTCCCATCACAGTGACCTAGTGTAGTGAGCTAGAACCCACCATAAAAACCTGAGACCATCCCTGCATAAACGGGCCGCAGATTTATTGGTTCTGGCCGCAAATTGCGGCCAGAGTTGGGGCTGGGTGTTGAATTATTGTCGTGGGGTCTCTTGGGTTTTGTGTAGTCTCGTGGAACTTGCAACTTTCTCTAATTGTTGATGTATCAAAATCTGGGATCACTTTGCTATATTCTGGTGTTTTGAGTACGTGTGGTACGTGATCCGACTCGGTTCGTGATCTTGTTTAGCTGTTGCGATTAGGTTGGTTTTGGTATGTCGTCATGCACGCTAGCCTTTAGACGAACACTTGTGAGTCGGGTTGGAATTAGTGCGTCGGTCTAACGTAGTGTGTACGTACAATTGATCGGTTCCTAAGATTTTGCACTTGTTATGTTTTGTGTTAACATGATCGCACGCGGGGGCTTCGGACACTGCGAAGAAAGGGAAGCATGTGGTCAGATTTACCTAGCCGGCGATTTTTAGTGAGTAGATTAACATCTATGAGGAGATCGCCCGTATGGCGTTATGCGTCAGGACTGGATATAATATTATAGCTGCATGTTGATACGCATATTAGTTGATTGCGCATGAGCTTCATTGCATATCATTACTTATTGTGCTTAGACTTGTACACATTGGACACTGCACTATTATTGACGGTTCATGTTGCACAAGCACTGATTGTATGCCACGCACACCGTCGATAATTGACATGAGATATATCTGATACCTATACATACGTGATATTGTATTGGTTAGGAACATTTGAGACAGTGATTCTTATTCCGTTGCGTATATGAAATGTAGTATACGGGCTATACCTACTTGCTTACACATATGCCATGCTTTGCTTACAGGTTTTAGCTACACATATACTTATAGGGTATTACATCATTATTGACAGGTATAAACATATATGAGATATAGCTATATGTACATCTTGCATACATACGTACATGTACACCTTTATACCTTGTTGTAGCTACATATGGCCCTAAGTGGTATTGTATTGAAATTTGACATGAAGACGTTGAGAATTGAGCTATTGCACTTATGAAATGCATCATACATACCTGCTTACATGTAGATACACATATCTCGCTATAGTTACATGTACACTTCATATGATGCTGCACTAGATTTTGGAGGAAATGGGAATCACATGATATATTTTAAAACTGGATTCATTTAAAGAGCGGTTTTCCCTTAATATGCTCATATTGCTGTTTTATGTTGCATATATCAATTTTTCATGGATTTAGGCATTGAGATATGAATTTCATGTGATTTCTGGATTTGAGAACCGTGGGGATATTTCAAGAAATGTGCATTTGTATTGAAAACCCGGTTTCTCTTGATATGATATTTCAGTGCGTCCACCATGTGATTTCTCGGTTCTGAGATTGGCATGTGATACCCGATTCGAGGAGCGGGAGGCACCGTCTGCAGATACATGGTGGACCCGGTATGGAACCCCGGGACGAGAGGTGATTTCGTGGTGTAGACGATGAGCCTGGCAGAGGGACCACTACCTACCGGTGATTGTATAGAGCTCGGCGGATATCTGGAGGATACCGACCGGAGTTGTGAGATGGATATGGGCCGATTTGTACTGCCGGAGCCGGCGGGCCGATCCGGGCAGACGGAGCCCATGGTACGGGGATTTACGTGTCGATGCTGGACGCGAGTATTTCAGGATGTTTGGTTTCCATGAGATATACGGATATGAGGGCCGGTTTTGGTGACGGCGCCTGAGGATTTTGGGATTTGATGTGTCAGTGAGGGACACTAGGGTTTTTCCATGCTGATGATTTTGCATGAGGTTTTATTATATCATCCGACACTCAGGATTATTTTAATATGCATTGCTTCATTTATTTGTAGTACCATGATGATGTACCTTTACATGATTGTTGCATATTCATATTACCATACTTATGCTATCAGATTATATGTGATAGTTTGTCACTGTTAGTGCATACTTGCGATTACTGTATGATGTTATTTTCTATTCACGGGTTGGCAACTCACCCCTGTTGTGCCACAGTGTTTTGCAGGACTTACCCTCAGAGTAGTTGCGGCAGGGCGCCTTCTTATCTCTACTTTTGCGGATACCGCTACTGTTGGCTGTGAGGCCTTTGCTATTTGGTGGGTTCGCGGTTATCCGATTTCTGTACATTGTATATCTCTTGTATCTAGTACTCTCCATCTACCACATCATGTATTTGACTTAGTGATGAGTTGTGAGGATCGATGTTGAATTATTTTGTGACTTTGGGTACCGTGCCCGTGGGAGCCGATCTTGTTGTAAAGTTTTACCTCCTTATGCTGATTTCACTTAATTTGCTTCGCTACGGTGTCGTATCTATGCTTGTGGGGGTTGTCTCCGCCGCTGGGCATGATTATCTCCCGTTGGGATGCTTTCTTTATATTTTATTTTGTACCCATTTTCGGGGCTAGTTTTTACAAAGGAGGTGCTGCCGAAATTTTTAAGATTGTAAACTAAAGTTAAAGATTATACTTGAGATTTTCCGAATTTTTTTAACTATGTTTTTCTCCGCTTATTCAGCTTTGGGTGGTTTAGATTTCTGGGTTTCGGCTTACTTAAGTTGCGTACGCCTGTTGACGTTACGTAGTTTAAGTGCCGGTCACATGCCTGAAAATTGGGTCGTGACAGTTAGGGTTAGGGTTCGGTTTCGATTTAGGGTTAGGGTTAATGAGGTAAAATTGGGTTGGTGATGATTAGGGTTAGGGTTAGGGTTAATTTGATTAATTAGGGTTAATTTTGGTTTGGGCTGGAGTTAATTTGGATTGGGGTTTGGATGATGATTAGGGTTAGGTTAATTTGGGTTAGGGTTTTGGTTAGGGTTAATTTGGGTTAATTAGGTAAAATAGATTGTATTTGTGTTTGGGTGTTGATTAGGGTTTATTTGGGTTAATTTTGGATTAATTAGGGATAATTTGATTTAGGGTGAAGATTAGGGTTAATTAGGTTAATTTGGGTTAATTAAGGTTAGGGTTGAGGATGCACTAGTTCCTTTAGTAGGATACTCGATAATAACATAAACGCAAAACTTTACCGTAAACGCAAGCAAAATTTACACTAAACTTAAAACTTAGAACCCTTAAAAACAAAACGTAAACGTAAAACCTATTCATGTTAAATGTTCAAGTTGAAACTAATATATGATACTCGATGATATTATGAAATTTTCATATACTTATCGATACTCATATATGACAATCAAAGCGCGACTTAGTCCCCGTCTATCGGTTAACATACATTCGATATTCGTCGTGAAATAGAACTATACGAAGGTTGTTAAATATCGAACGGTACAGTTCGGTACTAATAACCGTCGTGTAGTCTATGTGACGAGAAGATTCAATCGTATGATAACCGATAGATTTGTCCAGTGTAGACAAGCTAGGAATGTATAAAGCAAACACTTGCATTCACTTGTGTTTTCATTCGTTTCGAGTTATTTCGTCGGTACATTTCCACTGGTTCTCCGTGTACAAAGATAGATTAGATGTTCATTTCAACGTTGTTTTACAGCATTGAAATGATTATCTATTCTATTACAATGTACTCGGAGAACAGTGGGGAGGTGCTGCCGAAATTTACTCGAAACGGATGAAAGCACAAGAGAATGGGTGTCTGCTCTATACATTCTTAATAGGATAAAAGCCTTACCCCCGACAGCCGAAACACACACATACAACACGAATACACAACAAACACACACACATAGCACATACACACTAACAACCCTACACTTAAGCGAAATCATAAATTGAAACACACATACATAGAATACAATTCATATTTGGGTATCTTCAAATCTAACTTTGTTTATCGATAATTTATCCTTTTCAATGACAAACTTACCGCTATGGATTTTCTTCTTTGTCTGTAACCATCTCGTACTTAGATTTCTCAATATAGTCACCATAACATACAACTTATATGTTATACAGTCTAACATGGCCCGTGAGTACATCAGAGTTAAGGACTAGATGTACATGGATTGGCAACAACGCATGCAATCTAAGTTTTTCGCAGGAGTAGCTGCTTTCATTGAATTTGCACGCACACATAATAAGATCGTGTTAGAGAAGATTCTCTGCCCGTGCGATAGATGTTGGAATAAGTTCTGGTAAAAGATAGAAATCCTAGAGCTTCACATTGTTAAACATGGTTTTACTAGGTTTTATACAACTTGGCTATATCATAGGGAACGACAAGAAGAAGACGGTAATGCGGCAGAAGAAGAAGAACACGATAACTTCTTTCCAGGAGAAGAAATGGAGGATATGGCAGAGGCTGCCCTAGGTGATAGTATTTCTATCGAAGATGACATTCCTTCCGGCCAAGGACCGCGTGCGGATAAGTATGAAAAGTTCATGAATGATGCTAGAAGACCAATTTATGAGAATGCAAAGTATTCAACCCTATCATGGTTCGTCCAACTTTTCCAGATTAAGTGCCTAAATGGATAGAGCAAAAAGTCATTCACGATGCTTCTGAATTTCCTTAAAGATTCCATGCCCCTGGGAAATAACATGCCCGACGGCTGGTACGAAGTCAAGAAAATGATGTCTGATTTGGGTCTGAAGTATGAGAAGATTCATGCATGTCCTAAAGATTGCGTGTTGTACCGGAAAGAGAATTCAGATTTGAAACAGTGTCCAGCATGCGGAGAGGCTAGGTATAAGCCGAAAGAATCTGATTAGAAGCCCGATATAACTGTCAAGATAGCACAATACTTTCTCATACCACAGAGGCTGCAGAGGCTATTCAGGTGCAAGAAAACAGCCGAGGCAGTGATTTGGCATCACCGTGCTGATCCAATTGAAGATGGAAAAATGATTCATCCAAGAGATTCACCGGCATGGAAGGATTTCGATAGGAGGCACGAAATATTCAGTAGTGATCCTCACAATGTCAGTCTCGGACTCGCTATTGATGGCTTCTTCCCATTCTACTATATGGCTGGAAGCCACAACACATGGCCAATTGTAATGATAGTTTATAAAATGACGCCTTAGTTGGCTATGGATCAATCCTACTTTATGATGGCTCTTCTTATCAACGGACCAAACACACCGGGAAACAATATCGACATCTATCTCCGACCTCTGATCGATGAGTTAAAATCTTTATTCATTGATGGTGTAGAGAGTTACGATGCAAACACAGATACAACATTCACACTGCGCGTGGCTTTAATATGGACAATTAATGACTTTCCTGCGTATGGAATGCTATCAGGCTGGTCCGTATATGGACACAAAGTATGCCCTTATTGCCATCAATATACAACATCGAAATGGTTGAATTTTAGCAGGAAAGTTTGTTATTGCGGTCGTCGGCGTTTCCTGCCGCGACCGGTTAGACGCTGCTCACTTTAATGCTCATCAGGAGCTTATTGGGCCTCCAGTCTCATTGACCGGAATGGACGTGACTGCTCTGTTAGTGATATATGCCGTAGAGGCCGTTATTGTTGTAACATTTCAGAAAAATATAAAATTTTATTTTTGGAATTTAATATTAAAATAATAATTTTCCCGAAAACTACCGGTTTGCGAAATTGGGGTTTTCGAAAAAGGGTATAAATATATATACAAATAATTGTGAAATATTGGGAATTAAAATGATTTATTCATTTAAATATATATTAAAAGGATTTGGCATTTTTAAGATTTATTATATGCAGTTTAAATGAAAACCCGATTAGTGCACTGCTAATCGCGATTAGGCCAAATCCGTGTTTTTGCAGATTTCCGTGGCTAGTGCACCATGTCATGTTGCATTTGGTTACATGTTTTCGCATTTGTGTTGTTTTATGGGTATTATGTGATTTGGTTTTAAAGGAGAAAAGAAAAGAAAAGACAAAAAGGGCAAAAGGGTAATAATTGAGTGAGAGGGGTGAGAATAAGAGAGGAGAGAGAGAGGGGCTGGCTCATTTTAACTCCCCCATCATTTTCTTATTCTTCTTCTTCCACTGTTCCCTCCACCATCAACCCCAAGATCCACCTCAAAAACTCTATCAAAACCCTAAACCCCTTTCATTAAAGTTAATCTCCTCCTTCTCCTCTACACATTGGACCAAGAAAGGTGGGATTTGGACAATATTAGCAAACTAGGGTTTTTCTTGAGTTACCCAAATGAGTTAATTTCTCCACAATTAGTCTTGTATTTCATTTACTTTAGTATCCTTGCATGTTTAGAAGCGAGATTGTGATGTTTAGTGAGGTTAGAAAACTACTAGTGAAGGGTTTGAGTGTTGTGTGGATTGGATGGTGCCTAGTGGCTGTTAACAAGGCTTGAGTAGTGTTTTACTGACCTAGAACAGAAGATGGAACCTAAAACACGGATTTAGAAACCCCGACATCGGATAAATGTGTGAATTGTGAGGGCATTTTGGAATCTTTTATCACCCGGGGACCTGAAAAATTATTTTGCAAGGACAGTGATACATGCAGGCACCTAGGTGTAGGGTTCCTAGGCATACTCATGAGGTTCTACAAGTGATCAACCATGCCAAAATCAAATTTTTTATGTGCCAAAGAAACCCTAATATAGATCGTTAACTAGAGGATAGGCGAAAAACTAGCAAGTTAACAACTTTAACTAAAAGTGAAAGGGACTACAACCTTTGTAGATCCGGTCCTCCACTTCCAAAGCTTCGTGACGACGTCCCTTCGCTGCGATCATCGGGATCCCGGACTCTAGCGATTGTTTCGTCGGAGAAATGATCGGGCTAGGTCGTTGACTTCGATGCCGAAGATGATCTACGTCGAGGCGACTCAAACCCAAGCTCCATCTTCACTAGGTCATGAAACTTGTGAAGATGACACACTCTACTACATGGAAACTGGTAGAGGATGATGAAATAGGAGGTGGGATCACTTTAGATTTGGATTTCTCACTTGATTTCATCACTTGGAATTTTCAAGAATGGTTTTCTTCACTTGAAGAAGAAGAAGAAGAAGAAGAAGAAAGAAAAATGAATTCTTGAAAATAATAAATCAAGTGATGCTTATCATAATGCAACCATGGGTGAAGATAACTCATGTAGAGAGCAAACCATAGTTTAGGTGATGGTTAGGTCAAAGCATAAAGACAAAATGGTTAAGACTTTGAAAAATGCTAAGAAGCTTCATGAAGCTTAAAGAAAAGAAAGAAAAAAGCCACCATTTTGTTTTTACAAAATAAATAAAGAAAATAAAACCCTAACCATTAACTAAACATGGTTTAAAGCATACACATCAAAGTTTGCATGTATCATCAAACATGATACAAACTAGTGCACAAACATATATCATATATACAATGTGCACAATCTAGTGAGAAAAAAACAATCTTAAGTGAACCAATACTAGTTAATGTAAAGTAATATATCAAATATATAATTATACATTAAATCATTAAATCAACACTTGATTTAATGATCCGGTCATACTGCATATAACTGACTAATATCAAATGTATCAATGTATCGAATCAACATTTGATTCGGTAACCCGACTATATCATATATGACCGTCCAACGATACAAATCGCGAGAATAGAATTCAGTATCACATACTGGTATTATTCTCGGTCCCGAACATATCTCATATACGCTCCTATTTCGTTTCGCTTGAGCTAGGAAACCTCTGTGTAGGACTCTAAAGACTCGTCAATACGCCGGAAGTAGGTGATGATCATATCAAACACCCACAAGCCGCAAGCGGTCTGCTAAACGTAAAGGCCACCCGGGTATTGAGCGATCAGAAGATCAACGAGCTAGCCCGCTCACACTCCTGTGAATCCAACCAGTAACACTTACCGTACAGTCCGGTCTGTTCGTCTGATATGTCGCATATCTCGCATAGGGGTGGTAAACGTCAGACCCCAGTAGCTTGATAAGTCATGCCGATGTAAGGTCCATAACAAGCGTGAAACTAATGATAACTCTTACCAGTAAATCACTGCAACCCTGACTAGGGATTTCCAGTTATGGCCAGTCGAGCATAGCGCAACATCAACCCCCAATACCGGGAGAGACGAATCACCTCCTATCGCTCATTGCCTCCATGTGAATCGGGACTGTACCCAAAAACCACCTGTTTGCACGACTCAGTAGAGACGTGGTAGGGTGGAAATCAAAGCACAATGGGATACACACAAGAATCTATGACGATCTCAGGTCAACAGACTAAGCTGCACCAGTGTCACCAGAGAACTGCCATATGACGTGAGGTATAATACCATCTGGGAGTTCTCGGCGAGTCCGTTCAGTGTACCCAGTCACCACTGAACACCCGCATATCATCTCTGATGTCAAACACCAATGGATATGGGATCATCCATCGCCCATCACATGGGTCGAGAAGATATACGCTAGTCTACTCTGGAATATCGATGCCCCGACTCGATATTCCCACGACTAGGAACATTGAAGGATGTACTCATGGACTACCCAGGCCCCACTAGTATGATCTGCATCATAGTCCTGGAAGTCGAGCACATATCCTAAGGGCTTTATCAACATGTAATAGAGAGACAGCAAGTATACATGTTAAGATAAAGAATAACCAGATAACATACTATCATGTCGAGCAAGAAAGTCCTACCTATATATATCCCAGCATCCACTACAATATACATCCAATGTACACTAATAGCCTCTAGGGCATACATATAACTAACACTAGGAAGCTACCATGAAAACCCTAGCCCCTAACCCTCTACCCAGGCTGCAAATAAATCCCTTCTGGCCGCAATTTGTTACCATACCTGGTCCATATTGGTTCGTGCTTGTTCTGTAGGTCCATTTCCAGTAATCTAGACCCTTGGCATATGCAAAATTGGCTAATTTGACCTAGGGAAAATCCGGGACAATTTTCAATAGTTGTTGTTTTGATTCGGGGTTTCGTTTCTCATATTCTGAATTCTGGATTTTTAATATTGTGTTTTACCTCGATCACTTGACGTTTGAACGACGATATCGAGGGTTAGTGGTGGTTTTTAAGGCGTGGCCCATAGGTTCTAACCTATAGGCCTTTAGCGTATCGTTTTGGTTTTCCGATGTGATTTTAATACGCATTTGCGATTGGATTATATGTGTAGGTATCCCACGTGATGTCGAGACGTTGAAGATGAAGATGGCGACATCGGCATCGACACACAAGAAGCAAGGTGAGTAGATTTATATCTACGGGGAGAAGTCGGGTGGATGGCGTATAGCAACCCCGCAAAGTCGTAAGAAATGTTGTGATATGATATAGATATGCATTTATAGGTTATGGAGAGATTGAACACTTAGCAAGAAAAGGTTAGGAGATCATTGGGTTTAGTGTTAGCAAGAATTGAAGAATGGACTCTAGTCGATTTCTTAGTCCCGAAACACTAGGGTAAAGTTTTGCATACATGCATATACACATACTCGCATACTTGACTTCCTTTTGCGTATTGGGGACATACTTATATTGGGATATTCCTATGCTTGGATGACGAGAATGTTATATGATACTTGGGAATGAGTCGATCTAATCGGGCATGATGCCATAAGATATTTAATGCGTGACCTGGATATGTCATGATGTTATAGTGGGTCATTGGACGACGATACTATGTTTATGATATATTTTTGATAGTTAACGAGTTATACATCGAGATATGAGATGAGATATGTTAAGATATTTATAATGGATCGCTTGGGCGATGTATATCCCTATATGATGATAAGTATTGATGACATCGGATTGTATGAGACTTTAGATCAGTAGCCAGATCATGATATTGTTGATGATATTAGTAGTGTACTAGACTTAGATCAGTACCACCCTGCTCACGATATGTGATGATGTGAATACAAGATGAATAATGAGATAAATATGATATTTGATCCGTACCCTGATTTGGGATGCCGTACGATGGATTTACCGTACGAGCTATTGATGATCGATCCGCACTCTTGACTCGAGGATGTAATATTAGATGATGTTTCGTGGGATACTATTGAGGATGGATCACCGACTATTATATGTATATCGACTCAGATTTAGGTGGTTTTTTTATCCCTTTCGATTGGTTGTTAGTTAGACCTGTAGGTTACCTAGTAGATGTTAGACTCGACCCGAGTAATACCTATTTCCAAAACTAACGAATCGTGAGAATTTTAATGTGATACCTTGGGATAGTACGGATATTTCAAAAGACGTACTTTTTCTTAAGAAACCCCATAGCCCCTATTTTCAAAACACCACGATTCGTACTATTTCAAACGGCAAACAGTATATCACATGTAAAGTAAGGTAGATTCCTGATTGTTACGTTATTATTCATATTCCGCATATTATTGTTGCATTTACTATTCATTCGCCTTTATTGTGTTGTTATCGCATCATTGCATGTTATTGCGTACTTAGTGATTATGAAACCATGCTGTTAGGACACCAGCACCATTACCGATGATGCGTATGCTCCACGTACACTCGCTTGCCGGCTCACACACATCTTCATCGGTAATTTCCATGTCACGTACACTTTAGAAAAATACTATTCATTGACATAGCATGCTAGTTTAACTATCGCATTAATTGCATGATATTAGATGCATCCATATATTCATTGGTTATGCAGTATTATTAGAGATTTAAGCCGGTTTTCATTGTTTTTGACATGGTGACTTGATGATTTCGGATTCTCCTTGATATTTCTGGATTTGGAAACCGCATGTGAAAGTTTTGTAAACTGATGAATAATTTTAAAGAGAAAAAATGCGGTTTTCCTTGTTATGATGAGTATTGTCCACCATGATGTTTTCTCGGTTCTGAGATATTTTCAAGACCCGATTCGAGGAGTTGGATAAACCGTCTGTGGGTACATGGTGGACCCGGTAAGGTACCCCAGGGAAAAAAGTTCGAGGTGTAGACGATGGGCCTGGCTGGGGCAGACTACCTACCGGTGATAGTTTTAGAACCTGGCGGTTATCCGGAGGATACCGACCTGAGTCACGAGATGGATATAGGCCGATCCGTTCTGCCGGAGCCTGCGGGCCGATCCCGCAGATGATACGGAGCCTGAGATATATGAAGATTACGTGCTGATGCTGGGCACAGGTTTCATGATGTTTTCGAGTGTCGATGTTGGACACTCAGGTTCCATAATTTTGATGTGTCGCGAGAGACACATGTTGATTTATATCCTCATACTTTCATACATATGCTTCTATGACTCTTACATGCATGATGTTGCTATGGCATTGATTCCTAGTTGGATAATACCCACATACTTATAGACTTCATGATATAGTTGACACTGATTTCATGATGATTACATTGATCATACCTCATGTTTATGATATGTTGCTACCTATGACACTGACATGAGCATGTAGTATTACACTTATACATAGATGGACCAGGATAAGATTTAAAGGATATTACTCGATATGACCTAGGATAGCGTTATGCATGCGATTTCTTTTCGTAGACGTTTTCTACTCACGAGTTGGCAACTCACCGCCGTTGTGCCACAGTTCCTTGCAGGTTTTGCCGTACAGGTTTCGTGCGGCTTTGTTGGCACACTGTTCCTTCCGGTGGTTGCTTTGGTAGGTGGGTTCTTTTGTATCAGGACCACCATTGTATATTTATATTCAGTTGTATCTAGTAAAACTCCATCAACCAGACTTGTATATTTGATAGAGATAGATGACCAGTGTATATTCTTTCGACCTTAGAGTCGCATACTGTATTATTATGGTTTTCTTGACATTTTTGAGTTTCCTTTTTAGCCTTGATCCTCGCATTTGGCGTTGTATATTATATTGCATTGTGTGGTTTTGTCCGTCGATTGACGAAGAGCTAGCTCCCTCTTGGGGATTCCTTTATTCATTATATATGCTTTATCAGGTTTGTACCCGTTTGGGGTCAGTTTTTACAAAGGGAACTCTGCCGAAATTTTCAGAAAAGACTTGAGATTTTAAAAATGCATACTTTGGCTTATGTTGTTTAAAATTCTTGCTTTAAAATTGGTTTTTCCTTCACTCTACTGCTTTACTTGGTTTTGATTTCTGGGTTTCGGCTTACTTAGATTACGTACGTCTCGAGACGTTTCGTAATTTAAGTGCCGGTCATGTTCCGTACTTTTCGGGTCGTGACAATTGTATAGTACTAGTTTGTATATTATATTTTGAAAGCTTGGGATATAGACGAATTTTTTGACAGTCTTGCTCAATATGGTAGTATGCTACTTGGTTTGTTTCTATCTTAATATAGGTATATGTTTCTTTTAGCGTATTGCTAATACATATTAGTAGAGCCCTTAGGATCTTTGCTTGACTACCAGCATTGTGATGGCAGTCACACTAGTTGGGGCTGGGTAGTCTATAAGCACACCCTTATACAGGTCCCTAGTCGTAGGATTATTGAGACTGGGCATCGATACTCCAGACTAGACTAGTGTATACACTTCTCATCCCAGCACGGGAGATGGTCTGTCCCACAGCCATTAGTACGTCGTACTGGAGATTGTATGTAGGTGCTCATTGAGTTATGAGTTACACTAGACGGACTCGTGGGGAACTATTGGTTGGTACTATACCTATAGTCAGTTAGCAGTTCGCAGGTGACATGAGTATAGCGTAGTCCATTGACTTGACACTGCTACTTCGCCTCGAGTGTGTTCCCACTGTTCTTAGATTACTACCCTACCATGGCTCTGATGAGTAGTGCAAACAGGTAGTAGTTGGGTGCAGTCCTGAAGCACTTGGAGGCAATATTGGTTAGATAGGATTCGTCTCTCCCGGTATTGGTGGTTGATGTCGCGCTGTGTTCGGAAAGCCATTACACAAAGTCCTTGGCCAGGGCAAGCGAGATTTACTGGTAGGTACTCCATTAGTTTCTCAGAGTGTTTTTGAGCTCTACTCCGGCACGACTTATTACGCTATTAGGGGTCTGACGGCTACCGCCCTTAGGCCCGATATGCGATACTCTTAGACGAACAGACCAGACTGTATAAAGATTGTCACAAATAAGCTTCGGATGAGTTAGCTCATCGGCCTTCTTATCGACAGATACCTGGGTAGCCTTTACGTGCAGCTAGTACCGCTAACGTGCTTATGGTTAAACCAACTGCCAGCGTACCGTCGAGTCTTTAGAGTCCCATACATATGGTTTCCCTGCTTCGGGCGAAACGATGTAGAGGTCGTATGGTTTTACGACAGTGTTTGAACATATACGTGTACTTGTGATGTTTGGACGGATAATACTAGTGGGCTTTAGTTTATGCCAGATCCTAGTATTAGATTATTGGATTAGTTTCGTCCCATTGTATTCATGTCTTTCGAAATACGGATACGGGTATGTATATACGGTGAGGGGTATTCTTGTAATTTACCCAAGAATTCTTCTAGAAGAAAACACCTCATTACTTATATTACCATTTAGGTTAAATGGTTAATGAGGTGGAGGTATGAGGTGTTATTTTGTGATAAATAAAGCATGGCTACATGGTGACTCATGGATGACTATTGAAGCAAGAGTGGACTTAGATATTTTGTGAGATGTTTTGGCATTCTTCATAGTCATCACAAGTAGCCATATTCATTTCATTATTATCTTAAAACACTCTCTCTCCTCAAGCTCTCTCTTCTTCTTCCTCAAACCCTAATTGTCTCATGTGTTGAGAAACCTAAGGTTATTGAGACTAGTCTATTCATAATCACTCTCTACACTCTCTAGGATACTTAGATTAGCACACTAGCTACCCTAGTTACCTCATCTTAGAGGTAGAAGCTCTTAGTAGACACTCTCGGTGGATCTTCTTTGACTCGAGGAGGCCGAAGAGGAGGCGCGATCCGTACACTCTTCAAGGAGCACAAGAAGAGGAGGATGAGTACAAGAAGAAGAAGGACTTGATACTTGAGGTATAACTTTCTTACATAGCAGTTAAACCTCTTAGATGTTTTATTAGTTAGGGTTTAGTATCGATCCTGGAGTTTAGTCGGTGTTGTGAAGCTTATAAAAATATATTTTTGCAAACTCCGCCTTCCCGCGAACCCGCGCGGTGCGCGATATTGACTTACAGTGGTATCAGAGCCAACTAAACCCTTAACTAACAGATTAAACCACAAGTAAAACTACGAAACCGAAATAACTCTGAAACATCGAAACGTAAATCCAAGTTTCTGTCAAATTTTTCGGAGGCTCTAAATATTTTTTAAACAATTGCAGAGTGCTCCTTTAGTTGTTATATGAATAACATAGAAAAACGAGCCGAGAATTCCTCAATGTTGCCGGCCAAATAGCCATTTTTCCCGGCCTGGCCGGCTCCATGAAGGAATCTTATGTCGTGATTCGTTTGGTGTTCTGGTCACTTGGATTTAGGGTTTTAGGTGGTGTTTGATTTTGCCAAGTTTGCTTATACTGTTATCTTTCTGTTATGGCAATACGGAGTATTTCGAAGTCGTAGTTTTAACGTCGTTTAACATGTTTCAGTTGTTATATGTGCTCGTAAACTTCCTCTAATTGCTGTATGTCGGTTAGTTGGGGGTTGCACATATCTGTGTTGTTGTTCTTGTTTGTTTGTGGATATAGAATATTGGATCGTCGATGATGAATAGCCGGGGGATGTGAGAAGAGAGTTTTTTTTTCTTTCATTCGATTTAAATTGTAATATTGATGTAATATTATTTTGCGGGGCACATCCGGATTGAGGTTGTAGCCACTGTTGTATTATTTCATTTACTATTCCTAGGATAGACCCAAGGTAGGGTGCACAAACTACCGGGTTCTTTGAAGTGCCGAGTGGCCTACTCATTTTACTGAGGGAGGTTGCTTCACTTCGAGAATTTGGCGGGTAGTTTGCCGCACCCGTATGGGTCTAGGGTAGGGTTTGGCTATTAATCATGACCATGGAATCCATGTTTCGTTACTGGATTGAAAGAAACGCGGAATTCCTAGTATATCCAATATATTCAGCTGTGATCTGGAATGCCTATTATTGCATGAGACGAATGGATAAATTATATATGTTATATAATAGATGTTGCTTATGTTTTGCACCCACGCTAGTCCATCCCCCGCTCTGGCATTAGTTAAGTAACCTAACGGTGTAAGATGGGCCCAGTGGCGAATGCGGATGGCACAAGCGTACGTGGTATTTTCATTTCTTTCTGCAATGGTAGGTGTAAATGATGGGACTGCATTGATTAATGCAAAGCAAACAAACCAAAGCTGAATCGTTGGAATAATTTCAAAAACCACTCGGTTTTTTCTAAAAAGAAAACTTTTAAATGCGGAGCCTAAACCACTCCTTTAAAAAGCTATCATGGTTCCTTCGATCATATCAATTTCATTACGTTCATGGTTTAGCCAAAACCATTCGTACCCTTCCGTAATTTCAGATGGATATTCATTAGTATTCAAGCTATGTATTTTGACCTTTGCCAAGCCACAGTGATTGGTAGCTGCTAAATATTCATCTGTTGCATAGATAGATGTGTTGGTTTGGGACAGTCGTACTACTATTTTGGCCTTTGTCAAAGGTATGTACGGGTGGGTTCAAATTAACCTGGATAATGACGGGTAGAACTTGACTTGCGACTTATGATATGTTTACCTTCGTCAAGGTCATAAGAGCTTAGGGCAAAAATCCACATCGGGAGTTTCTAAAGAAACTGAAACTTGCTGGTGTTGCATATCATTTGGACTGTGATAATTTTGGTAGGATTCCTTCAAGGTTATCACACAATGATATTTGGATCCCGATCCTACTGTGAGTATCCGCTACTCCTCGGAAGATTTTTTCACTAAACGATCAATGCTAAAAACCAAGTAAGTGTCTAAAATGGTGTTAGCGGGGCTATGCCTCTAGGGAAAAGAGGTTATGTAATTAAGGAACTTCGCGAAAGCGTTGTAAAACCTCCCTCGAAATACCAACACCAGCCTAGCTGAAAGGTTAAGCAAGTATTGTATGGTGAGACTAATCCTGACTAATTCTTGTAGGGTTTCGTTAGCACCTTATCAAGGTTTTGGAAAGCATCAATCATGCTACTTTAAAATTTTGGGGTGCTAAACAAACCCTAACCAAGATCTTAACTAGAGAATTAGGGTTAAACATTGAATGTAAACTCTTTACATCTAAGTGAACAAGAAATACAATCTTTGTAGACTGGTCCTTCACTTTAATAGCTCCGTGTAGTAGTTCCTACGCTGCAATCATCGAACTCCCGGACTCTAGAAAGGCTCCCATGAAGAAATGTACAAGCTTGCTTCGAACTTTTCGAGGCCGAATATGATCTATGTCGAGGAGACACTAGCTCATGCTATCTCTTCACTAATTGTATAGATTAGTGAAGTAAACATCTTAAACTAAATGGATAATAGTAGAGGATGATGAGGTAGGAATATTGCTCACTTTAGATTTGGTTTTCTCACAATCTATCATCACTTTGTCAAAAGCTAGAAAGCTTAAAATGAGGAGGAAGAAGATGAAACTCAAGTGATGAAAGAATGAATCCATTAAGGTTAAAAATGCAACCATGGGTGAGTATATCATATATCTAACCCATGTAGAGAGTTAACCATTGTGTATGGTTAATGGTTGGGTTGATAAATATCTTAAAGAAAATAAAAGAGTGGACTAAGTCAACGATTATCTTGAAACTTATCCAAGCTTCCAACCATCAAAATATCTCCACTAATTGTAATTACTTAAGAATAAATATTAACCCTAACATTAACTCTAGCAAGGTATAAGTCTCATACATACATGTTGCATGTATAAGCAAGCATGACACAACAATATATATCACATATATTTTTTGCAAAAAGAATATAAATAATATTTATCACATATATATTAATGTATCATAATGAGAAAAATGAAAACTTAAGTGAGCCAATATTATTTAATGTAATTTAATATATCGAATATATTAATTCTACATTAAATAATTAAATCAACATTTGATTTAATAATCCGGCAATATTACATATAACCAACTAATATCAAATGTAACAACTTATCGAATCAACACTTGATCCGATAACCTGGCTATAACTCATATAACCTATGATGTCACATATCAAGAAAATAGAATGCGGTATCACATACGCGCATTTATCTCGGTCCCGCACATATCACATATGTGCTCCTACTCCGTTTCTCATAAACCATGAAACCTCTGTGTAGGACTCTAAAGACTCGTCAATACGCCGGCCGTAGTTGATGATCATATCAAACATCCACAAGCCGCAAGCGGTCTACTAAACGTAACGGCCACTCGGGTATTGACCGATCAGAAGATCAACAAGCAAGCCTGCTATAACTCCTGCGAATCCAATCAGTAACGCTACCGTACAGTCCGGTCTCTTCGTCTGATATGTCGCATATCACAGCCTAGGGTTGGTATAACGTCAGACCCCAATAGCCTGATAAGTCATGACGATACAAGGTCCATAACGGTTCAAGAAACTACTGGTAACACTTACTAGTAAATCTCAGCAACTCTGGGCAGGGATTTCCTGTTATGGCCAATTGAGCATAGCGCAACATCAACTCCCTATACCGGGAGAGACGAAACTCCTCCTGTCGCTCATTGCCTCCATGTGGCTCGGGACTGTACCCAAAAGCCACCGTTTTACACAATCTCTTGACTGTGGTTAGGTGGAAATCAAAGCACAGTGGGAACTAAACAAGAATCTATGACGATCTCGGGTCTACAGACTAACCTGTACCAGTGTCACCAAAGAACTGCTAGCCGACGATAGGTATAATACCATCTAGGAGTTCTCGGCGAGACCGTCCAGTGTACCCAGTCTCTACTGAGCACCTGTATACCTTCTCTGATGTCAAACACCAATGGATATGGGATCATCCATCGCCCATCATATGGGTCGAGAAGCGCATACGCTAGTCTACTCTGGAGTATTGATGCCCTGTCTCGATACTCCCACGACTAGGAACATTTGAAGGATGTACTTATCGACTACCCTGTCCCCACTAGTATGATCTGCATCATAGTCCTGGTAGTCAAGTACTGATCCTAAAGGTTTTATCAACATGTAATAGAGGGACAATCAGTGCACATGTTAAGATAAAGTGCAACCAGATAGCATACTATCATGTCGAGCAAGAAATTCCTCCTTATATATGTCCAAGCATCCACTACAATATACATCGCATGTACAGTAATGGCCTCTAGGGCATACATATAACTAATAATCTCCCACTTGCACTAAGGTCATCTGCTGTAGTATCCAATACCCAACAATAAAGCAGTGGTTGTAGTATCCCATACTCATACATCGCATAGAAGTCTCTCTAGGGGTAAGGCCTTTGTGAGTGGATCCGCTGTGTTATTCTTCGTATCTACTCTCCTGACCTCGATCCCTTGGAGATCAGGCATCTCCCTGATTAGGTGATACTTGCCTCAGAATATGTCTGGAACGCTGATGGTACCAGTGTTCCTAGGCCAAAGCCACAACTCCATTGTTGTCTCAATAACAGTTATTGGACGCTCAATGGTAGGAACCAGGTTCATCTCATGAACAAGAAATGTTCAGACAACCACTTTAGCAGTATCGTTCGTAGCAATGTATTCACCCTTTATCGTCTAGTATGTCACGGTATTTAGCTTGGGACTCTTCCAACATACCGTCCCTATAATGAGAGTAAAGACAATGCCTATGACTGACTCTCATTCAAACTTATCACTTTGGAATCTGGAACCAACAACTTTCTTTTAGTGCTTCTCAGGTACTTAAGAATGTCCTCCACAGCTGTCCAGTGATTCTCCCAAGATCCGATTGATTCCTGATCACTACACCTAGTGAGTCATCTACATCTGGTCAGGTACATAACATCGCATACTCTGATAGAGCCTACTGCCGAAGTATAGGGTATCCCTTGTACGCGAGCTCTCTCGAAATCAGTCTCAGAAGACATCTTTTTGGAGAGAGTGATCCATGAGTAAGTGGGCGAACCGCTACGCTTAGAATCTTCCGTAATAAACCCCTTTAGTATGGTGTTAATGTATCTGGATTTGGGACACTCCCAATATCCACTTAGATCTATCATCATAGATCTTAATACACAAGATGTAGTAGGTATCATCCAAATCTTCCATAGAGAATCCTCATGATAAGAAGAGCTTGACCGATTGTAGAATAGGAAACCATAGAGTATGTCATCTAAGTACAATACGTGGAAGACAACCTTACTCTCTACAACCTTCTTGTATATACAAGGTTCATCTACCTTTTGATGAAGTCAAACTCTTTGACTTTCACATCAAAACAGATGTTCCAACTCCGCGATGCGCGCATAGATCCTGATGGACTTAAGCATAGCTTTGAAGTCTCAACTTTTCCATCTATACCAAGAATCTTCTCAAGATCCATTTGCTCCCAATGGGTTTTACCCCTTCAGGTCCAACATTCAAAGTCATACTTTGTTGGTGTACATGGATTCCATCTTTGATTGCATAGCATCCATCCATTTCATACAGTCGCCACTCATGATGGCCTGCCTGAACCTGGTTGGGCCATCATCTCATGATGCAATCCTTGTTCCTACTGTCACCGAGAATACTGTAGTTTCTCACAAGTGGATGAGGAACACTACCAGATTTGCGGAGAGGCTGAGGTTTGTTGGAGACTATTGAATCTTTTGGTTCTACCAAATCATCAGCTGTTAGTTTGTCTAGCTGGAACAACTTCTAGTTCTACCTCATGACACTAATTTCTTCACAAGAAATTCCTTTTCTAAAAAATGTGGCATGCTGATAAACAAAACACCTTTTGCTCCTCAGAGTGGTAGAAGTTATTCCCTCACAAATGTTCGGGATATCCTAAAAAACTTACAAAACTGACCTTGCCTCGAGCTTGTTCGGATTTTGCTATTCAACATATGCCGAACAACCCCATATCTTAACTCTTTTAAGACATGGTCTCTTCCCACACCATATCTCATATGTGGTGGTAGGCCCTGATTTGGAAGGAACCCCATTCAATAGGTATGCAACTTCTTAAGTGCATAACACCCAAAAGGAAATGGTAACTCAGCAATACTCATAATAGAGCGCGCCATATCTCATAGGGTGCGATACCTCCGCCGTGATACACCGTTGTGCTGTGGTGCACTCGAAGGAGTAAGCTGAGAGAGAATCACATTCTCCTTTTAGAAACTCCAGGAACTCCATGCACAAGTATTCACCTCCTCGATCACATCGAAGGACATAATACTTCTACCCATCTGGTTCTTCAACTTCAAGCTTATATTCTTTGAATTTCTCAAAAGTTTTAGACTAGTGTTTCAACAGGAACACATGTCCGAATCTTGAGAGATAGTCGATGAATATAAAAATGTTCGAAGAACCAACCTCGGCATTTGTAGACATAGGACCGTATACATCATCATGCATTCGTCCAAAGAGTTCACTAACACTTTCTCAGTTTCCAGTAAACGGAGTATTGGTCATATTACCTTTGAGACAAGACTCGGAAGTATCATAAGTTGAAAATTCGATCAGATTCTTATTTTCATCCTTATGTAACTTAGCTTGTCGTGTCGCATAGATATGACCTAGTCTACAATGCCTTAAGAAGGATTCGTCCATTTCTGAACTAGTCCTCTTGTGTGTGTTCCAGATACTTTGAACTGTTGTTTGATTTAGAACGTATATGCTATTATATAACGTGCCTGATCGAATCAACTCTTGATTCAGGAAAATGTTCACAACATTATCCTCTTATACATAATTATGTCTTTCTTTAACTTAATAAAGAATCTGATGTAATGTTGTATATCGGGTTCAGTATGTAATAACATTTGTTCAGAATCAATGTATCTAATACAAGGTGATATCTGCCAACAGACTTGGCTGCAACAATTGCACCATTCTCTAACACTTAGAGACATATCACCTATTCTCAGTTCTCTACCTTTCTGTAGCCCATGTAACACTTACATATGTGGGATTCTTATCCGGTATCTCATACCTAGGACGTAGAGGATACTGAGAAACAGTTCTCGCTAATAAGGACACCCGAAGAATATGCATCAATATGCACTTTCCTCGATTGGGAGGCATGGGAATCCGGATATTCCTATATTTCCTGCTCGGACTTATAACAGTTATAAGATTGAGCGGAACCAACGTTCCCTAGCTCAGTATAATAAGTAGGTTCGGTCAATGCATCCATATTATTATCTTGATTAAAGCATGACATGGTCGCTACCAGAAGAGAGAGAGAAGAAAACACTCCGCGTGCGCTCTAGTAGGATTATATTGGTTATTATTTTATCTAATCAGGATGACTCCTACTGTTTTAGTCAAATCTTCCTTCAAACCCTAAAAGGTAAGACTAGCCGGAATTAATTACACCCTACAAGTTCGCTAATCTTTCGTCCAGGCCAGTGTCGGTACTTTGAGGGGGGTTCCCCGTGCTTTCGCACGGACCTAATTAAAATAAACCTCGTTTTCCCAGGGGCGTAACCCCGTTAACACCTTTCTAGACACCTACTTGATCGGCTAATTGTAATGTGTAAAACTCTCCCAGGAGTAACTCTTACTCGCAGTGGGTACCGAGATCCAACTATCTCATAGAAGGTATGCAATCTCATTGGAAATTTCAACACTTAAAATTCCCGATAATATTTTTACCCCTAGCACCTATGACCTTGGCTATGGTCAACATATCATAAGCACTAGTCAAGTTATATCCATCATTTCGTGGTTAATTAGACCTACCCACATGACCCTCGGCTATGGTCGACATAATCATGTGACTGTCCTAACTAATCACATCATATGCTGTGTAAGAAAGACATCACTTAGCTACCGTACACTACGTCTTGGCTATGGTCGACATACGCAGCACGAATACTAAGTACTCTACTTCCTAATATGACGGAGGGCTACGCAGGTTTTTAAGAAAACCATGAGCGTAATGAACTTGATATCGTTGTAGAATCGAGTGAATTTTAAAAGGAGTGTATTTGAGGGTTTTAGTAGTTTCACTAAAGAGGTCACTCCCGGTGAAGGGATCTCGGCTCTTTCCTTGTCGAATGAGGTGCAGGATATACACAATACCACTATGCAAAGCAAGAACTAAAAAATCAATCAAAAACAAACCGAGTTTGTAGCATCTGCTAGCTTCGCTAAAGAGGTCACTCCCGGTGAAGGGATCTCGGCTCTTTCCTTATCGAATAAGGTGCTGGATATTCTACAAGGAATACCGCTATGCAAAGAAAGAACTGGAGCTACCTTTATTTGAAAATTCGATTCCACAACATCTTTAGGTTTCTTTTATTTTATTAATCTCATTATTGAAGTCCCATCAATATATGCTTCCTAAGCATCATATAAGAAACGAAAGCAGCAATATTTATTATATCTCGTATATATAATATAGGCATTCGTCTCAGGCATATAAAATGATCACATCATAGAATATCAGCAGCACAAGAACATATATGAAATATTGGATATACTAGGAATTCCGAGTTTTATGGTAAGCTAGTATAAAACACGGATTCCACGGTCACGATGAATACCCAAACTGTAACAACCCTAATTTTCTTATACACTTTTTCCTATACAAATTTTTCAGAATTTTTTTTCAAAAATCCATAAAGGGGTATTTATTGCCTGAGCACAAGACTTAAGTAATTAATTACAAGAAGGAGCTTGTAGCTCATTGGTAATACCTTGCATTGCTGAACCAAGCCACCAGAGTTCAAATCCCATACCCCACATTATTTTTAATATTCTTTTGTTTTAAATCCTTTGGAAGCCCAAAAGTCCACACACCATAACTTCCAAAAATTGAACTACACTTTAAAAACTAAATATACCAGAGGCTACACTAGACGACCCCCTACCTCCCTATGCCCTGACTCGGCCCAACTCGGCCGAGTCGGCCGGCGGACCGGCCGACTCGGGCCGGCACCGCCGGCCGGACTCGTCCGGACGGCCGAGCTCCCTTCTTCAATATTGTGTCTCTTCATCTTCTGTACACTTCGAATTCCTAGATCGGTTTCAGAGATTTTTGAAATCCCCATTTACTCCATTTTATTGATTTTTAATACATTTTTACATTAAAACCTTTCATATACCCTATTTACTTCAATTTTTAATGAATTTTCTATAACTTTTACATTTATTTTTATTAAAAACCCTTCACCTACCCTACCCCTAACCTATCCTATAAATATACCCCCCTCTACCCTCTCATCCCAAAACCCTAAGCTCACTCTCTCAAAATTTTCCAAGAGTTCTGCACCTTGAAAACAAGTGCGTGGCGAAGCTCCGACAAAATTCCGGGGGAAATTCCGGCGACGTTTTTTGGAACAACCGGCGACAAAGCAACACTTCGGCAACCCCTTTAGTCCCCCCTCACTCCCTTGCTTAATCGAAACCCGCAAGTTCCATTCTATCCCCCTTTCTATTTCTCTAAAATACGAAATTACGAAACCCGACGGAATCGGAACAAATCCGATTTCCGATTCGGTTTTTTATAAAAGTTCGCTTCTCACCAATACATTCATGTTTAAACATCTTTATCTTGACTATTAAACTTTTAAAAATCAATTTGAACAAGTTTCGTCACATGAAATGATAACCTTTCCAATTTATCGTATTTTACACTTTAATACCATCATGTTTCAATTTCACATCTAACCCCTTAACTTTGCTATACATTTGGAGTAGAGCACGAGGAAATGACCTACCTCTACACACACGCAAATACAACCCTAAACGATATCATCAAAACTTAGAATACGATAAAACAATACTTTCATTTAAATACCATATTCTTAATAAAATCATTTCTAAAAAGTTTTAGTTTTGATACACTTTTAAATAAATACCTCGTATTAGGAAAACACGATAAGTTGTGGACATCGATCGTTTATCTAAACCTGACTTTGTGGTGTCTAGGCTAGGCAAGTGAGCAAAGGTAACTTTAAAAGGCCCGTCTCACGATTCGTGAGCGGATCCCTCATTTCCTCATTTGTACTTACCTGGCCACAATTGGCGGTGAAGAGGCGATTTGAAGCTTCTAACGACTTTTCGTTTAGACTATTTAGAAATAGGCTAGTTGACTTAGGAAACCTCAGAATCTAAATACGGAAAATTTACACTTTTGCAAATAAATACCTTTTACTTTATAAAACCGTTTTCCAAAGGATTAGTATTTTACAATCTTTGCAAAGCGCCGCTACAACCGATTTTTGGGGAACCCGTTCGGGATCGTGCGGTTTATCGCGCACCCTCGGGCTAGTAGTGCGAGATTCAGACCTCCGCAAGGAGCATTCGGTCTCGAAAGGTTTAAAATACGATATCTTAAGAAAATAAGATTTTTGGAATATAAAATATTTATTAAAATTATTTTTGTATAAACATATGTATATTTATCATTTAAGTATCTATTTTATTATAATATAAATTTTCCACCTTTTTCTAAAAATCACAAAGAATAAAGTTTACACTAAAATACCATGAACTTCAAATAATCAATATTACAGAAAAATACCCTTATTTATTTTCACTAGAAATGTCACAACATAAAATCCACCCTCATTACAACTCTAAAGATGAACAATAAATACTTGAGGTGTATTTTGAAAAGTATATAAAAGTATTTTTACATAAAACCCCCACAAGTTTTATAAATTACCCTAAGGACCCTAGCAATTATAAGACTTCGATTAACATTTCTGATTGTCTGACTCGGATTTGAGTCTGATTAATCTGACTTGAATATGATTCAAGTCAATCTATAATCTACAAGATTCCAATTCAATATGAACACATGAATCCATGAATACAATTATCAATTTATACATCTTGACTGAACCGAACCATGGATATATATTCCTTTTACATGATTCTCAGTATTCCATTTACATGACTCTACGGTTACAACCGTTTCCTGATATCATGGTTTCGGTCAGTCAGTCAATCACTCATACAATCAATACAATTTTACAAGATAACAATACAAACAAGACATCGCGGGGTTTAAGGGGTAGATTGGTACGGAAGGTGTTTAAGGTGGCATGAGGTGGTCAGATTTAATACACCTAACGTTAATCCAGTTGCTGTCGTACCGTGGCATAA
The DNA here is from genome assembly GCA_030015575.1 of Agapanthus africanus. Taxonomy (NCBI): domain Eukaryota; kingdom Viridiplantae; phylum Streptophyta; class Magnoliopsida; order Asparagales; family Amaryllidaceae; genus Agapanthus; species Agapanthus africanus. The sequence continues at coordinate 125,079,010 of JASDDO010000004.1, read as the reverse complement.
ACGGTTCCTTGTACTATACGTGCCTCTAGTCTCTGGCATATAGAGACTTCCCTCGTATACACTGGCATCCTTCTGTACAAAGCAACAAACAATAGCGTTAACACAACATTACAACAATAGTATACACTTTAAAAGATATCTTCTTATTCTGTCTTTTCTACTTTCTTCTTACATTTAGGACTTACCGAGCGACCTGTTCGCTGACGATATTCTATTTCCTTCTTCTTTGAATGTCATCAGGTGATTTGGACCCGGCAGAGATCGAGCCATCGCAAGAAGATTTGGAGCATTTTGCTGAAGACCCTGCACTTTTGTTTCATTTTACACTTTTTCCTTTCTGTATTTTTCATTTCCTGTTATGCCACTATTTAGGCATCTTTTTATTTCAGTTGTATTTCCTTTCATGTATTGTACAAAGAATGTTAATAAATAAAAGATGCTGTTCTTTTTATTTCTTGTCCCTTAGGTATTTATTTTATATTGCGTAGATACGCTTAGCGTATGTACTTCTGAGCATATACGTAGCGGACCTTGTCGTGTCCCCTTTGCCGTACACTGGGAAGCGGGGCATGACAGGTTTTGTTGGCGGCCCGTGCAGGTCAGAGCTGTATGGAACCCTAAGCAATATAAAACACAAGAACCAGCAACTAAAACATTCTTTACAATCATGTTCCTTGAATCCCATCATTTCTTATTCCTTGAATCGTATATCTTGAATCTGTCCTAACCCAAAATTCCCTCACCTCTTTTACAATTTTACCAAAACCTTTGCATCCATTCATTCCTTCACACATTCTTCACATTTCTAAAACTCATGCACCACCTTGTTATTTTTCACATACTGTCAGTACACCAACACCAAACTTTTCTTGGATTTGTTACACTTTCCTTTTACAAATTTCGAGGACGAAATTTTTATAAGGAGGGTAGAATGTAACAACCCTAATTTTCTTATACACTTTTTCCTATACAAATTTCTCAAATATTTTTTTCAAAAATCCATAAAGGGGTATTTATTTCTGTAAGTCCACGTTGCCCACCCCGGTGCTTGCGGGGAGGCGGAAAACGGAATAAAAATCGGATTTTTATGAGCTTAGGCAACATGGACTATGCTTTGAAGGATCTTTGCTAAACAAAAACTTGCTAAAGCTAACTAGTAACTAGCTAAGTGCTAGAAAGGTTATACCTTGGGCTTTAAGTCCTTCTCTCCTTGCTCCTTGGAGTAGTGGAAGGAGGTCACCTTGTCGTCTTCTCCCGTCAAAGAAAGATCCACCCGAAAGCCTCAACCTTTGGCTTCAACTCCAAGATAGAAGTAACTAGGGTTCAAGAAGTGCTAGTCCTTCATCCCTAGATGAGAGTAGAGATGATCAAGAGAGGGTTTTTCTCAAGCTCAAGTGTTTCTCAACACATGAGAGGGGAGAGCTTGAGGGAGAGGAAAAACAAGAGAGAGAAATGAAATGATAGAATGAGAATAATGTGAACCATTCTCACTAATATGTGTGAATTATTGTAAATAGAAAATTAGCTAGATAATTGTCATGGTTAATCAAGACATGACCATTATCATTTCATTTTGCAAGGATCAAAAAGCATCTTCCAAAAGAAATGATGATGGTCAAAGTGTCAACCATAGTCAACAAGTCAAGGAGGTCAAATGGTCAACAACCACAACCATGCACAATTATAAAACTAATATCAATTAACAATAATACAGACATAAGCGTTAGGGTTAATGAAATGACAATAGTCATTAACCCTAATCAAAGTCCTCTCCCTCTGTCTCAAGCAACTGTGCATACGCACCAGTATTCGTAATCCGAGGAACACGAACACAATGAGAAAAACCAATCCCTAATCATATACTAGGATCCGGCTTAAACCAAAGCCCGCTAGTATAAACTGTCCGGACAGCAAACGTGCACAAGTGCGCGGATGTGAACGAACCCTGTCGCAAAACCATGCGACCTCTACTCATTTTGCCTAAAGGCGAATAGCTTTCTGTGTGGGACTCTAAAGACTCGACACTACGCTGGCAGTGGGTTTAACCACAGACCGCAAGCGGCACTAGCTGTACGTAACGGTCCCTAGGTAGATGTCGATAAGAAGACTGACGAGGTGAACCCCATCTGAACTCCTACTGAGCCTGTATGTGACAGTCTCCGTATAGTCCGGTCTGTTCGTCTGATACATCGCATGGCGGGCCTAGGGGGGCGGTGAACCTCAGTCCCCTAATAGCGGTACAAGTCGTGTCGGAGTGTAGCCCAGAACACCCTGAGATAACACTGGAAACCTACCAGTATATCTCGCTTGCCCTGGCCAGGGACTACTCGTGTAATGGCTCTCCTGGACACAGCGCGATGTCAACCCCCAATACTGGGAGAGACGAATCCTGTCTAACCGTCACTGCCTCCAAGTGCTTTGGGACTGCACCCAAAAACTACCTGTTTGCATGACTCCTTTGAGCCGTGGTAGGGTAGTAATCAAAGTGCAGTGGGAACACACTCGAGGCGAAGTGACAGTGTCAAGTCAGCGGACTAAGCTGTACTCATGTCACCTGGGAACTGATAACTGACGATAGGTATAATACCAACCAACAGTTCCCGATGAGTCCTGTCCAGTGTACTCGTAACCTAACGAGCACCCGTATACTATCCCAAATACGACGTACTGACGGCTGTGGGACAAACTGTCTCCCACACTGGGATGAGAAGCGCATACGCTAGTCTACTCCGGAGTATCGAAGCCCTGTCTCGATAGTCCAACGACTAGGGACCTGTATAAGGATGTGCTTATAGATCACCCAGCTCCCACGAGTGTGAGCGCCATCACAACGCCGGTAATCAAGCAAAGATCCTAAGGGCTCTACTAATATGTATATCAGCAATATGCTAAAAGAAATACATGCACATATTAAAGCAGAGACAAACCAAGTAGCATACTACCATTTCGAGCAAGATTGTATATACAACTGTGAATATCCCAAGCTTCCATTAAGTAATATACAAACTAGTATGATACAGTAATGGCCTCTAGGGCATATACACTAACAATCTCCCACTTGCACTAAGGCCATGTACTGGCGTATCGAAGACCTATCATCTCGATCAGCCGCTCGAACTGAGTCTAGGGCAAGGCCTTGGTGAATGGATCTGCTGTGTTATCTTCTAAAGCAACTCTCCGGACCTCGATCTCCTGGCGATCCACGATCTCCCTGGTCAGGTGATACCGCCTTAAGATGTGTCTGGATTTCTGATGGGACCTGGGTTCCTTCGCTAAAGCTATAGCCCCGTTGTTGTCGCGATACAAAGGTATTGGGTCAACAATGGACGGAACCACCTGAAGTTCTTTCAAGAACTTCCTCATCCAGACAGCTTCTTTTGCGGCATCAGATGCAGCGATGTATTCCGCTTCCATAGTCGAGTCCGCAACGGTTTCCTGTTTGGAGCTCTTCCAACACACCGCCCCTCCATTGAGGGTGAAGACAAAACCCGACATGGACTTGGAATCATCCTTGTCACTCTGGAAGCTGGAGTCAGCAAAGGCCTCAACCTGCAGGTCTTTTCCGCCATACACCAAGAACATCTCCTTAGTCCTTCTCAGGTACTTGAGAATGTTCTTTACTGCTATCCAATGTTTCTCCCCAGGGTTTGACTGATACCTGCTTACCACAATCAGTGCATAAGCCACATCCGGTCTGGTACACAACATCGCATACATTATAGAGCCTACCGCAGAAGCGTAGGGTATAATAGACATGCGATCCCTCTCTAAATCAGTCTTGGGAGACATCTCTTTAGAGAGGGTGATCCCGTGACAAGCCGGTAGATTACCGCGCTTGGAATCTTCCATACTTAATCTCTTCAGTATGGCGTCGATGTACCTGGACTGTGAAAGTCCTAATATCCTCTTGGATCTGTCACGGTAGATCCGGATACCCAGAATGTATCAGGCATCACCCAGGTCTTTCATGGAGAACCTGTGTGACAAGAACCCCTTGACAGATTGTAGCATAGGAATGTCATTTCCTATTAAGAGAATGTCATCCACGTATAAAACGAGGAATACTACAGTTCTCGCTACAAATCTACAATAGATGCATGGTTCATCTGGATTTTTGATAAAGCCAAATTCCTTGACCGTCTCATCAAAACAGATGTTCCAACTCCGCGATGCCTGCTTTAGTCCATAAATGGACTTAAGTAACTTGCACACCTTTCCGCTGCTCCCACTCTGAATGAAACCCTCTGGCTGATCCATATGGACACACTCCTCTAAATGTCCATTTAGAAAAGCTGTCTTTACGTCCATCTGCCAAATCTCATAATCGTGGAAGGCAGCAATGGCAAGAAGGATCCGAATGGATTTCAGCATAGCTACTGGAGGAAAGGTTTCGTCATAGTCCAAATCAGGTCGTTGACGAAAACCCTTTGCTACCAGTCTAGCTTTATAGGTCTCAACCTGTCCATCTACACCAATCTTCCTTTTGAAGATCCACTTGCATCCTACGGGTTTTACCCCATCTGGAGCAATGTCCAATGTCCATACTTTGTTGGTGTACATGGACTCCATCTCGGTCCGCATTGCATCCAGCCATTTTACCGAGTCGACGCTCTGAATGGCTTGCTGGAAGCTAGTAGGCTCATCACAGTCTATGATGCAATCCTCTCTATCCCCGTCAATGAGAAAACCGTAGTATCTCTCGGGCGGATGAGACTGCCTACTACTCCTGCGGAGTGGCGTGGGAATGTCCTGATCTTTCGAACCCTCTGGTTCTACTAAGCTTTCAGTAATAGCTTGTGGTTCTGGAATTTCTTCCGGTTCTATTGCGCTCCCACTTATTTCTTTTTCTAAGAACTGATGTTCCAGAAAATGGGCATTACGAGAAACAAGGACTTTTTGTTCCTCTGCGTAATAGAAAAGATACCCCCTGGAGTTCTTTGGGTATCCCACAAACTTGCACAGTACTGAGCGTGCCTCGAGCTTGTCCGTATGCTGCTTTTTGACATAAGCTGGACATCCCCAAATCTTCAGGTATTGAAGATAGGGTTTCTTCCCACTCCATAACTCATATGGTGTGGTAGGCACAGTCTTAGTGGGAACTCGGTTCAAAAGGTATTCAGCTGATTCTAGCGCATATCCCCAGAACGATCGCGGCAACTCAGCGTTACTCATCATAGACCGTACCATATCCAATAGGGTTCGGTTCCGTCTCTCCGATACACCATTATGTTGCGGAGTGTATGGAGGAGTAAGCTGAGAGAGAATTCCATTCTCTTTTAAGTAACCCAGGAACTCGGCACTCAAGTATTCACCACCTCGATCAGATCTCAGTGTCTTTATACTTTTGCCTGTTTGTTTTTCTACTTCATTCTTGTATTCCTGGAACTTATCAAAAGCTTCGGATTTATGCTTCATTAAGAAGACATGTCCGAACCTTGAGAAATCATCCGTAAAAGTAATGAAGTAAGAATAACCGCTTCGTGCATGTGTAGACATTGGACCGCACACGTCGCTGTGTACGAGTCCCAAGAGCGAGCTCGCTCTTACTCCGTGTCCAGTGAACGGAGTCTTTGTCATCTTTCCCTTGAGACAGGATTGACAAGTTGCATACGATTGATATTCGAACGGATCCAAATATCCTTCTGCATGTAACTTAGTCAACCTTCTCTCATTGATGTGACCCAGTCTACAATGCCATAAGAAAGTTTTATTAATTTCTGGAGACTTTCTTTTGTGTGTATTCTGGACATTGAAAATATGTGGTTGGTTTAATACGTATATACCGTTGTTCAATGTACCTGACCCAATCAAAGCTTGATTAAGGTGAATGTTCACTACATTACTTACAAATGCAAATTCATAACCTTCTTTAGATAATAAAGATACAGAAATGATATTACAGGTTGCATTTGGTACATAATAACAACTACGCAAAACCAAGAAATGTCCATTCGACAATCCCAGGTGATAGTCCCCCACGGCCTCAGCATCCATGCTAGCACCGTTTGCAACTCTGAGGGTCATGTCACCTGCCTTCAAAACTCTACGCTTTCTCAACGCCTACAAAGAATTACAGATATGAGATCCTGATCCGGTATCCAATACCCAGAAAGTAGAGTTTATTGATAGACAGTTTTCAATAACATACACACCTGAAGCTGAAGCTGCAACTCGCTTCAAATCCTGTGTTCTGGCTTTCCAAACCTTGCAATCCTGTTTCCAGTGACCACTTTTGTGACAATAGAAGCATTCTTCCTTCCCCACCAGCTTTCCCGCTATCTTTGTTGCTTTACCTTTTCCCTTCGTATCCACTTTACCGACACCGCCTCTTGGTTTGGCGGGGGCTTTCTTCTTCTTACCCTTGGCTTTCGCCCTGGATCTAGAAGAGGAAGATCCTCCTACAAACAAAGTGGATGTCTCCCTACCTTTATGTAGGGTGCCCTCAGCACTCCTCAACATGTTCAGAAGTTCGGAAAGTTCTACCTCCTTTCCTTGCATGTTGAAGTTAAGAATAAACTGGGCGTAAGTAGAAGGAAGGGACTGGAGAATCAAATCAGTATATAGTTCATTCTCCAACGTGGTCCCAAGGTCCGCGAGCTCCTCAATGTAGCCAATCATCTTAAGCACGTGTTCCGCTACCGATGATCCGACGGCCAACCTTGCCGAAAACAACTTCTTCGACACTTCGTATCTTGCGATACGAGACTGCTCTCCATACAGTTCTTTTGTATGGAGAAATATGGACTCTAGGTCCATATTCTCGTGCCTCCTCTGATGTTCGTTGTCCATCGAGGCTAGTACGAGGCATTTGGCCTTCGCGCATTCTATCTCCCATGTCTTACGGATTTCCTTATCCGCGACGCTGGAGGTGGGACCTGGGACAGGGGGAGCTTTGGTGGTAAGGACATACCCCAACTTGTCGTAAGTGATTTCCATCTTGACATTCCTAAGCCAATCTTTGTAGTTTGGCCCTGTCAATATGTTTTTATCTAGTAATAACTTAAGTCCGGTCATGTTGAATGGTCGCTGCAATTAGGAGAGAGAAAAGAAACACTTTAGCATGATGCTCTTGCAAGTTTAGAGTGGTTTTTAGTTTGTCTAAACTGGATGGCTCCCACTGTCTCTCGAATCCCTTCTCAAACCGTAAAGAAAGGATTAGTCAGGATCACTCTCACCGTACAATACTTGCTTAACCGTTCAGCCAGGCCAGTGTCGGTACTTCGAGGGAGGTTTTCCAACGCTTTCGCGAAGTTCCTTAATTAAGTAACCTCTTTTCCCTGTGGGCGTAGCCCCGCTAACACCTTTCTAGACACCTACTAAGTTTATAGCATTGATCGTTAAGTGAGAGTTTTCCCGAGGAGTAGCATATACTCACAGTAGGATCGGGATCCAAATATCATTGCGTGATAAAACCGAAGGAATCCTACCAGAATTATCACACTCCAAATGGTATGCAACGCTAGCAAGTTTCAGTACTTATGAAACTCCCGATGTGGATTTTTGCCCCATGCTCTTATGACCTTGGCGTGAGGTCAAAATGTCATAAGTCACATGTCAAGTTCTTCCCATCATTATCCTGGTTAATTTGAACCCACCCGTACCTACCCTTGATGTAGGCCAAAATGGTAGTACGACTGTCTCAAACCAACGCATTCTATCTATGCAACAGATAAATATCCGGCAGCTACCAATCACTATGCCTTGGCGTGAGGTCAAAATACATAGCTTGAATACTACCGTATATTTAACTGAAATGATGGAGGGCTACGGATGGTTTTGGCGAAACCGTGAACGTAGTGAACTTGATATAATCGATGGAACGAGATAGCTTTTAAAAGGAGTGGTTCAAGCTCCGCGTTTAAAAGTTTAGTTTTTGAAAAGAACCGAGTGGTTTTCAAAGTGTTCCAATCGACTTTTACTTAGTTTATTTTCTTGCATTAGTTCTTTTAATGCGTCCCATCATTTAATCCTACCATTGCAGAAAACAACCAAAATATGACGTACGCTTATGCCATTCGCATTCGCCACGGGGCCCCGTCATCACCCGTTAGGTTACTTAACTAACGACAGAGCGGGGGCTGGGCTAGCGCGGCTGTAAAACATAAGCAACGCCTAAATAGTTATCATATATAAATATATAGCAATGATAGACATTACAGATCACAGATGAATACATTGGATATACTAGGAATCCGCAATCCGTTCGAGCCTGCAACGAAAAGCGGATTACACGGTCGCGGTGAATAGCCAATACCCCACCCAAGACCCCTACGGGTGCGGCAAACTACCCGCCAAGTATCCGAAGCGAAGCAACCTCCCTCACCACCGTGAGTAGGCCACTCGGCACTTCGAGATACCCGGTAGTTTGTGCACCCCCTCCATGGGTCTATCCTAGGAGAAAAAACAGTAAAAAGAATTATACAATGACGGCTACAACCCCAACCCGGTTGTGCGGCCAAACAAATAATAATATTACATCAATTTACATATTACAATGAATGAAAGAAAAGTAACACTCATCTCACATCCACCCCGGCTATTCACCCGCGACAATCCAACCCATTCATATACACATACCATCATCAATCACAGATCACAGAGATGTATAACCCCGACTAATCGACATATAGCGATTAGCCGACGTTCAATACATACAAGCATCACAGATATAACCATTATAGTCAAAGTGTATTGAAGTTCTGAAAAAAATACGGATTTATAGGCCCCCAAAAATAAATTTCTATTCTGGAAAATCTGGGCACATATAAAATATCTTAAAAATCCTAAAACCAAGCCAGAGATACACTGCACCAAACTCGACCCAGTGAAGTGCCAACTTGGCCGCGGTTGCGCGGCAGTAGCTTGCTATTGCCGCGGAACCGCGGCTCCTTGGTCGAGTCACTGGACCGGGTTTGGTGGTTATCTTCAAAAAAAACCCTGAGATGATTTTAGGAGTATAACAAATTTTTTTTTGACCAGAAAAAAATTTAACAGAAACTTAGGGTTTCGCAAACTTGGTTTTTCGATTTTTTACGTTTCGAACTTCGATACACTTCACTACTTAACTAGTTTATGTTTAGTTAGGCTTTGATACCACTGTATGTCCACGTTGCCCACCCTGGTGCTTGCGGGGAGGCGGAAAACGGAATAAAAATCGGATTTTTATGAGCTTAGGCAACATGGACTATGCTTTGAAGGATCTTTGCTAAACAAAAACTTGCTAAAGCTAACTAGTAACTAGCTAAGTGCTAGAAAGGTTATACCTTGGGCTTTAAGTCCTTCTCTCCTTGCTCCTTGGAGTAGTGGAAGGAGGTCACCTTGTCGTCTTCTCCCGTCAAAGAAAGATCCACCCGAAAGCCTCAACCTTTGGCTTCAACTCCAAGCTAGAAGTAACTAGGATTCAAGAAGTGCTAGTCCTTCAACCCTAGATAAGAGTAGAGATGATCAAGAGAGGGTTTTTCTCAAGTTCAAGTGTTTCTCAACACATGAGAGGGGAGAGCTTGAGGGAGAGGAAAAACAAGAGAGAGAAATGAAATGATAGAATCAGAATAATGTGAACCATTCTCACTAATATGTGTGAATTATTGTAAATAGAAAATTAGCTAGATAATTGTCATGGTTAATCAAGACATGACCATTATCATTTCAATTTGCAAGGATCAAAAAGCATCTTCCAAAAGAAATGATGATGGTCAAAGTGTCAACCATAGTCAAGAAGTCAAGGAGGTCAAATGGTCAACAACTCAAGGAGGTCAAATGGTCAACAACCATAACCATGCACAATTATAAAACTAATATCAATTAACAATAATACACACATAAGCATTAGGGTTAATGAAATGACAATAGTCATTAACCCTAATCAAAGTCCTCTCCCTCTGTCTCAAGCAACTGTGCATACGCACCCGTATTCGTGATCCGAGGAACATGAACACAATGAGAAAAACCAATCCCTAATCATATACTAGAATCCGGCTTAAACCAAACCCCGCTAGTATAAATTGTCTGGACAGCAAACGTGCACAAGTACGCGGATGTGAACGAACCCTGTCGCAAAACCATGCGACCTCTACTCATTTTGCCTAAAGGCGAATAGCTCTCTGTGTGGGACTCTAAAGACTCGACACTACGCTGGTAGTGGGTTTAACCACAGACCGCAAGCGGCACTAGATGTACTTAACGGTCCCCAGGTAGATGTCGATAAGAATACTGACGAGGTGAACCCCATCTGAACTCCTACTGAGCCTGTATGTGACAGTCTCCGTACCGTCCGGTCTGTTTGTCTGATACATCGCATGGCGGGCCTAGGGGGCGGTGAACGTCAGTCCCCTAATAGCGGTACAAGTCGTGTCGGAGTGTAGCCCAGAACACCCTGAGATAACACTGGAAACCTACCAGTATATCTCGCTTGCCCTTGCCAGGGACTACTCGTGTAATGGCTCTCCTGGACACAGCGCGATGTCAACTCCCAATACCGGGAGAGACGAATCCTGTCTAACCGTCACTGCCTCCAAGTGCTTCGGGACTGCACCCAAAAACTACCTGTTTGCACGACTCCTTTGAGCCGTGGCAGGGTAGTAATCAAAGTGTAGTGGGAACACACTCGAGGCGAAGTGACAGTGTCAAGTCAGCAAACTAAGCTGTACTCATGTCACCTGGGAACTGATAACTGACGATTGGTATAATACCAACCAACAGTTCCCGACGAGTCCTGTCCAGTGTACTCGTAACCTAACGAGCACCCGCATACTATCCCAAGTACGACGTACTGACGGCTGTGGGACAGACCGTCTCCCACACTGGGATGAGAAGCACATACGCTAGTCTACTCCGGAGTATCGATGCCCTGTCTCGATAGTCCAACGACTAGGGACCTGTATAAGGATGTGCTTATAGATCACCCAGCTCCCACGAGTGTGAGCGCCATCACAACGCCGGTAATCAAGCAAAGATCCTAAGGGCTCTACTAATATGTATATCAGCAATATGCTAAAAGAAACACATGCACATATTAAAGCAGAGACAAACCAAGTAGCATACTACCATTTCGAGCAAGATTGTATATACAACTGTGAATATCCCAAGCTTCCATTAAGTAATATACAAACTAGGATGATACAGTAATGGCCTCTAGGGAATATACACTAACAATTTCCTGAGCACACGACTTAAGTAATTAATTAGCAATTTAATTACAAGAAGGAGCTTATAGCTCATTGGTAATACCTTGCATTGCTGAACCAAGCCACCAGAGTTCAAATCCCATACCCCACATTATTTTTAATATTATTTTGTTTTAAATCCTTTGGAAGCCCAACAGTCCACACACCATAACTTCCAAAAATTGAACTACACTTTAAAAACTAAATATACCAGAGGCTACACTAGACGACCCCCTACCTCCCCATGCCCCGACTCGGGCCGGCGCCGCCGGCCAGACTCGTCCGGACGGCCGAGTTCCCTTCTTTAATATTGTGTCTCTTCATCTTCTGTACACTTCAAATTCCTAGATCGGTTTCAGAGATCTTTGAAATCCCATTTACTCCATTTTTAATACATTTTTACATTAAAACCTTTCATATACCCTATTTACTCCAATTTTTAATGAATTTTCTATAATTTTTACATTTATTTTTATTAAAAACCCTTCACCTACCCTACCCCTAGCCTACCCTATAAATATACCCCCTCCCCTCTACCCTCTCATCCCAAAACCCTAAGCCCACTCTCTCAAAATTTTCCAAGAGTTGTGTACCTTGAAAACAAGTGCGCGGCGAAACTCCGACGAAATTCCGGCGGAAATTCCGGCGACGTTTTTAGGAACAACCGGCGACGAAGCAACGCTTCGGCAACCCCTTTAGTCCCCCTCACTCCCTTGCTTAATCGAAACCCGCAAGTCCCATTCTATCCCCCTTTTCTATTTCTCTAAAATATGAAATTACGAGACCCGACTGAATCGGAACAAATCCGATTTCCGATTCGGTTTTCTATAAAAGTTCACTTCTCACAAATACATTCACGTTTAAACTTCTTTATCTTGACTATTAAACTATTAAAAATCAATTTGAACAAGTTTCGTCACATGAAATGATAACCTTTACAATTTATCATATTTTTCACTTTAATATCATTATGTTTCAATTTCACATCTAACCCTTAACTTTGCTATACATTTAGAGTAGAGCACGAGGTAATGACCTACCTCCACACACACGCAAATACAACCCTAAACGATATCATCAAAACTTAGAATACGATAAAACAATACTTTCATTTAAATTCCATATTCTTAATAAAATCATTTCTAAAAAGCTTTAGGTTTGATACTCTCTTAAATAAATACCCCGTATTAGGAAAACACGATAAGTTGTGGACATCGATCGTTTATCTAAACCTGACTTTGTGGTGTCTAGGCTAGGCAAGTGAGCAAAGGTAACTTTAAAAGGCCCGTCTTACGATTCGTGAGCGGATCCCTCCTTTCCTCATTTGTACTTACCTCGCCACAATTGGCGGTGAAGAGGCGATTTGAGGCTTCTAACGACTTTTCGTTTAGACCATTTAGAAATAGTCTAGTTGACTTAGGAAACCCTAGAATCTAAATACGGAAAATTTACACTTTAGCGAATAAATACCTTTTACTTTATAAAACCGTTTTCTAAAGGATTAGTATTTTACAATCTTTGCAAACGCCGCTACAACCCATTTTTGGGGAACCCGTTGGTGATCGTGCGGTTTACCGCGCACCCTCGGGCTAGTAGTGCGAGATTCAGACCTCCGCAAGGAGCATTCGGTCTCGAAAGGTTTAAAATACGACATCTTAAGAAAATTAGATTTTTGGAATATAAAATATTTATTAAAATTATTTTTGTATAAACATATGTATATTTATCATTTAAGTATCTATTTTATTATAATATAAATTTTCCACCTTTTTCTAAAAATCACAAAGAATAAAGTTTACACTAATTTACCATGAACTTCAAATAATCAATATTACAGATAAATACCCTTATTTATAAAACTAGGATATTTTCACTAGAAATGTCACAACATAAAATCCACCCTCATTACAACTCTAAAGACGAACAATAAATACTTGAGGTGTATTTTGAAAAGTATATAAATGTATTTTTACATAAAACCCTCTCAAGTTTTATAAATTACCCTAAGGACCCTAGCAATTATAAGACTTCGATTCACATTTATGATTGTCTGACTCGGGTTTGAGTCTGATTAATCTGACTTGAATATGATTCAAATCCATCTATAATCTATAATATTCCAATTCAATATGAACACATGAATCCATGAATACAATTATCAATTTATACAACTTGACTGAACCGAACCATGGATATATATTCCTTTTAAATGATTCTAAGTATTCCATTTACATGACTCTACGGTTACAACCGTTTCCTGATATCATGGTTTCGGTCGGTCGGTCAATCACTCATACAATCAAAACAATTTTAGAAGATAACAATACAAACAAGATATCGCGGGGTTTAAGGGTAGATTGGTACGGAAGGTGTTAAAGGTGGCATGAGGTGGTCAGATTTAATACACCTAATATGAATCCAGTTGTTGTTGTACCTTGGCATAAACGGTTCCTTGTACTATACGTGCCTCTAGTCTCTGGCATATAGAGACTCCCCTCGTATACACTGGCATCCTTCTGTACCAAGCTACAAACAACAGCGTTAACACAACATTACAACAATAGTATACACTTTAAAAGATATCTTCTTATTCTGTCTTTTCTACTTTCCTCTTACCTTTGGGACTTACCGAGTGACCTGTTCGCTGACGACATTCTGTTTCCTTCTTCTTTGAATGTCGTCAGGTGATTTGGACCCGGCAGAGATCGAGCCATCGCAAGAAGATTTGGAGCAGTTTGCTAAAAACCCTGCACTTTAGTTTCATTGTACACTTTTTCCTTTCTATATTTTTCATTTCCTGTTTAGGCATCTTTTTATTTCAGTTGTATTTCATTTCATGTATTGTACAAAGAATGTTAATAAATAAAAGTTGTTGTTCTTTTTATTTCTTGTCTCTTGTGTATTTATTTTATATTGCTTAGATACGCTTAGCGTATGTACTTCTGAGTATATACGTAGCGGACCCCGTCGCGTCCCCTTTGCTGTACACTAGGAAGCGGGGCGTGATACAAACCCACATCCCTAGACCTCTACGAGAGCGTCAAGCAACCATACCAATTCTAGAGTTAGGAGACCCGGTCTCGACTCCTCGAGATGGTCTCCCACTGTACCCTAGAACCCGGTTACTTGTGCTCCCCGTCTTGGGTCTATCCTAATGCGGAAAAGTAAGTAATATACATCAATGGAGACATCAACCTCAACCCGGAAGTGCCGCAATAAAAGAATATTACATACAATGAATTTTACATGAATGAAAATGAAAAACTCTCATCTCACATAAAAAAACCCGGCCATTCAGAACACGACGATCCAATATAACATATCACAGCAACACATAACATCACATGTCATCAACGAAAGTAAATATGCGTATCCCGGTTGTCGTTGACATATAGCACCGAAACCGGCGATACACCACAGATTACACTTACGGTCGCAGAAAAGAAAGTGAAAAACTACAACAGTTGGAATCCGCAATCACCTTAGACATCATAAACCCAATGTATCACATACTTTGGATTTCATGCCCAACAAAATGAATTCCTTAGACATCACATGCCTAACAGTTATAAACCCCGCATTTTAGTCTCGATATTGAAAACACTTTCCAATAACCTGTCGGGTAATTCAACAAGATTCCCGATAACCTGATCGAATGCTCGTCGGAGACTTTAATAGTCGGCCGCACCCTCCGGTGCCGTCGATGAAGTGCACTAAAGAGGAACACCGCAGCTGCGAGCACCCGAACGGATGCTTTTGGCGACGGGGTTCTCCTATAGTCACTTGGTCGGGGTTATGGGGCATGGCTATCTAGTAAGGTTACCCGGCGAGTATCCGCGTACACTACGTGATTGCGACGGACTTTTGATCCACATCAAAATTCCATGGCAACCGATCAAATGAGACTAAATCGCTAGATTTATAAATTCAAATTAGTTATCTCAAAACCAATTCTGTGGATTCCAAATATTGTATCACAAACACAGATAGCTAGGCGAAGTTAGATAATTCGATCGATGAAGCGAATTCCCAGAAATTCCTAGAGAGCTCAACACTTGAGCAGAATTAAAAGTTCCCAGAAGCATGCCCCAACACTTACGGACCGTCGCTGAAGGGCCCGTCCCAAGCCTCCACAGTGGCGTCGCGGAACCGCCGACAAAATCAAGTATTGGCCGCGGTTGCGCGGTCACTGTAGCGAGTTAGGGACTCGTTCTTCAGGTGGGTCCATAGAATTCACTACATGATTTTCTGAGTATTTTTAATATGAAAAATTCCAACTTTTGAAATTTTTTCCAGAAAGTGGGATTTATCGGCGTTTCGGAGTTCGATCGGACTTCAAACATCGTCTAGACAACGCCTAAGTCTCTAGCTTGGCTCTGATACCACTGTAGGGTTTCGTTAGCACCTTAGAAAGGTTTTGGCAAGCATCAGTCATGCTACTTTAAAATTTTGGGGTGCTAAACAAACCCTAACCAAGATCTTAACTAGATAATTAGGGTTAAACATTGAATGTAAACTCTTTACATCTAAGTGAAAAAGGAATACAACCTTTGTAGACCAGTCCTTCACTTTAATAGCTTCGTGTAGTAGTCCCTACGCTGCGATCATCGAACTCCTGGACTCTAGAAAGGCTCCCATGAAGAAATGAACAAGCTTGCTTCGAAGTCTTCGAGGCCGAAGATGATCCACGTCGAGAAGACACTAGCTCATGCTATCTCTTCACTAATTGTATAGATTAGTGAAGAAAACACCCTAAACTAAATGGCTAATAGTAGAGAATGATGAAGTAGGAATATCGCTCACTTTAGATTTGGTTTACTCACAATCTATCATCATATTGTCAAGAGCTAGAATGCTTAAAATGAGGACGAAGAAGATGAAACTCATGTGATGAAAGAATGAATCCATTAAGGTTAAAAATGCAACCATGGGTGAGTATATCATATATCTAACCCTTGTAGAGAGTTAACCATTGTGTATGGTTAATGGTTGGGTTTATAAATATCTTAAGGAAAACAAAAGAGGGGACTAAGTCAATGGTTATCTTGAAACTTCTCCAAGCTTCCAACCATCAAAATATCTCCACTAATTTTAATTACTTAAGAATAAATATTAACCCTAACATTAACCCTAGCATGGTATAAGACTCATACATACATGTTGCATGTATAACCTAGCATGACACAACAATATATATCACATATATTTTGTGCAAAAAGAATATAATTAATATATATCACATATATATTAATGTATTATAATGAGAAAAATGAATACTTAAGTGAGCCAATATTAGTTAATGTAATTTAATATATCAAATATATTAATTCTACAATAAATAATTAAATCAACATTTGATTTAATAATCCGGCTATATTACATATAACCAACTAATATCAAATGTAACAACTTATCGAATCAACACTTGATCCGATAACCTGACTATAACTCATATAACCTATGATGTCACATATCACGAGAATAGAATGCGGTATCATATACGTGCATTAATCTCGGTCGAGCACATATCACATATGTGCTCCTACTCTATTTCGCATGAACCAGGAAACCTCTGTGTAGGACTCTAAAGACTCGTCAATACGCCGGCCGTATGTGATGATCATATCAAACACCCACAAGCCGCAAGCAATCTGCTAAACAAAATGGCCACCCGGGTATTGAGCGATCAGAAGATCAACAAGCAAGCCTGCTATAACTCCTGTGAATCCAATCAGTAACGCTACCGTACAGTCCGGTCTCTTCGTCTGATATGTCACATATCACAGCCTGGGGTTGGTATAACGTCAGACCCCAATATCCTGATAAGTCATGCCGATACAAGGACCATAACTATTTGAGAAACTACTGGTAACACTTACCAGTAAATCTCAGCAATCCTGGCCAAGGATTTCCTGTTATGGCTGTTGGATATATGTATGCCCTAGAGGCCATTATATGATAGTGGATGTATTTATACATGTGTGTATATATATATATATATATATATATATATATATATATTGTGAACATTCTTGCTCGACATGATAGTATGCTATCTCGTTCTTCTTTATCTGACATGTTGATTTGATCATACTTTTATTCATTCACACATGTTGATAAAGCCCTGAGGATATAGGCTTGACTACTGTGATTATGATGGAGATCATACTAGTGGGACATCTGTAGTTTATAAGCATATCCTGAAATGTCCCTAGTCGTAGGTATATCGAGACGGGGCATCGATATACCAGAGTAGACTAGCGTATATGATACTAGACCCATATGATGGGCGATGGATGTTCCCACATTCATCGGTGTTTGACATTGAGATCGTATACGGGTGCTCAGTGGTGACTGGGTACACTGGACGGACTCTCCTAGAACTCGTATATGGAATTATATCTATCATCGGATAGCAGTTCTCAGGTGACACTGGTGCAGGTTAGTCTGTAGACCCGAGATCGTCATAGAGTCTTGTGCGTTCTCCCACTGTACTTTGATTACCACCCTACCACGGCTTTACTGAGTCGTGCAAACTGGTGGCCGTTGGGTACAGTCCCGAGACACACGAAGGCGATGAGCGATAGGAGGGGTTTCGTCTCTCCCGGTATTGGGAGTTGATGCTGTGCTGTGCTCGACTGGCTATATCAGTAAGTCCCTGGCCAGGGCTGTTGAGATTTACTGATAAGTATTATCAGTAGTTTCTCGATCTGTTATAGACCACTCATCGGCACGACTTATTGAGTTATTGGGGTCGACGTTACCATCCCTAAACTCGATATGCAGCATATCTGACGAAGAGACCGGACTGTACGGTAATGTTACCGGTTGGCTCGACGGGAGTTGTGACAGCTTCGCTTGTTTTCTTCTTGTAGGGTTGCTATGCACGCGTACAAGGGTCTACGAGGCATCAACCATGCCCTATTTCAAATTTAGCCGGGCCGAACAACCCAAAGCCGGATCTTTAAACTAGAGTTTAGGCAAAAACAAGCATGTTAAACTCTTTAAAACTAGGTGAGAAGGATTACAACTTTTGTAGATCTGGTCCTTCACTTCTAAAGCTCCGTGTTGAAGTCCCTTCGCTGCGATCATCGTGTTCCGGATTCTCGAGAGGTTCCACGAAGAGAAAGATGCAGTCTTGCTTCCGATCTTCGATACAAAGATGATCTACCTTGAAGTTTCTTTAACACAAGCTAACACTCATAATATGAAGTGAACACCCTCATCTAAATGGCAAGGATAAATGAGTATGATGAAGTAGGATTTTTTCTCTCTTTTATTTTCATCACCTTGAAAACGCTAGAAAGCTTTTTCTATGAAAGAAAGAAGGAAGAAGATGAACAATAATCATGAAACCTTTTGTGATGAATAATGAAAGGATAAATATGATGATTAATGCAACCATGGTCAACTAAACCTTTGTAGAGATTTAACTAGGGCTAGGGTTTGGGTTGGGTTAAGAATGAGTCATAACAAAATATCTTAACACAAAACAAAACTAAACCTTCTAGAATCATCTAGAAAGCATTAACCCAAATCAAACCCTAACCTTGTTTAATCTCTACTAAACATGTTGCATTAGTTATCATATCATGTTACAATATTATATATCACATATCTAATATTTATCGTAACAATATAAAATAATACAATTAACATATATCGCATATTTATCAATGTATTACCCGAGTGAGAAAAAGAATCTTTAAGTGAGCTAATATTAGTTAATGTAATTTAATATATCACATATATTATTATATATTAAATTATCGAATCAACACTTGATCCGACAATCCGGCTATATCGCATATAACCGACTAATACGATGACCCGGCTATATCACATATACCCGGCCGATATCTCATATCGCGAGAATCCAATACGGTATCACATATCGCATTATCCTCGGTCCCGAACATATCACATATGTGCTCCTACTCCGTTTTGCCTGAGCCAAGAAACCTCTGTGTAGGACTCTAAAGAATCGTCAATACGCCGGTAGTAGGTGATGATCATATCAAACACCCACAAGCTGCAAGCGGTTAGCTAAACGTAACAGCCACCCAGGTATTGAGCGCTCAGAAGATCAACAAGCAATCCTTTACATTATCCTGTGAATCCAAACAGTAACACTCCTGTACAGTCCGGTCTCGTCGTTTGATATGTCGCATATCTCGCCTAGGGGTGGTAAACGTCAGACCCCAGTAGCTCGATAAGTCGTGTCGATATGAGGTCTATAACAGTTCAAGAAACTACTGATAACACATACCGGTAAATCTCAGCAACCCTGGCCAGGGATTTCCGGTTATAGCCAATCGAACACAGCACAACATCAACTCCCTATACCGGGAGAGACGGATCCCCTCCTATCGCTCATTGCCTCCATGTGATTAGGGACTGTACCCAAAAGCCACCTTTTTGCATGCCCACTTGGACGTGGTATGATGGAAATCAAAGCACAGTGGGAATCACACAAGACTCTATGACGATCTCTGGTCAACAGACTACTCTGTACCAGTGTCACCGAAGAACTGCCATCTGACGTGAGGTATAATACCATCTTGGAGTTCTCGGTGAGTCCGTCCAGTGTACCCAGTCACCACTGAGCACTCGTACACCATCCTTGATGTCAAACACCAATGGATATGGGATCATCCATCGCCCATCATATGGGTCAAGATACGTATACGCTAGTCTACTCTGGTGTATCGATGCTCTGTCTCGATACACCCTCGACTAGGAACAGTTATACGATGTACTCGTCGACTACCGTGGCCCCACTAGTATGATCTCATCATAGTCACAGTAGTCGAGTACATATTCTAAGGGCTTTATCAACATGTAAGATAGAGACAATCAGAATACATGTTAAGATAAAGTACAACCAGATCGCATACTATCATGTTGAGCAAGAAAGTCCTCCCTATATATGTCCAAGCATCCATTACAATATATATCGTATGTACAGTAATGGCATCTAGAGCATACATATAACTAACAATCTCCCACTTGCACTAGGGCCATCTGTTGTGGTATCACATACCCAACATCTAGCTGCTGTTGAAGTATCTCATACTCAACCATCACATAAATGTCTCTACTAGGAAAAAGGACTTTGTGAATGGATCCGCGCCGTTGTCCTCTGTGTCTACTCTCCTAACCTCGATCTCCCTGGAGATCAACCATCTCCATGATCAGGTGATACTGCCTAAGAATTATATCTGGATTTCAGATGGGACGAGGGGTTCCTTGGCAAAAGCCACAAATCCATTTTCACACAATGGTAGGAACGAAGTTCATCTCATGAACTTATAATATATCCAGACTGCCTCTTTGGTAGCATCATTGGTAACGATGTATCTTTCCTTTAATCGTCTAGTAAGTCACGGTATCTAGCTTGGAACTCTTCCAACATACCGTCCCTCCACTAAGGGTAAAGACAATGCCTGTGACTGACATTCAGTGGTCCTTATCACCCTGGAACCTTTCCAGTGATTCTCTTCAGGATCTGTTGATACCATCTCACTACAACTAGTGAGTATCCTAAGATCCAATTAGATCTATCTCATAGATCCTAAACCCAGGATTTAGGAGGTATCATTTTGATCCTATATGGAGAATCTTTGTGATAAGCGAAGATTGACCGATCGTAGCATAGGAAACTCCTTCCCTATCAAGAGTATGTCATCCACGTACTCTACGAGGATCACCACCATACTCCCTACTACCTTTTTGTATATACAAGGTTCATGTACCATTTTGATGAACTCAAACTCTTTGACTACCACATCAAAACAGATGTTCCAACTCCGCGATGCCTGTTTTATCATATAAAACATCTTGCTCACACGTTTCCGCTGCTCCCTGTCTACGAAGCCCTCTGGCTGTGTACTTATAGACGCTCTTTTCTAAAACATCATTTAGAAAAGCAGTCATGACACCCAACCGCCAGATATCGTAGTCATGGTATGTAGCCGTGGCAAGTAGGATCTGGATGGACTTAAGCATAGCTTTGAAAGTCTCAACTTTTCCATGTACACCAAGTAATCTTCTCAAGATATACTTGCTCCTGATGGGGATTTAACCCTTCAGATAAAGCAACCAAAGTCCATACTTTGTTGGTGTATAAGTATTCCATTTCAGATCGATAAGCATCCAGCCATTCTTACAGAGTCCCACTCCTGATGGCCAGCTCGAAACTAGTTGGGTTATCTTCTCATGATGCAATCCTCCCTCCCACTGTCATAGAGAAACCGAAGTATCTCTCAGGTGGGTGAGGAACCCTACTAGATCGGCGGAGAGGCCGAGGTTCGTTGGAAACTATTGAATGCTTTGGTTCTACCAAATCATCAGCTGCAGTTTGTATAGCTGGAACTCTTTCCAGTTCTACCTCATGACCACTAATTTTTCCACAAGAAATTCTCTTTCACAAAGGTGACATGTTGAGAAATAAAACACTTTTGTTTCTCGGTTTGGTAGAAGATATTCCCTTGCGAATGCTTGAGATATCCAACAAACTTCCACAGATCTGGCTTTACCTCGAGCTTTTCCGGATTTTGCTTTTTAGACATAGGCCGGACAACCCCAAATCTTAACATACTTAAGATATAGGCTCTTCCCATTCCATATCACATATGAAGTGGTAGGCAACTGATTTGATTTGAACGCTATTCAATAGGTATGCAGCTTCTCAAGTGCATAACTCCCAAAAGGAAATAGAAACTCAGTAGTACTCATCATTGAGCACACCATATCTATATAGGGTGCAATTGCTCCGCCCCGATACACCGAGGTGCTGTGGTATATTCGGAGGAGTAATGCTGAGAGAGAATCTCATTCTCTTTTAGAATAGTCCAGGAATTCCGTGCTCAAGTATTCTCCTCCTTGATCTCATCAAAAGACATAATACTTATACCCGTTTTTGGTTCTCAACTTCTAACTTATATTCTGTGAATATCTTAAAAGCTTCGGACATGTGTTTTGACAGGAACATATGTCTGAATCTTAAGAGATCATCAGAGAATGTAATGAAGTACAAAGAACCGGTCCTGGCATATGTAGACAGGGGACTTTCATACATCAACATGTATCAATCCCAAGAGTTCACTAACTCTTTCTTTGTTTCCAATAAATAGAGCTATGGTCATCTTATCTTTGTGACATGACCGGCAAGTTTCACAAGATGTAAATTCAAACAAATTTAAATATGCATCTTAATGTAACTTCAGCTAGTCGGGTCGCATTGATATGACCTAGTCTACAATGCCTCAAGAAGGATTCGTTCATTTCTGAACTCTTCCTCTCGTGTGTGTTCTGTATACTAAGAACTGTAATTTGATTTAGAACGTCAATGCTTTAAGATAACGTGCCTGAACCGATCAACTCTTGATATAGGAAATGTTCAAAACATTATCCAACAATACAAAATTATATCCTTTCTTTACTAATAAAGAGACTGATATGATGTTGTACATCAGGTTCGGTATCTAATAACATTCGTTCAGAATCAATGTATTCTGGTAATACAGGGTGATAGTGACACACAAACATGGCTGCAACACTTGCACCGTTTTCTATCTCATGAAACTTGTCACCCGTTCTCAGTTCTCTACCTTTCTGTAGCGCATGTAACAAATTACATATGTGGGATCCTGATCCGGTATCAAATACCCAGGACGTAAAGGATACTGAGAAACAGTTCTCTGTAATGAACACACCCGAAGAAGATGCATCAGCATGCACTTTCTTCGTTTGGGCGGCATGGGAATTCTGGTAATCCCCTATTTCCTGCTCTGTCTTATAACAATTATAAGTTGGAGCGGGACCAACGTTCCCCAGCTCAGTATAACATGCGGGTTCGGTCAATGCATCCGTATTATTATCTTGATTTAGGGGTGATATGGTCGCTACCTGGAGAGAGAGAGAAGAAAACACTCAGCGTATGCTCTTGCAAGATTAGATTGGTTATCTAATAAATCTAATCAGGATGTCTCCTACTGTTTTAGTCAAATCTTCCTTCAAACCCTAAAAGGAAAGACTAGCCGGGATTAATTACACGCTACAAGTTCGCCAATCTTTCAGCCGGGCCAGTGCCGGTACTTTGAGGGAGGTCCCCCGTGCTTTCGCACAAACCTAATTAAAGTAAACCTCGTTTTCCCAGGGGTGTAACCCCGTTAACACCTTTCTAGACACCTACTTGATCGGCTAATTGTAATGTGTAAAACTCTCCCAGGAGTAACTCCTACTCGCAGTGGGTATCGGGATCCAACTATCTCATAGAAGGTATGCAATCTCATTGCAAATTTCAACACTTGAAACTCCCGATAATATTTTGCCCCTAGCGTACTATGACCTTGACGAATGCCAAACCACCCATAGTCCGCTAGTCAAGTTCTACCCGTACATTTCCTGATTGAATTAAACCCACCCGCACGACCCTTGACGAATGCCAAACAACGCTGTACGAATACCCTAATCCAATCGCATTGTATGCTAGCAGATAAGCACTAGTTAGCTACCGTACACTACGCCTTGACGAATGCCAAACTACCGCAGCACGAATACTAAGTAGTACTTATCTGAAATGACGGAGGGCTACGACGAGTTTTTAAGAAAACCCTTTGCGTAATGAACTTGATATCGTTGTAGAATCGAGTGATTTTAAATGGAGTATTTTTTAGGCTTTTCTAGTTTTGCTAAATGGGTCACTGTCGGTGAAGGGATCGTCGGCCCTTTCCTCATCGAATAAGGTGCAGGATATATCATATATACCACTATGCAAAGCAAGAACTATATAAGCAATCAAAAAGCAAACCGAGTTTGTAGCATCTGCTAGTTTCACTAAAGAGGTCACTCCCGGTGAAAGGATCTCGGCTCTTTCTTTATCGAATAAGGTGCTGGATGTTCTAAAAGGAACACCGCTATGCAAAGCAAGAACTAGAGCTACCAGTTTTTAAACAAGTTTCTACATCATCTTAGGTTTCTTTTAGTTTCATTAATCTCATTAATGAAGTCCCATTTTAATATGCTTCACAAGCATCACATTTGAAACAAAATCTGCAATATAACATATATCTCATATATATATAATATAAACACTAATCTCAGGCAGTAATATGATCTCATCACAGAACATTGCAGCAGAAGAACATATATGAAATATTGGATATACTAGGACGTCCGTGTTTTAATACGAGCCTGTATAAAACACGGATTCCACGGTCGCGATGAATAGCCTAACCCACATCCCTAGACCCCTACGAGAGCGGCAAGCAACACTGCCAATTCTAGGGTTAGGAGACCCGGTCTCGACTCCTCGAGATGGTCTCCCACTGGACCCTAAAACCCGGTTACTTGTGCTCCCCGCCTTGGGTCTACCTAATGCGGAAAAATAAATAATATACAATGGTGACATCATCCTCAGCCCGGAAGTGCCCCAATAAAAGAATATTACATACAAATTAATTTTACATGAATGAAAAAGAAAAACTCTCATCGCACATAAAACCCCCGGCTATTCAGAACACGACGATCCAATATAACATATTACAGCAACACATAATATCTCATATCATCAACGTAAGCAAGTTTGCGTATCCCGATTGTCGTTGATGTATAGCAACGAAGCCGGTGATACACCACATACTACGCTTACGGTCACAGAAAAGAAAGTGTAAAACTACAACAGTTGGAATCCGCAACCTTCTTAGACATCACATGCCTAACCACATGAATTCCTTAGACATCGCATGCCTAACAATTATAAACCCCGCATTTTAGTCTCATTATCGAAAACTCTTTTCAATATCAAGTCGGGCAATTCAACAAGATTCCCGACATCCTGATCGAATGCTCGTCGCAAACTTTAGTAGACGGACGCACCCCCGGATGCCGTCGACGAAGTGCACTAAGGCGGAACACCGCTGCCGCGAGCACCCGAACGGAAGCTTTTGGCGACGGGGTTCTCCTACAGTCACTTGGTCGGGGCTATAGGGCGTGGATATCTATTATGTTTACCCGGCGAGAATCCGCGTACGCTACGTGATTGCGACGGACTTTTGATCGCATCAAAATCCCGTGGCAACCGATCATTTGAGACTGAACTGCTAGATTTATAACATTCAAATTAGTTATCTCATAACTATTTGTGGATTCCAAATATTGTATCACATTCCAGATAAATAGACAATGTTAAACATTCCGATCGAATAATCAAACACCCAAGATTTCCCCAATATATCTCAACACTTGAAATCAGTTTAAAAACATCCATCACATGCCACAAGACCGATGGTCCAGCCGTAGAAGGGTCAAGCCAACGCCTCACATGTGGCACGCCGTACTGCCCCAAACCCTAAGGTTCAAAGCCAGTTCAAGACGGTCACATAATCGAGTTAAGGTTTGTGTTCTTCTAGAGGGTCTACCGCGTTACTTGCACGACTTAGAACGTTCTTAAACTCGAGAAAAAATCCAACTTTTGAAAAATTTTCCGACAGGGGAAAAAGTGAGTATTTGATATCCGTTCGAACTTTTTAACAGTTTCTATAAATTATCCGGACAAAACTAAACGAAGTTAAATTATCCAATCGAATCAACGAGTCCCCAATACAACCCTAGAAAACTCAACACTTGAGTGGAATTAAAAACTTCCCAGAAAAAATTGCCAAGAAAGGACCTAAGAATAAATACAAGAAATTCCAGGGACTAATTCGAAATTTTGGCTGCGGAACCGCCGCCAAACACTTGGTTTGGCCGCGGTTCCGCTGTCAAATAAGAGAATTAAAAGTCCGTACTTCACAGTAATTCTTAGTTTTTCCTGCTTAATTTTCTGAGCATTTTTAATTCATAAAAAATCAAATTTTTGAAAAATATCCAGAGAAGGGTTTATATCGAGGTTTCGATGTTCGATCGGACTTTAAACTTCGTATAGACTTCGCCAAAAGCTCTAGCTTGGCTCTGATACCACTGTAGGGTTGCTATGCACGCGTACAAGGGTCTACGAGGCATCAACCATGCCCGATTTAAAATTTAGCCGTGCCGAACAACCTAAAGCTGGATCTTGAAACTAGAGTTTAGGCGAAAACAAGCATGTTAAACTCTTTAACACTAGGTGAGAGGGTTTACAACCTTTGTAGATCCGGTCCTTCACTTCTAAAGCGCCGTGTTGAAGTCTCTTCGCTGCGATCATCGTGTTCCGGGCTGTCGAGAGGTTCCACGAATAGAAAGATGCAGTTTTGCTTCCGATTTCGATACAAAGATGATCGACCTTGAAGTTTCGTTAACACAAGCTAAGACTCATAATATGAAGTGAACACCCTCATCTAAATGGCAAGGATAGATGAGGATGATGAAGTAGGATTTTTGCTCTCTTTGATTTTCATTTACTCACTCATTTTTCATCACGTTGAAAAAGCTAGAAAGCTTTTTCTATGAAAGAAAGAAGGAAGAAGATGAACAATAATCATGAAACCTTCTGTGATGAATAATGAAAGGATAAATATGATGATTAATGCAACCACGGTCAACTAAACCTTTGTAGAGATTTAACTAGGGCTAGGGTTTGGGTTGGGTTAAGAATGAGTCATAACAAAATATCTTAACACAAAACAAAACTAAACCTTCTAGAATCATCTAGAAAGCATTAACCCAAATCAAACCCTAATCTTGTTTAATCTCTACTAAACAAGTTGCATTAGTTATCATATCATGTTACAATATTATATATCACATATATAATATTTATCGTAACAATATAAAATAATACAATTAACATATATCGCATATATATCAATGTATTACCCGAGTGAGAAAAAAAATCTTTCAGTTTGGTAATATTAGTTAATGTAATTTAATATATCACATATATTATTATACATTAAATTATCGAATCAACACTTGATCCGAAAATCCGGCTATATCGCATATAACCGACTAATACGATGACCCGACTATATCACATATACCCGGCCGATATCTCATATCGCGAGAATCCAATACGGTATAACATATCGTATTATCCTCGGTCCCGTACATATCACATATGTGCTCCTACTCCATTTTGCCTGAGCCAAGAAACCTCTATGTAGGACTCTAAAGAATCGTCAATACGCCAGCAGTAGGTGATGATCATATCAAACACCCACAAGCTGCAAGCGGTCAGCTAAATGTAACAGCCACCCAGGTATTGAGCGCTCAGATGATCAACAAGCAAGCCTGTACATTCTCCTGTGAATCCAAACAGTAACACTCCCGTACAGTCCGGTCTCGTCGTCTGATATGTCGCATATCTCGCCTAGGGGTGGTAAACGTCAGACCCCAGTAGCTCGATAAGTCATGTCGATACGAGGTGTATAACAGTTCGAGAAACTACTGATAACACTTACCAGTAAATCTCAGCAAACCTGGCCAGGGATTTCCGGTTATAGCCAATCGAACACAGCACAACATCAACTCCTTATACCGGGAGAGACGAATCCCCTCCTATCACTCATTGCCTCCATGTGATTCGGGACTGTACCCATAAGACACCTTTTTGCACGCCCTCTTTGACGTGGTATGATGGAAATTAAAGCACAATGGGAATCACACAAAACTCTATGACGATCTCGGGTCAACAGACTACTCTGTACCAGTGTCACCGGAGAACTGCCATCTGACGTGAGGTATATGTAGGGTTGCTATGCATGCGCACAAGGGTCTACGTGGCATCAACCATGCCCAATTATAATTTTAGCCGTGCCGAACAACCCGAATAAGGATCTTTAAACTAGGGTTTAGGCGAAAACGAACATGTTAAACGCTTTAACACTAAGTGAGAGGGATTACAACCTTTGTAGATCCGGTCCTTCACTTCTTAAGCTCCGTGTTGAGGTCCCTTCGCTGCGATCATCGTGTTCCCGACTCTCGAGAGGCTTCACGAAGAGAATGATGCAACCTTTGCTTCCGATCTTCGATACAAAGATGATCTACCTTGAAGTTTCGTTAACACAAGCTAACACTCATGAAATGATGTGAACACCCTCATCTAAATGGCAAGGATAGATGAGGATGATGAAGTATGATTTTTACTCTCATTTATAATCTTTTTCTCACTCACTTTCATCACAAAAGAAAGCTTTTTCATGAAGAAGCTCAAGGAAGAAGAAGAAGAATGAAGATGATAACTTTTTTCCTTTTGTGATGAGCAATGAATTATTGTAGTGGTTACAAATCTAACCAAGGGTTAAGCATGAGAGAGTTAACCCTTGTAGAGAGTTAACTAGGGTTAATGGTTTGGATTGGGTTAACATAATATCTCACAAATAATATCAAGAAACCACAAAGTCAAAGCTTCATGAAGCTTCATGGAAGCTTCATGCAAAAGCTAACCCTAATCCAAACCCTAACCAAGTTTAAACCCTAAACCATAGTTAAATTTGTAACCCTAACATGTTACAATATTATATATCACATATACAATATATTTTGTAACAAAAGATAATAATACAATTAACATATATCGCATATATATCAATGTATTATCCCGTGAGAAAATGAATCTTTTAGTGAGCTAATATTAGTTAATGTAATTTAATATATCATATATATTATTATACATTAAATTATCGAATCAACACTTGATCCGGCAATCCGGCTATATCGCATATAACCGACTAATACGATGACCCGGCTATATCACATATACCCGGCCGATATCTCATATCGCGAGAATCAAATACGGTATCATATACCGCATTATCCTCGGTCCCGCACATATCACATATGTGCTCCTACTCCGTTTTGCCTGAGCCAAGAAACCTCTGTGTAGGACTCTAAAGAATCGTCAATACGCCGGCAGTAGGTGATGATCATATCAAACACCTACATGCTGCAAGCGGTCAGCTAAACGTAACAGCAACCCAGGTATTGAGCGCTCAGAAGATCAACAAGCAAGCCTGTAACTTCTCCTGTGAATCCAAACAGTAACACTCCCGTACAGTCCGGTCTCGTCGTCTGATATGTTGCATATCTCGCCTAGGGGTGGTAAACGTCAGACCCCAGTAACTCGATAAGTCGTGTCAATATGAGGTCTATAACAGTTCGAGAAACTACTGATAACACTTACCAGTAAATCTCAGCAACCCTGACCAGGGATTTCCGGTTATAGCCAATCGAACACAGCACAACATCAACTCCCTATACCGGGAGAGACGAATCCCCTCCTATCGCTCATTGCCTCCATGTGATTCGGGACTGTACCCAAAAGCCACCTTTTTGCACGCCCTCTTGGACGTGGTATGATGGAAATCAAAGCACAGTGGGAATCACACAAGACTCCATGACGATCTCGGGTCAACAGACTACTCTGTACCAGTGTCACCGGAGAACTGTCATCTGACGTGAGGTATAATACCATCTGGGAGTTCTCGGCGAGTCCGTCCACTGTACCCAGTCTCCACTGAGCACCCGTACACCATCCTTGATGTCAAACACCGATGGATATGGGATCATCCATCGCCCATCATATGGGTCAAGATGCGTATACGCTAGTCTACTCTGGCGTATCGATGCCCTGTCTCGATACACCCTCGACTAGGAACAGTTATAAGATGTACTCGTCGACTATCGTGGCCCCACTAGTATGATCTCATCATAGTCCCAGTAGTCGAGTACATATCCTAAGGGCTTTATCAACATGTAATATAAAGACAATCAGAGTACATGTTAAGATAAAGTACAACCAGATAGCATACTATCATGTCGAGCAAGAAAGTCCTCCCTATATATGTCCTAGCATCCACTACAATATACATCGTATGTACAGTAATGGCCTCTAGGGCATACATATAACTAACAATCTCCCACTTTCACTAGGGCCATCTGTTGTGGTATCGCATACCAACAATTAGCTGCGGTTGAAGTATCTCATACTCAACCATCCCGTAAAAGTCTCTACTGGGAAAAAGGCCTTTATGAGTGGATCCGCGCTGTTGTCCTCTGTGTCTACTCTCCTAACCTCGATCTCCCTGGAGATCAACCATCTCCATGATCAGGTGATACTGCCTAAGAATTATATCTGGATTTCTGATGGGACGGTAGTTCCTTGGCTAAAGCCACAACTCCATTGTCACACAATGGTAGGAACGAAGTTCATCTTATGAACATATATATATCCAGACTGCCTCTTTGGTAGTATCTTTGGTAACGATGTATCTTACCTTTAATCGTCTAGTATGTCTCGGTATCTAGCTTAGAACTCTTCCAACATACCGTCCCTCCACTGAGGGTAAAGACAATGCCTGCGACTGACATTCAGTCGTCCTTTTCACCCTGGAACCTTTCCAGTGATTCTCCCCAGGATCGATTGATACTATGTCACTACAACTAGTGAGTATCCTAACATCCAATTAGATCTATCTCATAGATCCTAAACCCAGGATTTAGTAGGTATCATTTTGATCCTATATAGAGAATCCTTGTGATAAGCGGAGATTGACCGAGCGTAGCATAGGAAACTCCTTCCCTATCAAGAGTATGTGATCCACGTACTCTACGAAGATCACCACCATACTCTATACTACCTTTTCGTATATACAAGGTTCATCTACCATTTTGATGAAGTCAAACTCTTTGACTACCACATCAAAACAGATGTTCCAACTCTGCGATGCCTGTTTTATCATATAAAACATCTTGCACACGTTTCCGCTGCTCCCACTGTCTACGAAGCCCTCTGGCTGTGTACTTATAGACTTTCTCTTCTAAATATCATTTAGAAAAGCAGTCATGACACTCAACCACCAGATATCGTAGTCATGGTACGTAGCCGTGGCAAGTAGGATCTGGATGGACTTAAGCATAGCTTTGAAAGTCTCAACTTTTCTAAGTACACCAAGTAATCTTCTCAAGATATACTCGCTCCTGATGCGGATTTAACCCTTCAGATAAAGTAACCAAAGTCCATACTTTGTTGGTGTATAAGGATTCCACTCAGATCGATAAGCATCCAGCCATTCTTACAGAGTCCCACTCCTGATGGCCAGCTCGAAACTAGTAGGGTCATCATCTCATGATGCAATCCTCGCTCCTACTGTCATAAAGAAACCGAAGTATCTCTCAGGTGGGTGAGTAACCCTGCTAGATCGGCGGAGAGGCTGAGGTTCGTTGGTTACTATTGAATCATTTGGTTCTACCAAATCATCAGCTGCAGTTTGTATAGCTGGAACCCTTCCAGTTCTACATAACAGAACTTTCCTCGAGCTTGTCCGGATTTTGCTTTTAGACATAGGCCGGATAACCCTAAATCTTAACCAACTTAAGATATAGGCTCTTCCCTTTCCATATCACATATGAAGTGGTAGGCAACTGATTTGATTTGAACCCTATTCAATAGGTATGCAGCTTCTCAAGTGCATAACTCCCAAAAGGAAATAGGAAACTCAGTAGTACTCATCATAGAGCACACCATATCACATAGGGTGCTATTGCTCCGCCTCGATACACCGACGTGCTGTGGTGTATTCGAAGGAGTAATGCTGAGAGAGAATCTCATTCTCCTTTAGAATAGTCCAGGAATTCCGTGCTCAAGTATTCTCCTCCTTAATCTCATCAAAGGACATAATACTTATACCCGTATTTGGTTCTCTACTTCTAACTTATATTCTGTGAATATCTCAAAAGCTTCGGACTTGTGTTTCAACAGGAACATATGTCTGAATCTTGAGAGATTATCAGAGAATGTAATGAAGTAAAAAGAACCGTTCTTGGCTTGTGTAGACAAGGGACCTTCATACATCATCATGTATCAATCCCAAGAGTTCACTAACTCTTTCTCTGTTTCCAATAAACAGAGCTGTGGTCATCTTATCTTTGTGACATGACCGGCAAGTTTCACAAGATGTAAATTCAAACTAATTTAAATATGCATCTATATGTAACTTAGCTAGTCGGGTCGCATTGATATGACCTAGTCTACAATACCTCAAGAAGGATTCGTTCATTTCTGAACTCTTCCTCTTGTGTGTGTTCCGTATACTAAGAACTGTAGTTTGATTTAGAACGTCAATGCTTTTAGATAACGTGCCTGAACCGATCAACTCTTGATATAGGAAATATTCAAAACATTATCCATACTATACTAAATTATATCCTTTCTTTACTAATAAAGAAAAAAATATGATGTTGTATATCAGGTTCGGTATCTAATAACATTCGTTCAGAATCAATGTATTCTTGTAATACATGGTGATAGTGACCAACAGAATTGGCTGCAACACTTGCACCGTTTTCTGTCAAATGAAACTTATCACCCGTTCTCAGTTCTCTACCTTTGCGTAGCCCATGTAACAGATTACATATGCGGGATCCTGATCTGGTATCACATACCCAGGA
Source organism: Agapanthus africanus (assembly GCA_030015575.1). Classification (NCBI taxonomy): domain Eukaryota; kingdom Viridiplantae; phylum Streptophyta; class Magnoliopsida; order Asparagales; family Amaryllidaceae; genus Agapanthus; species Agapanthus africanus. The sequence continues at coordinate 125,046,479 of JASDDO010000004.1, read as the reverse complement.
CGTAAAGGAAACTGAGAAACGGTTCTTTGTAATGAACACGCCCGAAGATGATGCATCAACATGCACTTTCTTCGTTTCGGCGGCACGGGAAATCTGGTATTCCCCAATTTCCTGCTCTGTCTTATAACAATTATAAGTTGGAGCGGGACCAACGTTTCCCAGCTCTGTATAACAAGCAGGTTCGGTCAATATATCCGTATTATTATCTTGATTAAGGCGTGATATGGTCGCTACCTGGAGAGAGAGAGAGAAGAAAACACTCAGCGTATGCTCTTGCAAGATTAGATTGGTTATCTAATATATCTAATAAAGATGCCTCCCACTGTTTTAATCAAATCTTCCTTCAAACCTTAAAAGGAAAGACTAGCCGGGATTAATTACACGCTACAAGTTCGCCAATCTTTCAGCCAGGCCAGTGTCGGTACTTTGAGGGAGGTCCCCCGTGCTTTCGCACGAACCTAATTAAGTAAACCACGTTTTCCTAGAGGCGTAACCCCGTTAACACCTTTCTAGACACCTACTAGATCGGCTAATTGCAATGTATAAAACTCTCCCAGGAGTAACTCTTACTCGCAGCGGGTATCGGGATCCAACTATCTCATAGAAGGTATGCAATCTCATTGCAAATTTCAACACTTGAAATTCCCAATAATATTTTTACCCCTAGCGATCTGTGACTTTAACTAAGTCAACAAACCATAAATCGCAAGTCAAGTTCAACCCGTACATTTCCCGATTGAATTAAACCCACCCGCACGACCCTTAACTGAGTCAACAAGGCCGTACGAATACCCAAATCCAATCACATCTCATGTTTTAGCAGATTAACATTACTTAGCTACCGTACACTATGCCTTAACTAAGTCAACAAACATAGCACGAATACTAAATAATATCTATCTGAATTGACGGAGGGCTACGCGGGTTTTTCAGAAAACCCTGAGCGTAATGAACTTGATATCGTTGTAGAATCGAGTGATTTTAAATGGAGTGTTTTTTAGGCTTTTCTAGTTTTGCTAAAGGGGTCACTCCCGGTGAAGGGATCATCGGCCCTTTCCTCGTCGAATGAGGTGCGGGATATATCATATATATCACTGTGCAAAGCAGAAACTATAGAAGCAATCAAAATACAAACCGAGAGTTGTAGCATCTGCCAGTTATTGCTAAAGGAGTCACTCCCGGTGAAGGGATCTCGGTCCTTTCCTTATCGAATAAGGTGCAGGATATTCTACAAGGAACACCGCGATGCAAAGCAAGAACTGTAGCTACCTGTTTTTAAGAAATTCGATTCCACAACATCTTAGGTTTCTTTTATTTCATTAATCTTATTAATGAAGTCCCATTTTATTATGCTTCACAAGCATCACTTTTGAAACAAAATCTGCAATATAACATATATCTCATATATATAATATAAACATTCGTCTCAGGCAGTAATATGATCTCATCACAGAACATTGCAGCAGAAGAACATATATGAAATATTGGATATACTAGGACATCCGTGTTTTCAATACGAGCCTGTATAAAACACGGATTCCACGGTCGCGATGAATAGCCAAACCCACATCCCTAGACCCCTACGAGAGTGGCAAGCAACACAGCCAATTCTAGGGTTAGGAGACCCGGTCTCGACTCCGCGAGATGGTCTCCCACTGGACCCTAGAACCCGGTTACATGTGCTCCCCGCCTTGGGTCTACCTAGTGCGGAAAAGTAAATAATATACAACGGTGACATCTTCCGCTACCTGGAAGCGCCCCAATAAAAGAATATTACATACAAATGAATTTTACATGAATGAAAAAGAAAAAACTCTCATCTCACATAAAACCCCCGGCTATTCAAAACGCGACGATCCAATATAACATATCACAGCAACACATAATATCTCATATCATCAACGTAAGCAAGTATGCGTATCCCGATTGTCATTGATGTATAGCAACGAAGCCGGCGATACACCACATACTACTCTTACGGTCACAGAAAAGAAAGTGTAAAACTACAACAGTTGGAATCCGCAACCTCCATAGACATTGCATGCCTAACCAAGTGAATTCCTTAGACATCACATGCCTAACAATTATAAACCCCGTATTTTAGTCTCATTATCGAAAACTCTTTTCAATGTCAAGTCGGGCAATTCAACAAGATTCCCGACAACCTGATCGAATGCTCGTCGCAAACTTTAGTAGACGGCCGCACCCCCGATGCCGTCGACGAAGTGCATTAAGGCGGAACACCGCTGCCGCGAGCACCCGAACGGATGCTTTCGGCGACGAGGTTCTCCTACAGTCACTTGGTCGGGGCTATGGGGCGTAGCTGTCTATTAAGTTTACCCGGCGAGTATCCGCGTACACTACGTGATTGCGACGGACTTTTGATCGCATCAAAAATCCGTGGCAACCGATCAAGTGAGACTAAAGTGTTGTGTTTATAACATTCATATTAGTTATCTCATCACTACCTGTGGGTTCCAAATATTGTATCACATTCCAGATAAATAGACAAAGTTAAACTTTCCGATCGAATCATGAAACACCCAAGATTTCCCCAATATATCTCAACACTTGAAATCAGTTTAAAAACATCCATCACGTGCCACAGTACCAATGGTCCAGCCGTAGAAGGGTCAAGCCAACGCCTCACATGTGGCACGCCGTACTGCCCCAAACCCTAAGGTTCAAAAGGCAGTTCAAGACGGTCACATAATCGAGTTAAGGTTTGTTGTCTTCTAGAGGGTCCACCACGTTACTTGCATGACTTAGAACGTTCTTAAACACGAGGAAAAATCCAACTTTTGAAAAAATTTCCGACAGGGGAAAAAGTGAGTTATTGATATCCGTTCGAACTTTTTAACAGTTTCTAAAAGTTATCCGCACAAAACACAAAGACGCAGTTAAAGTTCCCGATCGAATCATCGAATCCCCAATACAACCCAGAAAATTCAACAGTTGAATAAATATTAAAAATTCCCAGAAAATACATGATTAAAAGATAGGAATTACTGTGCAAAGAACGTGCCAAGAATCGACTTTATGGCCGCGGAACCGCCGCACATGCTGGGGTGGGGCCCCGGTTCCGCGGCGCTTTAGTCGAATTGCGCTCACGTGCTTCACAGTAACTCATATAATTCCCTGCTGTAATTTTTGGATATTTTTAATTTGGAACAAATCACAGTTTTGAAACATTTCCAGAAACTAGGGTATATCGGGTTTTCCGGGTTCGATCGGACTTTAAACTTCGCCTAGACTTCGCCTAAAGCTCTAGCTTGTCTCTGATACCACTGTAGGGTTGCTATGCACGCGCACAAGGGTCTACGAGGCATCAACCATGCCCGATTATAATTTTAGCCATGTCGAACAACCCGAATACGGATCTTTAAACTAGGGTTTAGGCGAAAACGAACATGTTAAACGCTTTAACACTAAGTGAGAGGGATTACAACCTTTGTAGATCCGGTCCTTCACTTCTTAAGCTCCGTGTTGAGGTCCCTTCGCTGCGATCATTGTGTTCCCGACTCTCGAAAGGCTTCACGAAGAGAATGATGCAACCTTTGCTTCCGATCTTCGATACAAAGATGATCTACCTTGAAGTTTCGTTAACACAAGCTAACACTCATGAAATGATGTGAACACCCTCATCTAAATGGCAAGGATAGATGAGGATGATGAAGTAGGATTTTTACTCTCATTTATAATCTTTTTCTCACTCACTTTCATCACAAAAGAAAGCTTTTTCATGAAGAAGCTCAAGGAAGAAGAAGAAGAATGAAGATGATAACTTTTTTCCTTTTGTGATGAACGATGAATTATTGTAGTGGTTACAAATCTAACCAAGTGTTAAGCATGAGAGAGTTAACCCTTGTAGAGAGTTAACTAGGGTTAATGGTTTGGATTGGGTTAACATAATATCTCACAAATAATATCAAGCAACCACAAAGTCAAAGCTTCATGAAGCTTCATGGAAGCTTCATGCAAAAGCTAACCCTAATTCAAACCCTAACCAAGTTTAAACCCTAAACCATAGGTAAATTTGTAACCCTAACATGTTACAATATTATATATCACATATACAATATATTTTGTAACAAAAGATAATAATACAATTAACATATATCGCATATATTTCAATGTATTATCCCGTGAGAAAATGAATCTTTTAGTGAGCTAATATTAGTTAATGTAATTTAATATATCATATATATTATTATACATTAAATTATCGAATCAACACTTGATCCGACAATCCGGCTATATCGCATATAACCGACTAATATGATGATCCGGCTATATCACATATACCCGGCCGATATCTCATATCGCGAGAATCAAATACGGTATCATATACCGCATTATCCTCGGTCCCGCACATATCACATATGTGCTCCTACTCCGTTTTGCCTGAGCCAAGAAACCTCTGTGTAGGACTCTAAAGAATCGTCAATACGCCGGCAGTAGGTGATGATCATATCAAACACCCACAAGCTGCAAGCGGTCAGCTAAACTTAACAGCTACCCAGGTATTGAGCGCTCAGAAGATCAACAAGCAAGCCTGTAACTTCTTCTGTGAATCTAAACAATAACACTCCCGTACAGTCCGGTCTCGTCGTCTGATATGTTGCATATCTCGCCCAGGGGTGGTAAACGTCAGACCCCAGTAGCTCAATAAGTCGTGTCGATATGAGGTCTATAACAGTTCGAGAAACTACTGATAACACTTACCAGTAAATCTCAGCAACCCTGGCAAGGGATTTCCGGTTATAGCCAATCGAACACAGCACAACATCAACTCCCTATACCGGGAGAGTCGAATCCCCTCCTATCGCTCATTGCCTCCATGTGATTCGGGACTGTATCCAAAAGCCACCTTTTTGCACGCCCTCTTGGACGTGGTATGATGGAAATCAAAGCACAGTGGAAATCACACAAGACTCTATGACGATCTCGGGTCAACAGACTACTCTGTACCAGTGTCACCGGAGAACTGCCATCTGACGTGAGGTATAATGCCATCTGGCAGTTCTCGGCGAGTCCGTCCAGAGTACCCAGTCTCCACTGAGCACCCGTACACCATCCTTGATGTCAAACACCGATGGATATGGGATCATCCATCGCCCATCATATGGGTTAAGATGCGTATACGCTAGTCTACTCTGGCGTATCGATGCCTTGTCTCGATACACCCTCGACTAGGAACAGTTATAGGATGTACTCGTCGACTACCGTGGCCCCACTAGTATGATCTCATCATAGTCCCAGTAGTCGAGTACATATCCTAAGGGCTTTATCAACATGTAATATAGAGACTATCAGAGTACATGTTAAGATAAAGTACAACCAGATAACATACTATCATGGCGAGAAGAAAGTCCTCCCTATATATGTCCTAGCATCCACTACAATATACATCGTATGTACAGTAATGGCCTCTAGGGCATACATATAATTAACAGTATAATACCATCTGGGAGTTCTCGGCGAGTCCGTCCAGTGTACCCAGTCTCCACTGAGCACTCGTACACCATCCTTGATATCAAACACCGATGGATATGGGATCATCCATCGCCCATCATATGGGTCAAGATACGTATACGCTAGTCTACTCTGGTGTATCGATGCCCTGTCTCGATACACCCTCGACTAGGAACAGTTATAGGATGTACTCGTCGACTACCGTGGCCCCACTAGTATGATCTCAACATAGTCTCAGTAGTCGAGTACATATCCTAAGGGCTTTATCAACATGTAACATAGAGACAATCAGAGTACATGTTAAGATAAAGTACAACCAGATAGCATACTATCATGTCGAGCAAGAAAGTCCTCCCTATATATGTCAAAGCATCCATTACAATATACATCGTATGTACAGTAATGGCCTCTAGGGCATACATATAACTAACAATCTCCATTTGCCCTAGGGCCATCTGTTGTGGTATCACATACCCAACATCTAGCTGTGGTTGAAGTATCTCATACTCAACCATCCCATTAAAGTCTCTACTGGGAAAAAGGCCTTTGTGAGTGGATCCGCGCCGTTGTCCTCTGTGTCTACTCTCCTAACCTCGATCTCCCTGGAGATCAGCCATCTCCATGATCAGGTGATACTGCCTAAGAATTATATCTGGATTTCAGATGGGACGGGGGGTTCCTTGGCAAAAGCCACAAATCCATTGTCACACAATGGTAGGAACGAAGTTCATCTCATGAACTTATAATATATCCAGACTTCCTCTTTGGTAGCATCATTGGTAATGATGTATCTTGCCTTTAATCGTCTAGTAAGTCACGGTATCTAGCTTGGAACTCTTCCAACATACCGTCCATCCACTGAGGGTAAAGACAATGCCTGCGACTGACATTCAGTCGTCCTTTTCACCCTGGAACCTTTCCAGTGATTCTCCTCATTATCTGTTGATACCATCTTACTACAACTAGTGAGTATCCTAAGATTCAATTAGATCTATCTCATAGATCCTAAACCCAGGATTTAGGAGGTATCATTTTGATCCTATATGGAGAATCTTTGTGATAAGCGAAGATTGACCGATCGTAGCATAGGAAACTCCTTCCCTATCAAGAGTATGTCTTCAACGTACTCTACGAGGATCACCACCATACTCCCTACTACCTTTTTGTATATACAAGGTTCATTTACCATTTTGATGAAGTCAAACTCTTTGACTACCACATCAAAACAGATGTTCCAACTCCGCGATGCCTGTTTTATCATATAAAACATCTTGCACATGTTTCCGCTGCTCCCACTGTCTACGAAGCCCTCTGGCTGTGTACTTATAGACGCTCTTTTCTAAAACATCATTTAGAAAAGCAGTCATGACACCCAACCGCCAGATATCGTAGTCATGGTATGTAGCCGTGGCAAGTAGGATCTGGATGGACTTAACCATAGCTTTGAAAGTCTCAACTTTTCCATGTACACCAAGTAATCTTCTCAAGATATACTTGCTCCTGATGGGGATTTAACCCTTCAGATAAAGCAACCAAAGTCTATACTTTGTTGGTGTATAAGGATTCCATCTCAGATCGATACGCATCCAGCCATTCTTACAGAGTCCCACTCCTGATGGCCAGCTCGAAACTAGTTGTGTTATCATCTCATGATACAATCCTCGCTTCCACTGTCATAGAGAAACCGAAGTATCTCTAAGGTGGGTGAGGAACCCTACTAGATCGGCGGAGAGGCCGAGGTTCGTTGGAAACTATTGAATCCTTTAATTCTACCAAATCATCAGCTGCAGTTTGTATAGCTGGAACTCTTTCCAGTTCTACCTCATGACCACTAATTTTTCCACAAGAAATTCCTTTTCACAAAGGTGGCATGTTGAGAAATAAAACACTTTTGTTTCTCGGTTTGGTAGAAGATATTCCCTTGCGAATGCTTGGGATATCCAACAAACTTCCACAGATCTGACTTTACCTCGAGCTTGTCCGGATTTTGCTTTTCAGACATAGGCCGGACAACCCCAAATCTTAACATACTTAAGATATAGGCTCTTCCCATTCCATATCACATATGAAGTTGTAGGCAACTGATTTGATTTGAACCCTATTCAATAGGTATGCAGCTTCTCAAGTGCATAACTCCCAAAAGGAAATAGGAAACTCAGTAGTACTCATCATAGAGCAAACCATATCTATATAGGATGCAATTGCTCCGCCCCGATACACCGAGGTGCTGTGGTGTATTCGGAGGAGTAATGCTGAGAGAGAATCTCATTCTCTTTTAGAATAGTCCAGGAATTCCGTGCTCAAGTATTCTCCTCCTTGATCTCATCAAAGGACATAATACTTATACCCGTTTTTGGTTCTCAACTTCTAACTTATATTCTGTGAATATCTCAGAAGCATCGGACTTATGTTTTAACAAGAACATATGTCTGAATCTTGAGAGATCATCAGAGAATGTAATGAAGTACAACGAACCGGTCCTGGCATATGTAGACATGGGACTTTCATACATCAACATGTATCAATCCCAAGAGTTCACTAACTCTTTTTTTGTTTCCAATAAACAGAGCTATGGTCATCTTATCTTTATGACATGACCGACAAGTTTCACAAGATGTAAATTCAAACAAATTTAAATATGCATCTTAATGTAACTTCAGCTAGTCGGGTCGCATTGATATGACCTAGTCTACAATGCTTCAAAAAGGATTCGTTCATTTCTGAACTCTTCCTCTCGTGTGCATTCTGTATACTAAGAACTGTAATTTGATTTAGAACGTCAATGCTTTTAGATAACGTGCCTGAACCGATAAACTCTTGATATAGGAAATGTTCAAAACATTATCCAACAATACAAAATTATATCCTTTCTTTACTAATAAACAGACTGATATGATATTGTACATCAGGTTCGGTATCTAATAACTTTCGTTCAGAATCAATGTATTCTGGTAATACAGGGTGATAGTGACCAACAGACATGGCTGCAACACTTGCACCGTTTTCTATCTCATGAAACATATCACCCGTTCTCAGTTCTCTACCTTTATGTAGCCCATGTAACAAATTACATATGTGGGATCCTGATCCGGTATCAAATACCCAGGACGTAAAAGAAACTGAGAAACAGTTCTCTGTAATGAACACACCCGAAGAAGATGCATCAGCATGCACTTTCTTCTTTTCGGCGGTACGGGGATTCTGGTAATCCCTTATTTCCTCCTCTGTCTTATAACAATTATAAGTTGGAGCGGGACCAACGTTCCCCAGCTCAGTATAACAAGCGGGTTCGGTCAATGCATCTGTATTATTATCTTGATTAAGGCGTGATATGGTCGCTACCTGGAGAGAGAGAGAGAAGAAAACACTCAGCGTATGCTTTTGCAAGATTAAAACCTTGGCCAGGGATTTCCGGTTATAGCCAATCGAACACAGCACAACATCAACTCCTTATACCGGGAGAGACGAATCCCCTCCTATCGCTCATTGCCTCCATGTGATTCGGGACTGTACCCAAAAGACACCTTTTTGCACGCCCTCTTGGATGTGGTATGATTGAAATCAAAACACAGTGGGAATCACACAAGACTCTATGACGATCTCCGGTCAACAGACTACTCTGTACCAGTGTCACCGGAGAACTGCCATCTGACGTGAGGTATAATACCATCTGGGAGTTCTCGGCGAGTCCGTCCAGTGTACCCAGTCTCCACTGAGCACTCGTATACCATCCTTGATGTCAAACACCGATGGATATAGGATCATCCATCGCCCATCATATGGGTCAAGATGCGTATACGCTAGTCTACTCTGGTGTATCGATGCCCTGTCTCGAAACACCCTCGACTAGGAACAGTTATAGGATGTACTAGTCGACTACCGTGGCCCCACTAGTATGATCTCATCATAGTCCCAGTAGTCGAGTACATATCCTAAGGGCTTTATCAACATGTAACATAGAGACAATCAGAATACATCTTAAGATAAAGTACAACCAGATAGCATACTATCATGTCGAGCAAGAAAGTCCTCCCTATATATGTCCAAGCATCCATTACAATATACATCGTATGTACGGTAATGGCCTCTAGGGCATACATATAACTAACATTTCTGATCGCTCAATACCCGGGTGGCCGTTACGTTTAGCTGACCGCTTGCGGCTTGGAGGTGCTTGATATGATCATCACCCACTGCCGGCGTATTGATGAGTCTTAGAGTCCCACAATGGAGTTGCCTAGTCCAGGCGAAACGATGTGGTGCGCATATGAGATATGCGCGTGGACCCGGTTAAAATACATGTATGAGATACCGTATATTAATCGGGCGGTTTGCTTTTGATCGTGTCTTATGTGATATGACCGGGTTGCTAAATCAAGTGTTGATTTATCATTGACCATTAGTTTCTCACTTGAAATCCTTTCTTGTCTTTTTGTTGTATGCATGCATGTATGCATTCATTCTTATTCATGCACATATGGATGTGCATGCACACATACATGCATACATCATTCTATCAAGGTTGTTGATATAGTGGATGGTGGCAATATAAGACTCACACCCTTTATAAAATATATGGATATTATTTTTGGAAAAGAAAAATGGAAATGGAAATTGTTATCATGGTTTAATGTTTTATTCTTGCACTAACCCTTTGTTTTAACCATGATACATTTTCCATGTTCATTTTGTTCCAAACTAAAATATCTAGATATTTTATAACTATGGTTAAGAATGAGAGAGTGAAAATATATATATTTTCATTTCTTATTTTTATTCACACCCTTATCATTATCTTGAGTTCTTAAAAAAGCCATCATCTTCTTCCTCATTTCTCTCTTGCTCTCTAGTTTTCTTAAGTGAGCAAAATAGTCACCAAGTTAGGATTTTGAAATGAGAAATCAAACCACATCATCATTCTACACTAGTCTTGCCCATTAGTGTAGAGTGTTAGTTTCCATTTCTTCTCTTGATCTAGTGAAGCTTCAAGCTTGGACAAAGAGGACTCCGGGTGGATCGTCGTGGACCTAGAGGATCTCAAGCGGACCTTTTTCCAACCCTCAAGTAGCCAAGGAGTCTAGCGTAGGGAGCTACAAAGGTTGTACTCTCAAAACCCTAGCTTTTACTACTTGTGTTTTTTTGTTAAAGTTAAGTTTCCCTAAATTTTCTAGCATGATCCTTAAGATAGTTTCTTTAGCACCATGTAAACTTTAAATATGGCATGTGTGTTGCTTCCAAACCCTTGTAGTGGTGCTGTAGGAAACCCTTCATGGTATCAGAGCCAAGCTAGAGCCTTAGGCGACGTTTAGGCGAAGTTAAAACTCCGATCGAACCCCGAAATACGGAATTAGACCCTTCTCTGGACATTTTTTTAAAACTGTGTTTTTTCTGAATTAAAAATACTTAAAAATTTCTGCAAGGAAATCGAAGCAATACTGTAAAAAACGACAGAATAATTCGTACATACCGCCGCTGAACCGCGGCCAGACCTTGCTTAGGCCGCGGATCCGCGGCCGTACAGGAGATATATAGCCTCGTTTTTATACAGTAATGTTAGTATCTGCTTGTACATATTTTTGGGTATTTTTAATCTAACTCAAGTGTTGAGTGTTCTGGGAATTATTTTGGATTCGTTGATTCGATCGGAATATTTAATTTCGTGCTGTTTTTGGGTAATTTAGAAAGTATTAAAAAGTTCGAACGGATATCATTAACTCACTTTTTCCCGGCACGAAAAACTTTCAAGTGTTGAATAATTTCTCGAGTTTAAATCTTTCGGAAATACGTGCAAGTAACGTGGTGGACCCTCTAGATAAACACAAACCTTAACTCGATTATGTGACCGTCTGAACTGCCTCTAAACCTTAGGGTTTGGGGCAGTACGGCGTGCCACAAATGAGGCGTTGGCTTGACCCTTCTACGGCTGGACCGCTGCTACTGTGACATGTTCCGGGATTTTTTGAACTCCGCTCAAGTGTTGAGCTATTAAGGAAATCTTGGGTATTTGATTATTCGATCGGAAAGTTTAATACTGTCTATTTATCTGGAATGTGATACAATATGTGGAATTCATATAGTTAGGCATGAAATGCGAAGTATGTGATATTTCGGATTTGCGATATCTAAAGTGATTGTGGATTCCAAATGTTGTAGTTTTACACTTTCTTTTCTGTGACCGTAAGTGTAGTATGTCCCATATCACCGGTTTTGTTGCTATACATCAACGACAATCGGGATACGCATACTTACTTACGTTGATGATATATGATATTATGTGTTTCTGAGATACGATGTGCAGGATTGTCGCGATTGAATAGCCGGGTTTTTTTTATGTGAGATGAGAGTTTTCTTTTCATTCATGTAAAATTCAAATGTAATGTAATATTCTTTTATTTGGGGCACTTCCGGGTTGAGGTTGATGCTACCAGTGTTGTATATTATTTACTTTTCCGCATTAGGATAGAGCCAAGGAGGGAAGCATAAGTGACCGGGTTCTGGGGTTCAGTGTTAGGCCATCTCGAGGAGTCGAGACCGGGTCTCCTAAACTCCACAATTGGTAGGGTCGCTTGCCGCTCTCGTAGGGGTCTAGGGGTATGGGATTGGCTATTCATCGCGACTGTGGAATCCGTATTTTCTATTGTTGGCTAAATACTAGATACGGACGTCCTAGTATATCCCACATTATATCTGTGTTTCTGCTGCCTGTATACTGTGATGTGATATCTGAGACGAATGATATATTATATATGAGATATATAGTAGACGATGATTAAGTTTTACACCCACGCTAGTCCCGTCCCGGTATGCCGTTAGTTAAGTAACCTAACGGTGCATAACGGAACATTGCGGTGAATGCGGATGGCATAAGCGTACGTAGTATTTTCGTTTCTTTTCTGTGATTGGCTTAAGGACTTAAATGATGAGGCTATATTAATATGATTAATGTAAAGAAAATAAACCTAAAAAGATGTTGTAGAATCAGATTTGAAAACCACTCGGCTCTTTATGAAAAAGCTACATTTCAAAACTGCGGAGCTCAAGCCACTCCTTTTGAAAACCATTTGATTCTACGACGATATCAAGTTCAAAGCATTAAAGATTTTCTTAAAAATCATCCGCAACCCTCCGTCATTTTAGGAAGTAGAGTACTTTGTATTCGTGCTACGTTTGTTGACCTTAGCCAAGGCATAGTGTACGGTAGCTAAGTGATGTCTTCCTACAATGCATATGATGCAGATTAATTGGGACGGGCATGTGACTTTGTTGACCTTAGCCAAGGGTCATGTGAACGGGTCTAATTAATTAAGAAATGATTGGTTGAACTTGACTAGTGCTTGTGATTTGTTGACCATAGCCAAGGTCATGAGTACTAGGGGTAAAAACCACATCGGGAATTTCAATAGTTGAAATTTGCAATGAGATTGCATACCTTCCATATGATGGTTGGATCCCGATCCCACTGTGGGCAATAGTTGCTCCCAGGAGAGTTTTGCCATTTACAATTAGCTAACCCATTAGGTGTCTAGAAAGGTGTTAAAGGGGCTACGCATCTGGGAAGACGAGGTTTACTTTAATTAGGTCCGTGCGAAAGCACGGGGAACCTCCCTCAAGTACCGACACTGGCCTGGCTGAACGGTTAGCGAAGTTGTAGACTGTAATTAATCCTAGCTAGTTTTCTTTTTAAGGTTTGAAAGAAAAACTTGATTAAAGCAGTGGGAGACATCGATTAGATAAGATAATAACCAATCTGATCTTTGCAAGAGCTTTCGCTGAGTGTATTCTTTTCTCTCTCTTAATGGCAGATACCAATGATAGGACTCAAGCTTCTACTAGATAAAAATAAACTGAATGGGACCAATTATAAAGTCTGGCTGAGGAATCTGAACATTGCCTTGATTTATGATAAAGTATCATATGTCCTCACGGCTCCAGCCCCGCCCGTCCCAGGCCCAAAATCCTCAGTTGCGGATATTGAAGCCCGCAAGACATGGGACGCTGACTGTGCCACGGCCAAATGCCTCGCGCTTGCATCGATGGATAACACACATCAAAAGAAGCACGATAATATGGACATTCACGCCATATTCCTCCATACAAAGGAGTTGTATGGAGAGTAATCCCACGTATTACGATACGAAGCATCAAAGAAACAGTTTCAGATGAGAATGTCCCCTGGCACACCAGTAGGAGACCATGTTCTGAAGATGATAGCTCTCATAGAAGAGCTTGAGGACCTTGGATGGACGATGGACAATGAACAATATACGGATATTATTTTGTAGTGCCTCCCCTCCACCTTTGCTCTATTTATAGTTAACTTCAACATGCACAACATGGAGAAAGAACTACCTGAACTCCTTAATATGTTAAGGAGTAATATGTTAAGGAGTGCATAGAGCACACTGAAATCAGTGAAAACTCCTGTTTTGAGTGTTGGGCAATCTTCCACTTCTCGCCAAAAGGCTAAGGCCAAGGGAAAGATGAAGAAGAAGCCCACCAAGCCTAGGGGTGGAGTTAAAAAGGTTAAGGGGAAGGACAAGTCCAAAGCTGGAGAATCGGGGAAATGGGAATGTTATCACTGCCACAAAACAGGATATTGGAAGCGCAACTGCACGGAGTACTTAAATCTCAAGAAGAATCATGGGGATGCTTCCGCTTCAGGTGTGTTTTTGACAGAAAACTGTTTTTCAATAAACTCTGCTTCCTGGGTATTAGATACCGGTTCAGGTTCTCACATTTGCAATTCTATGCAGGGGTTGAGAAATAGCAAGGTTTTGAAGACAGGTGACCATACTCTCCGCGTTGGAAATGGTTCCAATGTACATACAGTTGCAGTGGGAGAGTATCATTTGGGGTTGCCGTCTGGGTGTATATTGGTTTTGAACCCATGTTATTTTGTACCTAGTATGCGTTGTAATATAATATCCGTTTCTTTGTTAGACAATGAAGGATATAATTTTGTATTGCAGAACAATGTTATGAACATTCACCTGAATCAAATGTTGGTTGGGTATGGTACGCTTAATAACGGGATATACGTCCTAAATCAACACACAGTTTTCAGCATACAACACACTAATAAAAGAAAACTTTCAGAAATAAATGAAGCTTTTCTTGGGCACTGTAGACTTGGTCATATTAACGAAACAAGACTAAACAAGTTACACAAAGATGGATATTTAAACCCTTTTGAATATAAATCTTATGCGACTTGCCAGTCTTGTATCAAGGGTAAAATGACCAAAACTCCGTTTACCGGACACGGAGAAAGAGCTACCGAGCTCCTAGGCCTCATACATAGTGATGTATGTAGGCCAATGTCTACACAGGCTAGAGGCGGTTTTTCATACTTCATTACTTTCACTGACGATTTCTCAAGATTCGGTCATGTATTTTTATTAAAGCACAAATCCGAAGCTTTCGAGAAATTCACTGAATATAAACTCGAAATAGAAAAACAAACCGGCTTGAGTATCAAAATGCTTCGATCAGATCGAGGTGGGGAGTAACTCAGTACAGAATTTGCAAACTTCCTAAAAGAGAATGGGATTCTCTCACAGCTCACTCCTCCTTACACACCACAGCACAACGGTGTGTCTGAACGACGGAATCGGACCCTATTAGATATGGTCCGTTCCATGATGAGTAATGCTGAGTTACCTGTCTCATTTTTGAGGCATGCATTGGAGACTGCAGCGTTTCTACTGAACAGGGTCCCAACCAAAACCGTGTCTACCACGCTATATGAGATATGGCATAGGAAGAGACCATCTCTTAAGAGAATTAAGATTTGGGGTTTCCCGACCTGTGTTAAAAAGCAGAATCCGGACAAACTCGAAACACGGTTGGTCATGTGTAACTTTGTGGGATATCCAAGGAATTCTTATGGATATCTTTTCTACCACAAGGAGGAACAAAAGGTGTTTGTTTCTCAGCATGCCACATTCTTGGAAAAAGAGTTTTTCACAAATGAAACTGATGGCAATGTGGTGGATCTAGAAGAGGTTCTAGAGACACAAACTACAAATGACGACTTGGTTGAACCGGCTGTTGCAATAGAAACTGAGGAACCTCGGCCACTCCGTAGGTCTGCTAGGACTTCTCGCCCACCGGAAAGATACTACGGTTTCCTCATTGATGGTGACAGAGAAGACTGCATCATGGAGGATGATGATCCTACCAGTTTTTAGCAAGCTATCACGAGTGGAGACTCTGTGAAGTTGCTAGATGCCATGAGATCCGAAATGGAGTCTTTGTACACCAACAAAGTATGGACTTTGGACATTGTACCCCGTGGGGTGAAACCTGTGGGGTGCAAATGGATCTCTAAAAGAAAGATTGGTGTAGATGGGCAGGTAGAGACCTATAAGGCAAGACTTGTGGCGAAGGGTTTTCGTCAAAGACCAGGTTTGGACTATGACGAGACTTTTTCTCCCGTAGCCATGCATAAATCCATTCGGATCCTACTTGCTATTGCTTCTCACTACGACTATGAAATCTGGTAGATGGACGTTAAAACGGCATTTCTAAATGGAGATTTAGAAGAATGAGTTTATATGGATCAGCCAGAGGGCTTCATTGACAGTGGGAGCAGCGGGAAAGCATGTAGATTGCTTAAATCCATATATAGGTTAAAGTAGGCATCACGAAGTTGGAACATCTGTTTCGATGATGTTATCAAAGAGTTTGATTTCATCAAAAATCTAGATGAACCTTGTGTTTATAAGAAGGCTGTAGGGAGAGCTGTCACATTCCTCGTATTGTACGTGGATGACATTCTTCTGATAGGAAATGATAATCCTATGCTACAGTCGGTCAAATCTTTCTTATCACTAAGGTTGTCCATGAAGGACCTGGGTGATGCCACATACATTCTGGGCATTAGGATCTATAGGGATAGATCCAAGAGGTTATTGGGATTGTCCCAAACCAGGTACATCAACACCATCCTAAAAAGGTTTAGTATGGAAGACTCCAAGCGGGGTGCCTTACCCGCTTGCCATGGGGTCACTCTCTATAAGGACTCTTGCCCAAAGACCGATGAAGAGAGAGCTCGCATGAGCATTATACCTTATGCTTCGGCAGTAGGATCTATAATGTATGCGATGTTATATACACGCCCAGATGTAGCTTATGCACTTAGTGTTGTAAGCAGGTATCAATCCAACCCAGGGGAGAATCACTGGTTAGTTGTGAAGAACATTCTTAAGTACTTGCGAAGGACTAAAGAATTGTTCTTGGTGTATGGTAATGGAGATCTCCAAATGGAGGCCTTTACCGATTCGAGCTTCCAGAGCGATAAGGACGACAACAAATCTATCTTCGGGTTTGTATTTACCCTAAATGGAGGGGCAGTAAGTTGGAAGAGTTCCAAACAGGATACCGTTTCAGACTCTACGATGGAGGCTAAGTACATTGCTGCGAATGATGCCGCCAAGGAAGCCGTCTGGATGAGGAAGTTCGTCTCGGAGCTAGGAGTAGTTTCAACCATTATTGATCCAATACCATTGTATTGTGATAATAATGGGGCTATGGCGTTAGCCAAGGAGCCCAGGTCACATCAGCGATCCAGACACATCCTGAGGCGCTTTCATTTGATCCGGGAGATTGTAGATCGCCGCGAGATCGAGATTAGGAGAGTAGACACAAAGAATAACGCCGCGGATCGACTCACCAAGGCCCTCCCTCAGCCGCAGCATGAGCGACTTTTTGAGATGTTGGGTATGAGATACGCCAATAACTGGCCTTAGTGCAAGTGGGAGATTGTTGGATATATGTATGCCCTAGAGGCCATTATATGATAGTGGATGTATTTATACATGTATATATATATTAAGTGTACATTCTTGCTCGACATGATAGTATGCTATCTGGTTCTTCTTTATCTGACATGTTGATTTGATCATACTTTTATTCATTCACACATGTTGATAAAGCCCTGAGGATATAGGTTTGACTACTGTGATTATGATGGAGATCATACTAGTGGGACATCTGTAGTTTATAAGCATATCCTTAAATGTCCCTAGTCGTAGGTATATCGAGACGGGGCATCGATATACCAGAGTAGACTAGCGTATATGATACTAGACCCATATGATGGGCGATGGATGTTCCCACATTCATCGATGTTTGACATCGAGATCGTATACGGGTGCTCAGAGGTGACTGGGTACACTGGACAGACTCACTGAGAACTCCTATATGGAATTATATCTATCGTCGGATAGTAGTTCTCAGGTGACACTGGTGCAGGTTAGTCTGTGGACCCGAGATCGTCATAGAGTCTTGTGTGTTCTCCCACTGTACTTTGATTATTACTCTACCACGGCTCTACTGAGTCGTGCAAACAGGTGGCCGTTGGGTATAGTCCCGAGACACACGAAGGCGATGAGTGATTGGAGTGGTTTCGTCTCTCCTGGTATTCGGAGTTGATGCTGTGCTGTGCTCGACTAGCTATATCAGTAAGTCCCTGGCCAGGCTGTTGAGATTTACTGATAAGTGTCATCAGTGGTTTCTCGATCTGTTGTAGACCACTCATCGGCATGACTTATTGAGTTATTGGGGTCGACGTTACCATCCCTAGACTCGATATGCATCATATCTGACGAAGAGACCGGACTGTACGGTAGTGTTGCTGGTTGGCTCGACGGGAGTTGTGACAGCTTCGCTTGTTTTCTTCTGATCGCTCAATACCCGGGTGGCCGTTACGTTTAGCTGACCGCTTGCGGATTGGAGGTGCTTGATATGATCATCACCCACTGCCGGCATATTGACGAGTCTTAGAGTCCCACAATGGAGTTGCCTAGTCCAGGCGAAACGATGTGGTGCGCATATGAGATATGCGTGTGGACCCGGTTAAAATGCGTGTATGAGATACCGTAAATTAATCGGGCGGTTTGCTTTTGGTCGGGTCGTATGTGATATGACCAGGTTGCTAAATCAAGTGTTGATTTATCATTGACCATTAGTATTTCACTTGAAATCCTTTCTTGTCTTTTTGTTGTATGCATGCATGTATGCATTCATTCTTATTCATGCATATATGGATGTGCATGCACACATACATGAATACATCATTCTGTCATGGTTGTTGATATAGTGGATGGTGGCAATATAAGGCTCACACCCTTTACAAAATATATGGATATTATTTTTGGAAAAGAAAAATGGAAATGGAAATTGTTATCCTGGTTTAATGTTTTATTCTTGCACTAACCCTTTGTTTTAACCATGATACATTTTCCATGGTCATTTTTGTTCCAAACTAAAATATCTAGATATTTTATAACTATGGTTAAGAATGAGAGAGTGAAAATATATATATTTTCATTTCTCATTTTTATTCACACCCTTATCATTATCTTGAGTTCTTAAAATAGCCATCATCTTCTTCCTCATTTCTCTCTTGCTCTCTAGTTTTCTTAAGTGAGCAAAAGAGTCACCAAGTTAGGATTTTGAAGTGAGAAATCAAACCACATCATCATTCTACACTAGTTTTGCCCATTAGTGTAGAGTGTTAGCTTCCATTTCTTCTCTTGATCTAGTGAAGCTTCAAGCTTGGACAAAGAGGACTCCGGGTGGATCGTCGTGGAGCTTGTAGATCTCAAGCGGACCTTTTTCCAACCCTCAAGTAGCCAAGGAGTCTAGCGTAGGGAGCTACAAAGGTTGTACTCTCAAAACCCTAGCTTTTACTACTTGTGTTTTTGTGTTAAAGTTAAGTTGCCCTAAATTTTCTAGCATGATCCTTAAGATAGTTTCTTTAGCACCATGTAAACTTTAAATATGGCATGTGTGTTTCTTCCAAACCCTTGTAGTGGTGCTGTATGAAACCCTTCATTGGCCAATCGAGCATAGCGCAAGATCAACTCCCTATACCGGGAGAGACGAAACCCCCCAATCGCTCATTTCCTCCATGTGACTCGGGACTGTACCCAAAAGCCACCGTTTTTCACGATCTCTTAACCATGGTTAGGTGGAAATCAAACCACAGTGGGAATCACACAAGACTCTATGACGATCTCGGGTCTATAGACTAACCTGTACCAGTGGCACCAGAGAACTATTATCCGACGATAGGTATAATACCATCTAGGAGTTCTCGGCGAGTCCGTCCAGTGTACCCAGTCTCTACTGAGCACCCGTATACCTTCTCTGATGTCAAACACCAATGGATATAGGATCATCCATCGCCCATCATATGGGTCGAGAAGCGCATACGCTCGTCTACTCTGGAGTATCGATGCCCTGTCTCGATACTCCCATGACTAGGAACATTTGAAGGATGTACTTATCGACTACCCTGTCCCCACTAGTATGATCTGCATCATAGTCCTGGTAGTCAAGTACTGATCCTAAAGGCTTTATCAACATGTAATAGAGAGACAATCAGTGTACATGTTAAGATAAAGTGCAACCAGATAGCATACTATCATGTCGGGCAAGAAAGTCCTCCTTATATATGTCTAAGCATCCACTACAATATACATCGCATGTACAGTAATGGCCTCTAGGGCATACATCTAACTAACAATTCTTCTTTTATGGTTTGAGGAAGGATTCGAGAAACAATGGGAGCCATCCTGTTTAGATAAACTAAAAACCAATCAAAACTTGCTAAAGTATTTCTTCTCTCTCTCCTAATTGCAGCGACCAAGATGACCGGCCTTAAGTTACTTTTAGATAAAAACATGTTGACGGGGCCAAACTATAAAGATTAGCTCAGGAATGTCCAAATGTCCATCATATATGACAAACCGGGCTATCTTCTAACTACTAAAGCCCCCGTCATCCCAGGTCCAGTTTCCAGTGTCGCGGATAAAGTGATCCGTAAGACATGGAAAATTGACAGTGCGAAACCCAAGTGCCTTGTGCCGACCCCTATGGATAATGAACACCAGAAGCAACACAAGAAGATGGATCTTGAATCCATCTTCCTCCATACCAAAGATTTATATAGAGAGCTATCTCGTATCGCAATAAACGGTATCTTGAAGAAAATATTTCAAGCGAGATTGGCTATCGGGTCATCTGTAGGGGACCACGTCCTTATGATGATCAGCTTGATTGAAGAGCTCGCGGACCTGGGGACCACGTTAGAAAACGATCTGTATACAGACTTGATTCTACAATCCCTCCCTTCTACCTACGTCCAGTTTATCTTGAATTTTAACATTCAAGGGAAGGAAGTTACACTTCAAGAACACCTCAACATGTCGAGGAGCGCTGAGGGCACCCTGCAGAATTCCATGGAGACACCCGCTCTGCTTGTTGGGGGATCTTCCTCTTCTAGATCTAAGGCGAAAGCCAAGGGGAAGAAGAAGAAAGCCCCCACCAAGCCGAAAGGCGGTGTTAGTAAGGTAGAAGGAAGGGGAAAGGAAAATGTTGGAAGGCCGACGGTAGGGAAGGAAGAATGCTTCTACTGTCACAAGAAGGGTCATTGGAAGAAGGATTGTAGGGGTTGGAAAGCCCAGAACCAGGGTTCGAAGCAGGATTCGGCTTCGGCTTTAGGTGTGTTTGTGATTGAAAACTTTCTGTCAATTAACTCTACTTCCTGGGTATTGGATACCGGATCGGGATCTCATATCTATAATTCTTTGCAGGCACTGAGAAGCCGTAGCGGTTTTAAGGTGGGTGATATGACCCTCAGGGTTGCTAATGGAGCGAGTGTGGATGTTGTGTCCGTAGGGGAATATCACTTAGGATTGACAAGTGGACATATTTTGGTTTTGCACAACTGTTTTTGTGTACCTAGTTTGACTTATAATATCATTTCTGTATTTTTGTTACCGAAAGAAGGTAATGATTTTATATTTGTAAGTGATGTCGTAAACATCCACCTTAATCGTGGTTTGATTGGGTCGGGTACACTAAACAACGGTATATACGTATTAAACCAACTGCAAGTTTTCAACGTCCAGAACACACACAAAAGAAAGTCTCCAAAATTAAATCAAGCTTTCTTACGGCATTGTAGACTGGGTCACATCAATGAAACACGGTTGACCAGTTACATACAGAGGGATATTTGGATCCGTTTGAATATCAGTCTTATGCAACTTGTCAATCATGTCTCAAAGGAAAGTTGACAAAGTCTCCGTTCGCTAGACATGGAGTAAGAGCGAGCGAGCCCTTGGGACTCATATAGAGCGACGTGTGTGGTCTAATGTCTACACACGCAATAAGTGGTTATTCCAATTTCATTACTTTTACAGATGATTTCTCTAGGTATGGACATGTCTTCTTGATGAAACATAAATCCGAGGCCTTTGAGAAATTCCGAGAATATAAGAATGAAGTGGAAAAACAAACTAGCAAAAGTATAAAGACACTTAGATCTGATCAAGGTGGTGAATACTTAAGTGTCGAGTTCCTGTATTACTTATAAGAGAATGGAATACTCTCTCAGTTTACTCCTCCATACACACCACAACACAACGGTGTATCGGAAAGACGGAACCGAACCTTATTGAATATGGTACGTTCCATGATGAGTAACGATGTGTTACCAAGATCCTTCCGGGGCTATGCACTAGAATCAGCTTGTAACATTTCAGAAATATAAAATATTATTGTTGGAATTTAAATATTAAAATAACATATTTCGCGAAAACTATTCGATTTGCGAATAGTGTTTTTTCGTAAAATGGTATAATTATATACCAATATTAGGAAATAATTGGAAATTAAAATGATTTATTTACTAAAAAGATATTTATTGGATTTGGGCATCTTTATAATTAATTATATGCATGTTTATGCTAAACTTGATTAGTGCATTACTAACTACGATTAAGCCAAATCCGTATTTTTATATTTTCCATGGCTAGTGCATCATATCATGTTGCATGTTGTTTCATTGTGTTTGTTTCATTTGTATTTGGGTTTTCTTTATTTTGTGAGAAGAGAAAAAAGAAAGAAAAGGAGAAAAGAATAAGTCAATGTAGCATGGGCATGAGAGAGAGAGAGAGAGAGAAGGAGAGAGAGAGAGAGAGAGTAGCATGGCTCCATACCCTCATCCTTTATTCTTTCCTCATTTCATTTTCTTCTTCAACTCCTCCACCTTTATCTTCCTCACCACCTTCCTTCACCCTCCTCTATCTCCATGAATCATCTCCAAATCATCACCAAAACCCCACACCCCCTTCACAAAAGTTGATCCCCATCTCAACCTACACCCTATGGACCAATCAAGTGGAGATTTTGAGCACTTTGGGAAACCAAAGAATTTTCTTGAGTTGCCAAATGAGGTAATCCCTACAATTTTAGTTAAGTGTTTGTATTTAGTATACCCTATTGTAGTTTAGAGTTAAACTATTGTGGTTTTGTGATCTTAGAATTTTCTAAGTTGATGTTTAGTGGGGGACTTGAGTTGTCAGTGGTAAATTGAGATGTAGTGAGTGTTTGTAAGACTTTAGTGATGTTTTTACTGGCCAAGACCAGAGACTAGAACCCAAAACCCAAAGTTAGAATTTCCCGACATCGAATTTCGTGGAATTTGTGATGATATTTTGAAATCTGGGATGACCCGAGAAACCCATAAAATAAGTTCCCTTCACTGTGAGACGAGCAGGCAACCTAGAAGCACCCCCTAAAACCCGAGCCCCAAACTTGTTAGTGTGGCCGCAGATTTATTCCTTGTGGCCGCAAATTACGGCCATATCAGAGTGGAATCTTGTGATTTTTGGTCAGTAGCTTTCTTATATGATATCTAGAGCAACCCTATATGCAAAATATCTTGATTTGACCTAGAGTAGTATCTGGGAGAGATTTCCTATGTTGCTGTTTTCGGGTTGTGCGATTCCTGAAACTTGGTTTTGGTATTTGAGTTTAGACTTTGTTGTTGGACGTTTGTACGTCAACGATGAGGGTTATTTGGTTGTTTTTGCATGCGTAGGCTATAGGTTTTAACCTATGAGCGAACAGTATACTGTATCGGTTTTCCGTACTTGGTTTTAATTGCTTTTCGATGTATTTTGATTGTCGATACCTTCGTGTGGACTTCCGAGATGATGAAGCACATCGACTTCGGCTAAGAGATGTGTTTAGCAAGTGAGTATATTTATATCTATGGGGGAAACTTGGGTGGATGGCGTATAGCACCCCGCAACCATTAATATGGATAAGTGATATATAAACTATAGTTTAGAGAAAACCTATGTACAAACTCATGGATACGATAGATAAGGATGATTCGGATTAATATATAAGGATATGATATGACGATGTGAAGCATGATATATAGAATTGAAAGTGGACAAGTATGAGTTGATAGTGGTATGATATGAGATCGAGATCGATACGACTTGAGATCGGAATAACTACGACATGAGATTGAGATAGATGTGGTGAGATTAATAAGATATGACGTATATGCAAGATGACATGATATGAGATTGATACAGGTGTGATTTGAGATAGATGTGTACATAAATATATTTATGGGAATAAAGAGTTGTATGTCGTACGAGACTATAGATCCGTACCCTTATTGATGAATAGGACGATAGAATCCCTATTCTATTTGATGTTATTATACGATAGATAACCGTACGCGATGAGTTTTACCAGATGTTTGATCCGCACTCGTGATTTTAGAATGATGATCGAGGATATTTCCATATCGGATGCTATGAGGCAGGATCGCCGATATAAAGATGCCACCTGAACCATACTTATTTCCAAACTACGATTCATATCCTTGAAACTGATCGTATGGTTCATGTATAGTTATATACCTTTAATTAGTTCATGTTTATGTTGGTTTATCCCTTGTGAGATACGTGTTATGTTTCCGGTATCTATCGCTTTATGATATCGTCTGCTAGTACACCTACAAAATTATCGACGATGCGCATGTTACACTTACATAGATTTGCCGGCTCACACATTCATCATCGGTAATTGTTATGCCACTTCCATAGTAGAACTTCCATATCATGAGATTAATCTTAACCGTAAAAGTGCATTCATTGTTCAGTGCTATCACTTCACATGCTCGCATGATATACTCGATATGCTCATATTAATATTCTATGTTGCATACATCGTACTTTATGGTTATATGCTTGAGATGCTGTTTTCATGAGATCTCTAGATTTGAGAACCGCAGTTATATTTCAAAGTAAATTATGTATTGTTTTAAAAGCGCGGTTTCTCTTGATATGATATTTCGCGGCGTCCACTATGAGTTTTCTCGGTTCTGAGCTATGAGTATACCCGATTCGAGGAGTGGGAGGCACCGTCTGCGGGTACGTGGTGGACCCGGTATGGTACCCCGGGGCAAGAAATGATTTTTGTGGTGTAGACGATGAGCTTGGTAGGGTGAGCACAACTTACCGGTGATTGGTTGGGCTCGGCGGTTTTCCGGAGGATACCGGCCGGAGTCGTGAGATGGATATGAGGGTCGATCTGAGTATGCGGCGCCTGAGATGATATAGATATGAGGGCCGATCTGAGTATGCGGCGCCTGAGATGATATAGATATGAGGGCCGATCCAAGTATGTGGCGCCTGAGATATGAAGATTTACGTGTCGATGCTAGACACGGGTTTCAAGATGTTTCGAGTGTCGGTGTTGGACACTCAGGTTCCATGATTTTGATGTGTCGTTGATGGACACACGCAGTTGATATCCTCATACATACAGGCATATGTTTTCATGATGATTCGAGTGTCGATATTGGACACTCAGGTTCCATGATTTTGTTTGTGTCGTTGATGGACACACGTGGATGATATCTACATGCATGCAGGTATATGAGTTCAGATGTTTATTTATATAAGTCATTTGCATTGATTCGATTGTTGACATGTATGCATACATGGTCATCCTAGATATCATAGTATTACCTTCATGATATAGTGACCTGGGAAATGGTTATTTTATTTGATTTTCTACCTGCTGATGTTTTTCTACTCATGAGTTGGCAACTCACCCCCGTTGTGCCATAGTTCTTATTACTAGTGGGTGTTAGTTATATATATGCCCTAGAAGCTATTGTTGTACATATGATGTATAATATAATGGATGCTTGGATATATATAGAGAGGACTTTCTTGCTCGTCATGATAGTATGCTATTAGGTTTCACTTTATCTTAACATGTTGACTTATATTAGTTTACTGTCTTACTCTCACATGTTGATAAAGCCCTTAGGATTTTGTACTCGACTACTGGGACTATGATTAGATCATACTAGTGGGGCCAGGGTAGTCATCGATTACATCCTATAACTGTTCCTAGTCGAGGGTGTGTCGAGACAGGGCATCGATACACCAGAGTAGACTAGCGTATATGCATCTTGACCCATATGATGGGCGATGGATGATCCCATATACATTAGTGTTTGACATCAGAGATGGTGTACGGGTGCTCAGTGGAGACTGGGTACACTGGACGGACTCGCCGAGAACTCCCAGATGGTATTATACCTCACGTCAGATGGCCGTTCTCCGGTGACACTGGTACAGGTTAGTCTGCAGACCCGAGATAGTCATAGAGTCTTGTGTGATTCCCACTGTGCTTTGATTTCCACCTTACCATGTCCAAGAGGGCGTGCAAAACGGTGGCTTTTGGGTACGGTCCGAATCATATGGAGGCAATGAGTGATAGGAGGGGATTCGTCTCTCCCGGTATAGAGAGCTGATGTTGTGCTGTGTTCGATTGGCTATAACTGGAAGTCCCTGGCCAGGGAGGATATTGAGTACTACTGGTAAGTGTTATCGGTAGGTTCTCGACCTGTTATAAGCCTCACATCGACACGACTTATCGGTTACTGTGGTCTGACGTATACCACCCTTAGACTAGATATGCAACATATCAGACGAAGAGACCGGACTGTACGGGAGTGTTACTGATTGTATTCACAGGAGAATGTACAGGCTTGCTTGTTGATCTTCTGATCGCTCAATACCTGGGTGGCTGTTACGTTTAGCTGACCGCTTGCAGCTTGTGCGTGTTTGATATGATCATCACCTGCTACCGGCGTATTGACGATTCTTTAGAGTCCTACACAGATGTTTCTTGACTCAGACAAAATGGAGTAGGAGCACATATATGATATGTGCAGGACCGAGAATAATACGATATGAGATACCGTATTCTATCCTCGTGATATTTGATCTAGCCGGGTCATCGGATCAAGCGTTGATTCGATGAATCGGTACTTGATATATTAGTCGGTTATATTCGATACAGCCGGATTGTCGGATCAAGTGTTGATTCGATAATTTAATGTATAATTATATATGTGATATATTACTTTACATTATCTAATATTGGCTCGCTTTATTGATTCATTTTCTCACCGGATAATATATTGATATATATGCGATATATGTTAATTATATTATTTTCTTTTGTTACAAAAATATATTATATATGTGATATATAATATTGTAACATGTTATGATTATTAATGAAACATGATTAGTGGAGATTAAACATGGTTAGGGTTTGATTTGGGTTAGCTCTTTCATGAAGCTTCTAGAAGCTTTTCTTTTGTCTCTTGCAAAGATATTATGTGTTGATATTTTGTGAGATATTTTTAAACCCAACCCTAGTTAACTCTCTACAATGGTTAGCCCTTTTCTTTTATCAACCATGGTTGCATTTGTAATAATAACAACAATTCATTGTTCATCACAAAAGAAAATATATTCTTTTTCTTCTTCCTTGAGCTCATAAAAAAGCTTTCTAGGTTTTTATTTTTTGATGGATTAGTGTGAGAATTAGATAATAAAAGAGAGCATAAATCCTACTTCATCATCCTCATCTAATCTAGCTAATTAGATTAGGGTGTTCACCTCATTAGTGAGTGAGAGCATGAGTTAAAGAAACATCAAGGTAGATCATCTTTGAGAAGAAAGACTTCAAGCAAGCATGGATCGTTCGGCTTGTGGAGCCTCTCTTGAGTCCGGGAGATCATGGATCGCGGCGAAGGGACTACTACTCGGAGCTTATGAAGCGAAGGAGTGGACTACAAAGGCTGTAATCCCTCTCTCTTAGTTGTAAAGATGTTTACATGCATGTTTAACCCTAATTATCTAGCAGAGATCCTCCCTTTGGGTTGTTCGGCACGTCTAATTTTAAATCGGGCATTGTTGATGCCTTATAGACTCTTGTGACAGTGCTTAGTAACCCTACAGTAGGGACAATGTAGTCGCTAAGTACATCCTTCAAATGTTCCTAGTCATAGGTATATCGAGACATGGCATCGATATACCAGAGTAGACTAGCGTATAGGTTCTCGACCCATGATGATGGGCGATGAATGATCCCATATCTATTGGTGTTTGACATCATAGATAGTATACGTGTGCTCAGTGAAGACCGGGTACACTGGACGGACTCGCCGAGAACTCCCATATGGTATTATACCTCACGTCAGATGGAAGTTCTCTGGTGACACTGGTACAGGTTAGTCTGTAGACCCGAGATCGTCATAGAGTCTTGTGTGATTCCCACTGTGCTTTGATTTCCACCTTACCACATTCAAGAGAACGTGCAAAATGGTGGCTTTTGGGTACAGTTCCGAATCACATGGAGGCAATGAGCGATAAGAGGGGTTTTATCTCTCCCGGTATTGGGAGTTGATGTTGCGCTGTGCTCGATTGGCCATAACTGGAAATCGCTAGCCAGGGTTGCTAAGATTTACTAGTAAGAGTTATCAGTAGTTTCTCGAACTGTTATGGACCTCATATCGACAGAACTTATTGGTTACTGGGGTCTGACGTTTATCACCCCTAGACTAGATATGCGACATATCAGACGAAGAGACCGGACTGTAGGGTAGTGTTACTGATTGGATTCATAGGAGAATGTACATGCTTGCTTGTTGATCTTCTGATCGCTCAATACCTGGGTGGCTGTTACGTTTAGCTGACCGCTTGCAGCTTGTGGGTGTTTGATATGATCATCACCTACTGCTGGCATATTGACGATTCTTTAGAGTCCTACACAGAGGTTTCCTGGCTTAGGCAAAACGGAGTAGGAGCACATATGTGATATGTGTGGGACCGAGAATAATACGTGTATGTGAAACCTTATTAGATTCTCGCGATATGTGACATTGGCTGCGTATATGTGATATAGCCGGGTCATCGGATCAAGTGTTGATTCGATGAAAGGTTATATGTTATATTAGTCGGTTATATGTAATATGGACGGATTATCGGATCATGTGTTGATTCGATAATTTAATGTATAATTATATATATGATATATTAATTGCATTAACTAATATAAGCTCACTTAATGATTCTTTTTCTCACTTGGATAATACATTGATGTATATGCGATATATGTTAATTGTATTATTTTATTTTTTTACATTATATATTATATATGTGATATATAATATTGTAAAATGTTAGGGTTACAAATGCAACAAAGGTTTTGAGATTTGACCATGATAGGGTTTGAATTAGGGTTAAGCTTTTGGATTAGGGTTTTGGATGAACTTTGAGGAAGCTTCATGAAGGTTTGACTTTGTCCATTTTCTTTGATATTTTGGAGAGATATTTGTTAACCCAACCCAAATCTTAACCCATGGTAAAGTCTCTACAAGGGTTAAGCATGTCATAATTAACCATAGGTTGCATTTCTAACCACAACAATAATTCATTATTCATCACAAAAGAATTTTCTTCTTCTTCCTCCTCTCTTGGAAAAGCTTCACTAGCTTTTGGGTTTGTGATAATTTTGAGTGAGAAATTGAAAAAAAAAGAGAGAGAAATCCGTACTTCATCATCCTAATTTATTCTAGCCACTTAGATTAAGGTGTTTGCTTTACTAATACTTGATTAGTGAAGCAAGAGCTTGGGTTTGAGATTCTTCAAGGTAGATCATCTTGGATTAGTGAAGTCTTCAAGTAAGGATGCATTATTCTCTTTATGGAGCCTCTCTAGAGTCCGAGTACTTGATGATCGCAGCGAAGGGACCTCAACACGGAGCTTATGAAGCGAATCAATAGACTACAAAGGTTGTAATTCATATCTCTTAGATGTTAATATGTTAACATGCTAGTTTTGTTTGATTCTCTAATCAAAGTTCCTATGTTTAGGGTTACCTTTAATGGCAAAATTTGAAATAGGCATGTGAGATGCCACCCGAAAGCTTGCTGTCGTTGTAGGTAACCCAACAGTGGTATCAGAGCCTAGCTAGAGAATTATACGGATAAGTGTAGGATTGCAAAACCGAAACAACTCCAAAACACCCGATATGAAACCCTAGTTTCTGTCGAATTTTAAATGAGCTCTAAAAATTTTTCAAACATGTGCAGAAGATTGTATGAGATACATTATGAACATGGCCCAAACCCACCCCCTGCTCGGATTTTGGCCGAGCACATGGCCAAGAAATCCGAGCAGGCCGGCCCCCCAGTGTATTCTAGGCTCCAGGTTTGGGTCATGTTCAAGTCTCTGGGGTTTGGTATTTTTGGTGTTGTTTATTTTTGCTAAATTCGCATGAGATGTTTATTTAGTATAAAGGTAATTCGAAGTGTTTCGTGTTCGTAATTCTTGGTTTGTTTCGGTTTGTTTAGACAGTGTTAAAAAGTTCGAACGGATATCAATAACTCACTTTTTCCCCTGTCGGAAAATTTCCAAGTGTTGGATTTTTCCTTAGTTAAAGCACATTCAAATATCGTGCAAGTAACGCGGTGGACCCTCCATAAGAACGAAACCTTAACTCGATTATGTGACCGTCAGAACCGCCTCTAAACCCTAGGGTTTGTTGCAGTTCGGCGTTGCCACATGTGAGGTGTTGGTTTGAACCTTCTACGGCTGGTCCATTGGTACTGTGGCATGTGATGGATGCTTTTAAACTAAGTTCAAGTGTTGAGCAAAAAGGGAAATTTTGGGTGTTTGTTGATTTGATCGGAATGTTTAACGTTGTCTAACTTTTTCTGTAATGTGATACAATATTGGAATCCACAAATGTAGTTATGAGATAACTAATTTGAATGTTATAAATCTAACAGTTTAGTCACATTTGATCGGTTGCCACGGGATTTTGATGCGATCAAAAGTCCGTCACAATCACGTAGCGTATGCAGATACTCGCTGGGTAAACTTAATAGATAGCCACGCCCCATAGCCCCGATCAAGTGACTGTAGGAGAACCCCGTTGCCAAAAGCATCCGTTCGGGTGCTCGCGGCAGCGGTGTTCCTCCTTAGTGCACTTCGTCGACGGCGTGGGGGGGAGGGGTGCGGCCGTCTACTAAAGTTTCCGACGAGCATTCGATCAGGATGTCAGGAATCTTGTTGAATTTCCCGACTAGATATTGAAAAGTATTTTAGATATTGAGACTAAAATGCGGGGTTTATAATTGTTACGCATGCGATGTCTAAAGAATTCATTTGGTTAGGCATACGATGTCTAAGGAGGTTGCGGATTCCAACTGTTGTAGTTTTACACTTTCTTTTCTGTGATTGTAAGTGTAATATGTGGTGTATCGCCGATTTCGTTGCTATACATCAACGACAATTGGAATACGTATATTTACTTACATTGATGACATGTGATGTTATGCGTTGCTTGGATATATTATATTGGATCATCCTGTTTTGAATAGCCGGAGGTTTTATGTGAGATGAGGATTTTTATTTTCATTCATGTAAAATTCATTGTATGTAATATTCTTTTATTGGGGCACTTCCGGGTTGAGGATGAAGTCACCATTGTATATTATTTACTTTTCCGCATTAGGATAGACCCAAGGCGGGGAGCACAAGTAACCGGGTTCTAGGGTCCAGTAGGATACCATCTTGAGGAGTCGGGACCGGGTCTCCTAACTCTAGATATGGTAGGGTTGCTTGTCGCTCTCGTAGGGGTCTAGGGGTGTGGGATTGGATATTCATCACGACCGTGGAATCCGTGTTTTATACAGGCTCACAATAAAACATGGACCTCTTAGTATATCCAGTATTTCATATGATTCTTCTGCTGCGATATCTGTGATGTGATCATTTGATATGTTGAGATAGATACTGGATATAGTATATGTGATATAGTATATAGACGTTGATTATGTTTTACACCCGCGCTAGCACTGCCCCGCTCTGCCGTTAGTTACCTAACCTGACGGTGCACGAGGGGACATCGAGGCGAATGCGGATGGCATAAGCGTACGTTGTATTTATCTGTGATGTTTAGGTAAACATAAATGATGGGACTTCATTAATGAGATTAATGAAATTAAAGAAACCTAAAGATGTTGTGGAATTGAATTTTCAAAAACAGGTTGCTCTAGTTGTTGCTATGCATAGCGGTATTCCTTGTAGAATATCCAGCACCTTATTCGATAAGGAAAAAGCCGAGATTCCTTCACCGGGAGTGACCTCTTTAGCGAAACTAGCAGATGCTACAAACCCGGTTTGACTTTTGATTGCTTTTATAGTTTTTTTCTTTGCATAATGGTATTTGTGAAATATCTTGTACCTTATTCGATAAGGAAAGAGCCGAGATCCCTTCACCGGGAGTGACCACTTTAGCAAAACTAGTAAAAGCCTAAAAAACACTCCATTTTAAATCATTTGATTCTACAACGATATCAAGTTCATTATGCAAAAGATTTTCCTAAATCTGTCGTAGCCCTCCGTTATTTCAGATAAGTACTTCATAGCATTCGTGCTGCGTTTGTTGACCTTGTCAAGGCGTAGTGTGCGGTAGCTATTTATGCTTATCTGCACAAGCATATGATGCGATTGAGTTAGGGTAGTCGTACGACTTTGTTGACTATGTTTAGGGTCGTGCGGGTGTGTTTAATTCAATCGGGAAATGACGGGTTGAACTTGACTTGCGGTCTATGGTTTGTTGACCTTGTCAAGGTCATAGATCGCTCGGGGCAAAATATTATCGGGGATTTCAAGTGTTGAAATTTGCAATGAGATTGCATACCTCCTATGAGATAGTTGAATATACCCACTGCTAGTAAGAGTTACTCCTGGGAGAGTTTTACACATTACAATTAGCCGATCAAGTAGGTGTCTAGAAAGGTGTTAACGGGGTTACGCCCCTAGGAAAACGAGGTTTATTTTAATTAGATCCGTGCGAAAGCACGGGGAACCTCCCTCAAAGTACCGGCACTGGCCTGGCTGAAAGATTGGCGAACTTGTAGCGTGTAATTAATTCCGGCTAGCCTTTCCTTTTAGGGTTTGAAGGAAGATTTGACTAAAATAGTGGGAGCCATCCTGATTAGATAAATTAATAACCAATCTAATCTTGCAAGAGCATACGCTGAGTGTTTTCTTCTCTCTCTCTCCAGGTAGAGACCATGTCATGCCTTAATCAAGATAATAATACGGATGTATTGACCGAACCCGCTTGTTATACTAGGCTTAGGAACGTTGGTCCCGCTCCAACTTATAATTGTTATAAGGCCGAGCAGAAAATAGGCGATTACAAGAATTCCCGTGCCGCCCAAACGAAGAAAGTATATGATGATGCATCTTCTTCGGGCGTGTTCATTATAGAGAACTGTTTCTCAGTATCCTTTACGTCATGGGTATGAGATACCGGATCAGGATCCCACAATTGTAATCTGTTACATGGGCTACTGATAGGTAGAGAACTGAGAAAGGGCGATAAGTTTTAAAAGTTAAAAATGTTGCAATTATTGTAGGAAAGTCTGTTGGCAGTTATCACACTGTATTAACAAATACATTGATTCTGAGCGAATGTTATTAGATACCGAACCTGATATACAATATCATATCAGTTTCTTTATTAGTAAAGAAGGATATAATTTTGTATTGTTAGACAATGTTTTGAATATTTCCTATATCAAGAGTTGATCGGTTCATGCAGGTTATCTAAAAGCATCGACGTTCTAAATCAAACCACAGTTCTTAACGTACAGAACACACACAAGAGGAAGAGTTCAGAAATGAACGAATCCTTCTTGAGGCATTATAGACTAGGTCATATCAATGCGACCCGACTAGCTAAGTTACATTAAGATGCATATTTAAATAAGTTTGGACTTACATCTTGTGAAACTTGCCAGTCATGTCACAAAGATAAGATGATCATAGCTCCGTTTATTTGGAAATAGAGAAAGAGTTAGTGAACTCTTGGGATTGATACATGATGATGTATGTAAGGTCCCATGTCTACACATGCTAGGACCGGTTCTTTGTACTTCATTACATTCACTGATTATCTCTGAAGATTCGGACATATGTTCCTGTTGAAACACAAGTCTGAACCTTTTGAGAAATTCAATGAATATAAGTTAGAAGTAGAGAACCAAAAAGGGTATAATTATTATTTCCTTTGATGAGATCAGGGAGGAGAATACTTGAGCATGGAATTCCTGGACTATTCTAAAGGAGAATGAGATTCTCTCTCAGCATTAGTCCTCCGTATACACTACAGCACGTAGGTATATCGGAGCAGAGCAATTGCACCCTATGTGATAAGGTGTGCTCTATGATGAGTACTACTGAGTGTAGGGTTAGCTTAGCACCTTATGATGGTTTTGGCAAGCATCAATCATGCTACTTTAAAATTTTGGGGTGCTAAACCAACCCGCCAAGTAATCGAACTAGAGAATTAGAGTTAAACAAGATATGTAAACACTTTATATCTAAGTGAACAAGGAATACAACCTTTGTAGACCGGTCCTTCACTTCAATAGCTCCGTGTAGAAGTCCCTTCGCTGCGATCACGAACATCTGGACTCTAGAGAGGCTCCCACGAAGAAACGAAAAAGCTTGCTTCGAAGTCTTCGAGGCCGAAGATGATCTACGTCGAGGAGACACTAGCTCATGCCATCTCTTCACTAATTGTGTAGATTAGTGATGCAAACACCCTAAACTAAATGGCTAATAGTAGAGGATGATGATATAGGAATATTGCTCACTTTGGATTTGGTTTTCTCACAATCTTTCATCACTTTGTCAAAAGCTAGAAAGCTTAAAAATGAGGAAGAAGAAGACGAAACTCAAGTGATGAAAGAATGAAACCGTTAAAGTTAAAATTGCAACCAAGGGTGAGTATATCATATATCTAACCCTTATAGAGAGTTAACCATTGTGTATGGTTAATGGTTGAGTTGATAAATATCTTAAGGAAAACAAAAGAGTGGACTAAGTCAATGGTTATCTTAAAGCTTATCCAAGCTTCCAACCATCAAAATATCTCCACTAATTTGTAATTACTTAAGAATAAATATTAACCCTAACATTAACCCTAACATAGTGTTAGTCTCATACATGTTGCATGTGTAACCTAGCATGACACAATAATATATATCATATATATATTATATGCTAAAAGAATAATATTAATATATATATATCACATATATATCAATGTATCAAAAAGTGAGAATAGAAATCTTATGTGAGCTGATATTAGTTAATGTAATTTAATATATCAAATATATAATTATAAATTAAATTATTAAATCAACTCTTGATTTAATAATCCGGCTATATGACATATAACCGACCAATATTTCATATCGCGAGAATAGAATACGGTATCACATATATAGGGTTACTAGGCACTCTAATAAGGTTCTACAGGGCATCAACCATGCCCGATTAAAATTTTAGCCAAGCTGAATAACCCTAAACAAGATCTTTGCTAGATAATTAGGGTAACACATGCAAGTAAATAACTTTTATCACTAAGTGAATACGAAATACAGCCTTTGTAGATCGGTCCTTCACTTCTAAAGCTCCTTGTTGTAGTCCCTTCGCTGCGATCATGGTTCTCCCGGGCTCTTGCATGGCTTCACGAGGCGAAAGAAGTGTCCTTGCTTGAAGTCTTCGTGGCCGAGAATGATCTACGTCGAGAGAATACCAACTCAAGCTACTACTTCACTAACTAGAGAATTAGTGAAGTAAACACCCTAAACTAAAGTGCTAGTCTAGTAGAGGATGGAGAAATAGGAAGTGGGTTCATTTTAGAATTTATTTTCTTACAATGTTTCTCACTTTGGATCAAACCCTAGAGAGCTTTTTAGCTCAAGGAAGAAGATGAAGAAATAAGAGAAAAAGATAATGATCAAGTGAGTGAGCTAACCATGGGTGAGTGAGTATCATATACTAACTCATGTAGAGACATAACCATGGCTAATCCAAATGGTTGGGTTAACAAAAATCTAAAGTAAAGACAAAGTTAGTGGACTTTGTCAAAGCAAAGCAAGTTTCTACAAGCTTCATGCTCTTTCCAAATCTCCACTAATTTTGTAATTACCTTAAATAATTATAATCCACCATAATAAATAGAATGGTGTATGTCTTACACACCCATGAATGATGTATCAACAACCATGATACAAAAAGAAAACACATTTTAATATATATCACATATATATTAAAGTTGTGCACATGTGAGAAAAATCCTTAAGTGAACAAATGTTAGTTAATGTAAATTAGTATATCAAATATACAATTATACACTAAATTATTAAATCAACACTTGACTTAATAATCCGGTTATATCTCATATAACCGACTAACATCCAATGCATCGACTTATCGAATCAACACTTGATTCGATAACCCGGCTATATCTCAAGTAACCGACCGATACAAAAAGTCGCGAGAATAGAATACGGTATCACATACACGCATTATTCTCAGTCCCGCACATATCACATATGCGCTCCTATTTCGTTTTGCCTGATCCAGTAAAACCTCTATGTAGGACTTTAAAGACTCGTCAATACGCCGGCAGTAGGTGATGATCATATCAAGCACCCACAAGCCGTCAGCGGTATTAGCTGGACGTAACTGCTACCCGGGTATTGAGCGATCAGAAGATCAGCAAGCAAGCCCGCTCCAACTCCTGTAATAAGCCTAACGGTAACACTTCTCGTACAGTCCGGTCTCCTCGTCTGATATGTCGCATATCTAGTCTAGGGTGGTAAACGTCAGACCCCAATAACCGATAAGTCGTGCCGATGTGAGGCTCATAACAGGTCGAGAAACTACTGGTAACACTTACCAGTAAATCTCTAAATCAGCCCTGGCCAGGGACTTCCCTGTTATGGCCAATCGAGCACAGCGCATCAACCCCCAATACCGGGAGAGACGAAACCCCTCCTATCGCTCATTGCCTCCATATGACTCGGGACTGTAGACAAAAACCACCATTTTGCATGCCCTCTTGGACGTGGTAAGGTGGAAATCAAAGCACAGTGGGAATCACACAAGACTCTATGACGATCTCGGGTCTACAGACTAACCTGCAGAAGTGTCACCAGAGAACTGCCATCTGACGTGAGGTATAATACCATCTGGCAGTTCTCGGCGAGTCTTTCTAGTGTACCCAGTCTCCACTGAGCACCCATATAACAACTCTGATGTCAAACACCAATGGATATGGGATCATCCATCGCCCATCTCATGGGTCGAGAAGCGTATATGTTAGTCTACTCTGGTATATCGATTGTTGGATATATGTATGCCCTAGAGGCCATTTTGTGATAGTGGATGTATCTGTACATGTATATATAT
Organism: Agapanthus africanus; assembly: GCA_030015575.1. NCBI lineage: Eukaryota > Viridiplantae > Streptophyta > Magnoliopsida > Asparagales > Amaryllidaceae > Agapanthus > Agapanthus africanus. The sequence continues at coordinate 125,009,529 of JASDDO010000004.1, read as the reverse complement.
TCAGTTTGCATTCTTGCTCGACATGATAGTATGCTATCTGGTTATTCTTTATCTGTCATGTTGATTTGATCATGCTTTTATTCATTCATACATGCTGATAAAGCCCTGAGGATATCGGCTTGACTACTCTGATTATGATGGAGATCATACTAGTGGGACATCTGTAGTCTATAAGCATATCCTGGAACGTCCCTAGTCGTAGGTATATCGAGACGGGGCATTGATATACCAGAGTAGACTAGCGTATATGATACTAGACCCATACGATGGGCGATGAATGTTCCCACATTCATCGATGTTTGACATCAAGATCATATACGGGTGCTCAGTGGTGACTGGGTACACTGGACGGACTCACCGAGAACTCCTATATGGAATTATATCTATCGTCAGATAGCAGTTCTCAGGTGACACTGGTACAGGTTAGTCTGTAGACCCAAGATCGTCATGGAGTCTTGTGTGTTCTCCCACTGCACTTTGATTGCCACCCTACCACGGCTCTACTGAGTCGTGCAAACAGGTGGCCGTTGGGTACAGTCCCGAGACACACGAAGACGATGAGCGATAGGAGGGGTTTCGTCTCTCCCGGTATTGGGAGTTGATGCTGTGCAGTGCCCGACTGGTTATAACAGCAAGTCCCTGGCCAGGGCTGCTGAGATTTGATGATAAGTGTTATCAGTAGTTTCTCGATCTGTTATAGACCATTCACCGACATGACTTATTGAGTTATTGGGGTCGACGTGACCATCCCTAGGCTCGATATGCAGCATATCTGACGAAGAGACCGGACTGTACGGTAGTGTTGCCGGATGGCTCGACGGGAGTTGTAGCAGGTTCGCTTGTTGTCTTCTGATCGCTCAATACCCGGGTGGCCGTTACGTTTAGCTGACCGCTTGCGGCTTGAGGGTACTTGATATGATCATTACCCTCTGCCGGCGTATTGACGAGTCTTAGAGTCCCACAGAGGAGTTACCCAGTCCAGGCGAAACGTTGTGGTGCGCATATGCGATATGCGCATGCACCCGATTGAAATGTGCGTATATGATACCGAACATTGATCGGGTGAACTGCTTTTGGTGGGGTCATATGAGATATGACCGGATTGATAAATCAAGTGTTGATTTATCATTTAACCATTAGTTTTCTCACTTAAAACCTTTTCTTGTATGATGGATGTGTTCATGCATGTGTGCTTTTCTTTCTTTCTTTCATGCTAGTTTTATGCACATGAAGATGTGCATACATGCACACATACATACACTCATCCATCATGGTTGTTAGCATATGGAAATGGTGGCAATATAAGACTCACACCATGGATTATATTATGGATTATTGTTTAATTTTGGATTTAAAAGAAAATGAAAAGGGGAAGGATAATCATTCATGCTTCTACATTCTTCCTTTGACCTAACCATGCTCAACTACCACAAACCTTTGGTTATCCTTCTCTTTATCATTCCAAACTAAAGTTAAATAATGTCTCCATCACTTTAACCATGGTTCATAGCATGAAGGAATAAAATATATATGGATATATTTCTTTTTCTTCACTAGAGTTAATCTTTTATCTCTTGTTAAAAATTGCCACCATCTTCTTCCTCTTGCTCTTTTGCTCTCTAGTTCTTTCTAGTGATCAAATACCACTCAAAGATAGGTTTTTGAAGTGAGAAACCTAACCACAACATCATTCTACACAAGCTTAGCCGCTTTGTTTAGAGTGTTCTCTTCGGTTTGTCGAAGTTGCGAGCTTGGACGGATATCTCCGTGGTGGATCGTCGTGGACACAAGGGGACATCAAAAGGACCTTCGTTCAACACCTTAGAGACCAAGGAGTCTAGCAAAGGGGAACTACAAAGGTTGTAGCCTTCAAACCCTAATCTTTTCTAGCTTAACGTTTAATAACCCTAATATTCTAGGATCGATCCATGTGTATGTTAGTTTAGCACCATAAAAATTAAAACTTTGGGTCATGTGATGCTTCAAAACTCTTCATAGGGTGCTATACTAACCTTTCATTGGTATCAGAGCCAGGTTAGAACATTAGGCGACGTTTTTACGAAGTGAAAACCCCGATCGGAAAAAAATACGATATTATGGGATGCTCTCTGGAAATTTTCTAAATTTTGACATTTTGCAGAATTAAAAATATGTAAAAAATAAAGCAGGGAAAAATAAGGATTACGGCAGAAAAATTATCCCATGAACAGTGTTTTTTGCCGCTGAAACGCGGCCTAAGCTTGCTTAGGCCGCGGTTCCGCGGCTTTATATGTGAATTAGTGGATAAGTTTTCTTTAGTAATTTTTGGTTCTGCATGTATAAATTTTTGGGTATTTTTAAACTGTATAAAGTTTTGAAAAATTCTGGAGATGTTTTTGGATTCGTCGATTCGATCGGGACTTTCATTTCGTAGCTTTTCCGGGTAAATTAGAAAGTATTGAAGTGTTTGAACGAGTATCATTTACTCACTATTCACGGGGTTTAAATAGTTTGGAAATACGTGCAAGTCTTTTTGCGGTGGTCCCTCTAGAAGACAACAAACCTTAACTCGATTATGTGACCGCCTCGAACTGCCCTTTGAACCCTAGGGTTTGGGGCAGTACGGCGTGCCACATGTGAGGCGTTGGCTTGACCCTTCTACGGCTGGACCGCCGCTACTGTGTCATGCTCCAGATTTTTTTTTTTAACCCTGCTCAAGTGTTGAGCTTTAGTGAATCTTGGGTGCTTGATTGTTCGTTCGAAAACTTTAATACTGTATGTTTGTCTGGAATGTGATACAATATGTGGAATTCATATAGTGTAGGCATGAAATACGAAATATGTGATATTTCGCATTTATGATGTCTAAAGAGAATCTGGATTCCAAATATTGTAGTTTTACACTTTCTTTTCTGTGACCGTAAGTGTAGTATGTTAGATATCGCCGGTTTCGTTGCTATACGTCAACGACAATTGGGCTATGCATACTTACTTACATTGATGATATATGATATTATGTGTTGCTGAGGTATGATGTGTAGGATTGTCGCGATCGAATAGCCGGGGGTTTTTTGTGAGATGAGAGTTTTGTATTTTCATTCATGTAAATTCAAATGTAATGTAAGATTCTTTTATTTGGGGCACTTCCAGGTTGCGGTTGTGTCACCAGTGTTGTATATTATTTACTTTTCCGCATTAGGATGGACCCAAGGAGGGGAGCACAGGTGACCGGGTTCTGGGGTTCAGTGGAAGGCCATCTCGAGGAGTCGAGACCGGGTCTCCTAAACTCCAGGATTGGTAGGGTCACTTGCCGCTCTCGTAAGGGTCCAGGGTGTGGGCTTGGCTATTCATCGCGACTGTGGAATCCGTATTTTCTATTCTGGCTAAATACTAAATACGGACGTCCTAGTATATCCCACGTTATATCTATATTTCTGCTGCCTGTGTTCTGTGATATCTGAGACGAATGACATATTATATATATGATATATAGTAGACGTTGCTTATGTTTTACACCCGCGCTAGTCCCGTCCCGGTATGCCGTTAGTTAAGTAACCTAACGGTGCATAACGGAACATTACGGCGAATGCGGATGGCATAAGCGTACGTGTTATTTTCGTTTCTTTTCTGTGATTGGCTTAAGGACTTAAATGATGGGATTACATTAATGTGATTAATGTAAAGAAAATAAACCTAAAAGATGTTGTAGAATCGGATTTAAAAACTACTCGGCTATTTATGAAAAAGCTACATTTCAAAACTGCGGAGCTTAAGCCACTCCTTTTGAAAACTGTTTGATTCTACAACGATATCAAGTTCAAAGCGTTAAAGATTTTCTTAAAAATCATTCGCAACCCTCCGTCATTTTAGGAAGTAGAGTACTTAGTATTCGTGCTACGTTTGTTGACTTTAGTTAAGGCGTAGTGTACGGTAGCTAAGTGATGTCTTCCTACAATGCATATGATGCAGATTAATTAGGATATTCCTGCGACTTTGTTGACCATAGTTAAGGGTCATATGGGTGGGTCTAATTGATCAAGAAATGACGGGTAGAACTTGACTGGTACTTATGATTTGTTGACCATAGTTAAGGTCATAAGTACTAGGGGTAAAAATTACATCAGGAATTTCAAGTGTTGAAATTTGCAATGAGATTGCATACCTTCCATGTGATGGTTGGATCCCGATCCCACTGTGGGCAATAGTTGCTCCTAGGAGAGTTTTACAGTTTACAATTAGCTAACTCATTAGGTGTCTAGAAAGGTGTTAACGGGGCTCCGCCTCTGTGAAAACGAGGTTTACTCTAATTAGGTCCGTGCGAAAGCACGGGGAACCTCCCTCAAAGTACCGACACTGGCCTGGCTGAACGGTTAGCGAAGTTGTAGACTGTAATTAATCCTGGCTAGTTTTTCTTTTTAAGGTTTGAAAGAAAACTTGATAAAAAGCAGTGAGAAACATCGATTAGACAAGATAATAAACCAATCTAATCTGTGCAAGAGCTTTCGCTGAGTGTATTCTTTTCTCTCTCTTAATGGCAGATACCAATGACTGGACTTAAGCTTCTACTAGATAAGAACAAACTGAATGGGACCAACTATAAAGACTGGCTGAGGAATCTAAAGATCGCCTTGACTTATGATAAAGTATCATATGTCCTCACGGCTTCAGCCCCGTCCGTCCCAGGCCCAAAGTCCTCAGTTGCGGACACTGAAGTCCGCAAGACATGGGACGCTGACTGTGCCACGGCAAAATGCCTCGCGCTTGCATCGATGGACAACACACATCAAAAGCAGCACGAGGACATAGACATTCACGGGATATTGCTCCATACAAAGGAGTTGTATGGGGAACAGTCCCGCGTATTACGATACGAAGCATCAAAGAAACTGTTTCAGATGCGGATGGCCCCTGGCACACCGGTAGCAGACCATGTTTTGAAGATGATAGCTCTTATAGAAGAGCTTGAGGGCCTCGGATGGACAATGGACAATGAACAATATATCGATATTATTCTGCAGTCCCTCCCCTCCACCTTTGCTCAGTTCATAGTGAACTTTAACATGCATGGCATGGAGAAGGAACTCCATGAACTCCTTAATATGTTAAGGAGTGCAGAGAGCACTATGAAGTCAGCAAAGACTCCCGTTATGACTATTGGACAGTCTTCTTCTTCTACCCCGAAAGCTAAGGCCAAGGGAAAGAAAAAGAAGAAACCCACTAATCCTAAGGGCGGAGTCAAAAAGGTGAAAGGAAAGGGAAAGTCCACAACTGGAGACCCGGGGAAAGGCGAGTGTTTTCATTGCCACAAGACAGGACATTGGAAGCGCAACTGCACGGAGTACCTAAGTCTCAAGAAGAAGCATGGTGATGCTTCTGCTTCTGGTGCGTTTGTGACTGAAAACTGTTTTTCTATAAACTCTGCTTCCTGGGTATTGGATACCGGTTCAGGTTCTCACATTTGCAATTCTATGTAGGGGCTGAGAAATAGCAAGGTTTTGAGGACTGGTGACCATACTCTCCGCGTTGGAATTGGTTCCAATGTACATACAGTCGCAGTGGGAGAGTATCACTTGGGGTTGCCATCTGGATGTATTTTGATTTTGAATCTATGTTATTTTTTACCAAGTATGCTATGTAATATAATATCCGTTTCTTTGTTGGACAATGAAGGGTATAATTTTGTATTGCAAAACAATGTTATGAATATTCACCTGAATCAAATGTTGGTTGGGTATGGTACACTTAATAACGGAATATATGTCCTAAATCAACACACAGTTTTCAGTATACAACACACTAATAAAAGAAAACTTTCAGAATTAAATGAAGCTTTTCTTTGGCACTGTAGACTTGGTCATATTAACGAAACAAGACTAAACAAGTTACACAAAGATGGATATTTAAATTCTTTTGAATATAAATCTTATGCGACTTGCCAGTCTTGTATCAAGGGTAAAATGACCAAAACTCCGTTTACCGGACACGGAGAAAGAGCTACTCAGCTCCTGGGCCTCATACATAGTGATGTATGTGGGCCTATGTCTACACAGGCTAGAGGCGGTTTTTCATACTTCATTACATTCACTGACGATTTCTCAAGATTCGGTCATGTATTTTTATTAAAGCACAAGTCCGACGCTTTCGAGAAATTCATTGAATATAAACAAGAAGTAGAAAAACAAACCGGCTTGAGTATTAAGATGCTTCGATCAGATCGAGGTGGAGAGTATCTCAGTACAGAATTTGCAAACTTCCTAAAAGAGAATGGGATTCTCTCTCAGCTCACTCCTCCTTACACACCACAGCACAACGGTGTGTCAGAACGACGGAATATGACCCTATTAGATATGGTCCGGTCCATGATGAGTGACGCTGAGTTACCAGTCTCGTTTTGGGGACATGCATTGGAGACTGCAGCGTTTCTGCTAAACAGGGTTCCAACCAAAGCCGTGTCTACCACGCTATATGAGAAATGGAATGGGAAGAGACCATCTCTTAAAAGAATTAAGATTTGGGGTTGCCCGGCCTATGTTAAAAAGCAGAATCCAGACAAACTCGAGACACGGTCAGTCATGTGTAACTTTGTGGGATATCCAAAGAATTCTTATGGATATCTGTTCTACCATAAAGAGGAACAAAAGGTGTTTGTTTCTCAGTATGCCACATTCTTGGAAAAAGAGTTTTTCACAGATAAAGATGATGGAAAGGTAGTAGATCTGGAAGAGGTTCTGGAGACACAAACTACAAATGACGATTTGGTTGAACCGGCTGTTGCAACAGAAACTGAAGAACCTCGGCCACTCCGTAGGTCTGGTAGGACTTCTCGCCCACCGGAGAGGTACTACGGTTTCCTCATTGATGGTGACAGAGAAGACTGTATCATGGAAGATGATGATCCTACCAGTTTTCAGCAAGCTATCACGAGTGGTGACTCTGTGAAGTGGCTGGATGCCATGAGATCCGAAATGGAGTCTATGTACACCAACAAAGTATGGACTTTGGACGTTGTACCCCCTGGGGTAAAACCTGTACGGTGCAAATGGATCTTTAAAAGAAAGATTGGTGTGGATGGGCAGGTAGAGACCTATAAGGCAAGACTTGTGGCGAAAGGTTTTCGTCAAAGACCAGGTTTGGACTATGACGAAACTTTTTCGCCCGTAGCCATGCTTAAATCCATTCGGATCCTACTTACTATTGCTGCTCACTACGACTATGAAATCTGGCAGATGGACGTTAAAACAGCATTTCTAAATGGAGATTTAGAAGAATGCGTTTATATGGATCAGCCAGAGGGCTTCATTGACAGTGGGAGCAGCGAGAAAGCATGTAGATTGCTTAAATCCATATATGGGTTAAAGCAGGCATCTCGGAGTTGGAACATCTGTTTCGATGATGTTATCAAAGAGTTTGTTTTCATCAAAAATCCAGATGAACCTTGTGTTTATAGGAAGGCTGTAGGAAGAGCTGTCACATTCCTCGTATTGTACAAGGATGACATTCTTCTGATAGCAAATGATATTCCTATGCTACAGTCGGTCAAATCATTCTTATCACTGAGGTTCTCCATGAAGGACCTGGGTGATGCCACATACATCCTGGGCATAAGGATCTATAGGGATAGATCCAAAAAGTTATTGGGATTGTCCCAAACCAGGTACATCAACACCATCCTAAAAAGGTTTAGTATGGAAGACTCCAAGCGGGGTGCCTTACCCGCTTGCCATGGAGTCACTCTCTCCAAGGATTCTTGTCCAAAGACCGATGAAGAGAGAGCTCGCATGAGCATTATACTTTATGCTTCGGCAGTAGGATCTATAATGTATGCGATGTTATGTACACGCCCAGATGTAGCTTATGCACTTAGTGTTGTAAGCAGGTATCAGTCCAACCCAGGGGAGAACCACTGGACAGCCGTGAAGAACATTCATAAGTACTTGCGAAGGACTAAAGAATTGTTCTTGGTGTATGGTAATACAGACCTCCAAATGGAGGCCTTTACCGATTCGAGCTTCCAGAGCGATAAGGATGACAGCAAATCTATCTCAGGGTTTGTATTTACCCTCAATGGAGGGGCGGTAAGTTGGAAGAGTTCCAAACAAGATACCGTTGCAGACTCTACGATGGAAGCTGAGTACATTGCTACAAATGATGCCGCCAAGGAAGCCGTCTGGATGAAGAAGTTTGTCTCGGAGCTAGGAATAGTTCCAACCATTATTGATCCAATACCTTTGTATTGTGACAATAATGGGGCAATGGCGTTAGCCAAGGAGACCAGATCCCATCAGCGGTCCAGACATATCCTGAGGCGCTTTCATTTGATCCGGGAAATTGTAGATCGCCGCGAGATCGAGATTAAGAGAGTTGACACAAAGAACAACGCCGCGGATCCACTCACCAAGGCCCTTCCTCAGCCACAGCATGAGCGACTTTTTGAGATGTTGGGTATGAGATACGCCAATAACTGGCCTTAGTGCAAGTGGGAGACTGTTGGATATATGTATGCCCTAGAGGCCATTATGTGATAGTGGATGTATCTGTACATGTATATATATTCAGTTTGCATTCTTGCTCGACATGATAGTATGCTATCTGGTTATTCTTTATCTGACATGTTGATTAGATCATACTTTTATTCATTCATACATGCTGATAAAGCCCTGAGGATATCGGCTTGACTACTCTGATTATGATGTGTAAGTGCACGGCGGCGCCCCGGCCGTCAATCCGACGGCCAAACGCGGAAACGGTGGTAAACTTAAAATTTTTGCGGACTTAGCAAACCGGCACCACCGCGCACTAAACCCTGGATCGTGCCATTAAACTAGTCTAAGCTAAGTAACAAGATGGGTTAGAGATGTACCGACTGATCCGAGTCCTCCGGTCTTCTTCTCCACTCCGATCTCCTCGCGGGATCTCCGGTCGTCTCCTCCTCGTCGGAAAGGGCACCACGAAGCCGGGTACTTTTACGGGCTCCCACCTCAATACCGAGGCAACTCGGGCGCGAAGCTGGCGAATCGACGCGTCCAAGATTTGCTGTAGGAATATAGTGTAGAGTGTATGTCTCACTTTGGGGTTGGTTGCCATAGATGGAGGAATGGTGTATAGAAAATTGGTGCTTTCAATTTTCTAGCAATGGAATGAGATGAAGAATGATATGCACAAAAATGAATCACTTTCATTTTTCTTCCTCTCTTCTCTTTTCTTCTTCTCTCTTTTCTAATGAAAAACCTCTCATCCCAATGAGAATGGTGGAGGAGGTAATATGAAGCATGAAGGAAGGTGAGTGTAGGGTAAAGCAAGTGGTGACCACATCAAGACATAATCATCATCAAACTTACATCAACCTCAAATCCAATCTTTTCACAATAAAGCATGAAATGATGAAGGAAAAGAATGGAATAAAAAGATGCTCTCATCTTACAAATAAACCCTCCACAAATGTAATTTGCAAAACTGCAAATTACCCCCTCCATCATAAAAGTCCGGCCGGGAAGGAACAAAGGAAAACCGGCCGGAACGGAATGCAAACTGGCAACTCCAGAAAACTGGTCCCGTAATAAATTACAGGAAAACCCCGATACTGTGCATACACACCCGCATCTGTATTCCGACCGGATACAAATGTAAAGAGACAAAATCTACACTGTACTAAACTAGGACCGGCTTAAACCAAAGCCGACTAGTAAAATCCGTCCGATCCTGATCCGTGCAATACCGCACGTATCTGATCGAACGCTGCCATATAACCATACGGCCACTAGTACAAAACTGTCCGATCCTGATCCGTGCAATACCGCATGTATCTGATCGGACCCTGCCATATCTCCATACGGCCTCTACAGCGTTTCGCCCGAAAGCTTGAGTAACTGAAAGTGTGGTGGACTCTAAAGACTCGTCAATACTATGGCTGTGGATTTAACCACTAGCACGTCAGAGGTATATGCCAATACGTGACGGGCCACCAGCTATTGACCAAAAGGGACGTCGATGAGGAAGCTCACCCCGACACCCAACTGAGCCTGTCAGTGACAATATCCGTACAGTCCGATCCGTTCGTCTATGAGCATCGCATGGCGGGCCTAGGGGGTTGGTAAAAGTCAGACCCCCAAAAGCGGTACAAGTCGTGTCGGAGTGTAGCCCAGAACACCTTGAGATACTACTGGAATACCTACCAGTAAATCTCCTGCCTTGGCCAAGGTCTTTGTGTAATGGCTCTCCTAGACACAGCGCGACCTCACCCCCAATACCGGGAGAGACGAACCCCCGAAGATCCGCTCACTGCCTCCATGTGGCTCGGGACTGTACCCAACTAAAACCTGTTTGCACGACTCCTTTGAGCCGTGGTAGGGTAGTAATCAAAGCACAGTGGGAACTCACACGAGACAAATGACGATCCCCAGGTCGATGAACTAACCTGTACACATGTCACCAGGGAACTGCTATCTGACGTCAGGTATAAGACCAACTAGCATGTTCCCGGCGAGTCCTGTCCGGTGTACTCATAACCCAATGAGCACCTGTATACATCTTAGGTGAACCAACTGACACCAGTGGCTTGTGAGACCGGCCACCGCCCCTCGTCGGGGTCTCGACTGTATACACTAGTCTACTCTGGAGTATCGATGCCCTGTCTCGAAACTCCTACGACTAGGGACCTTTTAAGGATGTGCTTATAGACTACCAGCTCCCACGTATATGATCGCCCTCATACTGCCGGTAGTCAAGCAAGAATCCTAGGGGCTCTATCAACGTGCAATAGTGACATGTCCGGTCACCTAAAGCAGTGCACGATGATAAAGATAAACCAGATAGCATACTATCATCTTGAGTAAGACTGTCCTACTGGGACATGTCCTCCCCTCAATCATTGCAATCACGTGCCTGTGATCCAATAATTGACTCTGAGGGCACCATCTCCAACAATCTCCCACTTGCACTCAAGGCTAATTATTGCGATGTCGCATACTCACAGCCCGTGTGATACCGAACACCCAACTCCTCTACTTGTCAGTCTCACAAAGCTCGTTTGTGAAACTATTGCGTTCGAGGAATAGCCTCAGTGAGTGGATCCGCTCTGGTGTTTCTTTCTATGTCTCTCTATATCTCAAGTTCGCGGAGAAAGCCATCTCCCGAAATGAGCAATACCTGTCTTAGAATGTCTGGATGTCTGATGGGACCTAGCTCATAAATGAACTCCAAATCCAAAATTCTTAGACTGTATTGTCAACTGAACTTAATCAGTATCCTGCGCCATGCCACCCTCAGTATCACCTTGGACCATCTGTCCAAAATACTGCCCCTCGTCAGAGGGAAAACTATAACTCTGACAACCTCCTTGTCGTCCAGGTCACCTTGGAAGCCTGGAATGATAACTGTCTCTCGAATGAGGCTGTCGTTATCATATCCCTAGAACATCCACTTATGTTCTAAAACTGCTTCCGATTGTTTCTCCAGGATTGGATAAATATCAACTTATTGCATCTACTGCAAGAAAAACATCTGGTGTGGTACTTGACATCTCATGATTGACTCAATTGCCTAAGCAAGTGATTTGCCAATCATGTGTATCCCTCTCCCCTTTAGTCTGTAAGACACCTTTAGAGAGGGTGACTCCATTACCTGCAGGTACACCACCATGCCAGGAGTCGTCCATTCTAAATACTCATAGAATGCTGTCAAGGTACCCAGATTAGGAAACCACCCAAATCTAGATCTAAAACCATAGATCTAGTAACCAGTATGTCTGATATAATATCCAAGTCCTTTGTGGAGAAACCACTGTGTGACGACCAAAGTATAACCGATCGTAGTATAGGAATATCACTTCCTACTACCTTCTCAACAGATCCATCCCCTATTCTGATGACGTCAAACCTATGACTGTCACATCAGAAATAGATGATCTATCTCCGCTACATCTGCTTTAGTCTATAAATAGACATAAGCCTGATGTCCACCAATGCTTCCGCTGCTCCCACTGACTACGACAACCCTCTGGCAGAGTCATACAGACGTGCACTTCTAAAGCTAGTTTAGAACGACGCTATACTCATCCTCCTGCCGGGTCTCGCAGCCTGGAACAACAACAATGGCAAGTGTGGGTAAACAAGAACTTCCCTGTCACCGTCCTTGAGGCTACCGGAGTACCTCTCGGGTGCCTGAAGTTACCCACCTTATCTGCGGAGTGGCCAATGGAATGTCAAATCAGATTGAATCTTTAGGTTCCTTATCAAATCTTCAGTAATCGTTTGCGGTTCTGGAATCACTTCCAGTTCTACCATACTCCCACTGCTGTTTTTGAAAAAATCCATTTTTAATAAAACTGTGGCGAGTCTTGAACAATATTTCTATTGATCTCCCAGATGGTAGAAAGTCAACCCTCGTCATAGCCTGGGTCAACCCACAAACAGCCATTACAGAAACGTGCCTTGAGTTATCCAGAGTCTGGTTTTAATCATAAGCCGGACAACTCCCCGTACCTTAACAATGTTAAGATATGAACTGTACTATATCCAATATAGAACCAGAGGCACTGATTTAATTGAACCAGATTCAAATCATGCAACTATCTCCAATGCATGTCAACTAAATGGAAGGAGGCCGATCAGCGTTACTCAACTTAGGAATGCTTCCAATTATGAGTAACCTGAAAGAGAAGCAATTTCTCTTTGTCATTACTATCAACTGAATACCATACACAAGTATCTACATCATCGATCCCTTTGAAGAATCCCGATACTTGCTACACCTGGTTCTCTACTCTTATTCAAATACCTATAACTCCTCAAAACTTAGACCCTGTGTTTCTACGAAACACATGTCTAAGAACTAGAGAAGTTAAAAAGTAAACAGAACATAGTATGAGGACCAACCCCTCTGTCCTAATGGACACTGGACAACATACAATACTCTGTATAAGTCCGCTGAGTCTAACAACTCTTTCACTATGTGTCGTAGGTTGAAAACTGTACTTATGGTTAAGAAGAATTACACCGCTGTTCAATGCTCCTTACCTAACCATCCACTGATATAGGTAAATGTCATCAACATAATATCAAAAGGTATATCTCACTCTATGAAAATAGACGTACAGATATATCAATTTGAAATTGGTGCACAACAGCGGATATTCAAAATCAAATATTTGCCGACCGGCAAACAACCCAGGTGGCATCCTCAAATATCACCAATTACAACGAATCCCGATATAATGAGGATGATCACCCAATTCCCAATAACTTACTCCCACTCATCATCTGAAAAACCATACAGATGTGAGAATCATACCTGGTAAATACATACCCTGGAGTAAGTGTCTAATCGGGAAATCAGTTTTCTTTTAACAGTACACAGTGAACCTGAAACATTGAAATGTTTCGTTGGGGTTTCCTGGTATTCCTAATAATGCCTCTACCATTATCCAGATTCACAACTATAACCGTATAATTCTTTGCCACCTCTCCAAATCCCTTCATATGTCTTTAGTCATTACCTTCTGCACACCCCTTTAGGCCAATTGGTTTTCTTCCTTCCCTACCGTTCGGCACCAGCCTATGGTTTGGAAGAAGACTATCCAAAAAGCATAAAGGGTGTACTGTCCTAATCCTAGGAGCACTCGCAACGCGAGAGAAGGTGAAGATAAAAGACACCTGAATGTACTTTATTCCAATTTCTCCTGAACCAGGATCCATCCCCAAACTGGAACAAGTTCCTTTCGAGTTCGTATATAACCATACGATGGATTATCCAGTAAAATGGGATCTTCGTAGTGATACGGAGTGCCCTGGAGAAATACAAAGGTGATTTAGGATTGGCGAAGAAATACTTGGTTTGGTCGTGAATAGCAGTCGCAATTTACTTTGCCCTCTCACTAATCCCTTTCTTTGTCTTAACTCAATACCTTCTGTACACCGTTTAGGCTAACTGGTTTTCTTCATTCCCTACCGGTCGGCACCAGCCTATGGTTTGGAAGAAGACTATCCAATTTGCGTAATAGGTGTACTACTCCTAAACCAAGGAGTACTCGTAACTTGAGAGGAAGCAAAAAGGAAAAGACAACTGAATAATCCTATCCGTTTTCTCCAGAACCAGAAACCATCCTCGAATTCCTTCGAGTTCGTATCTAACCATACGATGGTTTTGTCCAATGGAAGTGGACGTTCGCAGTAATACGAGGTGTCCTGGAGAAAAGGGTAAAAGTAGGAGTGGCAATGAGGTCTGCAACTCTGACAATCCAAAAGCCAGTGTTAAGAAGGTTCGGTCAACTTGGTCTCTGAGTCGTAGTCTTAGGGTCGGGTCAATGGTCGCTGCCAGAGAGAGAGAAAAGAAACACTCAGCGTGCACTCTAACCTAGATCAGAATGGTTGTCACTTTTTCTAATCAGGAAACCTCCCACTGTACCTCAAATTCTTCTCCAAACCAGAAAGAAGAATTAGTCTGGGTCACCCGAGGAGTAAACCAACTCATCAGTGGGAATCGGGATCCAACTCTCATCGCATGATAACGTGACGGAATCCGCTCACGGTATCACACTCCAGAAGGTATGCGCATATCTGGCAAGTTTCAGTTCTTTTAAAACTCCCGATGTGATTTCTGCCCCATGCTCTTATGACCTTGGCGTGAGGTCAAAATATCATAAGTCACATGTCAAGTTCTACCCGTCATTATCCAGGTTAATTTGAATCCACCCGTACATACCCTTGACGTAGGCCAAAATAGTAGTACGACTGTCCCAAACCAACGCATCTATCTATGCAACAGATAAATACCCGGCAGCTACCAATCACTATGCCTTGGCGTGAGGTCAAAATACATAGCTTGAATACTACCGAATATTTAACTGAAATGACGGAGGGCTACGAACGGTTTCTGGCGAAAACCTTTAACGTAATGAACTTGATATCGTTGAAGGAACGGATAGCTTTTTATAAAATATAGTGACGAAAACCTTTACTAACGAGGTCACTCCCGGTGAAGGGATCTCGGCTCTTTCCCCGTAGAATGGGGTGCAGGATATTCCAAATGAATACCACGTTGCAAAGCAAAAGTAATCGGCTATAGTGAAGTTAATGCCCTGACGCAAACTTCTGTCCAAGGGGTCACTCCCGGTGAAGGGATCTCGGCCCTTGCCTCGTCGACTGAGGAGCAGGATATTCCAAATGAATACCACGATGCAAAACAAAAGTGAACGTCCTTGCAATAACAGCTTTTTGAAAAGTGTTCCAACAACATCAGAATAGGTTTGTTTATCTTGCATTGATCCGAATCAACGCATTCCCATCAATTAATCACACCACAAAGAACGAAAATATACTGACGTACGTATATGCCATCCGCATTCGCCACTGGGTCCCGTCATCACTCGTTAGGTTAGCTTACTAACGACAGAGCGGGGACTGGACTAGCGCGGATGAAAAACATATACAACATCTACTAATATATATACCAATATATTATATTTCGCTCAAGGCGTGAAAAGAAATGCAACATCACAGAAATGTACAGCATCACAGAACAATACAGATATCTGGGATCCCCGGGTTTCACAGAGCCACTACTGAAACCCGACGTTCCCCTGGTCGTGTGGATAGCCTGTGCAATGAAATCCTAGACCCCTACGGGCGCGGCAAGTCACCCGCCAAAACCAGAAGCGAGGCAGCCCCCTTCAGCTCCGTGAATGGACCACCCAGCACTCCACGGAATCCGGCAACTTGGGCACCCCTCCTGGGTCAACCTGTACCCCCTACGAGTGCGGCGAATGGCCCGCCAATTCTAGAGTGAAGCCCCCTCCGTCCCAATGCCATGAGATGCGGGCTTGTTGCCCTCTAGAACCCGGCCATCCGTGCACCCCACCGCGGGGTAATCCTAGTACAGAATGTAAAATATACATACACCGGGTACATCGACCGCAACCAGGTCGTGCCCCCAAAATAATAATACAAACAGGCAGTGACGGCAGTCCACATGTCGGACGCTCGCCCCGCAATATCAAATGTACATAATACCACAACACTGTACTAGCATTGCATCCAGGCTATCCCCCACGACCGATCCGCAACATCACAGCATAAACATAGAACATCAACGTGAAAGCCACGTTCGCAAATCCGTCTAACCGGGCTATAGCAGTTAGACCGGATTTACCGATCGAGTGACATTCACGGTCGCAGATATAATGTAAATACTGTGAAAAATGTGTTTAAAATTTTCCGATTGATCAAAAATTAACAAGTGGGCCCCCAATCAAAAACTGTAGCACTCACAGAAAACCTGGGCCCAATTTTAATATTCCAAAACCCATATTATAAGCCCAGAAAGCCTCTGTAAAAAATTGGTGTAGTGATCTCCACAGTGTGCGGAGGAAGGGCGGCGGAATGGGGGTTTGTGCGGCGGTTCCGCGCTCGCACTGTGGAATCACTTCATCAAAATTTTACAGAGTTCTTAGATTTTCCAGTACATCAATATTATACAACCTGAAAAATTTTTCGAGACCAAAATATTTCAACAGAAAACTGTCGTGACAAAATACGGGTTTTTGGACATTTCGATCGATCGGAACTGAAAAACACATTACACAAAGCGAGACTATGTTAATGGCGAGGCTCTGATACCACTGTAAGTGCACGGCGGCGCCCCGGCCGTCAATCCGACGGCCAAACGCGGAAACGGTGGTAAACTTAAAATTTTTGCGGACTTAGCAAACCGGCACCACCGCGCACTAAACCCCAGATCGTGCTATTAAACTAGTCTAAGCTAAGTAACAAGATGGGTTAGAGATGTACCGACTGATCCGAGTCCTCCGGTCTTCATCTCCACTCCGATCTCCTCGCGGGATCTCCGGTCGTCTCCTCCTCGTCGGAAAGGGCACCACGAAGCCGGGTACTTTTACGGGCTCCCACCTCAATACCGAGGCAACTCGGGCGCGAAGCTGGCGAATCGATGCGTCCAAGATTTGCTGTAGGAATATAGTGTAGAGTGTATGTCTCACTTTGGGGTTGGTTGCCATAGATGGAGGAATGGTGTATAGAAAATTGGTGCTTTCAATTTTCTAGCAATGGAATGAGATGAAGAATGATATGCACAAAAATGAATCACTCTCATTTTTCTTCCTCTCTTCTCTTTTCTTCTTCTCTCTTTTCTAATGAAAAACCTCTCATCCCAATGAGAATGGTGGAGGAGGTAATATGAAGCATGAAGGAAGGTGAGTGTAGGGTAAAGCAAGTGGTGACCACATCAAGACATAATCATCATCAAACTTACATCAACCTCAAATCCAATCTTTTCACAATAAAGCATGAAATGATGAAGGAAAAGAATGGAATAAAAAGATGCTCTCATCTTACAAATAAACCCTCCACAAATGTAATTTGCAAAACTGCAAATTACCCCCTCCATCATAAAAGTCCGGCCGGGAAAGAACAAAGGAAAACCGGCCGGAACGGAATGCAAACTGGCAACTCCAGAAAACTGGTCCCGTAATAAATTACAGGAAAACCCCGATACTGTGCATACACACCCGCATCTGTATTCCGACCGGATACAAATGCAAAGAGACAAAATCTACACTGTACTAAACTAGGACCGGCTTAAACCAAAGCCGACTAGTAAAATCCGTCCGATCCTGATCCGTGTAATACCGCACGTATCTGATCGAACGCTGCCATATAACCATACGGCCACTAGTACAAAACTGTCCGATCCTGATCCGTGCAATACCGCACGTATCTGATCGGACCCTGCCATATCTCCATACGGCCTCTACAGCGTTTCGCCCGAAAGCTTGAGTAACTGAAAGTGTGGTGGACTCTAAAGACTCGTCAATACTATGGCTGTGGATTTAACCACTAGCACGTCAGAGGTATAAGCCAATACATGACGGGCCACCAGCTATTGACCAAAAGGGACGTCGATGAGGAAGCTCACCCCGACACCCAACTGAGCCTGTCAGTGACAATATCCGTACAGTCCGGTCCGTTCGTCTATGAGCATCGCATGGCGGGCCTAGGGGGTTGGTAAAAGTCAGACCCCCAAAAGTGGTACAAGTCGTGTCGGAGTGTAGCCCAGAACACCCTGAGATACTACTGGAATACCTACCAGTAAATCTCCTGCCTTGGCCAAGGTCTTTGTGTAATGGCTCTCCTAGACACAGCGCGACCTCACCCCCAATACCGGGAGAGACGAACCCCCGAAGATCCGCTCACTGCCTCCATGTGGCTCGGGACTGTACCCAACTAAAACCTGTTTGCACGACTCCTTTGAGCCGTGGTAGGGTAGTAATCAAAGCACAGTGGGAACTCACACGAGACAAATGACGATCCCCAGGTCGATGAACTAACCTGTACACATGTCACCAGGGAACTGCTATCTGACGTCAGGTATAAGACCAACTAGCATGTTCCCGGCGAGTCCTGTCCGGTGTACTCATAACCCAATGAGCACCTGTATACATCTTAGGTGAACCAACTGACACCAGTGGCTTGTGAGACCGGCCACCGCCCCTCGTCGGGGTCTCGACTGTATACACTAGTCTACTCTGGAGTATCGATGCCCTGTCTCGAAACTCCTACGACTAGGGACCTTTTAAGGATGTGCTTATAGACTACCGGCTCCCACGTATATGATCGCCCTCATATTGCCGGTAGTCAAGCAAGAATCCTAGGGGCTCTATCAACGTGCAATAGTGACATGTCCGGTCACCTAAAGCAGTGCACGATGATAAAGGTAAACCAGATAGCATACTATCATCTTGAGTAAGACTGTCCTACTGGGACATGTCCTCCCCTCAATCATTGCAATCACGTGCCTGTGATCCAATAATTGACTCTGAGGGCACCATCTCCAACATGATGGAGATCATACTAGTGGGACATCTGTAGTCTATAAGCATATCCTGGAACGTCCGTAGTCGTAGGTATATCGAGACGGGGCATTGATATACCAGAGTAGACTAGCGTATATGATACTAGACCTATACGATGGGCGATGAATGTTCCCACATTCATCGATGTTTGACATCAAGATCATATACGGGTGCTCAGTGGTGACTGGGTACACTGGACGGACTCACCGAGAACTCCTATATGGAATTATATCTATCGCCGGATAGCAGTTCTCAGGTGACACTGGTACAGGTTAGTCTGTAGACCCGAGATCGTCATGGAGTCTTGTGTGTTCTCCCACTGCACTTTGATTGCCACCCTACCACGGCTCTACTGAGTCGTGCAAACAGATGGCCGTTGGGTACAGTCCCGAGACACACGAAGACGATGAGCGATAGGAGGGGTTTCGTCTCTCCAGGTATTGGGAGTTGATGCTGTGCAGTGCCCGACTGGTTATAACAGCAAGTCTCTGGCCAGGGCTGCTGAGATTTGCTGATAAGTGTTATCAGTAGTTTCTCGATCTGTTATAGACCATTCACCGACACGACTTATTGAGTTATTGGGGTCGACGTGACCATCCCTTGGCTCGATATGCAGCATATCTGACGAAGAGACCAGTACGGTTGTGTTGCCGGATGGCTCGACGGGAGTTGTAGCAGGTTCGCTTGTTGTATTATGATCGCTCAATACCCGGGTGGCCGTTACGTTTAGCTGACCGCTTGCGGCTTGAGGGTACTTGATATGATCATTACCCTCTGCCGGCGTATTGACGAGTCTTAGAGTCCCACAGAGGAGTTACCCAGTCCAGGAGAAACGTTTTGGTGCGCATATGCGATATGCGCATGCACCCGATTGAAATGTGCGTATATGATACCGAACATTGATCTGGTGAACTGCTTTTGGTGGGGTCATATGAGATATGACCGGATTGATAAATCAAGTGTTGATTTATCATTTAACCATTAGTTTTCTCACTTAAAACCTTTTCTTGGATGATGGATGTGTGCATGCATGTGTGCTTTTCTTTCTTTCTTTCATGCTAGTTTTATGCACATGAAGATGTGCATACATGCACACATACATACACTCATCCATCATGGTTGTTAGCATATGGAAATGGTGGCAATATAAGACTCACACCATGGATTATATTATGGATTATTGTTTAATTTTGGATTTAATAGAAAATGAAAAAGGGAAGGATAATCATTCATGCTTCTACATTCTTCCTTTGACCTAACCATGCTCAACTACCACTAACCTTTGGTTATCCTTCTCTTTATCATTCCAAACTAAAGTTAAATAATGTCTCCATCACTTTAACCATGGTTCATAGCATGAAGGAATAAAATATATATGGATATATTTCTTTTTCTTCACTAGAGTTAATCTTTTATCTCTTGTTAAAAATTGCCACCATCTTCTTCCTCTTGCTCTTTTGCTCTCTAGTTCTTTCTAGTGATCAAATACCACTCAAAGATAGGTTTTTGAAGTGAGAAACCTAACCACAACATCATTCTACACAAGCTTAGCCGCTTTGTTTAGAGTGTTCTCTTCGGTTTGTCAAAGTTGCGAACTTGGACGGATATCTCCGTGGTGGATCGTCGTGGACACAAGGGGACATCAAAAGGACCTTCGTTCAACACCTTAGAGACCAAGGAGTCTAGCAAAGGGGAACTACAAAGGTTGTAGCCTTCAAACCCTAATCTTTTCTAGCTTAACGTTTAATAACCCTAATATTCTAGGATCGATCCATGTGTATGTTAGTTTAGCACCATAAAAATTAAAACTTTGGGTCATGTGATACTTCAAAACTCTTCATAGGGTGCTATACTAACCTTTCATCGATGCCCTGTCTCGATACACCTACGACTAGGAGCATTAAAGGATGTACTTATGGACTACTCTGTCCCCACTAGTATGATCTGCATCATAGTTCAAGTAGTCAAGTACACATCCTAAGGGCTTTACCAACATGTAACTATAAGACAGCATCAAGAGATAAGTATACATGTTAAGATAAAGAGCAACCAGATAACAAACTATCATATAGACCAAGAAAGTCCTCTCTATATATGTCCAAGCATCCAATATAATATACATCATCTGTACAATACTGGCCTCTAGGGCATACATATAACTAACAATCTCCCACGTGCACTAGAGCCAGCTGATGTAGTATCGCATACCAAGCATCCCGAAGAGTCTCTCAAACTGTATCTGGGGAATGGCCTTCGTGAGTGGATCCGCTGTGTTGTTCTTCGTGTCAACCCTCCGGACCTCGATCTCCCGGCAATCAACTATCTCCCGGATCAGTTGATACCTCCTCAGAATATGCCTGGATCGCTGATGGGACCTGGGTTCCTTGGCCAAAGCCACCGCTCCATTGTTATCACAATACAAAGGTATTAGATGCTCAATGGATGGAAACACTCCAAGTTCAGTAATGAACTTCTTGATCCAGACAGCCTCTTTGGCAGCGATGTATTCAGCCTCCATCGTCGAGTCTGCCACGGTTTCCAGCTTGGAACTCTTCCAGCTAACAGCCCCTCCGTAAAGGGTAAAGACAAATCCCAAGAGCGACTTAGAGTCGTCCTTATCACTCTAGAAGCTTGAATCGGTAAAGGACTCCACTTGGAGTTCTCCGTTACCATACACCAAGAGCATCTCTTTAGTCCTTCGTAAGTACTTGAGAATTCTCTTCACAGCTGTCCAGTGACTCTCTCCAGGATCAGCTTGATACCTACTCACTACACTTAGTGAGTGTGCTAGATCGGGTCTGGTACATAGCATCGCGTAAATGATAGAGCCTACAGCCGAAGCATAGGGTATCCCTTGCATGCGAGCTCTCTCCAAATCAGTCTTGGGAGACATCTCTTTGGAGAGAGTTAGTCCAGAGATCGTGGGTAAGTTCCCACGCTTGGATTCTTCCATACTAAACCTCTTTAGTATGGTGTCAATGTACCTGGATTGGGACAATCCCAATAACCTTTTAGATCTATCTCTATAGATCATAATTCCCAGCATGCAGGAGGCATCACCTTGATCTTTCATTGAGAATCTTTGTGATAAGAAGAGCTTGACCGATTGCAGCATAGGAATGTCATTTCCTATCAAGAGTATGTCGTCCACGTATAATACGAGGAAGACAACCTTACTCTCTGCCACCTTCTTGTAGATACAAGGTTCATCTACGTTTTTGACGAAATCAAACTCTTTGATAACGACGTCAAAGCAGATGTTCCAACTCCGTGATGCTTGCTTTAATCCATAAATGGATTTAAGCAACTTGCACACCTTCCCGCTGCTCCCACTAGCTACGAAGCCCTCTGGCTGAGTCATGTACATGCACTCTTCTAAATCGCCGTTTAGAAAGGCGGTCTTAACATCCATTTGCCAGATTTCGTAGTCATGATATGCAGCGATGGCAAGCATGATCCGGATGGATTTAAGCATAGCCACTGGTGAAGAGGTTTCGTCATAGTCCACACCTGGTCTTTGACGAAAGCCCATTGCAACAAGTCTAGCTTTGAAAGTCTCCACTTTCCTATCTACACTAAGTTCTTTCTTGAAGATCCACTTGCTCCCAATGGGTTTTACCCCTTCAGGAGCATCTTCCAAAGTCCATACTTTGTTGGTGTACATGGATTCCATCTCGGACCGCATTGTATCTAGCCATTTCACTGAGTCCCCACTCGTTATGGCCTGCTCGAAGCTAGTTGGGTCATCATTAACCATGATGCAATCCTCGCTCCCACCATCCATAAGAAAACCGTAGTATCTCTCAGGTGGGTGAGGAACCCTACTAGATCGGCGGAGAGGCTGAGGTTCGTTGGGAACTACCGAATCTTCTGGTTCCACTAAATCTTCAGTTGCAGTTTGTGTATCTGGAACCTCTTCCAGCTCTACCACTTTGCCAATAATTTCTTTTATAGGAAATTCCTTTTCTAAAAAGGTGGCATGTTGAGCAACAAACACCTTTTGTTCCTAACTGTGGTAGAAAAAATACTCATATGAATTCTTTGGATATCCTACAAACATGCAAAGAACTGACCGTGCCTCGAGTTTGTCCGGATTTTTTCTTTTGACATAGGCCGGACAACCCCATATCTTAACTCGTTTAAGATATGGCATCTTCCCACTCCATATCTCATATGGTGTGGTAGGTACAGATTTAGATGGAACTTGATTCAATAGGTATGTTGCTGTCTCCAGCGCATACCCCTAAAAGGAAATAGGTAACTCAGTTGTGCTCATCATAGAGCGCACCATATCTAATAGGGTGCGGTTCCTCCGTTCTGATACACCGTTGTGCTGTGGTGTATATGGAGGAGTCAGCTGAGAGAGAATCCCATTCTCTTTTAGAAAGTCCAGGAATTCATTGCTCAAGTATTCTCCTCCTCGATCAGATCGAAGGATTTTAATACTTTTCCCGGTTTGGTTCTCGACTTCTTGTTTACATTCTCTAAATTTCTCAAAAGCTTCTGATTTGTGTTTCATCAGGAACACATACCCGAATCTAGAGAGATCGTCAGTGAATGTAATGAAGTACGAAGAACCATCCCTGGCATGTGTAGACATGGGACCGCATACATCACCATGTACCAGTCCTAAGAGTTTCGTAACTCTTTCTCCGTGTCCCGTAAATGGAGTTTTGGTCATCTTTCCTTTGAGACATGACTGGCAAGTATCATAAGATGAAAATTCAAAGGGATTCAAATATCTATCCTTATGCAACTTAGCTAGCCGTGTCGCATTGATGTGACCTAGTCTACAATGCACAAGAAGGATGCGTTCAATTCTGAACTCTTCCTCTTGTGTGTGTTTTGTACATTAAGGACTGTAGTTTGATTGAGAACGTATATGCCATTAAATAACGAACCTGATCCAATCAACTTTTGATTCAGGAATATGTTCATAACATCATCCTGTACTACAAAATTATATCCTTCTTTGCTCAATAAAGAAACTGATATAAGATTGCATATCAGGGTCGGAATGTAATAGCATTCATTCAGAACCAATGTATTGCCATTTGGTAACACAAGGTGATATTCGCCATCTGCTTTGGCTGCAACATTTGCACCATTCCCTACTCTTACGGAATGATCACCCTCTCCCAGTTCTCTACCTTTACATAGCCCATGTAACATATTACATATATGGGATCCTGATCCGGTATCTAATACCCAGGACGTTGAGTGAACTGAGAAACAGTTCTCTGTAATGAACACACCGGAAGAAAATGCATCAACATGTACTTTCTTCATTCGGGTGGCAAGGGAATCTTGGTATTGCCCTATATCCTGTTCAGTCCTATAACTCTTATAAGAAAGAACGGAACCAACGTTCCCCAGCACAGTATAACATGCGGGTTCGGTCAATACATCCATATTATTATCTTGATTAAGGCATGATATGGTCTCTACCTGGAGAGAAAGAGAAGAAAAACACTTTAGCGTATGCTCTTGCAAGATCAGATTGGTTATTATTTTATTTAATCAGTATGGCTCCCACTGTTTTTTATCAAATCTTCCTTCAAACCCAAAAAGAAAAGACTAGACGGGATTAATTACACCCTACAATTTCGCCAATCTTTCAGCCAGGCCAGTGTCGGTACTTTGAGGGAGGTTCCCCGTGCTTTCACACGGACCTAATTAAAGTAAACCTCATTTTCCCAGAGGCGTAACCCCGTTGACACCTTTCTAGACACCTACTTGATCGGCTAATTGTCCTGTGTAAAACTCTCCCAGGAGTAACAATTACTCGCAGTGGGTATCGGGATCCAACTATCTCATAGAAGGTATACAATCTCATTGCAAATTACAACACTTGAAATTCCCGATAATATTTGCCCCAAACGATCTATGACCTTGACAAGGTCAACAAACCATAGACTGTAAGTCAAGTTCAACCCGTCATTTCTTGATTGAATTAAACCCACCCGCACGACCCTTGATAAGGTCAACAAGACCGTACGACTACCCTAATCCAATCTGCATCATATGCATAAACAGATAAATACTGGTCAGCTACCGCACAATACGCCTTGATAAGGTCAACAAACGCAGCACGAATACTAAGCAGGACTTATCTGAAATGACGGAGGGCTACGACAGGTTTTTCTGAAAACCTATTGTGTAATGAACTTGATATCGTTGTAGAATCGAGTGAATTTTGAAATGGAGTGATTTTGAGTCTTTCATAAGTTTTGCTAAAGAGGTCATTCCCGGTGAAGGGATCTCGGCTCTTTCCTTATGGAATAAGGTGCAGGATATATCATATATATCGCTATGCAAAGCAAAAACACCAAAAGCAATCAAAAGACAAACCGAGTGTTGTAGCATCTACCAGTTTTGCTAAAGAGGTCACTCCCGGTGAAGGGATCTCGGCCCTTTCCTCATCGAATAAGGTGCAGGATATATCATATATATCGCTATGCAAAGAAAAAACTGTAGCCACCCTTTTTTTTTTGGAAAATTTGATTCTACAACATATTTTAGGTTTCTTTTCTTTCATTAATCACATTAATGAAGTCCCATCATTTAAGTCACCTAAACATCACAGATAAATACAACGTACACTTATGCCATCCGCATTCGCCTCGATGTCCCCTCGTGCACCGTTAGGTTAGGTAACTAACAGCAGAGCGGGGCAGGGCTAGCGCGGGTGTAAAACATAAGTAACGTCTATATAATATATCATATATACTATATACAGTATCTATCACAACATATCAAATGATCACATCACAGATATCTCAGCAGAAGAAACTTATGAAACATTGGATATACTAGGACGTCCGTGTTTTATTTTGAGCCTCTATAAAACACGGATTCCACGGTCGCGATGAATATCCAAACCCACATCCCTAGACCCCTACGAGAGCGGCAAGCAACCCTACCAATTCTAGAGTTAGGAGACCCGGACTCGACTCCTCGAGTTGGTCTCCCACTGGACTCTAGAACCCGGTTACTTGTGCTCTCCTCCTTGGGTCTGTCCTAGTGCGGAAAAGTAAATAATATACAAATGGTGGCATCAACCTCATCCCAGAAGTGCCCCAATAAAAGAATATTACATACATTTAATTTTACACGAATGAAAATAAAAACTCCCATCTCACATAAAACCCCCGGCTATTCAAAAACGCGACGATCCAATATAACATATCCAGCAACACATAACATCACATGTCATCAACGTAAGTAAATATGCGCATCCCAATCGTCGTTGACATATAGCAACGAAACCGGCGTTATCACATATTAGACTTACGGTCGCAGAAAAGAAAGTGTAAAACTACAACATTTGGAATCCACAATCTCTTTAGACATCTTAAATCCGAAATATCACATACTTCGCATTTCATGCCTAACTATATGAATTCCACATATTACTTCACATTCCAGATAAATAGACAGTATTAAACTTTCCGATCGAATAATCAAATACCCAAGATTTCCTTAATAGCTCAACACTTGAGCGGAGTTCAAAAATTCCAGAATACGTCACAGTAGCAACGGTCCAGCCGTAGAAGGGTCAAGCCAACGCCTCACATGTGGCACGCCATACTGCCCCAAACCCTAAGGTTTAGAGGCGGTTCAGACGGTCGCATAATCGAGTTAAGGTTTGTGTTCTTCTAGAGGGTCCATCGCGTTACTTGCACGTTTTTCCGAAAGATTTAAACTCAAGAAAAATTCAACACTTGAAAGTTTTTCGTGCCGGGAAAAACAAGTTAATGATATCCGTTCGAACATTTTAATACTTTCTAAATTATCCGGAAAACATAACGAAATAAAATTTTCCGATCGAATCAACGAATACAAAATAAACCCCAGAACACTCAACACTTGAGTCAGATAAAAAATACCCAGAAAATATAACTAGCAGCTATGGGCATTACGGTGCCAAAAGAAAAGTCAAAGCTCACTGTACGACCGTGGATCCGCGGCCCTAGCAGGGTATGGCCGCGGTTCCGCGGCGGTCCGTACGGCTTACGTCATCGTTTTGCACAGTTATGCTTAAAATTACCTGCTGATTTTTTTAGGTATTTTTAATTCAGAAAAATCACGGTTTTTAAAAAATGTCCAGAGAGGGGTTCAAATCGTCGTTTCGTGGTTTGTTCGGAGTTTTAACTTCGTATACACGTCACCTAATTCTCTAGCTAGGCTCTAATACCACTGTAGGTTTACTAGGCACTCTAATAAGGTTCGACAGGGCATCAACCATGCCCGATTAAAATTTTAGCCATGCAGAATAACCTTAAACAAGATCTTTGCTAGATAATTAGGGTAACACATGCAAGTAAATAACCTTTATCACTAAGTGAATACGAAATACAACCTTTTTAGATCGGTCCTTCACTTCTAAAGCTACTTGTTGTAGTCCCTTCACTGCGATCATGGTTCTCCCGGGCTCTTGCATGGCTTCACGAGGCGAAAGAAGCGTCCTTGCTTGAAGTCTTCGAGGCCGAAGATGATCTACGTCGAGGGAATACCCACTCAAGTTACTACTTCACTAACTAGAGAATAAGTGAAGCAAACACCCTAAAATAAAGTGCTAGTCTAGTAGAGGATAGAGAAAAAGGAAGTGGGTTCACTTTAGAATTTATTTCCTCACAATGTTTCTCACTTTGGATCAAACCCTAGAGAGCTTTTTAGCTCAAGGAAATAGATGAAGAAATAAGAGAAAAAGATAATGATCAAGTGAGTGAGCTAACCATGGGTGGGTGAGTATCATATACTAACTCATGTAGAGACATAACCATGGCTAATCCTAATGGTTGGATTAACAAAAATCTAAAGTAAAGACAAAGTTAGTGGACTTTGTCAAAGCAAAGCAAGCTTCTACAAGCTTCATGCTCTTTCCAAATCTCCACTAATTTTGTAATTACCTTAAATAATTATAACCCACTATAATAAATAGAATGGTGTATGTCTTACACACCCATGAATGATGTATCAACAACCATGATACAAAAAGAAAACACATTTTAATATATATCACATATATATTAAAGTTGTGCACATGTGAGAAAAATCCTTAAGTGAACAAATGTTAGTTAATGTAAATTAGTATATCAAATATACAATTATACACTAAATTATTAAATCAACACTTGACTTAATAATCCGGTTATATCTCATATAACCGACTAACATCCAATGCATCGACTTATCGAATCAACACTTGATTTGATAACCCGGCTATATCTCATATAACCGACCGATACAAAAAATCGCGAGAATAGAATACGGTATCACATACACGCATTATTCTCGGTCACGTACATATCACATATGCGCTCCTATTTCGTTTTGCCTGAGCCAGTAAAACCTCTATGTAGGACTCTAAAGACTCGTCAATACGCCGGCAGTAGGTGATGATCATATCAAGCACCCACAAGACGTCAGCGGTACTAGCTAGACGTAACGGCTACCCGGGTATTGAGCGATCCGAAGATCAGCAAGCAAGCCCGCTCCAACTCCTGTAATAAGCCTAACGGTAACACTTCCCGTACAGTCCGGTCTCCTCGTCTGATATGTCGCATATCAAGTCTAGGGGTGGTAAACGTCAGACCCTAATAACCGATAAGTCGTGCCGATGTGAGGCTCATAATGGGTCGAGAAACTACTAGTAAAACTTACCATTAAATCTCTAAATCATCCCTGGCCAGGGACTTCCCTGTTATGGCCAATCGACCACAGCGCAACATCAACCCCCAATACCGGGAGAGACGAAACCCCTCCTATCGCTCATTGCCTCCATGTGACTCGGGACTGTACCCAAAAACCACCGTTTTGCACGCCCTCTTGGACGTAGTATGGTGGAAATCAAAGCACAGTGGGAATCACACAATACTCTATGACGATCTCGGGTCTACAGACTAACCTGCACAAGTGTCACCAGAGAACTGCCATCTGACGTGAGGTATAATACCATCTGGGAGTTCTCGGCGAGTCTTTCTAGTGTACCCAGTCTCCACTGAGCACCCGTATACCATCTCTGATGTCAAACACCAATGGATATGGGATCATCCATCGCCCATCTCATGGGTCAAGAAGCGTATACGCTAGTCTACTCTGGTATATCAATGCCCTGTCTCGATACACCTACGACTAGGAACATTAAAGGATGTACTTATGGACTACTCTGTCCACACTAGTATGATCTGCATCATATTCCAGGTAGTCATGTACACATCCTAAGGGCTTTACCAACATGTAACTATAAGACCGCATCAAGAGACAAGTATACATGTTAAGATATAGAGCAACCAGATAGCAT
The DNA here is from genome assembly GCA_030015575.1 of Agapanthus africanus. Taxonomy (NCBI): domain Eukaryota; kingdom Viridiplantae; phylum Streptophyta; class Magnoliopsida; order Asparagales; family Amaryllidaceae; genus Agapanthus; species Agapanthus africanus. Next base: position 124,980,385 of record JASDDO010000004.1, on the reverse strand, counting down.
ACTATCATATCGAGCAAGAATGTCCTCTCTATATATGTCCAAGCATCCAATATAATATACATCATCTGTACAATACTGGCCTCTAGGGCATACATACAACTAACAACATACTCGTATCATTCTCGGTCCCGCACATATCACATATGTGCTCCTACTCCATTTCGCATGAACTAGGAAACCTCTGTGTAGGACACTAAAGACTCGTCAATACGCCGGCAGTAGGTGATGATCATATCAAACACCCACAAGCCGCAAGGGGTCTGCTAAACGTAACGGCCACCCAGGTATTGAGCGATCAGAAGATCAACAAGCAAGCCTGCTATAACTCCTGCGAATCCAATCAGTAACACTACCGTACAGTCCAGTCTCTTTGTCTGATATGTCGCATATCAACAGCCTGGGGTGGTATAACGTCAGACCCCAACAGCCAGATCATGCCAATACAAGGTCCATAACTGTTCGAGAAACTACTGATAACACTTACCAGTAGATCTCTGCAACCCTGGCCAGGGATTTCCAGTTATAGCCAATCGAAAACAGCGCAGCATCAACCCCCAATACCGAGAGAGACGAAACCCATCCTATCGCTCATTGCCTCCATGTGATTCAGGACAGTACCCAAAAGCCACCGTTTTGCACATTCTCTTGAACGTGGTAAGGTGGAAATCAAAGCACAGTTGGAATCACACAAGACTCTATGACGATCTCGGGTCTACAGACTAACCTATACCAGTGTCACCAGAGAACTGCTATCCGACGATAGGTATAATACCATCTAGGAGTTCTCGGCGAGTCCGTCCAGTGTACCCAGCCTCCACTGAGCACCCGTATACCTTCTCTGATGTCTAACACCAATGGATATGGGATCATCCATCGCCCATCATATAGGTCAAGAAGCGCATACGCTAGTCTACTCTGGAGTACCAATGTCCTGTCTCGATACTCCCATGACTAGGAACATTTGAAGGATGTACTTATCAACTACCATATCCCCACCAGTATGATCTGCATCATAATTCTGGTAGTCAAGTCATCATCCTAAGGGCTTTATCAACATGCGATCACAAAACAGTATTTATTTTACATGTTAAGATAAAGTGCAACCAGATAGTATACTATCATGTCGAGCAAGAAAGTCCTTGCTATATATGTCCAAGCATCCACAAAAATATACATCGCATGTACAGTAATGGCCTCTAGGGCATACATATAACTAACACTGAGATGCCTATTTCCTTTTGGGTGGTATGCACTTGTGAAGCTGCATACCTATTGAATAGGGTTCCAATCAAATCAGGTGCCTACCACTCCATTTGTGATATGGTATAGGAAGAGCCCATCTCTTAAGGATGTTAAGATTTAGGGTTGTCCGGCCTATGTCTAAAAGCATGATCTGGACAAGCTCGAAGCATGGTCAGTTATGTGGAAGTTTGCTGGATATCCCAAGCATTCGCAAGGGAATATCTTCTACCGAACCAACGAACAAAAGGTGTTTTATTACCTGGCATGCCACCTTTTTGAGAAAAAGGGAATTTCTTGTGAAGAAATTAGTGGTCAGGAGATAGAACTGGAAGGAGTTCCAGCTATACAAACTGTAGCTGATGATTTGGTAGAACCGGAGGATTCAATAGGTCCCAATGAACCTCAGCCTCTCCGACGATCTGGTAGGGTTCCTCACCCACCTGAGAGATACTTCGGTTTTCTCTATGACAGTGGGAGCGAGGATTGCATCATGAGATGATGACTCAACTATTTTCGAGCTGGCCATCAGGAGTGGGGACTCTGTAAGAATGGCTAGATGCTTAGCGATCTGAGATGGAATCCATATACACCAACAAAGTATGGACTTTGGTTGCTTTATCTGAAGGATTAAATCCCCATCAGGAGCAAGTATATCTTGAGAAGATTACTTGGTGTACATGGAAAAGTTGAGACTTTCAAAGCTATGCTTATGTCCATCTAGATCCTACTTGCCATTGCTACATACCATGACTACGATATCTGGCGGTTGGGTGTCAGGACTGCTTTTCTAAATAGTGATTTGGAAGAGTGCGTCTATAAGTACACAGCCAGAGAGCTTCGTAGACAGTGGGAGCAGCGGAAATGTGTGCAAGTTGTTTTATGGGATAAATCAGGCATCGCGGAGTTGGAACATCTGTTTTGATATGGTAGTCAAAGAGTTTAACTTCATTAAAATGGTAGATGAACCTTGTATATACAAAAAGGTAATATGGAGTATGGTGGTGATCCTCGTATTGTAGGTGGATGACATACTCTTGATAGGGAAGGAGTTTCCTATGCTACGCTCGGTCAATCTCCTCTTATCACAAAGATTCTCCATACAGGATCAAGGTGATACCTCCTAAATCCTGGGTTTTGGATCTATGAGATAGATCTAATTGGATGTTATGATTCTCACTAGGTGTAGTGAGATGGTATCAATCGATCCTGGGGAGAATCAATGGAATGCTTCCAGGGTGGTAAGGTCGACTGAATGTCAGTCACAGGTATTGTCTTTACCTACAGTGGAGGGATGGTATGTTGGAAGAGTTCCAATCTAGATACCGTGGCAAACTAGACAATTAAATGCAAGATACATCGTTACCATGGATGCTACCAAAGAGGCAGTCTGGATATATATAAGTTCATGAGATGAACTTCGTTCCTACCATTGTGTGACAACGGAGTTGTGGCTTATGTTGGAGATAGTGCCCTCAGAGTCAATTATTGGATCACAGGCACGTGGTTGTAATGATTGATTGAGGACCTATCCCGGTAGGACAGTCATACTCAAGATAATAGTATGCTATCCGGTTTACCTTTATCATCGTGTACTGCTTTAGGTGACCTTACAGGCCACTATTGCACGTTGATAGAGCCCCTAGGATTCTTGCTTGACTGCCAGCAGTATGAGGGCGATCATATACGTGGGAGCTGGTAGTCTATAAGCACATCCTTAAAAGGTCCCTAGTCGTGGGAGTTTCGAGACAGGGCATCGATACTCCAGAGTAGACTAGTGTATACAGCCGAGACCCCGACGAGGGGCTGTGGCCGGTCTCACAAGCCACTGGTGTCAGTTGGTTCACCTAAGATGTATACAGGTGCTGATTGGGTTATGCGTACACCGGACAGGACTCGCCGGGAACATGCTAGTTGGTCTTATACCTGACGTCAGATAGCAGTTCCCTGGTGACATGTGTACATGTTAGTTCATCGACCTGAGGATCGTCATTTGTCTCGTGTGAGTTCCCACTGTACTTTGATTACTACCCTACCACGCTCAAAGGAGACATGCAAACAGGTTTAAGTTGGGTACAGTCCCGAGCCACATGGAGGTAGTGAGTGGATCTTCAGGGGTTCGTCTCTCCCGGTATTGGGGGTGAGGTCGCGCTGTGTCTAGGAGAGCCATTACACAAAGCCCTCGGCCGAGGCAGGAGATTTGCTGGTAGTTATTCCATTAGTATCTCAGGGTGTTCTGGGTTACACTCCGACACGACTTGTACCGCTTTTAGGGGTCTGACTTTTACCAACCCCCTAGGCCCGCCATGCGATGCTCATAGACGAACGGACCGGACTGTACGGATATTATCACTGCCAGGCTCAGTAGGGTGTCAGGATGAGTTCGCTCATCGACGTCCCTTTTGGTCAATACCTGGTAGCCCGTTACGTATAGGCTAATACCTCTGGCGTGCTAGTGGTTAAATCCACAACCAAAGTAATGACGAGTATTTAGAGTCCCCCACAGACCAGTTTCTCAAGTTTCGGGCGAAACGCTGTAGAGGCCGTATGGAGATATGGCAGGGTTCGATCAGATACGTTCGGTATTGCACGGATCAGGATCGAACAGTTAATACTAGCGGGCTTTGGTTTAAGCCGGATCCTAGTATTGTACAGTGTAGATTTTGTCTCATTGCATTTGTATTTCGGTCGGAATACAAATGCGGGTATGTATATACAGTAGCGGGGTTTTCCTGTAATTTATTACAGGATCAATTTTTGGAGTTGCCAGTTTGTTTTCCGTTTCGGCCATATTTCTTTGTATCTTTCATTGGCTGAAAATTGGTGGAGGAGGGCTTATTTGCATTTGTGCAAATAAGCATTTTGGAGGGTTGTCTTTGCATATTCTTGCATCATGATGGTGCACTTTCTTTGACTCCATGACTTCATGATTGCTTGACTTTAGGTTTGATGATTAGTTGATGGAGTATTGGTTTTGGTTGATGATCATTGCTTATCATCATCACCTTTTCTCTCTCTTGCATTATGTTGTGGTTCACTCTCTTTGATTCACTCTCTCTCATTCTCACTCCGTTCACAATGATATGGCCGGCCAAAATGAGGGAGGGGCTGTCCCAATATTTTGTGGTGGGATTTTTGGACTTTTGGCTTCATAAAAATCCCATGACTCCATCTCCAAAAGGCTTAGTTCATTTCCTCCATAAAAGGCAACTTCCTCAAATCCCAAAATGAGACATAGAGCACTACACGTATTCTACTGCAATCCTTGGGCACGTCGGCTCGCTAATTTCGTGCCCGAGTTTCCTCGGTTCAGATGTGGGAGCCCGTAAAAGAACCCGGCGAAGTGGTGCCCTTCCGATGAGGAGTTGAAGACCGGAAATTCCGCGGGGAGATCGGGACGACGACGAGTAGACCGAAGGACATGGATCGCTCGGTATATCTCTCTACCCTTTCTCTTGATTGCTAGGACTAGATTAATGGCCCGATCCGGGATTTTTGTGTGCGGTGGTGCCAGTTTACAAGTTCGTAAAAAGTTTCGTTTCCGCATTCAGGCGTCAGATTGACGGCCGTGGCGCCGCCGTGCACTTACATGGTATCAAAGCCACGCCATTAACCTAGTTTAGCTTTGTCTAATGTGTTTACATTTTTGATCGAACAAAAATTCCAAAATCCGCCTTTTTAATGCATCAGGTTTCTGTCGAAATTTTTTTAGCTCGAAATTTTTTTCAGTATGTTGCAGAAGTACATGCAAGAGGTTTTAAGAATTCTGAAGAAAAATGGTGGCGTGACACTGTAGAACCACCGCGGAACCGCGGCCAAAACCCCCTTGGGGCCGCGGTTCCGCCGCAGTACAGCGCCCTCACTGCACTAGTTTTGTACAGAGCTCTTTAAACAGGGAAATTGGGGTTTTGGAATATTCTTTTTGGGTCCAGAATTTCTTTAAGTGCTACAGCAGTGCTTGGGGGCCCACTTAAGTAAATTTGATCGATCGAAAATTTTAAACACATTAGTTCACAGTATTTACATTTTATCTGCGACCGTGAGTGTCACTTGATCGGTAAATCCTGTCTAACTGTTATAGCCCGGTTAGACGGATTTGTGAACGTGACATTCACGTTGATGTTCTGTGATTGTGCTGTGATGTTGCGGATTGGTCGTGGGGGATAGCCTGGATGCAATGCTAGTACAGATTTGGTTGTATTATGTACATTTGATATTGCGGGGCGAGCGTCTGACATGTGGACTGCCGTCACTTCCTGATTGTATATTATTCTTTTGGGGCACGACCGGGTCGAGGTCGATGTACCCGTTGTATGTATATTTTACCTTCTGTACTAGGATTACCCCAAGGTGGGGTGCACGGATAGCCGGATTCTAGAGGGAAACGGGCCCGCATCTCATGGTGTTGAGACGGAGGGGGCTTCACTCTAGAATTGGACGGCTATTCGCCGCACTCGTAGGGGGTACAGGTTGACCCAGGAGGGGTACCCAAGTTACCGGATTCCGTGAAGTGCTGGGTGGTCCATTCACGTTGCTGAAGGGGCTGCCTCGCTTCAGGTTTTGGCGGGTAACTTGCCGCGCCCGTAGGGGTCTAGGATTTCATTGCACAGGCTATCCACACGACCAGGGGAACGTCGGGTTTCAGTAGCGGCTCTGTGAAGCCCCGGGATCCCAGATATCTGTATTGTTCTGTGATGCTTGTTACATTTCTGTGATGTTGCATTTTATCACGCCTTGAGCGAAATATTATATATTGATATATATACTAGTAGATGTAGTATATGTTTTGCATCCGCGCTAGTCCAGTCCCCGCTCTGTCGTTAGTTAACTAACCTAACGGGTAATGACGGGACCCAGTGGCGAATCCGGATGGCATATACGTACGTCATTATTTTCGTCCTTTATTGGTGTGATCAATTGATGGGACTGCATTGATTCGGATCAATGCATGTTAAACAAACCTATTCTGATGTTGTTGGAACAATTTTTCAAAAAGCTGTTATTGCAAGGGCGTTCTCTTTTGTTTTGCACAGTGGTATTCGGTTGTGAATATCCAGCATCTCAGTCGACGAGGCAAGGGCCGAGATCCCTTCACCGGGAGTGACCCCTTGGACAGAAGTTTGCGTCAGGGCGATAACTTCACTATAGCCGATTACTTTTGCTTTGCATCGTGGTATTCAGTTGGAATATCCTGCACCTCATTCTACGGGGAAAGAGCCGAGATCCCTTCACCGGGAGTGACCTCTTTAGCAAAGGTTTTCGTCACTATATTTTTATAAAGCTATCCGGTTCCTTCAACGATATCAAGTTCGTTACGTTAAAGGTTTTCGCCAGAAACCATTCGTAGCCCTCCATCATTTCAGTTAAATATTCGGTAGTATTCAAGCTATGTATTTTGACCTCACGCCAAGGCATAGTGATTGGTAGATGCCGGATATTTATCTGTTGCATAGATAGAATGCGTTGGTTTGGGATAGTCGTACTACTATTTTGGCCTACGTCAAGGGTATGTAGGGGTGGGTTCAAACTAACCTGGACAATGATGGGTAGAACTTGACATGTGACTTATGACATTTTGACCTCACGCCAAGGTCATAAGAGCATGGGGCAAAAAACCACATCGGGAGTTTCAAAAGAAACTGAAACTTTCCAGATATGCGCATACCTTCTGGAGTGTGATAACGTGAGCGGATTCCATCACGTTATCATGCGATGATAGTTGGATCCTGATTCCCACTGATGAGTTGGTTTACTCCTCGTGTGATCCCGACTAATTCTTCTTTCAGGTTTGGAAGAGAATTTGACGGTACAGTGGGAGGTTTCCAGATTAGATAAAGTGATAACCATTCTGATCTAGGTTAGAGTGCACGCTGAGTGTTTCTTTTCTCTCTCTTTTTTACAGCGACCATGACCCGACCCTAGACTATGACTCAGAGACCAAAATTAACCGAACCTTCTTAAACACTGACTTTTGGATTGTCAGAGTTGCAAACCTCATTGCCACTCCTACTTTTACCCTTTTCTCCAGGACACCCCGTATTACTACGAACATCCACTTCCATTGGACAAAACCATCGTATGGTTATATACGAACTCGAAGGAATTTATTCGAGGATGGTTTCCAGTTCTGGAGAAAAAGAATAGGACTATTCAGTTGTCTTTTCCTTTTACCTTCTCTCAGGTTGCGAGTACTCTTTGGTTTAAGAGATAGTACACCTATTACGCAAATTGGATAGTCTTCTTCCAAACCCTAGGCTGGTGTCGAACGGTAGGGAATGAAGAAAACCAATTAGCATAACGATGGTGTGCAGAAGGTATTAAGTAACGACATATCAAGGGATTAGTAAGAGAGCACAGTAAATTGCGACTGATATTCATGACCAAACCAGGTATTTCATTACCACTCCCACTTCACCTTTGTATTTCTCCAGGACACTCCGTATCACTACGAAGATCCACAGTTTATTGGATACTCTATCGTATGGTTATATACGAACTCGAAAGGAACTTGTTCCAGTTCGGGGATGGATTCTGGTTCAGGAGAAATAGGAATAAGGTTTATTCGGTTGTCTTTTATCTTCACCTTCTCTCGCATTGCGAGTGCTCCTAGGATTAGGACAGTACACCCATTATGCTTATTGGATAGTCTTCTTCCAAATAATAGGCTGGTGCCGAACGGTAGGGAAGGAAGAAAACCATTTGGCCTAAAGGGGTGTATAGAAGGTAATGACTAAAGATATATAAAGGGATTTGGAAAGATGGCGAAGAATTATACGGTTACAGTTGTGAATCTGGATAATGGAAGAGGCATTACTAGAATACCGGGATACCCCATCGAAACATTTCAATGTTTCAGTTTCACTATGTTCTGTTAAAGGAAAACTGATTTCCCGATTAGATACTTACTCCAGCGTATGTATTTACCAGGTATGATTCTCACATCTGTATAGTTTTACAGATGATGAGTGGGAGTAAGTTATTGGGAATTGGGTGATTATCCTCATTATATCGGGATTCGTTGTAATCAGTGATATTTGAGGAAATCGCCTGGGCTGTTTGCCGGACGGCAAATATTTGGTTTTGAATATCCGCCGTTATGCACCAATTTCAAATTGATATATCTGTACGTCTATTTTCATAGAGTGAGATATACCTTTTTGAAATTATGTCTACGACATTTACCTATATCAGTGGATGGTTAGGTAAGGAGCATTAAACAGCGGTGTAATTCTTTTTAACCATAAGTACAGTTTTCAACCTGCGACACACAAGGAGTGAGTTATTAGACTCAAGGGACTTATACAGAGTATTGTATGTTGTCCAGTGTCCATTAGGACAGAGGGGATGGTCCTCGTACTATATTCAGTTTACTTATGACTTCTCTAATTTTTAAACAAGTGTTTCATGGAAACACAGGGTCCGAATTTTGAGAAGTTATAGGTATATGAATAAAGTAGAGAACCAGGTATTGCAAGTATCGGGATTCTTCAAGGTGATCGAAGATGTAGATACTTGTGTATGGTATTCAGTTGATAGTAATGATTAAGAGAACTTGCTTCTCTTTTAGATTACTCATAATTGGAAGCACTCCTAAGTTGAGTAATGCTGATCGACCTCTCTCCATTTAGTTGACATGCACTGGAGACAGCCGCATGATTTGAATCTGGTTCAATTAAATCAGTGCCTCTGTTTTCTGTATTGGATATAGAACAGTTCGTATCTTAACGATGTTAAGGTACGGGGAGTTGTCCGGCTTATGCTTAAAACCAGACTCTGGATAACTCAAGGCCCATTTCTGTAATGGCTGTTTGTGGGTTGACCCAGGCTATGACGACGGTTGACTTTCTACCATAGGGAAAATCAATAGTGATATTGTTCTAGACTAGCCACAGTTTTAACAAAAATGGATTTTTTCAGAAAACAGTAGTGGGAGTATGGTAGAACTTGAAGTGATTCCAGAACCGCAAACGATTACTGAAAGTTTGATAGGAACCTAAAGATTCAATCTGGCTTGACATTCCATTGGCCACTCCGCAGATACGGTGGGTAACCTCAGGCACCCGAGAGGTACTCCGGTAGCCTCAAGGACGGTGACAGGGAGGTTCTTGTTTACCCAGACTGGCCATTGCTGTTGTTCCAGGCTGTGAGACCCGGCAGGAGGATGAGTATAGCGTCGTTCTAAACTAGCTTTAGAAGTGTACGTGTATATGACTCTGCCAGAGGGTTGTCGTAGCCAGTAGGAGCAGCGGAAGCTTTGGTGGACAAGTGACTTATGTCTATTTATAGACTAAAGAAAACATAGCGGGGATAGATCATCTATTTCTGATATGACAGTCATAGATTTGACTTCATCAGAATAGGGGATGGATCTGTTAAGAAGGTAGTAGGGTGTGATGTCCTGGTATTTGGATGACATACACAGAGTAGGAAGTGAAATTCCTATACTACGATCGGTTATACTTTGGTTGTCATACAGTGGTTTCTCCACAAGGGACTTTGATATTATATCAGACATTCTGGTTACTAGATCTATGGTTTTAGATCTAGATTTGGGTGGTTTCCCAATCAGGGTACTTAGACAGCATTCTAAGAGTTTTAGAATAGACGACTCCTGGCACGGTAGTGTACCTGCAGGTGATGGAGTCACCCTCTCTAAAGGTGTCTTACCGACTAAAGGGGAGAGGGATGTGCATGATTGACAGATCACTTGCTTAGGCAATTGTGTCAATCATGAGATGTCAAGTGCCATACCAGAGGTTGTTTTTGCACGAGATGCAATAAGTTGATATTGAACTAATCCTGGAGAAACAGTCGGAAGCAGTTTTAGAACATAAGTGAGTGTTCTAGGGATATGATAACAACAGCCTCTTTTAGGAGACAGTTATCATTCCAGGCTTCCAAGGTGACCTGGACGGCAGAGTGGCTGTCAGAGTTGTAGTTTTCCCTCTGACGAGGGGCGGTATTATGGACAGGTGGTCCAGGAGGATACTGAGGGAGGCATGGCACAGGATACTGATTAAGTTCAGTTGACGATACAGTCTAAGAAGTTTGGATTTGAAGTTCACTTGTGAGCTAGGTCCCATCAGACATCCAGACATATTCTGAGACAGGTATTGCTCATTTCGGGAGATGGGTTTTCTCCGCGAACTTGAGATATAGAGAGACATAGAAAGAAACATCAAGGCGGATCTCCTCGCTGAGGCTATTCCTCGAACGCAATAGTTTTACAAACGGGATTTGTGAGACTGACTAGTAGAGGAGTTGGGTGTTCGGTATCACACGGGCTGTGAGTATGCGACATCACAAAAACTAGCCTTGAGTGCAAGTGGGATATTGTTGGAGATAGTGCCCTCAGAGTCAATTATTGGATCACAGGAACGTGGTTGCAATGATTGAGTGAGGACCTATCCCGGTAGGACAGTCTTACTCAAGACGATAGTATGCTATCCGGTTTATCTTTATCATCGTGTACTGCTTTAGGTGACCTTACAGGTCACTATTGCACGTCGATAGAGCCCTTAGGATTCTTGCTTGACTGCCAGCAGTATGAGGGCGATCATATACGTGGGAGCTGGTAGTGTATAAGCACATCCTTAAAAGGTCCCTAGTCGTGGGAGTTTCGAGACAGGGCATCCATACTCCAGAGTAGACTAGTGTATACAGTCGAGACCCCGACGAGGGGCGGTGGCCGGTCACACAAGCCACTGGTGTCAGTTGGTTCACCTAAGATGTATACAGGTGCTTATTGGGTTATGAGTACACCGGACAGGACTCGCCGGGAATATGCTAGTTGGTCTTATACCTGACGTCAGATAGCAGTTCCCTGGTTACATGTGTACAGGTTAGTTCATCGACCTGAGGATCGTCATTTGTCTCGTGTGAGTTCCCACTGTACTTTGATTACTACCCTACCACGCTCAAAGGAGACATGCAAACAAGTTTTAGTTGGGTACAGTCCCGAGCCACATGGAGGCAGTGAGCGGATCTTCAGGGGTTCGTCTCTCCCGTTATTGGGGGTGAGGTCGCGCTGTGTCTAGGAGAGCCATTACACAAAGCCCTCGGCCGAGGCAGGAGATTTACTGGTAGGTATTCCAGTAGTATCTCAGGGTGTTCTGGGCTACACTCCGACATGACTTGTACCGCTTTTGGAGGTCTGACTTTTACCAACCCCCTAGGCCCGCCATGCGATGCTCATAGACGAACGGACAGGACTGTACGGATATTGTCACTGACAGGCTCAGTAGGGTGTCAGGATGAGTTCGATCATCGACGTCCCTTTTGGTCAATACCTGGTAGCCCGTTACGTATAGGCTAATACCTCTGACGTGCTAGTGGTTAAATCCACAACCAAAGTATTGACGAGTCTTTAGAGTCCCCCACAGACCAGTTTCTCAAGTTTCGGGCGAAACGATGTAGAGGACGTATGGAGATATGTCAGGGTTCGATCAGATACGTGCGGTATTGCACGGATCAGGATCGGACGGTTAATACTAGCGGGCTTTGATTTAAGTCGGATCCTAGTATTGTACAGTGTAGATTTTGTCTCATTGCATTTGTATTTCGGTCGGAATACAAATGCGGGTATGTATATACAGTAGAGGGGTTTTCCTGTAATTTATTACAGGTTCAGTTTTTGGAGTTGCCAGTTTGTTTTCCATTTCGGCCATATTTCTTTGTATCTTTCATTGGCTGAAGATTGGTGGAGGAGGGCTTATTTGCATTTGTGCAAATAAGCATTTTGGAGGGTTGTCTTTGCATATTGTTGCATCATGATGGTGCACTTTCTATGACTCCATGACTTCATGATTGCTTGACTTTGGGTATGATGATTAGTTAATGGAGTATTGGTTTTGGTTGATGATCATTGCTTATCATCATCACCTTTTCTCTCTCTTGCATTATGTTGTGGTTCACTCTCTTTGATTCACTCTCTCTCATTCTCACTCCCTTCACAATGATATGGCCGGCCAAAATGAGGGAGGGGCTGTCCCAATATTTTGTGGTGGGATTTTTGGTCTCTAGGCTTCACAAAAATCCCATGACTCCATCTCCAAAAGGCTTAGTTCATTTCCACCATAAAAGGCAACTTCCTCAAACCCCAAAATGAGACATAGAGCACTACACGTATTCTACTGCAATCCTTCGGCACGTCGGCTCGCCTACTCGTGCCCGAGTTGCCTCGGTTCAGAGGTGGAAGCCCGTAAAAGAACCCGGCGAAGTGGTGCCCTTCCGATGAGGAGTTGAAGACCGGAGATTCCGCGGGATGATCGGGACAACGCCGAGAAGACCGAAGGACACGGATCGCTCGGTATATCTCTCTACCCTTTCCATTTTTTGCTAGGACTAGATTAATGGCCCGATCCGGGAGTTTTGTGCGCGGTGGTGCCTGTTTACAAGTTCGTAAAAAGTTTCGTTTCCGCATTCCGGCATCGGATTAACGGCCGGGGCGCCGCCGTGCACTTAAAGTTTATGCCTAGGAACCACCGTCCCATCAGTGATCCAGACATATTCTTAGGCAGTATCACCTGATCATGGAGATGTTGATCTCCAGGGAGATCGAGGATAGGAGAGTAGATACAGAGGACAACAGCGCGGATCAACTCACAAAGGCCTATTTCCCAGTAGAGACTTTTATTGGATGGTTGAGAATGAGATACTTCAACCACAGCTGATTGTTGGGTATGAGATACTACAACTGATGAACGTAGTGCAAGTGGTAGATTGTTAGTGATATGTATGCCCTAGAGGCCATTACTGTACATACGATGTATATTGTAGTGGATGCTTGAACATATATATGGATGACTATCTTGCTCGACATGACAGTATGCTAACTGGTTTCTCTTTATCTTAACATGTACTCTGATTGTCTTTATGTTACATGTTGATAAAGACCTTAGGATGAGTACTTGACTACCAGGACTATGATGCAGATCATACTAGTGGGGACAGTGTAGTCGCTAAGTACATCCTTCAAATGTTCGTAGTCGTAGGTATATCGAGACATGGTATCGATATACCGGAGTAGACTAGCGTATAGCTTCTCGACCCATGATGATGGACGATAGATGATCCCATATCCATTGGTGTTTGACATCAGAGATAGTATACGGGTGCTCAGTGAAGGCTGGGTACACAGGACGGACTCGTCGAGAACTCTCAGATGGCAGTTCTCTGGTGACACTGGTACAGGTTAGTCTGTAGACCTGAGATCGTCATAGAGTCTTCTGTGATTCCCACTGTGCTTTTATTTCCACCTTACCACGTTCAAGAGAACGTGCAATACGGTGGCTTTTGGGTACAGTCCCGAATCACATGGAGGCAAAGAGCGATAGGAGGGGTTTCGTCTCTCCAGGTATTGGGAGTTGATGTTGCGCTGTACTCGATTGGCCATAACTGGAAATCCCTGGCCAGGGTTGCTGAGATTTACTGGTAAGAGTTATCAGTAGTTTCTTGTACTGTTATAGACCTCATATCGACACGACTTATCAGTTACTGAGGTCTGACGTCTACCACCCCTATACTAGATATATGACATATCAGACGAAGAGACCAGACTGTACGGTAGTGTTACTGATTGGATTCACAGGAGAATGTACAGGCTTGCTTGTTGATCTTCTGATCACTCAATAGCTGGGTGGCTGTTACGTTTAGCTGACCGCTTGCAGCTTGTGGGTGTTTGATATGATCATCACCTACTGCCGTTGTATTGACGATTCTTTAGAGTCCTGTACAAAGGTTTCCTGGCTCAGGAAAAACGGAGTAGGAGCACATATGTGATATGTGCGGACCGAGAATAATACGTGTATGTGATACCGTATTAGATTCTCGCGATATATGATATCAGCCGGGTATATGTGATATAGCCGGGTCATCGGATCAAGTGTTGATTCGATGAAAGGTTACTTGTTATATTAGTCAGTAATATGTAATATGGCCGGATTATTAGATCAAGTGTTGATTCGATAATTTAATGTATAATTATATATTTGATATATTACATTGTATTAACTAATATAAGCTCACTTAAAGATTCTTTTTCTCACTTGAATAATACATTGATGTATATGCGACAAATGTTAATTGTATTATTTTATTTTGCTACATTATATATTATATATGTGATATATAATATTGTAACATGTTAGGGTTACAAATGCAACAAAGGTTTTGAGATTTAACCATGTTAGGTTTGTAAGTCTACGGTAGCGCTCCGGCCGTCTGTCCGAGGCCAAAATGCGGAAACGAAAACTTTTTCTTAAACTTGAAACCGGTGCTATCGCAGACAATAATCCCGGATCGAACCATTAACCTATAACTAGCAAACTAGAGAAGGGTTGGAAAGGCTATATCGATCGATCCGTGTCCTTCGGTCTTTGGCCACCATCCTAAGCTCCTTGCGGCATCTCCGAGCTCCGGTCTCCTCGTCGGAAAGGGCACCACATCATCGAGTCTTTTTACGGGCTCCCGCTTCATCCAAAGCAACTCGGGCACGATGTTCGCTAGCCGACGTGTCCAAGGTGAAGTAGAGAATGTGTGTGACAACTTTGTCTCTTGCATTCATTGTATGGATGGAGGTTGAAGATGATGCCATCAATGGAGGTTGTGAGCTAGAGGAAGAAGAAGAAGAAGAAGCATTTCTTTTTCTAGTGTGTTGTATGATGAAATGAGAGAGTGAGATAAAAAATACAAGACCAAAACTATCATATGGCAGCCCCTCCTCTCTCCTCTTATCATATCAACCATAAATCAATCAAACAATGTGACACATGCACAAAGAAAGAGACCATGAGTCACTACTTGTGCATGTATCACAATTAATGCTTTTAATCATGATTTCTAGCTCATAATTTCCATTTGTAAACATTAAACCAAATGTTTACAACAATAAAAAGATACGACAACATCTAAAGTAAACTCGTGACGGATCACAAGGATACACCTCACCTATATATACATACTTGCATCCGCATTCCGACTGAATGCGAATGCGATGAGACTAAAGTGATCGAACAAATCTAATGCTAGGATCCGGCTTAAGCCAAAGCCCACTAGTATGAACCGCCCGATCATGACCCGTGCACTATTGCACGTATATGATCGGACCCTGCCATATATCATACGGCCTCTACAACGTTTCGCCCGAAACTTGAGAAACTGTCTTTGAGGGACTCTAAAGACTCGTCAATACTTTGGCTGTGGATTTAACCACTAGCACGTTAGTGGTACTAGCTGTACGTAACGGGCTACCAGGTATTTGTAGGGTTCCTCGGCACTCTTGTGAAGGTTCATAAGCCATCAAACATGCCCGAATAAATTTTTTGATGTGTCGAACAACCCAAAGCCGGGATCTTTACTAGATTTTTAGGGTTTAACATGCAAGTAAACATCTTTACCACTAAGTGTGAGGGATTACAATCTTTGTAGTCCGCTCCTTCGCTTCATAAGCTCCGAGTAGAAGTCCCTTCGCCGCGATCCATGATCTCCTGGACTCAAGAGAGGCTCCACGACTCGAACGATCCAAGATAGCTTGTCGTATTCCTTTTCTCCGATGATCTACGTCGAAGTTGCAATAGCTCAAGCTCTCCCTCACTCTAATGAGGTGAACACCCTAATCTAATGGGCTAGATTAGATGAGGATGATGGAGTAGTATTTATGCTTTCCTTTTATATCATTTTCTTACAAGAAATCATCACAAAAGAAATAACTAGTAAGCTCTTTCAAAAACTCAAGAGAGAAAAAGATGAAGAATAATGAGAGTAATCCTTTTGTGATGAATAGTAGATAAGAATATATGATTTATTATGGACCATGGTCAAGGATGAGAGTCTTAACCTTTGCAGAGAATAAACTAGAGCTAGGGTTTGGTTAGGTTAAGAATGAGTCATGGATAAGTATCAACCATAATATCTTAACCAAGACAAAATGAAATCCTTCTAGAATGAACAAGAAGGAGCTAACCCTAATAAAACCCTAATCTCTTTTTATCATCCCAAAACATGTTTCATAATAAATCATATCATGTCACAATTATATATATCACATATATATTATATATTTGCAACAAAAGAAAATAATACAATTAACATATATCGCATATATATCAATGTATTAATCCGGTGAGAAAATGAAATAATAAAGCGAGCCAATATTAGATAATGTAATACAATATATCATATATATTATTATACATTAAATCATCGAATCAACACTTGATCCGACGATCTGGCTATATCGAATATAACCGACTAATATATCAGGTACCGATTCATTGAATCAACACTTGATCCGATGTCCCGGTTCATACCTAAATATCGCGAGAATATAATACGGTATCTCATATCGCATTATCCTCGGTCTTGCACATATCACATATGTGCCTCTACTCCGTTTTGCCTGAGCCAAGAAACCTCTGTGTAGGAGTCTAAAGAATCGTCAATACGCCGGCAGCAGGTGATGATCATATCAAACACCTGCAAGCTGCAAGCGGTCAGCTAAACGTAACAGCCACCCAGGTATTGAGCGATCAGAAGATCAACAAGCTAGCCTTCCCGTTCTCCTGTGAATCCAATCAGTAACACTCCCGTACAGTCCGGTCTGTTGGTCTGATATGTCGCATATCAAGTCTAGGGGTGGTATACGTCAGACCCCAGTAACCGATAAGTCGTGTCGATGTGAGGCCCATAACAGGTCGAGAAACTACTAGTAACACTTACCAGTATATCTCTATATCAGCCGTGGCCAGGGACTTCCAGTTATAGCCAATCGAACACAGCACAATATCAACTCCCTATACCGGGAGAGACGAATCCCCTCCTATCGCTTATTGCCTCCAAGTGATTCGGGACTGTACCCAAAAGCCACCATTTTGCACGCCCTCTTGGACGTGGTAAGGTGGAAATCAAAGCACAGTGGGAATCACACAAGACTCTATGACGATCTCGGGTCTACAGACTACCCTGTACCAGTGTCACCGGAGAACTGCCATTTGACGTGTGGTATATTACCATCTGGGAGTTCTCGGTGAGTCCATCCAGTGTACCCAGTCTCCACTGAGCACCTGTACACCATCCTTGATGTCAAACACCGATGGATATGGGATCATCCATCGCCCATCATATGGGTCAAGATGCGTATACGCTAGTCTACTCTGGTGTATCGATGCCCCGTCTCGATATACCCTCGACTAGGAACATTTATAGGATGTACTCATCGACTACCGTGGCCCCACTAGTATGATCTCATCATAATCCCAGTAGTCGAGTACAGATCCTAAGGGCTTTATCAACATGTGAGAGAAAGACAGCAAACCAATAAAAGTCAACATGTTAAGATAAAGTGAAACCAAATAGCATACTATCATGACGAGCAAGAAAGTCCTCTCTGTATATATCCAAGCATCCATCATAATATACATCATATGTACAACAATGGCCTCTAGGGCATTTACATAACTAACAATCTCCAACTTGCACTAAGGCCAGCTGCTGTAGTATCTCATACCTAGCATCCCCAATAATCTCTCAAACTGTATCTGGGGAATGGCCTTCGTGAGTGGATCCGGAGTGTTATCCTTCGTATCTACTCTCCTGACCTCGATCTCCCGGCGATCAACTATCTCCCTGATCTGGTGATACCACCTCAGAATATGTCTGGACTTCTGATGGGACCTGGGTTCCTTGGCCAAAGCCACAGCTCCATTGTTATTGCAATACAAAGGTATTGGATACTTAATGGATGGAACCATACCAAGTTCACTAATGAACTTCATCCAGACGGCCTCTTTGGCAGCATCGTTGGCAGCGATGTATTCAGCCTCCATCGTCGAGTCTGCAACGGTATCTTGTTTGGAACTCTTCCAACATACCGCCCCTCCATTGAGGGTAAAGACAAATCCCGAGTGCGACTTAGAGTCGTCCTTATCACTTTGGAAGTTGGAATCGGTAAAGGACTCCACCCGGAGTTCTCCGTTACCATACACCAAGAACATGTCTCTAGTCCTTCGCAAATACTTGAGAATGTTCTTCACAGCTGTCCAGTGATTCTCACCAGGATCTGCTTGATACCGACTCACTACACATAGTGAGTATGCTACATCGGGTCTGGTACATATTATCGCATACATGATAGAGCCTACTACCGAAGCATAGGGTATCCTTTGCATGCGAGCTCTCTCCAAATCAGCCTTGAGAGACATCTCTTTGGAGAGAGTGAGTCCAGAGATCGTGGGTTGGTTCCCACGCTTGGATTCTTCCATACTAAACCACTTTAGTATGGTGTCAATGTACCTGGATTGGGACAATCCCAGTATCCTTTTGGATCTATCTCTATAGATCCTAATCCCCAATATGCAGGAGGCATCACCTAGATCTATCATTGAGAATCTTTGTGATAAGAAAAGCTTGACTGATTGCAGCATAGGAATATCATTCCTATCAAGAGTATGTCATCCAAGTATAATACGAGAAAGACAACCTTACTCTCTGCCACCTACTTATAGATACAAGGTTCATTTATATTTTTGATGAAGTCAAACTCTTTGACTACAACATCAAAACAGTTGTTCCAACTCCGCGATGCTTGCTTTAACCCATAAATGGATTTAATCAGTTTGCACACCTTTCCGTTGCTCCCACTATCTACGAAGCCCTCTGGCTGAGTCATGTACACGTACACTTCTAAATCACCATTTAGAAAGGCGGTCTTAACATCCATTTGCCAGATTTCGTAGTCATGGTATGCAGCAATGGCAAGTAAGATCCGGATGGACTTAAGCATAGCCACTGGAGAAAAGGTTTCGTCATAATCCACAACTGGACGTTGACGAAAACCCTTTGCTACAAGTCTAGCTTTGAAAGTCTCAACTTTTTAATCTACACCAAATTTCTTTTTAAAAATCCACTTGCTCCCAATGGTTTTAACCCCTTCAGGAGCATTTTCTAAAGTCCATACTTTATTGGTGTACATGGATTCCATCTCAGATCGCATTTCATCCAGCCATTTCACAGAGTCACTACTCGTGATGGCCTGCTCGAAACTAGTTGGGTCATCATCTTCCATGATGCAATCCTCGTTTCCACCATCAATGAGAAAACCGTAGTATCTCTCAGGTGGACGAGAAACCCTACTAGATCGGCGGAGAGGCTGGGGTTCGTCGGGTACTACTGAATCCTATGGTTCTACTAAATCTTCAGTTGCAGTTTGTGTTTCTGAAACCTCTTCCAGCTCTACCACTTTGCCACTAATTTCTTTTGCAAGAAATTCCTTTTCCAAAAGGGCGGCATATTGAGAAACAAACACTTTTTGTTCTTCAGCGTGGTAGAAAAAATATCCTTGGGAATTCTTAGGATATCCCACAAACTTGCAAAGAACTGACCGTGCCTCGTGTTTGTTTGGATTTTGCCTTTTGACATAGGCCGGACAACCCCATATCTTAACTCGTTTAAAATATGGTCTCTTCCCACTCCATATCTCAAATGGTGTGGTAGGTACAGATTTTGACGGAACTTGATTAAATAGGTATGCTGCTGTCTCAAGCGCATAACCCCAGAATGAAATAGGCAACTCAGCCTCGCTCATCATAGAGCGCACCATATCTAATAGGGTGCGATTCCTCCGTTCCGATACACCGTTGTGCTGTGGTGTATAAGGAGGAGTAAGCTGAGAAAGAATCCCATTCTCTTTTAGATAATCTAGGAACTCATTGCTAAAGTATTCACCTCCTCGATCAGATCGAAGAATCTTAATACTTTTGCCCGTTTGATTCTCTACTTCGTGCTTATATTCTCTGAATTTCTCAAAAGTATCAGACTTGTGTTTCATCAGGAACACATGTCCGAATCTAGAGAGATCGTCAGTGAATGTAATGAAGTAGGATGAACCGTTCCTGGCATGTGTAGACATGGGACCGCATACATCACTATGTACCAGTCCAAAGAGTTCCGTAACTCTTTCTCCGTGTCCACTAAACGGAGCTTTGGTCATTTTTCCTTTGAGACATGAATGGCAAGTATCATAAGATGATAATTCGAAAGGATTCAAATATCCATCTTTATGTAACTTAGCCAGTCGTGTCGCATTGATATGACCAAGTCTACAATGCCACAAGAAGGATTCGTTCATTTCTGAACTTTTCCTCTTGTGTGTGTTTTGTATATTGAGGACTGTATTCTTATTTAGAATGAATATGCCATTATGTAACGAGCCTGATGCAATCAACTTTTGATCTAGGAATATGTTCATAATATTATCCTTTACTAAAAAATTATATCCATCTTTACTTAATAAAGAAACTGATATAATGTTGCACATCATGTTCGGTATATAATAGCACTCATTTAGAATCAGTGTATTACGACTTGGCAATACAAGGTGATATTCGCCAACTGCTTTGGCTGCAATACTTGCACCGTTTCCTACTTGAACGGAATGATCACCCTTTCCCAGTTATCTACCTTTTCGTAGCCCATGAAACAATTTACATATGTTGGATCATGATCCCGTATCTAATACCCAGGACATAGGGTGAACTGAGAAACAGTTCTCAATAACTAACACACCTGAAGAAGATGCATCAACATGCATGTTCTTTTGGGCGGCTTGAGAATCCAGATATTCCCCTATTCCCTATTCAGTCTTATAACTCTCATAAGAAAGAAAGGGTCCAACGTTCCCCTGCTCAGTATAATAAACGGGTTCAGTCAATACATCCATATTATTATCTTGATTATGGCCTGACATGGTCGCTACCTGGAGAGAGAGAGAGAGAAGAAAACACTTTAGCGTATGCTCTTGCAAGATTAGATTGGTTATTATCTTATCTAATTAGGATGTCTCCCACTGTTTTTATCAAATCTACCTTCAAACCCTAAATGGTAAGATTTGCCGGGATTAATTACATCCTACAATTTCGTCAATCTTTCAGCCAGATCAGTGTCGATACTTAAGGGAGGTTCCCCGTGCTTTCGCACGGACCTAATTAAAGTAAACCTCGTTTTCCCAGAGGCGTAACCCCGTTAACACTTTTCTAGACACCTACTTGATCGGCTAATTTTCCTGTGTAAAACTCTCCCAGGAGTAACTCTTACTCGCAGTGGGTATCGGGATCCAACTATCTCATAGGAGGTATGCAATCTCATTGCAAATTTCAACACTTGAAATTCCCGATAATATTTTTCCCCTAGTAACTTTGGCCTTAACGTAGTCAACAAATCATAATTACTAGCCAAGTTCAACCCGTCATTTCCCGATTGAATTAAACCCACCTGCACGACCCTTAACATAGTCAACAAAGTCGTATAACTACCCTAATCCAATCACATCTCATGTTTTAGCAGATAAGTACTAATTAGCTACAGCACACTACGCGTTAACATAGTCAACAAACGTAGCACGAATACTAACTAGTCTTTATCTGATATGACGGAGGGCTACGCAGGTTTTTCAGAAAACCATGAGCGTAATGAACTTGATATCGTCGTAGAATCATGTGAAATTTTGAAATGGAGTGTTTTTGAGGCTTTCATAGGTTTTGCTAAAGAGGTGACTCCCGGTGAAGGGATCTCGGCTCTTTCCCCATCAAATAAGGTGCAGGATATATCATATATACCGCTAAGCAAAGCAAAACTCTTTAATCAATCAAAAGACAAACCGAGTTTTGTAGCATCTGCCAGTTTCGCTAAAGAGGTCACTCCCGGTGAAGGGATCTCGGCTCTTTCCTCATCGAATAAGGTGCAGGGCATATCATATATACCGCTATGCAAAGCAAAACTGTAGCTACCCTTTTTATAAAGTTTTGATTCTACAACATCTTTTAGGTTTCTTTTCTTTTTATTAATCTCATTAATAAAATCCCATCAGCTTATGCTTCCTAAGCATCACAGAAGAAACGAAATCAGTAATATTTATATATCAGCATATATATATAATATAAGCATTCGTCTCAGGCAGTAATATGATCTCATCACAGAACATTGCAGCAGAAGAACATATATGAAATATTGGATATACTAGGACGTCCGTGTTTTCAATACGAGCCGGTATAAAACACGGATTCCACGGTCGCAATGAATATCCAAACCCACATCCCAAGACCCTTACGAGAGCGGCAAGTAACACTGCCAATTCTAGGGTTAGGAGACCCGGTCTCGACTCCTCGAGATGGTCTCCCACTGGACCCTAGCACCCGGTTACTTGTGCTCCCCTCCTTGGGTCTACCTAATGCGGAAAAGTAAATAATATACAATGGTGACATCAACCTCATCCCGGAAGTGCCCCAATAAAAGAATATTACATACAAATGAATTTTACATGAATGAAAACAAAAAACCCTCATCTCACATAAAACCCCCGGCTATTCAGAACACGACGATCCAATATAGCATATCACGGCAACACATAATATCACATATCATCAACGTAAGTAAGTATGCATACACCGATCGTCGTTGACGTATAGCAACGAAAACCGGCAATACAACTACATACTACACTTACGGTCACAGAAAAGAAATTGTAAAACTACAATATTTGGAATCCACAATCACTTTAGACATCATAAATCCGAAATATCACATACTTCGCATTTCATGCCTAACTCTATGAATTCCACATATTGTATCACAATCCAGATAAATAGACAGTATTAAACTTTTCGAACAGATAATAATACCCAAAATTTCCTAAATAGCTCAACACTTGAGCGGAGTTAAAAATAGTCCCAGAATATGTCACAGTACCAGTGATCCAGCCGTAGAAGGGTCAAGCCAAGGCCTCACATGTGGCACACCGTACTGCCCCAAACCCTAAGGTTTAGAGGCAGTTCAAGATGGTCACATAATCGAGTTAAGGTTTGTTGTCTTCTAGAGGGTCCACCGTGTTACTTGTACAATTTTCCCGAAAGATTTAAACCCGATAAAAATTCAACACTTGAAAGTTTTTCGTGCCGGGAAAAAGTGACTTAATGATATCCGTTCGAACATTTTAACAGTTTCTAAATATCCGGAAATAATAACGAATTTAAATTTTCCGATTGAATCAACGATTACAAAATAAACCCCAGAACACTCAACATTTGAGTCAGATTAAATGTACCCAGAAAATTACAAAATCACATACGGATATAACCATGGGAAAACGAGTCAATGATTTGACTGTACGGCTGCGGATCCGCGGCAGGAGCAAGGTATTGCCGCGGTTCCGCGGCTGAATGTACAGATCATTGACACGTATTTCACTGTGATGCTTATATTTTCCTGCTGGTATTTTAAAGTATTTTTAATTCTGAAAAATCACAGTTTTGAAAAAAAAATCCAGAAAGGGGTCTAAAATTGAATTTCGGTGTTCGATCGGAGTTTTAACTTCGTATACACATCGCCTAATACTCTAGCTAGGCTCTGATACCGCTGTAGGGTTCCTCGGCACTCTTGTGAAGGTTCATAAGGCATCGAACATGCTCGAATAAAATTTTAGATGTGCCGAATAACCCAAAGCCGGGATTTTTGCTAGATTATTAGGGTTTAACATGCAAGTAAACATCTTTACCACTAAGTGTGAGGGATTACAACCTTTGTAGTCTGCTCCTTCGCTTCATAATCTCCGAATAGAAGTCCCATCGCCGCGATCCATGATCTCCAGGAATCAAGAGAGGCTCCACGACTCGAACGATCCTTGATAGCTTGTCGTATTCTTTTTCTCCGATGATCTACGTCGAAGTTGCAATAGCTCAAGCTCTCTCTCACTCTAATGATGTGAACATCCTAATCTAATGGGTTAGATTAGATGAGGATGATGGAGTAGTATTTATGCTTTCCTTTTATATCATTTTCTCACAAGAAATCATCACAAAAGAAATAACTAGTGAGCTCTTTCAAAAACTTAAGAGAGAAGAAGATGAAGAATAATGAGAGTAATCCTTTTGTGATGAATAGTAGATAAGAATATATGATTTATTATGGAACTATGGTCAAGGATGAGAGGCTTAACCTTTGTAGAGAATAAACAAAAGCTAGGGTTTGGTTAGGTTAAGAATGGGTCATGGATAAGTATCAAACATAATATCTTAACCAAGACAAAATGAAATCCTTCTAGAATGAACAAGAAGGAGCTAACCCTAATCAAACCCTAATCTCTTTTTATCATCCCTAAACATGTTTCATAATAAATCATATCATGTCACAATAATATATATCACATATATATTATATATTTGCAACAAAAGAAAATAATACAATTAACATATATCGCATATATATCAATGTATTAATCCTGTGAGAAAATGAAATAATAAAGCGAGCCAATATTAGATAATGTAATACAATATATTATATATATTATTATATATTAAATCATCGAATAAACACTTGATCCGACGATCCGACTATATCGAATATAACCGACTAATATATCAGGTACCGATTCATCGAATCAACACTTGATCCGATGTCCCGGTTCATATCTAAATATCACAAGAGTATAATACGGTATCTCATATCGCATTATCCTCGAACCTGCACATATCACATGTGTGCCTCTACTCAGTTTTGCCTGAGCCAAGAAACCTCTGTGTCGGACTCTAAAGAATCGTCAATACGCCGGTAGCAGGTGATGATCATATCAAACACCCACAAGCTGTAAGCGGTCAGCTAAACGTAACAGCCACCAAGGTATTGAGCGATCAGAAGAACAACAAGCTAGCCTTCCCGTTCTCCTGTGAATCCAATCAGTAACACTCCCATACAGTCCGGTCTGTTCGTCTGATATGTCGCATATCAAGTCTAGGGGTGGTATACGTCAAACCCCAGTAACCGATAAGTCGTTTCGATGTGAGGCTCATAACAGGTCGAAAAACTACTGGTAACACTTACCAGTATATCTCTATATCATCCCTGGCCAGGGACTTCCAGTTATAGCCAATCGAACACAGCACAACATCAACTCCCTATACCGGGAAAGACGAATCCCCTCCTATCGCTCATTTCTTCCATGTGATTCGGGACTGTACCCAAAAGCCACCGTTTTGCATGCCCTCTTGGACGTGGTAAGGTGGAAATCAAAGCACAGTGGGAATCCCAAAAGACTCTATGACGATCTTGGGTCTACAGACTACCCTGTACCAGTGTCACCGGAGAACTGCCATCTGACGTGTGGTATATCACCATCTGGGAGTTCTCGGCGAGTCCGTCCAGTGTACCCAGTCTCCACTGAGCACCCGTACACCATCCTTGATGTCAAACACCGATGGATATGGGATCATCCATCGCCCATCATATGGGTCAAGATGCGTATACGCTAGTTTAGTCTGGCATATCGATGCCCTGTCTCGATATACCCTCGATTAGGAACATTTATAGGATGTACTCATCGACGACCGTGGCCCCACTAGTATGATCTCATCATAATCCCAGTAGTCGAGTACAGATCCTAAGGGCTTTATCAACATGTGAGAGAAAGACTGTAAACCAATACAAGTCAACATGTTATGATAAAGTGAAACCAAATAGCATACTATCATGACGAGCAAGAAAGTCCTCTCTGTATATATCCAAGCATCCATCATAATATAGAACATATGTACAACAATGGCCTCTAGGGCATATACATAACTAACAATCTCCTACTTGCACTAAGGCCAGCTGCTGTAGTATCTCATACCTAGCATCCTGAATAAACTCTCAAACTGTATCTGAGGAATGGCCTTCGTGAGTGAATCCACAGTGTTATCCTTCGTATCTACTCTCCTGACCTCGATCTCCCGGTGATCAATTATCTCCCTGATCAGGTGATACCGCCTCAGAATATGTCTGGACTTCTGATGGGACCTCGGTTCCTTGGCCAAAGCCACAGCTCCATTGTTATCGCAATACAGAGGTATTGGATGCTCAATGGATGGAACCACACTAAGTTCACTAATGAACTTCTTCATCCAGACAGCCTCTTTGGCAGCATCGTTGGCAGCGATGTATTCAGCCTCCATTGTCGAGTCTGCAACGGTATCCTGTTTGGAACTCTTCCAACATACCGCCCCTCCATTGAGGGTAAAGACAAATCCCGAGTGCGACTTAGAGTCATCCTTATCACTTTGGAAGCTGGAATCGGTAAAGGACTTCACCCGTAGTTCTCCGTTACCATACACAAAGAACATGTCTCTAGTCCTTCGCAAGTACTTGAGAATGTTCTTCACAGCTGTCCAGTGACTCTGTCCAGGATCTGCTTGATACCAACTCACTACACTTAGTGAGTATGCAACATCGAGTGTGGTACACAGCATCGCATACATGATAGAGCCTACTGCCGAAGCATAGGGTATCCCTTGCATGCGAGCTCTCTCCAAATCAGCCTTGAGAGACATCTCTTTGGAGAGAGTGAGTCTAGAGATCGTGGGTTGGTTCCCACGCTTGGATTCTTCCATACTAAACCTCTTTAGTATGGTGTCAATGTACCTGGATTGGGATAATCCCAGTATCCTTTTGGATCTATCTCTATAGATCCTAATCCCCAATATGCAGGAGGCATCACCTAGATCTATCATTGAGAATCTTTGTGATAAGAAAAGCTTGACTGATTGCAGCATAGGAATATCATTTCCTATCAAGAGTATGTCATCCACGTACAATACGAGGAAGACACCCTTACTCTCTGCTACCTTCTTATAGATACAAGGTTCATCTATGTTTTTGATGAAGTCAAACTCTTTGACTACAACATCAAAACAGATGTTCCAACTCCGCGATACTTGCTTAAACCCATAAATGGATTTAAGCAGCTTGCACACCTTTCCGCTGCTCCCACTATCTACGAAGCCCTCTGGCTGAGTCATGTACACACACTCTTCTAAATCACCGTTTAGTAAAGCGGTCTTAACATCCATTTTCCAGATTTCGTAGTCATGGTATGCAGCAATGACAAGTAAGATCCGGATGGACTTAAGCATAGCTACTAGAGAAAAGGTTTCGTCATAATCCACACTTGGTCGTTGATGAAAACCCTTTGCTACAAGCCTAGCTTTGAAAGTCTCAACTTTTCCAACTACACCAAATTTCTTTTTAAAAATCCACTTGCTCCCAATGGGTTTTCCCCCTTCAGGAGCATTTTCCAAAGTCCATACTTTATTGGTGTACATGGATTCCATCTTAGATCGCATTGCATCCAGCCATTTCACAGAGTCACCACTCGTGATGGCCTGCTCGAAACTAGTTGGGTCATCATCTTCCATGATGCAATCCTCGCTTCCACCATCAATGAGAAAACCGTAGTATCTCTCAGGTGGACGAGAAACCCTACTAGATCGGCGGAGATGCTGGGGTTCGTCGGGTACTACCGAATCCTCTGGTTCCACTAAATCTTCAGTTACAGTTTGTGTTGCTGGAACTTCTTCCAGTTCTACCTCAGAGCCACTAATCTCTTTTGCAAGAAATTCCTTTTCTTAAAAAGTGGCATGTTGAGTAATAAACACCTTTTGTTGTTCACTGTGGTAGAAAAAATATCCATTTGAATGTTTAGGATATCCCACAAACTTACATAGAACTGACCGTGCCTCGAGTTTGTCTGGATTTTTCCTTTTGAAATAGGCCAGACAACCCCATATCTTAACTCGTTTAAGACATGGTCTCTTCCCACTCCATATCGCATATGGTGTGGTAGGTACAGATTTAGTTGGAACTTGATTCAATAGGTATGCTGCTGTCTCAAGCGCATACTCCCAGAAGGAAATAGGTAACTCAGCATTTCTCATCATCGAGCGCACCATATCTAATAGGGTGCGATTCCTCCGTTCAGATACACCGTTGTGCTGTGGTGTATATGGAAGAGTAAGCTGAGAGAGAATCCCATTCACTTTTAGATAATCCAGAAAATCATTGCTCAAGTATTCTCCACCTCGATCAGATCGAAGGATCTTAATACTTTTGCCCGTTTGTTTTTCTACTTCGTGCTTATATTCTCTGAATTTCTCAAAAGATTCAGACTTGTGTTTCATCAGGAACACATGTCCGAATCTAGAGAGATCGTCAGTGAATGTAATGAAGTAGGAAGAACCGTTCCTGGCGTGTGTAGACATGAGACCGCATACATCACTATGTACCAGTCCTAAGAGTTCCGTAACTCTTTCTCCGTGTCCACTAAACGGAGCTTTGGTCATTTTTCCTTTGAGACATGAATGGCAAGTATCATAAGATGAAAATTCGAACGAATTCAAATATCCATTTTTATGTAACTTAGCTAGCCGTGTCTCATTGATATGGCCAAGTCTACAATGCCACAAGAAGGATTCGTTCATTTCTGAACTTTTCCTCTTGTATGTGTTTTGTATATTGAGGACTGTATTTTGATTTAGAATGAATATGCCATTATGTAACGAGCCTGACGCAATAAACTTTTGATCTAGGAATATGTTCATAAAATTATCCTTTACTACAAAATTATATCCTTCTTTACTTAATAAAGAAACTGATATAATGTTGCACATCATGTTCGGTATATAATAGCACTCATTTAGAATCAGTGTATTACGACTTGGCAATACTAGGTGATATTCGCCAACTGCTTTTTCTGCAATACTTGCACCGTTCCCTACTTCAACGGAATGATCACCTTTTCCCAGTTCTCTACCTTTACGTAGCTCATGTAACAATTTACATATGTGGGATCCTGATCCGGTATCTAATACAAAGGACGTAGGGTGAACTGAGAAACAGTTCTCAATAACTAACACACCTGAAGAAGATGCATCAACATGCATGTTCTTTTGGGCGGCGTGAGAATCCAGATATTCTTCTGTTTCCTGTTCAGTCTTATAACTCTTATAAGAAAGAACGGGTCCAACGTTCTCCTTCTCAGTATAATAAGTGGGTTCAGTCAATACATCCATATTATTATCTTGATTATGGCCTGACATGGTCGCTACCTGGAGAGAGAGAGAAGAAAACACTTTAGCGTATGCTCTTGCAAGATTAGATTGGTTATTATCTTATCTAATCAGGATGTCTCCCACTGTTTTTATCAAATCTACCTTCAAACCCTTAAAGGTAAGATTAGCCGGGATTAATTACACCCAACAATTTCGTCAATCTTTCAGCCAGATCAGTATCGGTACTTGAGGGAGGTTCCCCGTGCTTTCGCACGGACCTAATTAAAGTAAACCTCATTTTCCCATAGGCGTAACCCCGTTAACACTTTTCTAGACACCTACTTGATCGGCTAATTGTCCTCTATAAAACTCTCTCAGGAGTAACACTTACTGGCAGTGGGTATCAGGATCTAACTATCTCATAGGAGGTATGCAATCTCATTGCAAATTTCAACATTTGAAATTCCCGATAATATTTTGCCCCTAGTGTGCTATGACCTTGACAGAGGTCAACAAACCATAGTGCACTAGTCAAGTTCAACCCGTCATTTCTTGATTGAATCAAACCCACTCGCACGACCCTTGACAGAGGTCAACAAGGTCGTACGACTACCCTAATCCAATCACATCACATGCTTTACAGATAATTACTAGTCAGCTACCGCACACTACGCCTTGACAGAGGTCAACAAACGTAGCACGAATACTATATAGTCTTTATCTGAAATGACGGAGGGCTACGACAGGTTTTTCTGAAAACCTATTGCGTAATGAACTTAATATCGTCGTAGAATCAAGTGAAATTTTAAAATGGAGTTATTTTGATGCTTTCATTAGTTTTGCTAAAGAGGTCACTCCCGGTGAAGGGATCTCGGCTCTTTCCTCATCGAATAAGGTGCAGGACATATCATATATATCGCTGTGCAAAGCAAAACTCTAAAAGCAATCAAAAGACAAACCGAGTTTTGTAGCATCTGCCAGTTTCGCTAAAGAGGTCACTCCCGGTGAAGGGATCTCGGCTCTTTGCTTATCGAATAAGGTGTAGGGTATATCATATATACCAGTATGCAAAGCAAAACTGTAGCTAGCCTTTTTATAAAGTTTTGATTCTACAACATCTTTTAGGTTTCTTTTATTTTTATTAACCTCATTAATAAAAAATCCCATCAGCTTATGCTTCCTAACCATCACAGAAGAAACGAAAGCAGTAATATTTATATATCAACATATATATATAGTATAAGAATTCGTCTCAAGCAGTAATATAATCTCATCACAGAACATTGCAGCAGAAGAACATATATGAAATATTGGATATACTAGGACGTCCGTGTTTTCAATACGAGCCAGTATAAAACACGGATTCCACGGTCGCGATGAATAGCCAAACCCACATCCCTAGACCCCTACGAGAGCGGCAAGTAGCACTGTCAATTCTAGGGTTAGGAGACCCGGTCTCGACTCCTTGAGATGGCCTCCCACTGGACCCTAGAACCCGGTTACTTGTGCTCCCCTCCTTGGGTCTACCTAATGCGGAAAAGTAAATAATATACAATGGTGACATCAACCTCATCCCGGAAGTGCCCCAATAAAAGAATATTACATACAAATGAATTTTACAGGAATGAAAATAAAAACCCTCATCTCACATAAAACCCCCGGCTATTCAGAACACGACGATCCAATATAACATATCACAGCAACACATAATATCACATATCATCAACGTAAGTAAGTATGCATACACCGATCGTCGTAGATGTATAGCAACGAAGACCGGCAATACAACTACATACTACACTTACGGTCACAGAAAAGAAATTGTAAAACTACAATATTTAGAATCCACAATCACTTTAGACATCGTAAATCGGAAATATCACATACTTCGCATTTCATGCCTAACTCTATGAATTCCACATATTGTATTACATTCCAGATAAATAGACAGTATTAAACTTTCCGATCGAATAATCAAATACCCAAGATTTCCTAAATAGCTCAACACTTGAGCGGAGTACAAAAGTTCCAGAATACGTCACAGTAGCAACGGTCCAGCCGTAGAAGGGTCAAGCCAACGTCTCACATGTGGCACGCCGTACTGTCCCAAACCCGAAGGTTCAAAAGGCAGTTCAAGACGGTCACATAATCGAGTTAAGGTTTGTTGTCTTCTAGAGGGTTCATCGCGTCACATGCATGTTTTTCCGAAAGATTTAAACCCGAGAAAAATTCAACACTTAGAATGTTTTTGGTGCCGGGAAAAATTGAGTTAATGATATCCGTTCGAACATTTTAACAGTTTCTAAATATCCGGAAATAATAACGAATTTAAATATTCCGATCGAATCTACGATTACAAAATAAACCCCAGAATATTCAACACTTCAGTCAGAATAAAAAATACCCTGAAAATATACAAGAAGCAAAAAGAATTACTGTGAAAACAGAAGTGTCCTTTCAAACAGTAGTGCCGCGGATCCGCGGCCCAAGAAAGGTACGGCCGCGGTTCTGCGGCGCTCTGTAAGGATGACGTCATCGTTTTCCACACATATTCTTGAATTTACCTGCTGATTTTTTAGATATTTTTAATTCAGAAAAATCCCAGTTTTTAGAAAAAGTCCAGAGAGGGGTTCAAATCGTCGTATCGGAGTTCGTTCGGAGTTTTAAATTCGTAAACACGTTTCCTAATGCTCTAGCTAGGCTCTGATACCACTGTAGGATTCCTAGGCACTCTTGTAAAGGTTCATAAGGCATCAAACATGCCCGAATAAAATTTTAGATGTGCCGAACAACCCAAAGCCGGGATCTTTGCTAGATTATTAGGGTTTAACAAGCAAGTAAACATCTTTACTACTAAGTGTGAGGGATTACAACCTTTGTAGTCCACTCCTTCGCTTCACAATCTCCGAGTAGAAGTCCCTTCGCCACGATCCACGATCTCCCGGACTCAAGAGAGGATCCACGACTCGAACGATCCATGATAGCTTGTCGTATTCCTTTTCTCCGATGATCTACGTCGAAGTTGCAATAGCTCAAGCTCTCTCACTCTAATGAGTTGAACACCCTAATCTAATGGGCTAGATTAGATGAGGATGATAGAGTAGTATTTATGCTTTATTTTTATATCATGTTCTCACAAGAAATCATCACAAAAGAAATCACAAGTGAGCTCTCTCAAAAACTCAAGAGAGAAGAAGATGAAGAATAATGAGATAATTCCTTTTGTGATGAATAGTAGATAAGAATATATGATTTATTATGGAACCATTGTCAAGGATGAGAGGCTTAACCTTTGTAGAGAATAAACTAGAGCTAGGGTTTGGTTAGGTTAAGAATGAGTCAAAGATAAGTATCAACCATA
The DNA here is from genome assembly GCA_030015575.1 of Agapanthus africanus. NCBI lineage: Eukaryota > Viridiplantae > Streptophyta > Magnoliopsida > Asparagales > Amaryllidaceae > Agapanthus > Agapanthus africanus. The sequence goes on along the minus strand of JASDDO010000004.1, from coordinate 124,947,940 downwards.
ATATCTTAATCAAGACAAAAGAAATCCTTCTAGAATGAACAAGAAGGAGCTAACCCTAATCAAACCCTAATCCCTTTTTATAATCCCTAAACATGTTTCATAATAAATCATATCATGTCACAATAATATATATCACATATATATTATATATTTGCAACAAAAGAAAATAATACAATTAACTTATATCGCATATATATCAATGTATTAATCCGGTGAGAAAATGAAATAATAACGCGAGCCAATATTAGATAATGTAATACAATATATCATATATATCATTATACATTAAATCATCGAATCAACACTTGATCCGACGATCCGGCTATATCGAATATAACCGACTAATATATCATGTACCGATTCATCGAATCAACACTTGATCCGATGTCCCGGTTCATATCTAAATATCGCGAGAATATAATAAGGTATCTCATATCGCATTATCCTTGGTCCGGCACATATCACATATGTGCCTCTACTTCGTTTTGCCTGCGCCAAGAAACCTCTGTGTAGGACTCTAAAGAATCGTCAATACGCCGGTAGCAGGTGATGATCATATCAAACATCCACAAGCTGCAAGCGGTCAGCTAAATGTAACAGCCACCCAGGTATTGAGCGATCAGAAGATCAACAAGCTAGCTTGTCCGTTCCCCAGTGAATCCAATCAGTAACACACCCGTACAGTCCGGTCTGTTCGTCTGATATGTCGCATATCAAGTCTATGGGTGGTATACGTCAGACCTCAGTAACCGATAAGTCGTGTCGATGTGAGGCTCACAACAGGTCGAGAAACTACTGGTAACACTTACCAGTATATCTCTATATCAGCCCTGGCCAGGGACTTCCAGTTATAGCCAATCTAACACAACACAATATCAACTCCCTATACCGGGAGAGACGAATCCCCTCCTATCGCTCATTGCCTCCATGTGATTCAGGACTGTACCCAAAAGCCACCGTTTTGCACGCCCTCTTGGACATGGTAAGGTGGAAATCAAAGCACAGTGGGAATCACACAAGACTCTATGACGATCTCGGGTCTACAGACTACCATGTACCAGTGTCACCGGAGAACTGCCATCTGACGTGTGGTATATCACCATCTGGAAGTTCTCGGCGAGTTCGTCCAGTGTACCCAGTCTCCACTGAGCACCCGTACGCCATCCTTGATGTCAAACACCGATGGATATGGGATCATCCATCGCCCATCATGTGGGTCAAGATGCGTATACGCTAGTCTACTCTGGCATATCAATGCCCTGTCTCGATATACCCTCGACTAGGAACATTTATAGGATGTACTCATTGACTACCGTGGCGCCACTAGTATGATCTCATCATAATCCTTGTAGTCGAGTACAGATCCTAAGGGCTTTATCAACATGTGAGAGAAAGACAGTAAACCAATACAAGTCAACATGTTAAGATAAAGTGAAACCAAATAGCATACTATCATGACGAGCAAGAAAGTCCTCTCTGTATATATCCAAGCTTCCATCATAATATACATCATATGTACAACAATGGCCTCTAGGGCATATACATAACTAACAAGTAAAGGTTAATGGCGTGGCTCTGATGCCATGTAAGTCTACGGTAGCGCCCCGGCCATCTGTCCGAGGCCAAAATACGGAAACGAAAACTTTTTCTAAACTTAAAACCGGCACTATCGTATACTTTAAATCCGGATCGAACCATTAACCTACAACTAGCAAACTAGAGAAGGGTTGGAAAGGCTCTAGCGATCAATGCGTGTCCTTCGGTCTTTGGCCACCATCCCAAGCTCCTCGCGGCATCTTCGGTCTCGACCTCCTCGTCGGAAAGGGCACCACATCTTCGAGTCTATTTATGGGCTCCCGCTTCATCCGAAGCAACTCGGTCATGAAGTTCGCTAGCTGACGTGTGCAAGGTAAAGTAGAGAATGTGTGTCATCACTTTGTCACTTGAGGATTTATTGGATACCATTAGTGAGGAGATAATGAGCTCAAGAAAGAGGAAGAAGAAGAAGAAGCTTTCCTCTCTTTTTCTTTTGTGTTGAGATCAAATGAGAGTGAGAGTGAGAGTGAGAATAGAAAATACAAGAGCAAACCTCACTATACACGGCTGCCCTTTTTCTCTCGCTCTCTCTTATTTCACTTAACAAATCAATCACTAAACATGATATGGTTCAAAGAATAAGACCATGAGTCACCACCCATTTCCATGTCATAATTAATGCACCTAATCATGGTTTTGAGCTCATTATTTCCATATGCAAACATTAATCCAAATGTTTGCAACAATAAAAAGAGAATGGCATCTACTAAAGTAAACTCGTGACGGATCACAAGAGTACCCCTCACCCGTATATACATACCTGTATACGCAATCCGACTGAATGCGAATGCGATGAGTCTAAACTAATCCAACAAATCTAATACTAGGATCCGGCTTAAACCAAAGCCCACTAATATGATCCGCCCGATCATGATCCGTGCACCACTGGACGTATATGATCAGACCCTGCCATATATCATACGGCCTCTACAACGTTTCGCCCGAAACTTGAGAAACTGTCTGTGGGGGACTCTAAAGACTCGTCAATACTTTGGCTGTGGATTTAACCACTAGCACATCAGAGGTACTAGCCATACGTAACGGGCTACCAGGTATTCACCAAAAGGGAGGTCGATGAGCGAACTCATCCTGACACCCTACTGAGCCTGTCAGTGACAATATCCGTACAGTCCGGTCCGTTCGTCTATGAGCATCGCATGGCGGGCCTAGGGGGTTGGTTAAAGTCGGACCCCCAAAAGCGGTACAAGTCGTGTCGGAGCGTAGCCCAGAACACCCTGAGATACTACTGGAATACCTACCAGTAAATCTCGTGCCTTAGCCAAGGACTTCGTGTAATGGCTCTCCTAGACACAGCGCGATCTCACCCCCAATACCGGGAGAGACGAAACCCCAGCCGATCCGCTCACTGCCTCCATGTGGCTCGGGACTGTACCCAACTAATACCTGTTTGCACGACTCCTTTGAGCCGTGGTATGGTAGTAATCAAAGCACAGTGGGAACTCACACGAGACAAATGACGATCTAAGGTCGATGAGCTAACCTGTACACATGTCACCAGGGAACTGCTATCTGACGTCAGGTATAATACCAACTAGCATGTTCTAGGCGAGTCCTGTCCGGTGTACTCATAACCCAATGAGCACCTGTATACATCTTAGGTGATCCAACTGACACCAATGGCTTGTGAGACCGGCCACCGCCCCTCGTCAAGGTCTCTACTGTATACACTAGTCTACTAACGGTGTATCGATGCCCAGTCTCGAAACTCCCACGACTAGGGACACTTTAAGGATGTGCTTATAGACCCCAGCTCCCACGTATATGATCGCCATTATTCTGCTGGCCGTCAAGCAAGAATCCTAAGGGCTCTACCAACGTGCAATAGTGACCTGTAATGTCACCTAAAGCATGTACACGATGATAAAGATAAACAAGATAGTATACAATCCTCTCGAGTAAGATTGTTTCCCCGGTATAGGTCCTCCCCCAGTCATTGCAACCACGTGCCTGCGATCCAATAATTGACTTTGAGGGCACTATATCCAACAACCATGCCTGGAGTCGTCCATTCTAAATACCTTTAGAATGCTGTCTAAGTACCCTGATTAGGACACTTCCCAAATCTAGATCTAAAAACATAGATCTAGTAACCAGAATGTCAGATATAATATCCAAGCCCTATGTGGAGAAACCACTGTGTGACAACCAAAGTATAACCGATCGTAGTATAGGAATTTCACTTCCTACTCTGTGTATGTCATCCAAATACCAGGACATCACACCCTACTACCTTCTTAACAGATCCATCCCCTATTCTGATGAAGTCAAACCTATGACTGTCACATCAGAAATAGATGATCTATCTCCGCTATATCTGCTTTAGTTTATAAATAGACATAAGCCACTTGTCCACTATGCTTCCGCTGCTCCCACTGACTACGGCAACCCTCTGGCAGAATAATATACACGTGCACTTCTAAAACCAGTTCAGAATGACGCTATAATCATCCTCCTGCCGGGTCTCATAGTCTGGAACAACAGTAGTGTCAAGTCTGGGTAAACAAGAACCTCCCTGTCACCATCCTTGAGCATACCGAAGTACCTCTCGAGTGCCTGAGGTTACCCACCATATCTGCGGAGTGGCCAATGGAATGTCAAACCAGATTGAATCTTTAGGTTCTTATCAAATTTTCAGTAATCGTTTGCAGTTCTGGAATCACTTCCAGTTCTACCATAATCCTACTACTATTTTCTGAAAAAATCCATTTTTATTAAAACTGTGGCGAGTCAAGAACAATATCACCATTGATCTTCCAGATGGTAGAAAGTCAAGCCTCGTCATAGCCCGGGTCAACCCACAAACAACCATTACAGAAACGTGCCTTGAGTTATCCATAGTCTGGTTTTAAGCATAAGCCGGACAACTCCCCGTACCTTAACATCGTTAAGATATGAACCGTTCTATATCCAATATAGAAACAGAGGCACTGATTTAATTTGAACCGGATTCAAGTCATGCAGTTGTCTCCAGTGCATGTCAAATAAATGGAAGGAGGCCGATCAGCGTTACTCAACTTAGGAATGCATCCAGATATGAGTAACCTGAAAGAGAAACAAGTTTCTCAAAACCATTACTATCAACTGAATACAATACACAAGTATCTACATCTTCGATCACCTTGAAGAATCCCGATTCTTGCAACATCTGGTTCTCTACTTTACTCTTATACCTATAACTTCTCAAAACTTGGACCTTGTGTTTCTACGTAACACATATCTAAGAACTAGAGAAGTCACAAGTAAACAGAATATAGTACGAGGACCAACCCCTCTGTCCTAAAGGACACCGGACAACATACAATAATCTGTATAAGTCCTCTGAGTTGAATAACTCAAACCCTATGCGTCGTAGGTTGAAAACTGTACTATGGTTATGAAGAATTACACCGCTGTTTAATGCTCCTTACCTAACCATCAACAGATATAGGTAAATGTCAAGGACATAATTTCAAAAATTTATATCTCACTTTATAAAAATAAACGTACAGATATATCAATTTTAAATTGGTGCATAACAACGGATATTCAAAACCAAATATTTACCGTCCGGCAAACAACCCGGGCGATTTCCTCAAATATCACCAATTACAACGAATCCCGATATAATGAGGATGATCACCCAATTCCCAATAACTTACTCCCACTCATCATCTGTAAAACCATACAGATGTGAGAATCAAACCTGGTAAATACATACCCTGGAGCAAGGGCTAATTGGGAAATCAGTTTTCTTTTAACAATACACAGTAAAACTGAAACATGTAAATATTTCGAAGGGGTATCCGGGTATTCTTAGTAATGCCTCTTCCATTATCAGATTTACAACTGTAACCGTATATTTCTTTGCCATCTCTCCAAATCCCTTTATATGTCTTTAGTCATTACCTTCTATACACCACTTTAGGCCAAATGGTTTTCTTCCTTCCCTACCGTTCGGCACCAGCCTATGGTTTGGAAGAAGACTATCCAATAAGCATAATGGGTGTACTGTCCTAATCCTAGGATCACTTGCAACGCGAGAGTAGGTAAAGATAAAAAACAACTGAATAAACCTTATTCCTATTTCTCCTGAACCAGAATCCATCCCCGAACTGGAACAAGTCCCTTCGAGTTCGTATATAACCATACGATGGAGTATCCAATAAACTATGGATCTTCATAGTGATACGGGGTGTTCCAGAGAAATACAAAGGTGAAATAGGTGTGGCGATGAAATACTTGGTTTGATCGTGAATGATTACAGTCGCAATTTACTTTGCCCTCTTACTAACCCTTTATTTGTCTTTACTTAATACCTTCTGTACACCTTTTAGGCTAAATGGTTTTCTTCATTCCCTACCGTTCGGCACCTGCCTATGGTTTGGAAGAAGACTATCCAATTAGCGTAATAGGTGTACTGTCCTTATCCATGGAGCACTCGCAACCTGAGAGAAAGTAAAAGGAAAAGACAACTGAATAGTCCTATTCATTTTCTCCAGAACCGGAAACCCTCCTCGAATTTGTAATAAGTTCCTTCGAGTTCGTATATAACCATACGATGGTTTTATCCAATGGAAGTGGATGTTCGTAGTAATACGGGGTGTTCCGGAGAAAAGGGTAAAAGTAGGAGTGGCAATGAGGTTTGCAACTCTGACAATCCATAAGCCAGTGTTATAAGAAGGTTCGGTCAACTTGGTCACTGAGTCATAGTCTAGGGTCGGGCCATGGTCGCTGCCAAAGAGAGAGTGAAAAGAAACACTCAGCATGCACTCTAACCTAGATCAGAATGGTTATCACTTTATCCAATCAGGAAACCTCCCACTGTAACCTCAAATTCTCCTCCAAACCTGAAATAAGAATTAGTCGGGATCACCCGAGGAGTAAACCAACTCATCAGTGGGAATCGGGATCCAACTATCATCGCATGATAACGTGATGGAATCCACTCACGTTATCACACTCCAGAAGGTATGCGCATGCCTGGCAAGTTTCAGTTTTTTTAGAAACCCCCGATGTGATTTTTACCCCATGCTCTTATGACCTTGACGAAGGCCAACATATCATAAGTCACATGTCAAGTTCTACCCGTCATTATCCAGGTTAATTTGAACCCACCCGTAGATATCCTTGACGAAGGCCAAAATAGTAGTACGACTGTCCCAAACCAATGCATCTATCTATGCAGCAGAAAAGTAACAAATAGCTACCATACGCTATGCCTTGACGAAGGCCAACATACATAGCATGAATACTAAGTGCTACCTTTCTGAAATGACAGAGGGCTACAAATGGTTTTTGGCGAAAAACCTTTAACGTAATGAATTTGATATCGTTGAAGGAACCGGATAGCTTTTTATAAAAATATAGTGGCGAAAACCTTTGCTAAATAGATCACTCCCGGTGAAGGGATCTTGGCTCCTTCCCCGTAGAATGAGGTGCAGGATATTCCAACTGAATACCGCGAAGCAAAGCAGAAAGTAATCGACTATAATGAAGTTATTACCCTGACGCAAACTTCTGTCCAAGGGGTCACTCTCGGTGAAGGGATCTCGGCCCTTGCCTCGTCGACTAAGGTGCTGGATATTCATAACCGAATATCACTGTGCAAAACAAAAGAAAATATCCTTGCAATAACAGCTTTTTGAAATATGTTCCAACAACATCAAACATGTTTGTTTTGCTTGCATTGATCTGAATCAATGCAGTCCCATCAATTGATCACACCAATAAAGAACGAAAATACGATGTACGTATATGCCATCCGCATTCGCCACTGGGTCCCGTCATCACCCGTTAGGTTACTGATTGAATGATTTAGCGTGCTTGCGCTTTCTAAAAGATAGATCAAAAATATTTGTAACCGCAATCAAGAACGGCGTCGCATGAAGCTAGCCGGTGAGTACGGGTCGGTCCACAGGGATTTTGTGAATTTCCGATTCGCGCTTACGAGTTAATTCCGAAGGGTGTTCGGATTCATTATTAAATCTAAAAACCTAATTAACCTAGGGCAATTATCTAGATCTATTCTTGCTAGGGCTAGGTTTAGGGATGGTTTGGAAATGCAAGTAAACCTCAACGCTTTCAATACCCGAATGAAGATCTGTGAGGAGTTATGGTAATTATCAATAAAGTGGATTAGATCCGTTCGGGAAGGTGATCCTTCCTCTAGGTTCTTGTCCTTCCTTTAGAGATCCTTACCCTAACCTCCATGGAAAACATCACACCCGGGCCTTTATACTACGGTATCACCGCTACCTCGAGGGATAGAGTGCCGTAGGGAGCGGTATGTGCATGTATGCATGGAGTCCTATTGTAAATATTTGGTGGGTAAGAAAGGGATGAGAGATCTCATCTCTCAAAATCCTTCCCCAAAGCTAACTCTAAACAAGTTCCTAGGGCATGAAATTAAATCTACCTAGGGCAAGGAATTTAAATCTACACTAAAGAAAGAAATTAAATTACTTACAGATGCATCCCTCCAATCATCCATGCAGGGTTGTCAGATCTGAATTTCTGAATGGAGAAGAAACACCGATGCTGTCCAAAAGATTTCTAAATTTTATTCATTAAAGGGAGGCATAAAGTTTACAATGATTAGAGTTCCTATTTATAAAGAATAGGAAACCCTAGGGTTACATTTGACCCGCATGTCTACAATTACAAAAATAGCCCTATAAAGACTAGTCAACGCCGCCATGGAATTATGGTAAAAACCATTTTGCATTTGGGCCCTATATGGCCGCAGAACCGCGGTCCCGGCCTTGGTTTGGCCGCGGTTCCGTGGCCAAATTACGGATTTGGGCTCTGGGCTTTTTGGGTACTGATCTCTGGATCTGTGGTCTTCTTAATTCCTTGGTACTTTTCTCATTGGGCTTCTAGGTTGGTTCCGGATCTTCAGTGAACAATCTACAATGGCTTTTTAACCGTTTGCCTTGACATTTTGGGATCTTGCGTTGCCTTGTTAATTGCGAACTGTCTTTCGATATAGGCTTGACTAAGATCCTCCCATTTGTTGGTCAAAAGTCCATATTTTCATCGTCTTATATCGTTTTCACTGTTTCCTGTCCAAGAACCTGTAACCTGTAACATGTAGCAGACATGCGTCAAAAGTACCTGTTTATTTATAAAAAGAATAAGAATGGGGAATATAATAATACAATATTCTGGTGTGAACAGTTACTTAACTAACGACAGAGCAGGGACTGGACTAGCGCGGATGTAAAACATATACAGCATCTACTAGTATATATATAACAATATATAATAATTGCTCAAGGCGCGATAAAATGCAACATCACAGAAATGTAATAAGTATCACAAAACAATACAGATAATCTGAGAGCCCCGGGTTTCATAGAGCCTCTACTGAAACCCGACGTTCCCCTGGTCGTGTGGATAGCCTGTGCAATGAAATCCTAGACCCCTACGGGTGCGGCAAGTTACCCGCCAAAACCTGAAGCGAGGCAGCCCCCTTCAACAAAGTGAATGGACCAACCAGCACTTCACGGAATCCGGTAACTTGAGCACCCCTCCTTAGGTCAACCTATACCCCTTACGAGTGCGGCGAATAGCCCGCCAATTCTAGAGTAAAGCCCCCTCCGTCTCAAAGCCATGAGATGCGGGCCCGTTGCCCTATAGAACCCGGCTATCCGTGCACCCCACCACGGGGTAATCCTAGTACAGAGAGTAAAATATACAACGGGTACATCGACCTCAGCCCGGTCGTGCCCCAAAAGAATAATATAGAAACAGGTCGTGACGGCAATCCACATGTCGGACGCTCGCCCCGCAATATCAAATTTACAAATAATACCAAACTGTACTACCATTGCACCACGCTATCCACCACGACAAATCCGCAACATCACAGTACAACACAAAACATCAACGTGAATGCGTTCGTAAATCCGTCTAAAGGGGCTATAGCAATTAGACATGATTTACCGATCAAATGACATTCACGGTCACAGATATAAAGTAAGCACTGTGAACAAACATATTTAAAATTTTCGATTGACAAAATTTCCAGAAGTGGGCTCCAAGCACAATTCCCAGTACACAAAAAAATCTGGGCCAAAACTAAAAATACCAAAAACCCTATTTCCAAGTCATGGACTACAGCAGAAAGTTTGGTGCATCGATGCTACAGGAGTGCGGCGGAACCCCGGCCAAAACAAGGGCAATGTCGCGGTTCCGCGGCGCTACAGTGTGATCACTTCACCAAATTTCTGTAGTGTTCTAAGAAAAGGCTGCCTGATTTTCTGCAATACTCAAAATAATTTTTCGACGACAAAAAATTTCGACAGAAACATCGTTTTTGAAATTGCGGTTTCGGAAATTTTGTTCGATCGAATTTCTAAATACCTTAGAGCAAGCTAGTAAAGGTTAATGGCGTGGCTCTGATACCATGTAAGTCTACGGTAGCGCCTCGGCCGTCTGTCCGATGCCAAAATGCGGAAACAAAAACTTTTTCTTAAACTTGAAACCGACGCTATCGCAGACTATAATCCCGGATCGAACCATTAACCTATAACTAGCAAACTATAGAAGGGTTGGAAAGGCTATACCGATCGATCCGTGTCCTTCGGTCTTTGGCCACCATCCCAAGCTCCTCGCGGCATCTCCGAGCTCCGGTCTCCTCGTCGGAAAGGGAACCACAACATCGAGTTTTTTACGGGCTCCCGCTTCGTCCGAAGTAACTCGGGCACGAAGTTCGCTAGCCGACGTGTCCAAGATGAAGTAGAGAATGTGTGTGATAACTTTATCTCTTGCATCCATTGTATGGATGGAAGTTGAAGATGAAGCCATAAATGGAGGTTGTGAGCTAGGGCAAGAAGTAGAAGAAGAAGCATTTATTTTTCTGGTGTGTTTTATGATGAAATGAGAGAGTGAGATCAAAAATACTAGACCAAAACTATCATATGGCAGCCCCTCCTCTCTCCTCTTATCATATCAACCATAAATCAATCAAACAATGTGACGCATGCACAAAGAAAGATACCATGAGTCACCACCTGTGCATGTGTCACAATTAATGCTTCTAATCATGATTTCTAGCTCTTAATTTCCATTTGTAAACATTAACCCAAATGTTTACAACAACAAAAAGATACAGCAACATCTAAAGTAAACTCGTGACGGATCATAAGGAAATCACTCACCTGTATACACATACCTATATCCGCATTCCGACTGAATGCGAATGCGATGAGACTAAAGTGATCCAACAAATCTAATACTAGGATTCGACTTAAACCAAAGCCCACTAGTATGATCCGCCCGATCATGACCCGTGCACTACTGCACGTATATGATCGGACCTTTCCATATAACATACGGCCTCTACAACGTTTCGCCCGAAACTTGAGAAACTATCTGTGGGGGACTCTAAAGACTCGTCAATACTTTCGCTGTGGATTTAACCACTAGCACGTCAGTGGTACTAGATGTACGTAACGGGCTACCAGGTATTGACCAAAAGGGAGGTCGATGAGCGAACTCATCTTGACACCCTACTGAGCCTGTCAGTGACAATATCCGTACAGTCCGGTCCGTTCTTCTATGAGCATCGCATGGCGGGCGTAGGGGGTTGGTAAAAGTCAGACCCCCAAAAGCGGTACAAGTCGTGTCGGAGTGTAGCCCAGAACACCATGAAATACTACTGGAATACCTACCAGTAAATCTCCTGCCTTGGCCAAGGACTTCGTGTAATTTCTCTCCTAGACACAGCGCGATCTCACCCCCAATACCGGGAGAGACGAAACCCCTGCCGATCCTCTTACTGCCTCCATGTGGCTCGGGACTGTACCCAACTAAAACCTGTTTGCACGACTGCTTTGAGCCGTGGTAGGGTAGTAATCAAAGCACAGTGGGAACTCACACGAGACAAATGACGATCTCAGGTCGATGAACTAACATGTACACTTGTCACCAGGGAACTGCTATCTGACATCAGGTATAATACCAACTAGCATATTCCCGGCGAGTCCTGTCCTGTGTACTCATAACCCAATGAGCACCTGTATACATCTTAGGTGATCCAACTAACACCAATGGCTTGTGAGATCGGCCACCGCCCCTCGTCTGGGTCTCGACTGTATACACTAGTCTACTAATGGAGTATCGATGCCCAGTCTCGAAACTCCCACGACTAGGGACCACTTTAAGGATGTGCTTATAGACTACCCAATTCTCACGTATATGATCGCCATCATACTGCTGGTAGTCAAGCAAGAATCCTAAGGGCTCTATCAACGTGTAATAGCGACCTGTAAGGTCACCTAAAGCAGTACACGATGATAAAGAAAAACCATGTGTAACAATTAGGAAAAAGCTAGAAATAAATAAATTTAATTAAATTAAGAATAAGCTGATAAATCATAAAATGATTAAAATCAAATATGTCAATCTTCATAAGATATATGTAATACAAATTAAATTAGAATTTTAGAATGAAATATAAATAAGTTATAAGGGTTTTAAAGATAATTTTAGCTTCATTTTAATAAAAGATGTGTTTTATAATAAGTTGGTTGTGAGGGGTTAAATTGTAAAAAGTTAGATTTTATGCAAATAGGTTTTTGTCAAGGGTTTAAGTGGATAAATGAAATCATTTCAGTTCTGAAAATAATTCAAGATAAATCAAAGGAAAATAGAAGATAAGGTAAGAACACCTCATGCTTGCATGATTCCAAATTCTTTCCACCTCCTTCTTGCATGAATCATGCACACTCAAGCTCATGACACCTCCACCTTCCCTTATCTCTTCATCCATTCACATATATAGCTCAATTTCAGTTTAAAACACAGAATCAAACTGAAATGAATTAAGAAAAAAGGAAAAATAAAGAGGGAAAGAGAAGAACAAGAGGAAGAAGGTGAAAGAGGAGCTTGTTCATGGAGATAGTTCATCCTCAAGCTAAGAGGAGTTGTTTGATCATGAAGGGTTATTCCTACAACTAATAGGAGGGTAAACTTCTTAAACTTAGTAGAGATTAAGTTCAGTAGATTAGTTAATTTTAGTTTAGCTAGGTTGCATAATGTCGTATTTAGTTAAAACTTATAGTCTACAAGAATCTGCTTTAATCTGGAACTTAATAAAATAAATTCAACTGAGTAGAAATGATGTAGGTAACAACTAGAACACACCACAAGAAAACGACCATGGGGGGCCGGTTTTGGGCCGGCGACAGAAGGGTTTTGGCCGGCGTCGCCGGCCAAGTGGAGGAAATTTGGGGTTTTGGTTTTTGGGGTATCTTCAGTGTACAATTTAGGTTATTTTGGCACTGTTGATTTAAATTAGTTTCACTACAGTTTAAATATGGAATGATATATCGGTAAAGGAATCGTAAAACGCTAAAATATGACACGACGAAACTACGTCGCGTTTTAATTTCTGAAACAGTGCAGTTTTGGGATAAAATCCAGCAAGACTAAGTGTTTAATAGCTTGAAAAGATCAGATAGTATATAAATTGTGGTGGTTAGCGTGTTTTCTATTTCCGCTATATCGGAATAGCTAGTTTGCTTATATAAGTTATTTTGCATGATTAGACTCTAATACGAGAAGTACGGAAGCCGCGAGAAAAGGGAAAGGATTAGCGATTCCGGAGTAGATTCGACTTTTCCGGTGAGTAGACTAAACATCTACCGGGGAATTTAGTAAAGATGGCGTGTTTCGCCCATGGTTTTACTTAATGTGATATTCATATCATCATATTTAAATGTTAGAATTTCATGCATTAAAATATGTGTATATTGCTTAGTTGTTAGAACACTTCACAAGTATCGACGAGTCATGCCACGTGCACATCTTATATGCTACACACACCTCGTCGATATTGCCATGTCACATACACTTAAATATCATACTTATTAACATGGATTATATTGTATTTCATATGTCAAGTATATTGGTAGAATTCCTTATTTACATTCTGTTGCTTTATGCGTACTTCCATGTTGGATATGAGATAGATGCAGAATTGAGGATTTATGATTTTGAGTTTTGAATACTACTACATAAATCCAGTTTTTCATGATTGATGTGACATGTCCACCCTGAGATGATTTCTGTTTTTGGTTTTATTCCGGACCGAGTGGGGGAGATATACGGTCGCGGATTTACGTTATCCATACTGAGTGGGGGAGATATACAGTTGGATACAGGGTGGACCCGGTCGAGACCGAGGGGCAGGATAGCCGTATTGAGACGGGGGAGCCTAGCGAGGTTACTCGATACCGGAGTTGGTTATAGAAATACGGCGTGTATCTAGAGGATAACGACCGATATTATGTGTATAGGATCATTCGGGGAATGATGCCTATAAGAAATGAAAGTTTTTGTGTCATTGATGGACACCGAGAAATGATTTACTTGAGTTGTGATTTCAGAAGAATAATGAGATTTATTGGTGGATTTCACATATACTCATATATCATATTGATTCATATTCAGTAGCATGATTGTCATATTTACTTTATTCGCCGTTATATGTTAGTCGTATTCACTGAGTTGGCAACTCATCCCCGTTGTGCCACAGTTCCTTGCAGGGATAGAGTGGACGGGTAGCTGCGAGGCAGGATCACTTTTGCTGTTGTATTCCATCTTTTGATAGGTAGGTTACATGTGTAGTAACCTTCCATTTTGTACTTTTGTATCTAGAAAGACTCCATCAGACTTGTATTTTGACTTAGAAATGAGAGATGGTATGTATATATACAGTTGAGATCGGTTGATCAGTTTCATAGTTTCTTTCTTTATGAGATTCGGTGATATTTCATATGCTTATATTCATGTTCATTATTGATATTGTTGATTCCAACTCGGAATGCAACTAAACTTAACCTTGTTAATTGTTTACTGATTTAAATTCATAACTTGAGATTTCTACTTAAAAAACTAAACTTTCATAAATAATTCCGAATAAGGTATTTTGATCTTGGTTTTTGGCTTACTTGGAATTGTGCATATCTTTAGATATGATACAATCTGAGTGCCTGTCACATCCAAACTTGGGTCGTGACGCCATGCTAGCATACTATTCTCTATCAACGTGTAATTGTGAACTATATTGTCACCTAAAGCATGTACACGATGATAAAGAAAAACCAGATAGTATACAAACCTCTCGAGTAAGACTGCCCTACCGGTATAGGTCCTTCCTCAATCATTGCAATCACGTGCCTGCGATCCAATAATTGACTCTGAGGGCACTATATCCAACAAGGTTTTGGATTAGGGTTAAGCTTTTGGATTAGGGTTTTGGATGAGCTTTGAGGAAGCTTCATGAAGGTTTGACTTTTTCCATTTTCTTTGATATTTTGGAGAGATATTTGTTAACCCAACCCAAAGCTTAACCCATGGTAAAGTCTCTACAAGGGTTAAGCATGTCATGCTTAACCCTAGGTTGCATTTCTAACTAAAACATTAATTCATTATTCATCACAAAGGATTTTCTTCTTCTTCCTCTCTTGGAAAAGCATCACTAGCTTTTGGGTTTTTGATGATTTTGAGTGAGAAATTCAAAACAAAAGAGAGCAAAATTCCTACTTCATCATCCTCATCTATTCTAGCCACTTAGATTAAGGTGTTTGCTTTACTAATACTTGATTAGTGAAGCAAGAGCTTGGGTTTGAGATTCTTCAAGGTAGATCATCTTGGATTAGTGAAGTCTTCAAGCAAGGATGCATTATTCTCTTCATGGAGCCTCTCTAGAGTCAGGGTACTTGATGATCGCAGCGAAGAGACCTCAACACGGAGCTTATAAAGCGATGGAATAGACTACAAAGGTTGTAATCTCTAACTTTTAGATGTTAAAGTGATAACATGCTAGTTTTGTTTGATTCTCTAGTCAAAGTTCCTATCTTTAGGGTTATCTATAATGGCAAAATTTGAAATAGGCATGTGAGATACCACCCGAAACCTTGCTGCCGTTGTAGGTAACCCAACAAGTACTGTGTAAGTTTGTGCCTGAGCGCATAGCACCTTGGCGCACAGCGCCCAAGGTGCTGCCCCACGCATCCTTTGGATGTCTTTTCCTCCTCTTTTTATGTACATACATATATATATATACATATGTATACATATTTACACACATACATACTCCACGACACTGTCCCTATTAGAAAAAATTTTCTAACGGGGCGCTGCCGCGCACCCCGAAAGGGGGCTGCTAGCCCCCTTGACCCCCAGCCCGCTATCCGGGTAGCGGGACCCCCGTAAAAACTCTGTGTGGCTCCCGATATATCCAAACCCCCCTTTCAAAACCCAACACATGTACACTACACATTGAGTTCGCATGACCATTTTAACCCGTTAATCGGAGGTTCCCTCGCCCCAAAGGCGAGGGGTAATTAACGACAGCTTAGTCCGCGAATGCCGGAGATTTGGATCCCCACAATCAATAAACCCCGGCCTACCCTAGGCAGGGGGAATCTGTAGTATACGCCTGACAAGCGCGCGCGTATTCCCATCTCAATGGGGTGACGAAAAACACCCTACAAGGTCCTCCCTCAATAATTGCAATCACGTGCCTGTGATCCAATAATTGACTCTGAGGGCACTATCTCTAACAATCTCCCACTAGCACTCAAGGCTAATTATTGCGATGTCGCATACTCACAGCCCGTGTGATACCGAACACCCAACTCCTCTACTAATCAGTCTCACAAAACCCGTTTGTGAAACTATTGCGTTCGAGGAATAGCCTCAGTGAGTGGATCCGCCTTGATGTTTCTTTCTATGTCTCTCTATATCTCAAGTTCGCGGAGAAAGCCATCTCCCGAAATGAGCAATACCTGTCTTAGAATGTGTCTGGATGTCTGATGGGACCTAGCTCATAAATGAACTCCAAATCCAAACTACTTAGACTGTATCGATAACTGAACTTAATCAGTATCCTGCGCCATGCCTCCCTCAATATCCCCTTGGACCACCTGTCCAAAATACTGCCCCTCGTCAGAGGTAAAACTATAACTCTGACAACCTCCCTGTCGTCCAGGTCACCTTGGAAGCCTAGAATGATAACTGTCTCCCGAATGAGGCTGTCGTTATCATATCCCTAGAACATCCACTTATGTTCTAAAACTGCTTCCGATCGTTTCTCCAGGATTGGATCAATATCAACTTATTGCATCCACTGCAAAAACAACATCTGGTGTGGTACCCATGATCGACTCAATTGCCTAAGCAAGTGATCTGCCAATCATGCACATCTCTCTCCCCTTTAGTCTGTAAGACACCTTTAGAGAGGGTGACTCCATCATCTGCAGGTACACCACCATGCCAGGAGTCGTCTATTCTAAATACCTTTAGAATGCTGTCTAAGTACCCTGATTGGGAAACTACCCAAATCTAGATCTAAAATCATAGATCCAGTAACCAGAATGTCTGATATAATATCCAAGTCCCATGTAGAGAAACCACTGTGTGACAACCAAAATGTAACCGATTGTAGTACAGGAATATCACTTCCTACTCTGTGGATGTCATCCAAATACCAGGACATCACACCCTACTACCTTCTCAACAGATCCATCCCCTATTCTGATGAAGTCAAACCTATGACTGTCACATCAGAAATAGATGATCTATCTCCGCTATATCTGCTTTAGTCTATAAATAGACATAAGCCACTTGTCCACCAATGCTTCTGATGCTCCCACTGACTACGACAACCCTCTGGCAGAGTCATATAGACGTACACTTCTAAAGCCAGTTTAGAACGACGCTATACTCATCCTCCTGCCGGGTCTCACAGTCTTGAACAACAGCAATGGCAAGTCTGGGTAAACAAGAACATTCCTGTCACTGTCCTTGAGGCTACCGGAGTACCTCTCGGATGCCTGAGGTTACCCACCAAATCTGCGGAGTGGCCAATGGAATATTAAATCAGATTGAATCTTTAGGTTCTTGTCAAAACTTCAGTAATCGTTTGCGGTTCTGGAATCACTTCCAGTTCTACCATACTCCCACTACTGTTTTCTGAAAAATCAATTTTACTTAAAACTGTGGCGAGTCTAGAACAATATCACTATTGATCTTCCAGATGGTAGAAAATCAACCCTCGTCATAACCTCGGTCAACCCACAAACAGCCATTACAGAAACGTGCCTTGAGTTGTCCAGTGTCTGGTTTTAATCATAAGCCGGACAACTCCCCGTACCTTAACAACGTTAAGATATGAACTGTTCTATATCCAATATAGAACCAAATGCACTGATTTAATTGAACCAGATTCAAATCATGCAGCTGTCTCCAGTGCATGTCAACTAAATGGAAAGAGGCCGATCAGCGTTACTCAACTTAGGAGTGCTTCCAATTATGAGTGATCTGAAAAAGAAGCAAGTTCTCTTAAAACCATTACTATCAACTGAATACCATACACAAGTATCTACATCTTCGATCAACTTGAAGAATCCCGATACTTGCAACACCTGGTTCTCTACTTTATCCATATACCTATAACTTCTCAAAACTTGGACCTTGTGTCTCTACAAAACACTTGTCTAAAAACTAGAGAAGTCATAAGTAAACTGGATATAGTACGAGAACCAACCCCTCTGTCGTCATGGACGCTGGACAATATACAATACTCTGTATAAGTCCCTTGAGTCTGATAACTCAATCCCTGTGTGTCGTAGGTTGAAAACTGTACTTATGGTTAAGAAGAATTACACCGCTGTTTAATGCTCCTTACCAAGGTAAATGTCATCGACATAATTTCAAAAAAGTATATCTCACTCTATAAAAATAGACGTACAGATATATCAATTTGAAATTGGTGCATGACAGCGGATATTCAAAACCAAATATTTGCCGACCGGCAAACAGCCCAGGTGATTTCCTCAAATTTCATCAATTACAACGAATTCCGATATAATGAGGACAATCACCTAATTCCCAATAACTTACTCCCACTCATCATCTGTAAAACCATACAGATGTGAGAATCATACCTGGTAAATACATACCCTGGAGCAAGATCTGATTGGGAAATCAGTTTTACTTTAACAGTACACAGTGAAACTGAAACATTGAAATATTTCGATGGGGTATCCCGGTATTCCTAGTAATGCCTCTTCCATTATTCAGATTCACTACTGTAACCGTGTAATTCTTTGCCATCTTTCCAAATCCCTTTATATGTCTTTAGTCATTACCTTCTGCACACCCTCTTAGGCTAAATGGTTTTCTTCCTTCCCTGCCGTTCGGCACCAGCCTATGGTTTGGAAGAAGACTATCCAATAAGCATAATGGGTGTACTGTCCTAATCCTAGGAGCACTCGCAATGCGAGAGAAGGTGAAGATAAAAGACAACCGAATAAAACTTATTCCTATTTCTCCTGAACCAGAATCCATCCCCGAACTGGAACAAGTTCCTTTCGAGTTCGTATATAACTATATGATGGAGTATCCAATAAACTGTGGATCTTCGTAGTGATACGGAGTGTCCTGGAGAAATACAAAAGGTGATTTAGGATTGGCGAAGAAATACTTGGTTTGGTCGTGAATAGCAGTCGCAATTTACTTTGCCCTCTTACTAATCCCTTGATATGTCTTTACTTAATACCTTCTGTACACCATCGTTATGCTAATTGGTTTTCTTCATTCCCTACCGTTCGGCACCATCCTAAGGTTTGGAAGAAGACTATCCAATTTGCGTAATAGGTGTACTATCTCCTAAACCAAGGAGTACTCGCAATGTGAGATAAGGTAAAAGGAAAAGACAACTGAATAGTCCTATTCGTTTTCTCCAGAACCGAAAACCATCCTCAAAAAAATTCCTTCGGGTTCGTATATAACCATACGATGGTTTTGTCCAATGGAAGTGGACGTTCGTAGTAAAACGGGGTGCTCTGGAGAAAAGGGTAAAAGTAGGAGTGACAATGAGGTTTGCAACTCTGACAATCCAAAAGCCAGTGTTTAAGAAGGTTCGGTTAATTTTGGTTACTGAGTCATAGTCTTAGGGCCGGGTCAATGGTCGCTGCCAAAGAGAGAGAGAAAAGAAACACTCAGCGTGCACTCTAACCTAGATCAGAATGGTTATCAATTTATCTAATATGGAAACCTCCCACTGTAACGTCAAATTCTCCTCCAAACCAGAAAGAAGAATTATTCAGGATCACCCGAGGAGTAAACCAACTCATCAGTGGAAATCGGGATCCAACTATCATCGCATGATAACGTGACGGAATCCGCTCATGTTATCACACTCCAGAAGGTATGTGCATATCTGGCAAGTTTCAGTTTCATTAGAAACTCCCGATGTGATTTTTACCTCATGCTCTTATGACCTTGACTTTGGCCAACAGATCATAAGTCACATGTCAAGTTCTACCCGTCATTCTCCAGGTTAATTTGAGCCCACCCGCACAAGCCCTTGACTTTGGCCAACAAGGCTATACGATTGCCCCAAACCAACGCATCTATCTATGCTGCATATGAATACCCAATAGCTACCAATCACTGTGCCTTGATTTTGGCCAACAAACACAGCTTGAATACTATTGACTATCCATATGAAACGACGGAGGGCTACGAATGGTTTCTGGCGAAAACCTTTAACGTAATGAACTTGATATCGTTGAAGGAACCGGATAGCTTTTAAAAATATAGTAACAAAAACCTTTGCTAAAGAGGTCACTCCCGGTGAAGGGATCTCGGCTCTTTCCCCGTAGAATGAGGTGCAGGATATTCCAACTGAATACCACGATGCAAAGCAAAGTAATCGGCTATAGTGAAGTTATTGCCCTGACGCAAACTTCTGTCCAAGGGGTCACTCCCGGTGAAGGGATCTCGGCCCTTGCCTCGTCGACTGAGGTGCTGGATATTCATAACCGAATACCACTGTGCAAAACAAAAGTGAACGTCCTTGCAATAACAGCTTTTTGAAAAAAGTTCCAACAACATCAGAATAGGTTTTTTTAGCTTGCATTGATCCGAATCAACGCAGCCCCATCAATTGATCACACCAATAAAGAACGAAAATAATGATGTACGTATATGCCATCCGCATTCGCCACTGGGTCCCGTCATTACCCGTTAGGTCACTTAACTAACGACAGAGCGGGGACTGGACTAGCGCGGATGCAAAACATATACAACATCTACTAGTATATATATATATATAATATTTCGCTCAAGGCGTGATAAAATGCAACATCACAGAAATGTAATAAGCATCACAGAACAATACAGATATCTGGGATCCCCGGGTTTCATAGAGCCGCTACTGTAACCCGACGTTCCCCTGGTCGTGTGGATAGCCTATGCAATGAAATCCTAGACCCCTACGGGCGCAGCAAGTTACCCGCCAAAACCTGAAGCGAGGCAGCCCCCTTCAGCAACGAGAATGGACCACCCGACACTTCACGGAATCCGGTAACTTGGGCACCCCTCCTGGGTCAACCTGTACCCCCTACGAGTGTGGCGAATAGCCCTCCAATTCTAGAGTGAAGCCCCCTCTATCTCAATGCCATGAGATGCGGGCTTGTTGCCCACTAGAACCCGGCTATCCGTACACCCCACCTTGGGGTGATCCTAGTACAGAAAGTAAAATATACATACAACGGATACATCGACCTCACCCTGGTCGTGCCCCAAAAGAATAATATACAAACTGGCAGTGACGGCCGTCCACATGTCGGACACTCGCCCCGCAATATCAAATGTACATAATACAACCAAAACTGTACTAACATTGCATCCGGGCTATCCCCGACGACCAATCCGCAACATCACAGCACAACACAGAACATCAACGTGAATGTCACGTTCGTAAATCCGTCTAACCGGGCTATAGCAGTTAGACAGGATTTACCGATCAAGTAACATTCACGGTCGCAGATATAATGTAAATACTGTGAGCCAACATGTTTAAAATTTTTGATCGATAAAATTTCCCAAGTGGGCCCCCAAGCACTACTGTAGCACTTAAAGAAAATCTGAACCCAAAAAGAATATACCAAAACCCCTATTTTCAACTCAGAAAGCCACTGTGGAAATTTGGTACAATGATTCCATTTTCTTGTCGCGGAACCGCGGCCCAAACAGGGGTATGGCCGCGGTTCCGCGGTCCTTCTAAGGAATCAATGTATCGAATTTTTACAGTATGCTCACAATTCCCTGCACATCCTTCTGCAACACAATGAAAAAAATTTCGAGCTAAAAAAAATTTCGACAGAAACTGATGCAAATGAAAATACGGTATTTGGAAAATCCGATCGATCGAACTTGTGAACACGTTAGAGCAAAGCTAGACTAGGTTAATGGCGTGGCTCTGATACCATGAAAGTGCACGGCGGCGCCCCGGCCGTCAATCCGACGCCGGAATGCGGAAACGAAACTTTTTACGAACTTGTAAACCGGCACCACCGTGCACTAAAAACCCGGATCGTGCCATTAATCTAATCCTAGCTAACAAGAGAAGGGGTAGAGAGATATACCGAGCGATCCGTGTCCTTCGGTTTTCTCGTCGTCGTCCCGATCTCCCCGCGGAATCTCCGGTCTTCAACTCCTCGTCGGAAGGGCACCACTTCACCGGGTTCTTTTACGGGCTCCAACCTCTGGACCGAGGCAACTTGGGCACGAAGTTGGCGAGCCGACGTGCCCAAGGATTGTTGTAGAATACGTGTAGTGCTCTATGTCTCATTTGGGGTTACTAGAAGTTGCCTTTGGTGGAGGATTGATATGATAACCTTTTGGAGATGAAGTTGGGGATTTTTGCAAGCACAAGAGAACCAAAAATTGGGCAGCCCCCTCCCTCTATGGCCGGCCATATCATGGTGAAGGGAGTGAGAATGAGAGAGAGGTGTATGGATGATGGAGCCACTAGAATTATGCAAGAGAGAGAAAAGGTCATGATAATAAGCAATGATCACAATCAATGTCCAACACTCCATCATCCATCATCACACCTAAAGTCAAGCAATCATGAAGTCAATGAAAGCTACACCCATCATGAAAACTATCAATAAGCAAAAGAAAGTCAAGGGTGGAAGAAACATCATGATGCAACAATATGCAAAGACAACCCTCCAAAATGCTTATTTGCACAACTGCAAATAAGCCCTCCTCCACCAATTTTCAGCCAATGAAAGATACAAAGGAAAATGGCCGAAACGGAATGCAAACTGGCAACTTCATAAAACTGATCCCGTAATAAATTACAGGAAAACCCCGCTATTGTATATACATACCCGCATTTGTATTCCGACCGAATACAAATGCAATGAGACAAAATCTACACTGTACTATACTAGGATCCGGCTTAAACCAAAGCCCGCTAGTATTAACCGTCCGATCATGATCCGTGCAATACCGCACGTATCTGATCGAACTCTGCCATATCTCCATACGGCCTCTACAGCATTTCGCCCGAAACTTGAGAAACTGGTCTGTGGGGGACTCTAAAGACTCGTCAATACTTTGGTTGTGGATTTAACCACTAGCACGTCAGAGGTATTAGCCTATACGTAACGGGCTACCAGGTATTGACCAAAAGGGACGTCGATGAGCGAACTCATCCTGACACCCTTCTGAGCCTGTCTGTGACAATATCCGTACAGTCCGGTCCGTTCGTCTATGAGCATCGCATGGCGGGCCTAGGGGGTTGGTAAAAGTCAGACCCCCAAAAGCGGTACAAGTCGTGTCGGAGTGTAGCCCTAGAACACCCTGAGATACTACTGGAATACCTACCAGTAAATCTCCAGCCTTGGCCAAGGACTTCGTGTAATGGCTCTCCTAGACACAGCGCGACCTCACCCCCAATACCGGGAGAGACGAACCCCTGCATATCCGCTCACTGCCTCCATGTGGATCGGGACTGTACCCAACTAAAACCTGTTTGCACGTCTCCTTTGAGCGTGGTAGGGTAGTAATCAAAGTACAGTGGGAACTCACACGAGACAAATGACGATCTCAGGTCAATGAACTAACCTGTACACATGTCACCAGGGAACTGCTATCTGACGTCAGGTATAAGACCAACTAGCATGTTCCCGGCGAGTCCTGTCCGGTGTACTCATAACCCAATGAGCACCTGTATACATATTAGGTGAACCAACTGACACTAGTGGCTTGTAAGACCGGCCACCGCCCCTCGTCGGGGTCTCGACTGTATACACTAGTCTACTCTAGAGTATCGATGCCCTGTCTCGAAACTCCCACGACTAGGGACCTTTTAAGGATGTGCTTATAGACTACCAGCTCCCACGTATATGATCGCCCTCATACTGCTGGCAGTCAAGCAAGAATCCTATGGGCTCTATCAACGTGCAATATTGACCTGTAAGGTCACCTAAAGCAGTACACTATGATAAAGATAAACCAGATAGCATACTATAATCTTGAGTAAGACTGTCTTCCGGAATAGGTCCTCCCTCAATCATTGCAATCACGTGCCTGTGATCCAATAATTGACTCTGAGGGCACTATCTCTAACACACTTGCCCCCCGCAATCCACTTTGTATCAACCTTTTCAACCTCTCCCACCCTCTTATGTTGATACCCCTTTTGCAAGTCGTCCTTTGTCCGTCGCTGAACATATTGAGCAATCCTGTAGCCGATCTTTCACTCCTTTCACCACTACAGATTCTTGGGATCTACAATTCCATTCACCTTCTTATCAAAATGTTGATCCTGCTCCTGTCCAGCCATTCAATTCCTACCAGTCCTACCCGACTTTTGCACCTTCCCTAGACATTGCTTCTGAACCGCCATTTGGGAGTTTTCAGTATCCAAACAACTTTGAATCTTTTACTGAAACCCTTCACAAACCATGTCTAGTCTGGGACAGTCTTTGGAAGAATTTAGGGTAGCGTCGTACCAACAGATGATGGATTTGAATGCGTCCATGGCCGCCCTCATACAACCTAGTGACCCGGTATCTAGTTTTCAACTAGCTCCAAATTTTCCAATGTATGAAGAGTCGGTAGGACAGGTTGAGAATTTGAGTGGAGAGAGTGAGATGTACCCCCTTCCGAATCAAGCCTACCCGTTTCAACTTGAATCCCACAACTCCAGTTTTGAATGTCTATCTAGTGTTCCAAACGATTCATTGATTAAATATAGAACAGATAATGAGTTGTGTGACTTTATACTGTTTGATTTGCCCGATTGTGAATGGTCCTTTTCGAGTGAAACCACACCCAATCCTTTTTACCTCTACACCTCCAATCTAGAACCGGAATTGATTAATATCCATGCTTTTGTTGAGGTGTCTGAGAATATTGATTTTCACTTGATTGAGGATATTAACGCCGGGAATATTTTGGATGATGAACCTGTAGATTTGGCAGAGTTTTTCTCTCCAATTCATCATCCCGAGTCATTAACTGTTTTCCCGAACCCCACATGCGTCTTGATTTTGATGAAATTTGCATGGATAAGCTGAATTTTGAGGAAACTTTTGAGGATATTTTTAAGGATGAACCAGTTTTAATTGATGAGTCGGATTTTCCAATTCATCTTGTTCCTTTCATTGACTGTGTACACCCTCCTGAACCTTTAACCGATAACCTTCCTCAATCACTTACCTCCATCCTTTCCATCGTTCCGACCTTGCAAGTAACCGTCTCACTTTCATTTCATATGTCTGGTTTACCGAGTTCGGCGTACCCATGGTTTTTCACGAATCTTGAGGGATTTGACCCCATTTCTCTCCATATTGATAGATTAGTACAATCCATCTTTTCACATCGATCATTACAGATTGTACTAATTTATTCAATCCATTTCCACCCTCAAGTTCGTATTCCACTTCTTTCTCCCTTCCGCCATTCTTCCTCTCATATACCGAGACCGTATCCCGCTTCTATCTCTATACGGTCTCGTGTATTCTCCATTTCTTACCTCTCCGCATTCTTTCACCAACCAGCACATTATAGAGATAAAATCTTTGAATGGTTGGTGTTAACTTTTGGCCTGTGTAAGGCCTTGTATAGATTGATACTATTCTCTTTCCCCCCTAATCCTGAACTTCAACGCTTAACAGTGGAAACACTGTTTTACTTAAGTTTGGGGAGACTCTTTTTTTTGTATATATTTTTTGTTTTCCTTTTTGTTTTGTATATAATTTGTTTTTAGGGAAAGCGCCGACAATTTTGACCCTCTTGGTGTAGCCTGACAGTGAGGGCACAGTCAAGTTTAAGTTTGGGGGTATGCTCAGTAAGCTTTCTTCCTTCGCATTCATTTGTATATTTTGCATTTGCATACCTTATTAAAAACCCATAAAAATCGAATTTTTTTCCAAAAATATACAAACTTTCTCGTCAAGTTAACTAATACGGTAACTTAGATTTTTATTCTGAAAGCTTAGTTGATACGTTAGAAATAACTAAATCCTAGTCTTAGGAATTGAAAACCCTAAAAATAACCCTCATTCTGTTTAACTTTGGTAAGTATACGTCCTTACAGTTTTTTTTAGAAATAGGTAATCTTGAGTTCAGTTCTTGAGTTAAGTCAAGATGAAGGGAAAGTATTGATGCTTTACTGAAGAATAAGTCTGAAAAATAGTTTCTTTTCTTGAGTTCAAATTTAGAAAGTATACACCCTACAAACAGCACTTACACGCACCTTGAAACTTGGGATAGTAGAGGATACCTAGAAATACTCTTTCCTG
This sequence comes from Agapanthus africanus, assembly GCA_030015575.1. Taxonomy (NCBI): domain Eukaryota; kingdom Viridiplantae; phylum Streptophyta; class Magnoliopsida; order Asparagales; family Amaryllidaceae; genus Agapanthus; species Agapanthus africanus. Next base: position 124,921,721 of record JASDDO010000004.1, on the reverse strand, counting down.
AAAACCTAGGGTGAAAGAAAAAAACGGTATTTAAAGCTAAACACCAAAAGAGCATCATTGAAAAATATATCCGGTCTTGAAAAAGAAAAATAAAAAGAAAGGAAAAATAAATAAAGTCAAGACCCAGAAACTACTATTTACGCTTTAAGCTCACACATTCAGTAATCGGCTGTTAGTGCCTCAAGAAGCATTGATAGTCGCATGAATGTTTTGCGAGCAAATCCGTCCATCCTTAATGAAAAGAAGTAGTATTAGGTATTAGGGCAAGGGTATTATAGCTTGAATTGAATTCTTGAGTGTAGGTGTGCAAATATACACACACATAGGGGTATACAATCAATGTTTGGATAAAAGATAGAAATAAAAGATAAGACTTATGTTTTCTGTAAAGTTGATAAAAACCCCTGATTTGAGGCCGCACTTTAGAAGGAAAACTCAGGAGAACCAACATCTTTCTAAACTTTTTTGGAACGTATAGGACCTAAGGTTAAATAGATAGGAGGTGTGAAACATAAGGTTTGGATATTTCTAACTTAAGATAAAAGAGTTTCTAACGTAGATACTAAACTGTAGGAGTAGAATCAACGTTAACTTATACAACTACCTTGACGGGATTTTGTGGGTATAATCCGCTGAAAACCCTCAGGAGACAACACTCCCCTACTAGGGACACCTAGAGGTTTAACGGCTTGTTGCACACGCTCAGTGCAATCGCCTTCCCTGCGAAAGTGCGGTTAGGATTCTTTTTTTGTGAATAATTGGTTTTGCTCGGGACGATCAAAAGTTAAGTTTGGGGATATTTGTTCACACCAGAATATTGCTTTTACTACCGCCCAATCTTATGCTCGTTTGCTTATCGGTAGGTACTGTTGAGCCGTGTTTGCTAGTTAATTGCAGGATACAGGTTCTCAGCTCTAAACAGTGAAATTCATGAAAAAGCACGACAAATTCCGGATTACTGCCAACCACAGATAAAACACGGGTCTCCGCACTCTATCCGTGTTGCCGCACACCAGTTTAAGGGACGAAATGGAAAATCGATGTCATTTTCATGCACAAAGCCCAATGTCAACACAAGATCCAACATATCTACGCGGAGCTCAAGGAAATCATGGCAAAAGAACCACATCACATCACCTTTTGATCCACTAAAATTCTGGAAGAAATTTGAAGAGCTTCTGAGAAAAGTACTATACCACACTGAAGAGGACTACAAACCAGGGAAACTGACGAAACATGAAGGGCCAACCCCTCTTTATGGCCGCGGTTCCACGACATAAGCATGCTTAGGCCGCGGATCCACGACCGTATAGGCTTGTCAGATGAAAATATTCTGGAGGCAGTTTTGTCAATTCATATAGTGCCAGAATGTTGCCCTAAATTCTCTGTTTCCTCCCTATAAATAGCCCAGAACTTGCCAAGCCATGGGATGAATTCTTATGCCCTCTTTTTGTTAGTTTTTAGTTTACTTCTTCTTCTTCTTCTTCATCTTTCCTCCATTAAATTGTTGTGAGAGCTTTTGAGTGGATGTTAAATGAAGATGAGGGTTATTTTGTATCATTCTTTTTGCTTAGCTTCCCCCTTGAGCTCTCTACCGTAACTTGATCTTGCAACCTCTTAAGTGAGCTTGCAAGTTTAAGCTTTGGTCATTGATCTCAAGGGGTTGTATCATTTTGGAATCAATAATGTTCTCTCTTTTGTGCTTCATTCTCCATGAGTTCTTTGCCTTTTCTTGATCTTGCAACCTCTTAATTGAGCTTGCAAGTTTAAGATTTGGTTATTGAACACATGTCTTGTTTTGGGTTCTATGGTTCCTAGCTTCATTTCTTGCTCATTTACTTTCTTGCACTTTAATACTTGCTTTACTTTCATGCACTTAAATTCCATGCACTTTTAATTACTTGCTTGTAATCTTTTCTTTTCTTTGTTTATCTTTTCTTTTGCTCTTTTTGGTTCGTTTTGTGAATGGTTGTAATATGTTGTTGTTAAGAATAAATACAATATTGTAAGTTAAGATTTCATTCTTCATTTCCTTTTCCCGTTATTTTCCTTTGAACTCCGCCCAAACGTTACGCAAGCGCTCCGTTAGGCACCCTACCCTACCAAGGTAACGGTGATTCCTAACCGCGACCGGTTGCGTTCGGTTTGGCCGGAGGCGAAAGCAAGAGACAAAGAATGGAAGGACAAGGGTCAATAAGCCGGATTCCACGAATACCGTGCTTAAATCCCCTAATCCACGTTGTTGCCGATTGCTCTAGCTTCAATTGGTCAAGACTCGGCTCAAAGGTTTTGAGTGCGGATTCTTTAGCTTACACTTTCGTTTCTTTTTCTTAACAACTTTATACTTGCATATAAAACACATAGGTTAGATTTGAACAAACATATACACATTCTTTATTGACTTGTCTAAAACTCGAACGGACATACAACCATCTCCCTGTGGATCGACCCGTGCTCAACCGGCTAGCTGCAAAGAGACACCGTCCTGATCGCGGTTATAACTTTAGAACTTTGAATATCCGACACGCAAAAGCGTGCGATCAACCGCCAGGTCCAAGCAATCACCGGTAGGTACTCGCCCACCTCCAGGCTCAATCGGCAAGGTCCATCGATCATCTTGTCGAGGGGAACCATACCGGGCCCACCATATACCCGCAATCGGCCTCGTCCACTCCTCGAATCGGGTTTCACATGTCGCTCTCAGCACCGAGAAAACACATGGTGGACGCACTGAAATAGCATATCAAGGGTAACCGGGTTTTTAAAGCAATTACATATTCTCTTTTGAAATACCGACGGTTCCCAAATCCAGAATATCATGGAAACAACAACTCTCAATGCGTATAATCAGAAAGCATGATGTACGCGACATGTAAAAGAAATGTAAGCATACCATTATGTCATGCATGAATCATATATTGAATGCAACAGTACTACAGTGTAGTGACATGGAAATTATTCATGATAAAGTGTGTGAGCCAGGAAACATGTGTACGTCGAACATACGCATCATCGATAATGGTGCTGGTGTCCTAGCAGCATGACTGAAATATATCAACAATACAAGCGATGCAATGCAAATAGAATGAATATGCGGAATTGAATAATCAACGCAACAGTAAAGAACCTGCCTCAATAAATATATCATGCAGCATTGCCTTTTGAAATAAGACGAATCAGGGATTTTGGTAAAATAAGGGCTACAATGTTTTAAGAAAATATGCGTCGTATTGAAAATATCCGTAGAATCCCTTTTGCCTATCTTTAAAATATCTCCGATTCGTTAGTTTTGAAATAGGTATGACTCGGGTCTAGTCTAACGCCTACTATGCGAACTACGGACCCAACTATCAAGTCAATCGGGAGGGGTGTGGAAATCACCTAAATCTGAGTCGATATACATATATATATATACAATAGTCGGTGATCTCGCCTCAATAGTATCACGTACGATACGGTATATCATATAACATCCTTGAGTCATGAGTGCGGATCTAACATCAATATAAAGCTCGTACGGTAAATCGTCGCACGGCATCCCAATAGCTGGGTACGGGTCAATATCACATTATCTCATCACATATCAGGTATCACTACCATCATATCACATAATCTAAGGTACAACTCTAAGTCTAGTACCATCGATACCATCTATATAAATATGAATGCGGGGTAAAACACATGCCTAAAGGCCCGCTAAAACCATCATGTCGCGTCTCAAATACGAACTCTGTCATATCGACGAATCTCACGGCCTCAAACAAACCTCATCGACCCATCTCAATCCCACGTATTATCCTCAATCCCGTATATGAACACATAGTCCCATACCCATGTGTAGATATACACACCTCCCAATGCGCACAGATAAAAGAAAGAATATATGCAAGTATATGTGTACGTGTATGTGTAGGTGTGCAACCCCTACTCTAGGGTTTCGCACTATTCTAAACCAATACATCCTTATCATCAACAATCCATTATTACCATCAATAATCTTAAACAACACATAATAAATATATGTGTGTATACGTATTCGTATACATCACCACGGACTGCGGGGGTGCTATACGACATCCACCCGACTTCCCCCGTAGATATAATCTACTCACCTTGCTTCTCATGTGCCGATGTCGCCATCTTCATCTTCTTCGCCTCAACATCACGTAGGGTACCTACAAGTATATCACAAACGCTAAAGCACATGAAAATCACATCGGAAAGCCAAAACAGCACACGCTACTCGCATAGGTAAAAACCTATCGTCTCGCATGCAAACACGATCAATATCCACTTGTCGTTGACATCCAAACGCTACCCGACAGAAACGAATCACCAAATACCAAAATCCATGCTAAAACAAGTCGTAAATCATGCGCCAACATAGGAAAATCAACCCAGATTTTACCCTAGATGGAATCAGACAAAATTGCACATGCCATGGGTCAAGACAAATGGAAATAGGGCCATGCTCCGAAAACGAGGCCAAACCCCCCTGCTCTGGCCGCAATTTGCAGCCAGATGGGATTTATCTGCGACCGGGAATAGGAGTTGGGGGCTAGGGTTTGGTGTGGTGGTTCCACGGTGCATGCACATCTCACTGTCAACTCAATTTTATTTTAGGGGTCTCGGGATGATAGCAGATTCCTAAATACGATCACAGATTCACAGTTTTTCCCTGACATCGTCTCATATATCCGTATTCTGGGTTTTAGCTTCAGGTTCGGTCCAATCTATCATCACACCAGGGGTTCTAGGGTCACCACAAGCCTCAATTTCACTTTTGATTTCAGGACTAACCCTAAACCCTAACTAGAATTCTCCAAAGTCCACAAAACGACACCATATCGACATGAAACTAGAATTGATGCACAAGAAATGAAATACTACCCTAATAGGTGCAGAAATTACCTTCTTTGGCAACTCAAGAAAATTGTTGAGTTGCTCAAAGTCCTCCAAATCCATTTTTGCTAGGTTCAATGTGTAGCTAGTGAGCTCGGGAACACTTTTTGTGAAATGGGAATAGGGTTTTGGGGTGGATTTCATGGTGGATCTAGGGTTTTTGTGAAGAGGGAGAGAGAGGGAGAGGGGCAGCAGCAGCTCAAGGAGAGGGAGAGGAGAGAGAATGAGAAGGGGAAAATGATGGGAGTATGGTTCAAAAAGTAAAGGTTGACTTAGTCTCTCTCTCTCTCATCATGAAACCTTTATCTTTCCTTTTTCTTTTCCTCCTCACTCAAGGCAAAACCCAAAGCAACCATATCCCCAAAACATGTAACAAGTGTAACAAGTGTGGAAAAATGATATGTGTACATTTTTGCACAAAAATGCCAAAAATCCGATTAGCGATTTTTAATCGCGATTAGCACTAAATTAGCATATAAATAATCATAAAAACTTTAAAATGGCATAATTCCATAAAATACCCTATTTTAGAATTTTCCATAATTTTTTCCCATTTATTTGTATTTAATTATACCGGAATATTAAAATATTCATTAAAATAATATTAAATTATAAAAATTGCCAAAAATAATATTTTATTATTTTTAAACGTTACAATGTATGCCCTAGAGGCCATTATATGAATAATGGATGCTTGGACATGTATATATGCATATAGATGACTTTCTTGCTCGACATGATAGTATGCTATCCGGTTTACTTTATCTTGACATGTTCATTTGATCATGCATCTTACTGATTTGGTACATGTTGATTAAGCCCATGTAAGTCAACGTTACACACCCCACAAGATGCGGGGAGGGGGAATAGGTAAAACAATCATTTTGTTCAAAGTAACATCGACTATCAAATAGATCTTTGCTAAACCCTAACTCACAAACTATCTAGAAGTAGTTAACTACTATGATAGATGATTATACCTCAAGATACTAGTCCTTCTTGTTCTTGTTTTTCACCTCCTCGTCGGCCTCCTCGATGTAATAGAAGATCAACCCAAGAGTTCCTTCTTCAAGCTTTAACCTCTAACTTGAGGTAACTAAGTGGCTAGGATTGCTAATCCAAGTGACCTAGAGGATATAGAGATAGATTAAGGATCTATTAGTCTTGCTAACCCTAGGGTTCTCAACTCATGAGAGGATTAGGGTTAGGTTTTTGAAGAGAGAGCTTGAGGAGAGAGAAGTGTTTTGTTATTATGAAATGAATCTTGACTCATTTGGATAATATGAAGCATGAAAAAATATCTCATCAAATATCTAGCAACCATGCTTCATTTAATACTTGAGATGAATCATCTCATGAGTCATGGTTCATTTAATGATAATTGCACCTCATCTCCTCTACCTCATTAAGCTTAATTCATAAATGAATTAAAACATAATGAGTCACCTTTCTTCTAGAAGCTTCTCGAGTAATTAGGAGAATGCCTCTCCCATTCGTATTTATGAAAAACACGGATATACCGAGACTGCATAAATCGAATAATCCAATACTAGAATCTGGCTTAAACCAAAGACTGCTAGTATAATCTGTCCGAACATCATACGTGCACAAGTACACGTATATGTCCGAACCCTGTCGTAAAATCATACGACCTCTATATCGTTTCGCCTGAAGCAGGGAAACCCTCTGTGTGGGACTCTAAAGACTCGACACTACGCTAGCAGTGGGTTTAACCACAGGCCGTAAGCGGTACTAGTTGTACGTAACGGTCCCCAGGTAGATGTCGATAAGAAGTTCGATGAGGAAACCCATCCGAACTCCTACTGAGCCTGATGTGACAATCTTCATACATTCCGGTCTGTTCGTCTAAGAATATCGCATATCGGGCCTAGGGGGCGGCAAGCGTCAGTCCCCTAAAAGCGGTATAAGTCGTGTCGGAGTGAAGCCCATCACACCTTAAGAAGCTACTGGAAAACCTACCAGTAAATCTCGCTTGCCCTGGCCAGGGACCTTGCGTAATGGCTCTCCAAACACAGCGCGATATCGAACCCCAACACCGGGAAAGACGAATCATATCTAACCGCCACTGCCTCCAAGTGCTTCGGGACTGCACCCAACTGCTACCTGTTTGCATGAATCAGTCGAGCCGTGGTAGGGTAGAAATGTAACGTTTCAAAAATCGTTTTGCGAATTTTTCCGTTTTAGGCCAAAATTGTCGGTATTTTCCGTTTTAACCCGATTTCGATCAAACATCCGTAGAAACTTGCCGGCACATAGTTTTACTAAAATAAAGCTAGTGTGCAAACTTTGGGGGTATATGGAAGGTTTTTGTTCAGATAGAATTTTTCCCAAATAAAATATTATTTTAGCCGGTAAAATATGCATGTAAATCAGGAAATTTCATCTAAATGAAAATTATTTGAAATTATCATTACAATTATTTTGGAAGATTCTTCTCTAAATATCTAGATATTTTTTTTGTGCAAAACGATTTGAATTAAAAAAGAAAAGAAAATGAAAAAAAAGGTGGCGTTTTTAATTAATGATGCATTTATTGTTCTTTTGCTAGAACTTTCTCATTTCTACTTCCCAAAACCCCCTCCTCCTTCATGTGGCCGGCCCTCTCTCTCTCCTTGGCTGCCCTCATTTTTCTAACCCTATTTTCATCTCATTTTTTCTTCACAAAATCATGAGAAATCCAAATAATTAATAGAAAATCAAAAATAAACATTTCCCTTCATTCATTAGCTTTATTCTTGCTTGGATCTTCAAGAAAGATAACATTTTGGAGGCTATTTGGATGATCTTGTTGCAAATTTCCAAAATCTAAATTGAGGTATAAAACCCTAACCCTAATCTCTAATTGTTACTTAATACTTTATGCTACCTTAATTAGATGTTAATTTATGTTTTAAATTTCATGTTTCAAAATTCTAGAAATGGTTTTTGATATTCAAGTTAGGATTTTGATTAGTGAAATGGTTAATTAATATGTTAAACTTGATGAAAACTTAATCAAGTGGCTAATTTGTTAAATGATAATTATTGTTAATTACTACTTTGTTTAATTGAGGATTTTTGCTTACTAGGTTTTTTCTAAAGCTTAATTAAGCAAGTTTAAAAATAAGGAAATGGTTTGAATAGCTTAGTTAAGATATTATAAGGTGTTTGTGAGAGCTAGATATGCGTTAGCTTGAAACTAGTGCAAAATATTGCGATAAGTTGTTTTCTAGGTTTCGGGGCTTTTCCGACGTGGGTTCGATTAGTCGTTTCGAGGTTATATCTATTATATTCCTCGTATTTATTATGTTGTGTTACGCAATCGGGACGATCAGAATCTAGACTTGGTGTTTCGTAGTTTAGCGACCCCAGTTAGTGTTTTTGGCCGATATCGTGCGCGATAGATGCGCTAAGTGCGCAGTGCATTTTTCAGGACGTTATCCTTGCGTTTCGTTGCCTTTTCGTCGTTTTAGGATATTTAGCTTATGTGATGTGTTTGTGAAATTTTAGGTTCACAGGCGGGGACTTCGGACGCTACGACGAAGGGAAAACAGGTGGTAGGCTTCACTTAGCCAGGAGCGTTGGTGAGTAGATTTAACATCTACAGAGGAATCGCCCGCATGGCGTTATGCGTCTGGGCTAGAAATGACTTGACTTGTCGCATATTCTATTTCATATTTAGAATTGCACATACACCCTACTGCTTAGTTAATTGTTGTGCTTTTACTAGTATCCTTAGGACATTGCACTATTATTGACGGCTTATGTTGTACGAGCACTGATTGTATGCCACATACACCGTCAATAATTGCTATGACACGCACAACCCACTTATAGATATGATATAGTTTGGTTAGGGACATTGAGACATTCATTCATATTTCTTTATGCATGTGACTTATAGCATACCTGTATACCTATATGCTTACACATATGGCTTGACATACTTACATGCTAGTTACATGTATACTTATAGGGTATTGTACCATTAGTGATAGGTACATACACACATAATGACATAGCTACATGTATACCATGCATACATACTTCACTTATACCCGGAGGGTATATTACGTCATTGCTGATAGGTACATACATATACCTTGCTATACCTTCATGTTTACACACATATCTGGTTATAGTTACATGTTTATCTTTACTTGATGTTATTTAGAATTGGAGAAAATAGGAACCGCATGACATTTTATATTAACTTATTTCAGTTAATTAGCGGCTTTTCCTTTATATGCTTACATTTCAGTTTTATGTTGCATATATTATATTCATGGATTTTCGCATTTGAGTTATGGATTTTTCATGGTGTTTTCTGGATTTGGGGACCATGGGAGTTCATGAATTTATGTATTATTCGAAAAACCCGGTTTCCCTTGATATGAAATTATGCATCCACCATGAGATTTATCGGTTATGATATATATACTCCACACGAGGAGTCGGGGGACGTATGTGGGTACATGGTGGGGCCCGGAGGTACTCCGGGGCAAGACGATTGATGGACCTTACCGATTGAGCCTGGCAGGGGAACCATACACTCCGGTGACATTACCAATGACTCGGCGGTTATCATGTGGAAACCGACGGGAGTCATGTGCGTATGGATATGTCGAGAGGCGAGGGTCAGAGCTAGGCACTCGAACTTTCGGGATAGCGTATGATACGTACCTATCTGGGTGCCAGTCATGGTAACAGCACCTGATAGATCAGTATTTATGTGTCGATGCTTGACACTTTGTTTCATGATATTTTTACTCCTAAGTATCTATATATATTATTGGAGTGGGACGCTAATATATATGTATACATATCCATTTATATACATCATCATATTTATTCATGCAAATATATCTAGGATATAAGAGATTCACTTGATATTGGATTTAGGACATTTGAGATTTACTTTATACTGGATATAGGATATATGTGAGATTTACTTGATTTTGTACATTCAGGATATCTTAGATTTACTTGATATTATACATTCAGGATTTATGAGACTTACATGATATGAGAGCCAATTTGGTGGCTGATTTGAGGAAATTGTGGTTTGGATTGTCTTGATGGACTTTGATCCTACCACGATGTCAGGATTCCGTGGAAATGACATGTTTCATTCCATACTCCACATTTATTGTTTATGCACTGTTTCATGTATTAGTAGTACCTGATAAAGTACCTTCCATGACTGTTGCATTTACATACTTTTACTTTATAGGCATTGCTTCATGTACTAGTAGTACCTGAAAGAGTACCTTTCATGACTGTTGCATATATATATTGTCATATCATCGCTTCATGTATTAATTGTACCTGATAGAGTACCTTACATGATTGTTGCACACAGATTGTCATATTATTGCTTCATATATTACATGTACCTGTTAGAGTATCTTTCATGACTATTGCATTCATATGACCATTTATTGCTATTAGCTTGCACATGTTAGATTCGCGCTGTACGTGCATACTTGCGATTACCTGCATATGTTATTTACTATTCATGAGTTGGAAACTCACCCCCATTGTGTCACAGTGTTGCAGGTTGTTCCCCAGAGTAGTCGAGGCAGGCTATTCATCTATCTTATCATCTTTTGCTGCGGATACCGCATCATCTCACAGTGTGCAGTTTGCTTAGGTGGGTTTTTGTGGTTATTCATTGTTGTATTGTATATTCGTTGTATCCTTGTACTCTCCATCTACTATTTTCATGTTGACTTAGAGTCTTGGTGAGGACGATATTGTATATTATTTTGTGAATGGATTGTCTTTTATACAGTTTCCATTTTATCGTCTTTTATTTCTTCGCTACGGCGTCGTATATCTGTTGTGGTGGTTGTTTTCCGCCTTTTGGCATGGATTTGCTCTCGTTGGGGATACTTTACTTTATATTTATGTTGTACCCATTTTTGGGGTTGGTTTTTACACAGGAGGTGCTGCCGAAATTTTCAAGAAAGTAAATTGGACATAAAGAATTTATACTTGAGATTTTCAAAAGTTTAAACAATGTTTCTTATCTTTTCTTGTCTTTTAATGGTTTAGATTTCTGGGTTTTGGCTTTCTTTTACTGCGTTACGCCTGTAGACGTTGCGTAGTATTAGGGTCGTTACGTGCCAATTTCTGGTCGTGAAAAAGTTGGTATCAGAGCGCTAGGTTTTACCTTTCGGAATGTTGGATGACCTTGGTATGATGGAGTAGGTATCTTAAGTAGAGTAACGTAGTGTGTGTATGTCCACGGCATACTCACGATGCAGTACTCCACCTATAGTGACCTAAGTACAAATTGCTTGAAATTCCTTCCTTGATGACATATCCTTATGATTTGATTTCCGTGTTCATATCGAATCTTATTTCTATTTATATCTTTTTCCGCCAATGACTATGAGGACTCAGAGTGATGCAGCGAGGGCCGAGGTCAGGATTGACTCGGGTAGGACGAGGACTGACCAAGATAGCATGCTCGTTGCACAGGTGCAGATGGATTCGCCTTCAGTAGATAGTATCGCTAGGCTTATGGCAGAGATGCAGGACATGCGCCAGACTACGAGTTCATTGGTTGAGGCCGTTCGAGCGCAGCGACAGGAGGTTGTCACTCCTGTTACCCAGTTGTTCCTTGCAATCAGCATGCAGTATTCTGTCACCTACATAGCACCAGTGGATGCAGCCCCAGTTGACGAGACATATATTCCAGTGACTTTAAGAGTTCCGGAACCGTGGAGGACTCGTACCGGTGTACCAGCCAAGAGACAGAGGCTTAGTCGTCGAGACAGATTTCGTGATCGTCGCGGGAGTAGCAGAGGCTTAGGATGAGGACAGTCGTTCAGCTCTCATCCCAAGGAGGGTCAGCAGTCATCGCGTGGATGTTTTCGATGCGGGAGCCTTCATCACTTCGTCAGACATTGTTCCTTAGCTCCATGTCAGGCTTATGTGCAGAGAGGTCGGGGTCGCAGAGGATTCGCTCAGAGGGGACAGGTTGGCAGAGAAGGATTTCATCCAGTTGCGGGTAGGGGCAGACACGGGAGTTTGCTTCTACTCATCGGGTTGCACGGGCGTCCAATGCAGAGTTTTCAGGTATTCTAAACTCGTATGTTCTGTTGATGTACTTGTTTGTTTTACACACTTGTGCCATGGTTGGGACGAGTGTCGGTTAGCTAGATCAGTTGTTTGATGTGTTAACTTCTGTCAGCGATTCTTTTGTTGCGCGACACGTAATTCAGTCGTGTGCCAATCGGATAGGAGATAGAGATTCATCCGTCGTTTTGATCCTTCTAGAGATGTTGGATTTGACGTTCTCCTGGGCACGGACTGGTTACTTATGTGCTATGCGTCTGTGGACTGCCGTGAGAAAACAGTCAGGTTTTGTTTTCCCGGCAAGTCAGTTCTTGTTGTGTAGGGGGACAGTGGTGCCGCCTCTCACAGCTTGAATTCAGCCTTTTTCGCTACTCGGCTTTTGAGGAGAAGATATCGAGGATTCTTGGCGTTCATTCGTGTTACCGGAGCCACAGTGAGTTGTTGGACCGGGTTCTTCTCGTGCGAGAGTTTTCCGACGTTGTTCCAGATGAGCTAGCAGAGCTTGGGGAGCTTAAGGATAAGCAGCAGAGTTGTTTGTTGGAGGGCTTGTTCGTCTGTGTGTTTCGCTTTGGGGAGCTCCTTTTCTGTTTGTCAAGAAGAAAGATGACAGTGAGGTTTTGTATTGATGGATCGTCAATCGAACCGGCTTACGGTGCGGATAGGTATCCTTTACATTGCATTGACAATTTCTTCGATCAGCTCCAGAGTGCGAGACATTTTTCTAAGTTTGTTTTGGATCAGGTCATCATTGTTGCGGGTTCGGAGTGATGACATTCTGAAGACTGCCTTGTGCGTGCTACATGCCTTGTGTTTTTGGTGGTGTCGCTGGACTCACCAATGCCCTAGCAGCATTCGTAGATATGATGAACCAGATTTCTTCAGGCCGTTCCTCGACCAGTTATTGTTGTGTTATTAACGACATTCTGGTCTGTTCAATGTGTCGAGAGGGACAGGGGTAGCACTTGAGGATTTGTTTTGCAGATATTGGGAGAGCCCCAGCGGTTTGCTAGATTCTCGGAGTGTTCCTTCAGGCTTGTTTGTGTTGACTCCTAGGTCTTGTAGTTACGGGAGACGGTTTTTGTATGGTCCCGAAGAAGATTGAGGCCGTACAGCTTTGGCCCAGACTTGTGTACGGACGGAGTTCCGCAGATTTTTGGGCTCAGCAGGTTGTTACCGCCGTTTCGTGCAGTATTACTAGTGTATCGCTGCACCGTTGACTGAACTAACCGGAAAGAAGGTTCCTTTTTCTTTGGACTGAGGCTTGCGTACGGAGTTTTCGGCAGTTGAAGACCCGGTTAACAACTGCATCAGTTCTTTCTTTGCTTCTGGTTCGGGCGACCTTATTGTTTAACTGTGATGTTTCGCGAGTGGGGCTCGCCTGTGTACTCAGGTGACACAATAGAGTTGTCGCTTTTACTTCCCGACAGTTGGAGGAAGTACGAGCAGGATATCCCACTCATGATCTGGAGATGACCGTGGTGGTTTTGCGTTGGAAATTTGGAAAACACTTCTTGTCCGGTGAGTCATGGAAGATTTTCACGGACCACCAGAGCTTAATGTACATCTTCCTGCAGCGGATTTTGATTGTTGAGATAGTCTTATGCAGATTACAGTTCTTCTTCGATCGTTGAGTACAGCTTAAGTTCGCCTCTACTGAGGGGACAGCTTGCTCTTGTCCGCACCTGACCGCTTTTCCTTAATCGCTTTCGCGAGGCACTTCCCGCCGATGCTCGTTCGTCAGAGATACTTGAGCATACTTGGCTGGGTAATGATTTCGAGTACTTGATTTATGACCAAGGTGTGCTATGTTTAGGGACGCGTTTGTGTACCTGTTGCTGATGGGCAGAGACGCAAAATCCTATAGCAGGCACATCAGTCAACTTTCGGTGTTCATTCAAGTTCCATAAATTTGTATCATGACTTATGAGATAGTTACGGGTGGGCAGGGGTGAAGAGTGTTGTTTCGGATTTTGTTTCAGGGTGTTTGTCTTGTTGCGTGCTAAGGTTGAGCATTTGAGACCGGCTGGAGTGTTGCAACCTTTAACCGTTCCGAAGTGGAAATGGGAGCAGATCTCCACGAATTTCGTTATGGTGTCTACCCCGGTCTAGATAGGGTGTGACTCCATTCGGTGTTTGTTGTCCGGTTATGCTCAGTTTTCTCAGTTGTCCTTTGTTAAGTTGTGCGTTGCACGGAGTTCCTTCATGGGTCGTATCTAAATAGGGCACCCTATTCGCTTGCCGTCTTGGGCAGGAGCTTCAGGAAGCCTTGGGTACTAGTTGAGCTTTAGCTATGCTTTTCCATTCGCAGGATAATGGTTTTGTGAGAGCGGGCTATACCGACTCTGGAGGATATGCTTGTCCGTGCGTACTAATTGTTGTCGGCAGTGGGGATCGTCACTTGCCATTGTTAGGGTTCTCCTTCGATAGCAGTTATCAGGAGGCACTCCAATTGGCAACCTTCATGTTTAGTTGGTAGGTCGTGTCGATCTCCAGTCTGTTTTCTGACTCTGCGTAAGTAGGATTTTTGGACCCCAGCTAGTCTAGAGATTTCAGAGATGATCAAGTTGGTTCAGGTCAGGATGAGAGTAGCACAGTGCAGACAGAGGTCTTATGCCGACCGTAGTGGTCGCAGACTTGAGTTCGCAGTGGGAGATCATGTATTCCTACGGTATTTTCCGATGAATGGCGTGTTGAGTTTTGGGAAGTATCCCAGGATTGTAGGTCCTTTTGAGATCCTCAAGCGAGTTGGTTCCGTTGCCTATAATTTGGCACTTCCGCCCAGATTTTTGAGTATTTACCCCGTATTCCTCGTGTCGATACTTCGCAATTACCTTCATGATCTTTTTCACATGATTAAGCATCAGACCAATTAGCTTGGACATGATCTTTCGTTCACCAGCAGCCGCTAGTTATACTGGATCGGCAGGTGAAGGAATTTCGGTCAAGAGTCTTGCTGTCTGTGAGGGTTCTTTGGCGTAGCTGTATAGCGAGGTGATCACTTGTCAAGCTGCGAGCGAGATTTAAGAGTTTTGTACTCATCTTCTTGAAGGTACGCGTAGATGAATTTTAATTCAGGGACCGAATTTCTTTATGGGAGAAAGATTGTAACGTTTCAGAAATCGTTTTGCGAATTTTTCCGTTTTAGGCTAAAATTGTCGGAATTTTCTGTTTTAACCCGATTTCGATCAAACGTCCGTAGAAACTAGCCGGCACCTATTTTTTCTAAAATAAAGCCAGTGCGTGAACTTTGGGGGTATATGGGAGGTTTTGGTTCAGATAGAATTTTTTCTGAATAAAATATTATTTTAGCCGGTAAAATATGCACGTAAATCGGGAAATTTCTTCTAAATGAAAATTCTTGGAAATCATCACTAAAATTATTTTGGAAGATTCTTTTCTAAATATCTAGATATTTTTTTTGTGCAAAGGGATTTGAATTAAAAAAGAAAAGAAAATGAAAGAAAAGGTGGCATTTGTAATTAATGATGCATTTATTGTTCTTTTGCTAGAACTTTCTCATTTCTTCTTCACAAAACCCCCTCCTCCCTCATGTGGCCGGCCCTCTCTCTCTCCTTGGCTTCCCTCATTTTTCCAACCCTATTTTCATCTCATTTTTGCTTCACAAAATCATGAAAAATCCAAATAATTCATAGAAAACCAAAAATAAACATTTCCCTTCATTCTTTAGCTTTATTCTTGCTTGGATCTTCAAGAAAGATAACATTTTGGAGGCTATTTGGATGATCTTGTTGCAAATTTCCAAAATATAAATTGAGGTATAAAACCCTAGCCTAATCTCTAATTGTTACTTAATACTTTATGCCAGCTTAATTAGATGTTAATTTAAGCTTTAAATTTCATGTTTCAAAATTCTAGAAATGGTTTTTGATATTCAAGTTAGGATTTTGATTAGTGAAATGGTTAATTAATATGTTAAACATGATGAAAACTTAATCAAGTGGTTAATTTGTTAAATGATAATTATTGTTAATTACTACTTTGTTTAATTAAGGATTTTTGCTTACTAGGTTTTTGCTAAAATTAAATTAAGCATGTTTAAAAATAAGGAAATGGTTTGAATAGCTTAGTTAAGCTATTATAAGGTGTTTGTGAGTGCTAGATATGTGTTAGCTTGAAACTAGTGCGAAATATTGCGATAAGTTGTTTTCTAGGTTTCGGGGTTTTTCCGACGTTGGTTCGATTAGTCATTTCGAGGTTATATCTATTATATTCCTCGTATTTATTATGTTGTGTTGCGTAATCGGGACGATCGGAGTCTAGACTTGGTGTTTTGTAGTTTAGCGACCCTAGTTAGTGTTTTTGGCCGATGTCGTGCGCGATAGATGCGCTAAGTGCGCAGTGCATTTTTCGGGGCGTTATCCTTGCGTTTCGTTGCCTTTTCGTCGTTTCAGGATATTTAGTTTATGTGATGTGTTTGTGAAATTTTAGGTTCGCAGGCGGGGACTTCGGACGCTACGACGAAGGGAAAACATGTGGTAGGCTTCACTTAGCCAGGAGCGTTGGTAAGTAGATTTAACATCTCCAGGGGAATCGCCCGCATGGCGTTATGCGTTTGGGCTAGAAATGACTTGACTTGTCGCATATTCTATTTCATATTTAGAATTGCGCATACACCCTTCTACTTAGTTAATTGTTGTGCTTGGACTAGTATCCTTAGGACACTGCACTATTATTGACGGCTTATGTTGCATGAGAACTGATTGTATGGCACACACGCCGTCAATAATTGCCATGACACGCACAACCCACTTATAGATGTGATATAGATTGGTTAGGGACATTGAGACATTAATTCATATTTCTTTATGCATGTGACTTATAGCATACCTGTATACTTATATGCTTACACATATGCCCTGACATACTTACATGCTAGTTACCTGTATACTTATAGGGTATTGTACCATTCGTGATAGGTACATAGACACATAATGACATAGCTACATGTATACCTTGCATACATACTTCACTTATACCCGGAGGGTATATTACGTCATTACTGATAGGTACATACATATACCTTTCTATACCTTCATGTTTACGCACATATCTGGTTATAGCTACATGTTTACCTTTACTTGATGTTATTTAGAATTGGAGAAAATAGGAACCGCATGACATTTTATATTAACTTATTTCAGTTAATTATCGGCTTTTCCTTTATATGCTTACATTTCAGTTTTATGTTGCATATATTATATTCATGGATTTTTGCATTTGAGTTATGGATTTTTCATGATGCTTTCTGGATTTGGGGACCGTGTGAGTTCTTGAAATAATGCATTATTTGAAAACCCCGGTTCCCTTTGATATGATATTTCAGCATCCACCATGAGATTTATCGGTTATGATATATATAGTCCATACGAGGAGTCGGGGGCCGTATGTGGGTACATGGTGGGGCCCGGAGGTACCCAGGGGCAAGACGATTGATAGACCTTGCCGATTGAGCCTTACAGGGGAACCATACACTCCGGTGACATTACCAATGACTCGGCGGTTATCATGGGGATACCGACAGGTGTCATGTGAGTATGGATACGTCGAGAGGCGAGGGTCAGAGCTAGGCACTCGAGCTCTCGGGATAGCGTATGATACGTACCTATCAGGGTGCCAGTCATAGTGACAGCACCTGATAGATCAGTATTTATGTGTCGATGCTTGATACTTTGTTTCATGATATTTTTACTCCTAAGTATATATATATTAGTGGAGTGGGACGCTAATATATATGTATACATATCCATTTATATACATCATCATATTTATTCAAGCAAATATACCTAGGATATAAGATATTCACTTGATAATGGATTTAGGACATTTGAGATTTACTTGATACTGGATATAGGATATATGTGAGATTTACTTGATTTTTTACATTCAGGATATATGAGATTTACTTGATATTGTTCATTCAGGATTTGTGAGACTTACCTGATATGAGAGCCAATTTGAGGAAATTGGGGTTTGGATTGTCTTGATGGACTTTGATCCTACCACGATGTCAGGATTCCGTGGAAATGACATGTTTCATTCCATACTCCACATTTATTGTTTATGCACTGTTTCATGTATTAGTAGTACCTGATAGAGTACCTTCCATGACTGTTGCATTTACATACTTTTATTTTATATGCATTGCTTCATGTACTAGTAGTACCTGATAGAGTACCTTTCATGACTGTTGCATATATATATAGTCATATCATCACTTCATGTATTAGTTGTACCTGATAGAGTACCTTACATGATTGTTGCACACAGATTGTCATATTATTGCTTCATGTATTAGATTTACCTGCTATAGTATCTTTCATTACTATTGTCTTCATATGACCATTTATTGCTATTAGTTTGCATATGTTAGATTCGCGCTGTACGTGCATAGTTGCGATTACCTGCATATGTTATTTACTATTCACGAGTTGGAAACTCACCCCTGTTGTGCTACAGTGTTGCAAGTTGTTCCCCAGAGTAGTCGAGGCAGGCTATTCATCTATCTTATCATCTTTTGCTGCGGATACCGCATTAGCTCACAGTGTGCAGTTTGCTTAGGTGGGTTTTGTGGTTATTCGTTGTTGTATTGTATATTCGTTGTATCCTTGTACTCTCCATCTACTATTTTCATGATGACTTAGAGACTTGGTGAGGATGATACTGTATATTATTTTTTGACTGGGTTGTCTTTTATACAGTTTCCATTTTATCGTCTTTTATTTCTTCGCTACGGCGTCCTTTCTCTGTTGTGGTGGTTGTTTTCCGCCTTTTGGCATGGATTTGCTCCCGTTGGGGATGTTTTACTTCATATTTATGTTGTACCCATTTTTAGGGTTGGTTTTTACAAAGGAGGCGCTGCCGAAATTTTCAAGAAAGTAAATTGGACTTAAAGAATTTTTACTTGAGATTTTCAAAAGTTTAAACAATGTTTCTTATCTTTTCTTGTCTTTTAATGGTTTAGATTTCTGGGTTTTTGGCTTTCTTTTACTGCGTTACGCCTGTAGGCGTTGCGTAGTATTAGGGCCGTCACGTGCCAATTTCGGGTCGTGACAAGCAATCTAAGAACAGTGGGTACACACTCAAGGCGAAGCAGCAGTGTCAAGTCTACGGACTATGCTGTACTCATGTCACCTGGGAACTGTTAACTGACGACGGGTATAATACCAACCAACAGTTGCCTGCGAGTCCTGTCCGGTATACCCGTAACCCAACGAGCACCTGCATACTATCTCCAGTACAACGTACTAATAGCTGTGGGATAGACCATTTCCCCTGTTGGGATGAGAAGCGTATACACTAGTCTACACTGAAGTATCGATGCCTGTTCATATCAGTTTTTTGCATTTTTATACCGACCAATTTTTATCACATTGCTTATCGGTAGGTACTCTTGAGCCGTGTTTGATAGTCAAATTGCAGGATACAGGTTCTCGGCTCTGAACAGTGAAATTGATGGAAAAGCACGACAAATTCCGGATTACTGCCAACCACAGATAAA
The DNA here is from genome assembly GCA_030015575.1 of Agapanthus africanus. NCBI lineage: Eukaryota > Viridiplantae > Streptophyta > Magnoliopsida > Asparagales > Amaryllidaceae > Agapanthus > Agapanthus africanus. The sequence goes on along the minus strand of JASDDO010000004.1, from coordinate 124,902,214 downwards.
ACACGGGTCTCCGCTCTCTACCCGTATGTTGCCGCACACCAGTTTAAGAGACAAAATGGCAAATCAATGTCATTTTCATGCACAAAGCTCGATGGCAACACAAGGTCCAACATATCTACGCGGAGCTCGAGGATATCATGGCAAAAAGATCCACATCAAATCACTTGTTGATCTACTGAAATTCTGGAAATTTTGTGAAGAGTTTCTGAGGGAAAATATATGCCAAACTACAGACAAGAAAAGACCAAGGAAGCACACAAAACCCGAGGGGACAACTCCACTATATGGCCGCGGATCTGCGGCCAATAGGGGGTCTAAGCCGCGGATCCGCGGCCGTATAGGCTCCTCAGAAGGAGATCTTTTAGGGGTATATTTGTAATCTCATATTATGGCAGATTGTTGCCCTAGCTTTTCTGTTGCCTGCCTATAAATAGTCCAGAACTTGCCAAAGCCAAGGGTCCATAATCTTGTATTTAGAATTTTAGAATACATGTGTTGTTGTTCTTCCTCCTCTCATCTCTTCTCCATTAAACACTTGTAGTGAGCTTTTGTGAGTGAAGAATGAATAAAGGAGTTCTTGTTCTTACCATGCTTATCTTGTTGTAATCGTTAATTATAATTGCTTGTATTTTTCTTTTGCTAATCTAGTTGTTGTTATTTGTTGTTTGTTTCTTTCTTTTTCTCTTTTCCTTTTTCCTTAAACAACCGTGATGCTTACGCTTGATCCTTGCCAAGGTGAGGTCACAAATAGCTAGTTGTAATCTTCTAACCTCTTTCTTTCTATCTTTCTCCTTTGTTTTATTTTATTTTCCTTATAATGGGTGATTAGTTTTTATACTTGTTAGGGTAGGATAATGAAAGTTTGAGAGAAGGAAATCTCTCTGACTCTTTTCTTGCCCAACATCTTGATTCGGACTCCCGTTAATTGAACCACAATCCGCTCCCTACGACACCCTATCCTACATGATAGCGGTGATTCCTTAGTGAGACCGGTTGTGGTTGAATTAATCGGAGGTTAAGGCTAAGAGCCAAGAACGGACGGACAAGCACCAAAAGGAAGAACTTTTGCGTTGGAAAGCCTAGCTTATACTCGCAAGTTCCTTCCTAGTCGTGCTAATCCCTGTTGTTGCCGATTACCGTAACACCGACATTAAGAGTGGCAACAAAAGAAGTGAGCGACTCCTAACTCAAACTAACCTAATCCAAACCGTAACAAGCTCTCTCTATATATATCATTTTAGCACATAAGTAATCTAAAAACAAACCTGGAAAATTGGACTTAACTCGTTAAAGCACATAGAAAAAGATTCCCATCTCCCTGCGGACGACCCGTACTCAACCGGCTAGCTACAAGCGAAACCGTCTTGATAGCGGTAACAAACTTAGCACGCAAAAACTCTACCAATCAAATGGCGCCGTTGCCGGGGAGACGGTAGTTTATTTCTTTGTGTAATTTCGGGTTAATTTGTGAATATAAAGCTAACCGAAAAAACCAAAACAAAAAAATATACATTGTAAAAAAAATCATCTTGTTATTTTTGATTAGTTTTTGTGCAAGTGTGCAGGATAAAACGAAGTTCAAGTTTAGTGCCAAAGAGGTGGGAAGTTAAACCCATATCTTTGCGGCTACACCGCGGGTGAACAAGACGGAAAAACGGTCTATTGAAAGATTCTGGAGCAGATCCAGTAAGCAAATCAAGATTCAGGAGCTCCAGAAAAGAAGAGGACAGACAAGGCAGCACACACCAAAATTCCAGAAACCCAACGCCACTATCTTGCCGCGGAACCGCGGCATAAGCAAGCATAAGCCGCGGAACCGCGACCACTTGGTGCCCTCTGCATCTAAAAAGTTCTGTGAGTCTTTCTCTTTTCCTCCCCACTTCTCTGAACTCCACTGAATTGTGTTTTCTGCAGGATTCTTTGTGCAAACTCTCTTCCCCCTTCCAATAAATTGTTTTTGTGCAGGATTCTTTGCGCCGCGCTAAAATAAAAAAAAATTGTTTGCAGTTGATTGTTACTGCTTTGCATATATTAATACGGACTTTAAGGGGCTTGAAACCAATTCAGATTGGGTGGGGATTTCATCTCCCTTCCCAGGACCCCAAAAATCACAAAAAGCATATGCATTGACCATTGCTTAAATTAAAAAAATACTAGACTCAGCCCAAAGGACTTCACGCTCAATAGGACAGAGGACTAGTTACAGGCATCGGCCGTTTATCTTATCCTGACTTTTGCGGTGTCTTGGCAAGTGTGTCCAAGGCAAGTGGTTACTTAATTAGGACCACTACTTACGTAGTGGGGAGCCTACCACTTACCTGGCACTTACCTGGCCGCAATTGTTGGAGAAGATGCGGTTTGAGGTCGTATTTCTAACCCTTTGGAACAGTTAGGAGCTGTCTAGCTGACCTAGGTAACCCTAGATCTAGGTGTGATTGTGCATATCTTGTTTGTGATTGCTTGAAGCCGTAAGTCCGTACATATCTCTGTAAAGCTCTTTCTAAAAGAAAAAAAAAACACAAAACCAAAAACCTTTATAAAAACTTGCCCTTTGTCGCCAGAATCCATTATTTTTCACCCACCACCCATCGTATTTCTCCATTGACGTTTTCTTACCCTCACCTTCTCCGCTTTGACTATACTAAACTCGTTTAGTGTATGTCCGCTTAGACTCGGGACACTAGCGCCCGTCTAGTCCGCGTTACGTTGGTCGCTACCGACTACGCGATCGACTCAGACGTCGAAACTCCATCCACGCCTCTTTCACCCTTACCTTTGCCAGCCAACTCCGACGTTGACCGGAATTCTGTTCATACATCCTCACCTTCACCATCACCAAGCTCTTCTTCCGCGATGTCAGGATTCAATCTAAACACCTCTTTGACTCCCCCGGGATTGACTCCACCTCCTATGGAGGCAACTAACCCACCACTACCGCCTGTTGTAGCGCCACAGCAAATCGCGCTCCAGGATCGTTTCTATCTCACCCGTTCTGTACTTCCCACCTGTCTTTCTCTTCCACCGGCCAATGGGGATAATTTTGAAATTAAGCCCCACTTCATTAACATGCTTCCGAAATTTCATGGGCTTGAATCTGAAGATGCCTATATCTTCATCAACAAGTTCCAAAATGTTTGTGCCATGATGAAAACTACCCAGCTGTCGGACGATGCTATACGACTACGGGTCATTCCGTTCACTTTATGCGATCTTGCTGAAAAATGGCTGTATAGCACCGCTTCCCACTCCATAACCAGTTGAGACGAGTTTGTGAAAGCGTTTCTCAAGAAATTCTATCCGAATCATAAAACCGCAAAGATCCTTAACGAAATCAACCAATTCTCTCAGCTTCCTTCTGAACCCTTCTGGATGTGCTTTGACCGGTATAAAGACCTTCTTGTTCAGTGTCCTCACCATGGTATCGATAAATGGAAACTGTGCCAAACCTTATACGAGGGCCTGAACCCAGCAACCAAGCAGTTGTTGGAAACCATTTGTCAGGGCCACTTCCTATCGAAATCTGACGAGGAAGCATGGCAATTCTTCGACGACCTTGCGGAACAAACGCTTCAATAGGAGAGCACCCGACCAACTTCTTCTTATTCTTCGTCCACTTCTACTGGTTAGTCTAGGGTAGGAATTCACCAACTCGATATCTCTATTGCGATGAAAGTTGAAATGGCTGCAATAACGAGAAAACTTGAAGCGATAAAGAGCAAATTTTCATCTCCTGCTCCTGCCACTGTTCTTCCCCTTCGTACCATTTGTGCTTGTTGTTCCGATCCTTTTCACTTAACCGAAGAGTGTCCTTACAATCCACCATCCCAAGGACAGGATCAGGTTAATGCTGCATTTCAGCAAAGACCGAGGAATGATCCATACTCTTCCACCTACAATCCCGGTTGGAGGAACCACCCCAATTTCGCCTGGAATCAGAATCAGCAACAATTCCAAGGCAATAATTTCCAGAGGCCCCCTCCTCCGCAACAACAAGCGCAACAACAAACTCAACAACAGTTTCAACAGCCCTTCCAACCCCAACCTTTTCAAAATCAGACGAACAACTTTGCACCCAACAATTCTTTTCCACAAAACAACTTTGTTCCGTCAAACAACGATAAGGTTTCCTCGCTAGAACGAAGTCTGGAGGCGTTCGTTAAACAATCGACACAATCCACCGCTAACATCCAATCGTCTATTCAGTCTTTGGTGCAACACACTGCTGCACACGGGCAAAGCATCAAGACCATCGAAGCCCAGATTGCACAGCTGAATGCGGCGTTAAGCGAGCGAGAAAAGGGGAAGCTTCCATCTCAACCACTCCAAAATCCCGGTCACCTACATAATGTACATGTTGCTCTTGAACAACAGAACCATAATGTGAGTGCCGTGACTACATTGAGATCGGGAAGGATGCTGCACAACAACATCGGCACAACAATTGAGGATAATGACACTCCGGCCGCTTCTTCTTCTTCTTCGTCTTCTGAGCCTATTCTCCATTCTTCAAAAGGCTCTTCTTCTTCTTCTTCTGCTCTGAACGGACCCACTTCTCACTCCACGAAAACACCAGCTCTGTGATTCGTTCCAGCTCCTCAATCTCCTCCACAAGCATTGGACTCAACCAATTTTAAAAACGTTCCATTTCCAAACCGGTTGAGGTCCAATAAACAAAATCCACAAATGGAGAAGATTCTGGAGTTGTTTAAGCAGGTTAACATCAACATTCCCCTTTTAGATGCAGTCCAACAAGTCCCGTCCTACGCGAAAATCTTAAAGGACTTGTGCACGAAAAAGAGGAAGTCTCAGGTACCCAAGAAAGTTTTCTTGGCTAGTGCTGTGAGTGATGCTCTTACCGAATCTTTACCACAAAAATGGAAGGACCCTGGCTGTCCTACGATTTCTATTACCATTGGCGATAAGAACATCAACCGCGAACTATTAGATCTTGGTGCCAGTGTTAACCTACTTCCGTACTCAGTATATGAGCAACTAGGTGTAGGAGAGCTGAAACCCACACACTGCACTCTCCAAATGGCCGACCGATCGATCATCCATCCTAGGGGTGAGCTAGAGGATGTGTTAATCAAGGTTGGGGACTTCATATTCCACGTTGACTTCATTGTATTAGACACACAGCTTGTAGCTAACCCCCGGAATCAAATTCCGGTGATACTCGGTCGCCCATTCCTTGCAACCTCAAATGCTGTGATCAATTGTCGCAATGGTTCGATGAACCTATCTTTTGGAAACATGACAATTGAACTCAACATTTTTAGGTTGGGGAATCAGCCCTCCGAACCTAATGCTCATATACTAGACGTTTGCTCAATCCAGGAGATCACCCCAGAAGAGTGTGAATTCGAGGAGTTTTTGTTCGATCACGATAACCTTGACGCCACTAGCGCGTTCCTCTTCGAACCTGCTGCTGTTTCTGCGCCCGACAATGACTACGAGTGTTTCACTTTCTCGAACGATCTTAGCCACTCTCCACCCGAGTTTGAATCTTTCGAATTTCCGGATGAGTTACCTGAACCATCCAACTCGGTCGCATACACTCCTTTTGAACCTTTGCTGGAATCCTTCGAGTTCGAGACCTTTTCACCAATCTTGCCTTCAATCGTTTCACCTTCAACGCTCGAACTCAAGCCTTTGCCGTCTTACCTTAAGTACGCTTACTTTGGTGAGAACGAAACCCTCCATGTTATCATCTCGGCTTCTCTCGCTCCAGAGCAAGAGAAAGCCCTTCTTGCGGTCTTGCACAGCAATAGGCAAGCTTTTGGCTGGTCCATGGCGGACATCAAGGGGATTAGTCCCCTGATTGTTGAACATCACATTCATCTGATGGATGATGCCAAACTAGCCAGAGATCCACAAAGGCGACTCAATCCAGTCATGAAGGAGGCTGTGAAAAATGAAATCGTGAAGTGTCTGGATAGTGGTATCATTTACCCTATATCTGATAGCCAGTGGGTTAGCCCCATTCATGTTGTCCCCAAGAAATCAGGCATAACGGTCATTACTAACGAGGCAAATGAGTTAATCCCTACTCGCAACCAAACTGGGTGGCGAGTCTGCTTCGATTACAGAAAACTCAACGCCGCAACGCGGAAGGACCACTTTCCGCTATCTTTCATTCACCAAATGCTTGAACGATTGGCCGGACACGAGTACTATTGCTTTCTTGATGGCTACTCCGGCTATAATCAGATTCCCATCGCCGAAAAAGACCAGGACAAGACCACATTCACTTGTCCTTTCGGCACATTTGCATATCGACGCATGCCCTTTGGGTTATGCAATGCGCCCGCTACCTTCCAGCGGTATGATGGGAATCTTCTCAGACATTGTGGAGAAATTCCTGGAGATCTTCATGGAAGATTTCTCCATCTTCGGCGATTCCTTTAACGAGTGTTTGCTGCATCTTGACGCTGTCCTTACCCGATGTAAGGACAAGAACCTCACATTGAATTGGGAGAAGTGCCACTTCATGGTGCGCGAAGGTATTGTCTTAGGACATATCATTTCGCAAAATGGTATAGAGTTTGACAAAGCGAAGATTGAGGTCATTTCCAATCTCCCTCCTCCCAGATGCGTCAGAGACATCCGAGCCTTCCTTGGCCATGCCGGTTTCTATAGACGGTTCATCAAGGACTTTAGCAAGATTGCTAGGCCCTTGACTCTTCTACTGGCCAATGACACTCCATTCGACTTCAACTCGAGCTGTGTGGCTGCGTTCGAGTCATTAAAAATCTCACTCACTTTTGCTCCCGTTCTTTCTTCACCTGACTAGACGCACCCATTTGAGATTATGTGCGATGCATCCGACTTTGCCATTGGTGCTGTCCTTGGACAGCACATCAACAAGATGCCGCATGTAATCTATTATGCTAGCCGAACCCTGAACGACGCCCAATTAAATTATACAACAACTGAGAAGGAATTCTTAGCTGTTGTATTTGCTTTAGAAAAGTTCAGGCCCTACCTCATCGGCTCTCCAGTAATCGTCTACACAGACCATTCTGCTCTGCGCCATCTTTTTGCGAAGAAAGATGCAAAATCTCGGTTAATAGGTTGGATCCTCTTACTTCAAGAGTTTGACCTTGTCATTAAGGACAAAAGAGGATGTGAAAACGTGGTCGCCGACCATCTCTCACGACTTCCTTCTTCGCCGTCACCTTAACTTCCGATCAACGATGTTTTTCCGGATGAACAGCTCTTGACAGTATCTCGCGAACCCTGGTTCGCAGATATTGTGAACTATTTGGCCACAGGGCTACTACCGACTGAATGGTCAAGTCAGGACAGACTTCGATTCTTATCCCAAGTAAAACACTTTTACTGGGACGAACCCTATCTGTTCAAGTACTGTCCCGACCAGATTATCCGTCGGTGTGTCCCTGACGATGAATTCAAGAGTGTGCTGTCATTTTGCCACGATCAAGCATGTGGTGGGCATTTTTGCCCCAGAAAGACAGCTGAGAAGATCTTGCAATGTGGTTTCTACTGGCCACAACTCTTCAAAGACGCTCATGACTATTGCAAAACTTGCTCCCGGTGCCAACACTTGGGCCGGATATCCCGGAGGAACGAGATGCCGCTCCAACCAATCTTTGTTGTAGAGATTTTCGACGTTTGGGGGATAGATTTCATGGGGCCGTTTCCCAGCTCTTTCGGGAACTTGTACTTCCTTCTCGCTGTTGATTACGTCTCTAAGTGGGTCGAGGCTGTAACCAGCCGGACTAACGACAACAAGGTTGTCGTTAGGTTTCTTAAAGAAAACATTTTCTCCCGTTTTGGGCACCCCCGAGCGATCATTAGTGACAATGGAACTCATTTCTGCAATAAGACTTTCGAGGCCTTGATGCGGAAATATTCCATTAATCATAAGCTATCTACGCCCTACCACCCCCAAACCTGTGGGCAAGCCGAAGTTTCAAATCGGCAAATCAAGCAGATACTGGAGAAGACGGTTTCCAAGAACCGAAAGGATTGGTCGTTGAAACTCACTGATGCCCTTTGGGCATTTCGAACAGCTTATAAGACCGATCTTGGCATGTCTCCCTATCGGCTTGTGTACGGAAAGGCTTGCCACCTCCCTGTCGAAATAGAGCATCGCGCATTTTGGGCGATAAAAGAACTGAATCTGTCTCTCGAAGATGCGGGCAGCCATCGGAAGCTGCAGTTGAACGAATTGAGCGAGCTTAGAGATGAGGCTTATGATAACGCGGTTGTCGTTAAGAACCGAACGAAGGTGTTTCACGATAAACACCTTTGGCGCAAAACTTTCGTACCTGGTCAACAGGTACTGCTTTACGACACCCGGCAACACTTCCATCCAGAAAAGCTCAGATCTCGCTGGAAAGGGCTGTATTTTGTGCGGAATGTGTATCCGCATGGCGCTGTGGATTTGGAGAATCCAAAGGACGGTTCATTTTTCAAAGTAAATGGACACCGGTTAAAACCGTACCTTAGCGCAGAACCAACAGAGGAGCTCCTGGTCTTACAGGAGCCGGTTTACCCTGCATAATCTTCCTCTGCCACCAAACTTCGGTTATCCAGCCAAGAACAGTGGACACTGTTCCAAATAAGTTTGGGGGTATGTATATACCATTTTGTATTTATTTGTGGCTATTCATTTCCATTATTACTTTTTAAACAACAAAAAAAAATTGTGTATATCTAACCGACAATTTTGACCCTTCAAATGATCTCTTCCTGCAATGACAGTGAGGACACTGTCCAGTTTAAGTTTGGGGGTACGCTCTGTACGCATTTCTAACCTTCGCATTCATATGTATATTTTGCATCTGCATACTAAAATCCATTAAATCCATAAAAATCAGAAAATTTTCTAAAAACATAAAAACTTTTCCGTCAAGTTAGCTAGTGGGAGAACTCTGATTCATCATTTCGACGGTTTTTGTTTGATAAGATAAGAATGACTAAATCTTATTTTCAGATTTTGAAAACCTGAAAGATAACTCTCCTTTGAAGTTAATTATAGCTGATATACGTCTTTACATAACATTACACGTGTCGTGAGTTTTGGAAATTAGATGACAAGTCTTTTATGTCTAAAAACTTTTAAATGGATAAATGATTTTCTGAGGATCAAATAGGTTTGTTCTGAAATAAGTAATATCAAGAATAGTTTATGAAGTGAAGTGAATATGAAGGAATGTTATTGATGCCTTAATTGGAGCTAAGTCTGAAAAAATAACCCATCTGGAACTTGATTGGAATGATTACACACCTAACCCACTAAACACGTCTTTTATCCAAAAAATAACTGAACTGCCGGTTATATCTCCGTTCGTATTGAATCATCATGATTTTCACGCTAAATTGTCTTTTGTTTTTGGACCTAGGTAAGTTGAGTAATTAAGTCCGCTGGGGTGTTTCTACACCTAATGCCCTAAAGCAAACTGGTTTGGGTGCATTGGCCCAAAGCTCGCTAAGAAGCCTAGAAAGTCCAGATTAAAACAAAGTCAAGCAAGTGTTCTCTCCGAGTTAAAATTCCTAACGGTTCTTTGTGTGAGAATAATCTTGACAAAAGACAGGTTTTTATAAAAAATATTTCTAGCGGAGATATGAAGGTTTTATTCTATGATAAAGACTATTGCACGTTCACAGAGGTGTGTATGAAATGAAAACAAAAAAAAGGTGGAGTGAAAAATAAGACCTAGTTTCCTGTTAAAGAAGATAGAAATTCTGAAGTTGAAACCTTACTGGAAAACGAAACTTGAAAAATGCTTAACTCTTTATAAAACTTATGTGATCCTTTCAAAATTCTTATCCGGGCTTTATTGTGTGACATGATGACTTTATTCGACCCTTCTGGAACTTAACGATACTATTTACACTGCACGTAAAGACATATAAAATCTTAAGTTAAATAAGAAGCGAGGTGTGAAAAATAAGAGTTCGATAGTCTAGACTTAACATCATAGAATTGTTATTTTCTGAAACAAAACATTAGGGGTTTGAATCATAGTAATTTTGCAAAACTAGCTTGACCGGATTTTATGGGTAGTATCCGCTGAAAACCCTCAGGAGACAACACTCCTTCTTCTAGGGACACCTAGAGATTTAACGGCTTGTTGCACATGCTCAGTGCAATCGCGTTCCCTGGGAAAGTGAGGTTAGGAAATTTTTTGTGAATAAATTGGCTTTGCTCGGGACGAGCAAATGATAAGTTTGGGGGTATTTGTTCATATCAGTTTTGTCACGACCCAAAATTGGCCCGTGACGGCCCTAATACTACGCAACGCCCTCAGACGTAACGTAGTAAAAGAAAGCCAAAACTCAGAAGTCTAAACCATAAAAATACGGAAAAGATAATATAAGTTTTGAAACATTTGAAATCGCAACCCAAATTCTTTAAAAGTCTTACTTTCTTTCTTTAAAATTTTAGCAACACCCCTTTTTGTAAAAACTAGCCAAGATGAATACAATACAAATATACGACGCCGTAGCGAAGAAATAAAGACAGTAGAGAGAAAGCTGTATAAAAAAAAGACAACAAATCCACAATAATATACAAATACGTCCTCACCAAGTCTCTAAGTCCACAATACAATAGTAGATGGAGAGTACAAATAAAATGAAGGTACAATAGGAAATACAGATAATCATCTAACCCACCTAAGCAAAAAGGTACTGTGAGCTGATGCGGTATCTGTAGCAAAAGATAGTAGCTGAATAGCTGAATAGCCTGCCTCGACTCTTCTGGGGAACAACCTGAAATACCTGTGGCACAACGGGGGTGAGTTGCCAACTCGTGAATAGTATAAAACATATGCAGGTAATCGCAGGAATGCACGTACAGCATGAATCTAAGATAAGCGATTACGGTAATAACATGTCATGCAAATGCTGAATAAAGGAGAGTACACTAGCAGGTACAATCAATATGTGAAGCAATAGTAACATGACAATAATATGCAATAACCATGCAGTAGGGATATGAGAATGTAACTATGCAACTATCATAAGGGTACACTAACAGGTACTACCAATATATGACACTGTGCATAAAATAGCTAAGGGTGAGGTATAGGGTGGAATATGTCATTTCCACAGAAAGCTGACATCGTGGCAGGATCACAATCCATCAAGACACTCCAATCCCAAATCCTTAAATCAGCCCCCACATTGGGCTCTCACAATATATAAGTCTCACATCACCTCAATGTACAATATCGAATAGCTCCCCTATATCTCGAATGTACAAATCAACAATCTCATTCATATCCAATATCCAATGTCAATGAATCACCTATATCCCAAGTCGAATCTCAAGTAAGAATCTAACATCCTAAAGGTAAATACACAGAAATAAGTATGATGGGGGCAATACACATATATTAGCGTCCCATTCCACTAATATTGGTGTAAGGGTATATATAACAACGGCTAAATCCCCTGTTATATATACAAAGGTGTTAAAGAAATATCATGAAAACAGTGTGCCAAGCATCGACACAGAAATCCTGACCACGTATCATACGCTATCCCGAAAGCATGAGTGTCTAGCTCTGACCCTCGCCTTTCGACGTATGCATACGTACATGACTCCAAGCGGTGTCTCCGTGATCCCCCGCCGAGTCATGGGTACTGTCACCGGTAGGTACTCGCCCTCCTCCAGGCTCAATCGGCAAAATCCATCGATCTTCTTGCCGAGGGGAACCATACCGGGCCCCACCATGTACTCTCATACGGCAACCACACCTCGTATGGAATATATAATCAGCACCGATAAAACTCATGGTGGACGCGCAAATATCATCTCAAGGAAACCGGGTTCTTCAATGTATGCATAATTTCATGAACTCCCGCGGTTCCCAAATCCAGAAATCATCATGTGAAATCCAAATAACAATGCGCAAATCCAGGAATACATATATGCGATATATCAGAAGTACGAGCATATAAATAAGAATATGTAGCTGAAACCAGATGTATGCGAAACCAATAAGGTACAGCTAAATAACATCAGTAACTGTAAATATGCGACATCAACTGAATATGTGTATAACAAACAGGTGTAGCAATGTATAGGTATCTACCTATAAGAACTGACGTCGTATCCCCCCCTGGGTATAAGAAGAATATGAGTAAGATATCCCTCCGGTATAAGTAAAATATGTAAAAGGTATACCTGTAGCTGTATCGCAAGGTGTAAATATACCTATCACTAAAGGTATGATATACTATAGGTATACCGATAAGCTAGATGTCATGTGTGGCAAGCAATAGTAGCTATAAGAGGTAGTGTGTGACATGGCAATTATTGACGGTGTGTGTGTAGCATACAATCCGTGCTCGTGCAACATGAACCGTTAATAATATGTGCAGTGTCCTACGGCTGCTAGTCACAGTATAACTACATCAAGGAAATAAAGTAAAGGCGCAATTCTACAATGACGTAGAATGTGCGACAGGTATTTGAATCCTAGCCCAGACGCATAACGCCATGCGGGCGATTCCCCTGTAGATGTTAAATCTACTCACCTACACTCCATGCTAGGTGAATCCTACCATCTGCTCCCCCCTGTAGCCGTGTCCGTAGTTCCTGCCTGCAAACCTGCAAATAAGACATGGAAATCATATATAAGCAAAATATTCCGCGAAACGCGATATCGAACCAAAACGAGAAACTCGCGTCACGATCTAAACGCGCGTGTGCACGATACGCTGAATCGTGTGTGTACGCGTCTCAAACCATCGCGACACGCCGCGATACGCTGGATCACAGAACCATCTCACGTATCGCGCGTATCGCGCAAACACAACGAACACCAAAATGATATATAGTCCCAGATTTTCCTGCAGATCAAATATTACAAAACTATACATGCCAAGACACTAGACAACACAGCAGAGAGCCCTAGCCAAGACCCCAACACCCCTGTCCCCTTCCTGGCCGCAAATTGCTGCCAAAACTATGGAATTGGCGGCCTGGTTTGGGAGAGGGTGGCTCGTTCTCTGGTGGTGGTATCTAGACCTAGGTATCATGTCCCAGTCTTCTCAATTTCACTCTGTAAGGTCCGGGTCTAAAGCAGATTCCAGATTGCCATTATATCGCTTTAGAAACACCAAATTGCACAAAACACAAACCTTAAGGTATTTTAGTGAAACCTGGGTTGAATCTCAGTTAAAGTGACCCTAACAACACTTAAACAAGTAGGGTTACCAACACAATCACCACATAATCAAAGTTCCACACAAATCACCCTAATTAGCACTAAACTAGCTAATTTACACTAACCGAAGCTAATCAAAGCACAACTCAAGCAAACTAGGAATTTGGGTTAAGAAATTATACCCTAATGGACCCTAGAGAGCAGGAGATGAAGTGTATGGAGGAGGTGAGAGCTTGCTTCAACTGCTGAAGCTCTTGCTGCTGCTTGCTGAAGATGATAATGGTGATGATGCTTCTGCTGTTGTTGTTGCTGCTGTTGTTTGTTGTTGTTGTTGTTGTTTGTTGTTGTTCCTGCTGCTGCTGCTGCTGCTGCCTCTTTGGTGTGAGTGTGTGTGTGAGGTTGAGAGGGTGAGGGAAATGAGATTGAGAGTGAGAAATGAGAGAAACAAACAACCCCCCCTTCTCACTCTCTCTCACTTCACCTAAGAGGCATGGCTCACCATGTAGCCCATGCTCCTTCTCTCTCTCAAAAGTCAACATTCAACCAAAATATTAAAACCTTTATCCAAATTCATTTTTTTATTTTAAAACCATCATGACTAATTACAACCATGACACTTAAACAATATTAAAACTAGATTAGGGAGAAATGGTTAGTTAACCATGGTTGCTAATCATGTTTAACCCCAAAAACAACCCTAGCTATCATGCACAAGTGTGTGCAAGCCTAACAAAATTCTAATAAAATACACAATAATTAGGATAAAATATTTAAAACTTAATTTGGTAAACTTTTTATTAAAAACCATATATTAAAATATAATTAGCTACAAAACACATTCTAAGGTGTTACAATCTCCCCCTCTTAAAAGAAATTCGTCCCCGAATTTAAAAATATACTGATACGCGTACCTTCAAAGGGAAGATTACAACTCCCAAATCTCGCTCGCAGCCTCCAAGTGATTATCTCACTACACGGCTACGTCCAAGAAAACCCTTCACAGATGGCAAGACCCTTGACCGATGCTCCTCCTCCTGCTGAGCCATTAACACAATTGGCTGCAGGTGAACGAAAGATCGCGTCACGCTGAATGGTCCGGTACCAAATCATGTGAGAAAGGTCAAGAAGGTGGTTGTAGAGTATCATCACCAGGAATACAGGGTGAAAATCCAATAATCTGGGCGGAAGTGCCAATTTAAAGGCAACAAAACTAACTCGCCTATAGGATCTTAAAAGGACCTAAATCCTGGGACAAACATCCCAAAATCCAACACCGTCATTCTTCGGAAAGTCCATAGGAATACATGATCTGTCCTACGAACTCGAGTCTATGACCAACACAGTCGTCATAAGACCTCAGTTCGAAATGGACAATCCCCATCCTGACCTAACACAACTGGACCGTCTCCGAAGTCTCTAGACTAGCTGGTGTCCAAAGTCCTACTTACGCAGAGTCAGAAAAACAACAGACTGGTGATCGACATGACCTAACCCCTAAACCTAACGGTGGCCAATTGGAGTGTCCCCTGATAACAGCTATCGAAGGAGAACCCTAACGATGGCGAGTGACCATCCCAACTGCTGACGACAATCAAACAAACACACAACTTAACAAAAACAACTGAGCACATTGAGTATAACCGGACGACAAGAATCCGAATGGAGTCACACCCTGACCAAACTTGGGTAGAAACCATAACGAAATTCGTGGAGATCTGCTCCCATTCCTACTTCGGAACGGTAAAAGGTTGCAACTCTCCAGCCGGCCTCAGATGCTCGACTCAAGCACACAACAAGACTGACACCTTGAAACGAAACCTGAAACTTCTCTTTACATCCCTGTCCACTGGTAACTATCTCACAAGTCACGCCAAAGCTGGTGGAACTTGAATGAATACAGAGAGTTAACTGATGCGCTTACTCTAGGATTGCACGTCTCTACCTGATAATGTCAGGTACACAAACGCGTCCCTAACTTAGCACACCATTGTCACAATTCAAGGTCTTCGAATCATTACCCAGCCGAATATGCTCAAGTATCTCTAATGTACGAGCATCGACGGGCAGTGTCTCGCGAAAACGATTTAAGGGAAGTGGTCGGGCGCGGACATGAGCAAGTTGTCCCCTCCGTAGAGACGAACTTAAGCTGTACTCAACGATCACACAAGGACTGTAAATCTGCAGAAGACTATCACAACAATCAAGTCCGCTGCAGGAAGATGTACATTAAGCTCTAGTGGTCCGTGGAAAATCTGACACGACTCTCAAACAAGTAGTGTCTCCAAATCTCCAACGCAAAACCACCGCGGCCATCTCCAGATCATGAGTGGAATATCCTTCTCGTACTTCCTCCAAATGTAGGGAAGCAAAAGCGATGACTCTGTAGTGTCACATCAGTACATCCTCGAGCCCACTCAAGAAACATTACAGTTAAACAACAAAGTCGCCCGAACCAAAAGCAAAGAAAGACTGATGCAGTTGTTAACAGAATATTCAACTGCCGAAAACTCCGTACACATGCCTCAGTCCACAGAAAAGAAACCTCTTTTCTGGTCAATTCAGTCGACGGTGCAGCACTACTCTAGCAATCCTGCATGAAACGGCGGTAAAACCTGCTAAGCCCAACAATCTGCGGATCTCCGTCCTGCACACAAGTCTGGGCCTAAGCTGTACGGCCACGATCTCCCTCGGAACCATACGGAACCGTCTCCCGTGACTACAAGACCTAGGAGTCAACACAAACAAGCCTGAAGAAACACTCCGAGAATTTAGCAACTGCTGGTGCTCTCCCAGTATCTGCATAACAAATCCTCAAGTGCTACTCCTGTCCCTCAAGACAAATTAAGTAGACCAGAGTGTCGTAAATAACACAACAGAAACTGGTCGAGGAACGGCCTGAAGAAATCTGGTTCATCACATCTACGAATGCTGCTAGGGCATCAGGGAATCCATCGACTCACTAATACACACAAAGCCCGTAGCACGCATAAGGCAGTCTTCGGAATGCCATCACTCCGAATCTGCAATAATGATGACCTGATCCCAAACAAACTTAGAAGATGTCTCGCACTTTGGAGCTGATCGAAGAAATCGTCACGGCGAGATGAAGGATACCTATCCACACCATAAGCCGGTTCAATTGACGATCCGTCGATACGCATCCCTAAACTGCCATCTTTCTCCTCGACGAACAGAAATAGGAGCTTCCAAAAGCGAAACACTCAGACACACAAACTCCCCAAACCACAACCCTGCAGCTGATCCTTTAGCTCCCAAGCTTCGCCGGCTCATCCGGAACAACGTCGGAAAAACTCTCGCACGAAAGAAACCCGGTCCAACGATCCCACTGTGGCTCCGGTATCACGAATGAACGCCAAGAATCTACGACATCTCCTCAGTAGCCGACTAGCGAAAAAGGCTGAATTCAAGCTGTGAGAGGCGGCACATTTATCCACCTGCACAACAAGAACTGACTTGCCGGGGAAAACAAAACCTAACTTGTTTCCTCACGGTAGTCCACAGACGCCTAGCACGTAGTTAACCAGTCCATGCCCAGGAGAACGTCAAATCCAACATCTCTAGAAGGACCAAAACGACGGACGAATCTATATCTCCTATCCGATTGGCACAAAACTGAAATACGTGTCGCGCAACAAAAGAATCGCTGACAGAAGTTAACACCACTACGACTAATCTACCCAACCACGGTACAAGCAAGAAAACAAACGAATAAATCAAAATAACATATAAATCAAGGGTACCTGAAAACTCCACATTGGACGTCTGCGCGTCCCGATGAGTAGAAGCAAACTCCTGTGTCTGCCCTCTACTCGCAGCTGGATGAACTCCTCTGGTAGACTGAGCCCTCTGAGCGAATCTTCCAAGTCCACGGCTTCTCTGAAAACGATCCTGACGAGGTGCCAAGGAACAATCCCTGACGAAGTGCTGAAGGCTCCCGCATCGAAAACATCCACGTGCTGACTGCTGACCATCCTGGGGCTGAGAGCTCCTAAGCCTCTGCTACTCCCGCGACGGCCACAAAATCTGTCTCGACGACCAAACCTCTGTCTCTGGGCTGGTACGCTGGTACGAGTCCTCCACTGTCCTGGAATTTGTGCCTCGTCAACTGGAGCAGCAACCACTGGTGCTATGTAGGTGACGGACTGTTCCATGCTGACCGTAAGCGACAACTGAGTAACAGGGGTAACAACCTCCTGTCGTAGCTCTCGAACGATATCAACCAAAGAACTCATAGGCTGGCGGAAGTCCTGCATCTCTACCAAAAGCCTATCCATAGTATATGTCGTAGGCTGATCCGTCTGCACCTGTGCAACTAGAGTGCCATCCTGGTCAGTACTCGTCTCACCCGAGCCAACTCTGACCTCGGCCCTCGCTGCATCACTCTGAGTCCCCATAGTCTTCGGCGGCAAGGCTATAAATAGATATAAGATGAGATTCGATAAGAATAAGGAAATCGAATCTCAAGGATATGAATCATCAAGGAAGGAATTTCAAGCAAATTGTACTTAGGTCACTTTAGGCGAAGTATCGCATCGTGGGTATGCTGCAGACATACACACACTACGTTACTTTGCTTAAGCTACCTACTCCATCATACTAAGGTCATCCTACTCTCCGAAAGGTAAAACCTAGCGCTCTGATACCAACTTTGTCACGACCCAAAATTGGCCCGTGACGGCCCTAATACTACGCAACGCCCTCAGACGTAACGTAGTAAAAGAAAGCCAAAACCCAGAAGTCTAAACCATAAAAATAAGGAAAAGATAATATAAGTTTTGAAACATTTGAAATCGCAACCCAAATTCTTTAAAAGTCTTACTTTCTTTCTTTAAAATTTTAGCAACACCCCTTTTTGTAAAAACTAGCCAAGATGAATACAATACAAATATACGACGCCGTAGCGAAGAAATAAAGACAGCAGAGACAAAGCTGTATAAAAAAAAGACAACAAATCCACAATAATATACAAATACGTCCTCACCAAGTCTCTAAGTCCACAATACAATATTAGATGGAGAGTACAAATACAATGAAGGTACAATAGGAAATACAGATAATCATCTAACCCACCTAAGCAAAAAGGTACTGTGAGCTGATGCGGTATCTGTAGCAAAAGATGATAGCTGAATAGCTGAATAGCCTGCCTCGACTACTCTGGGAACAACCTGAAACACCTGTGGCACAACGGGGGTGAGTTGCCAACTCGTGAATAGTATAAAACATATGCAGGTAATCGCAGGAATGCACGTACAGCATGAATCTAAGATAAGCGATTACGGTAATAACATGTCATGCAAATGCTGAATAAAGGAGAGTACACTAGCAGGTACAATCAATATGTGAAGCAATAGTAACATGACAATAATATGCAATAACCATGCAGTAGGGATATGAGAATGTAACTATGCAACTATCATAAGGGTACACTAACAGGTACTACCAATATATGACACAGTGCATAAAATAGCTAAGGGTGAGGTATATGGTGGAATATGTCATTTCAACAGAAACCTGACATCGTGGCAGGATCACAATCCATCAAGACACTCCAATCCCAAATCCTTAAATCAGCCCCCACATTGGGCTCTCACAATATATAAGTCTCACATCATCTCAATGTACAATATCGAAAAGCTCCCCTATATCTCGAATGTAAAAATCAACAATCTCATTCATATCCAATATCCAATGTCAATGAATCACCTATATCCCAAGTCGAATCTCAAGTAAGAATCTAACATCCTAAAGGTAAATACACAGAAATAAGTATGATGGGGGCAATACACATATATTAGCGTCCCATTCCACTAATATTGGTGTAAGGGTATATATAACAACGGCTAAATCCCATGTTATATATACAAAGGTGTTAAAGAAATATCATGAAAACAGTGTGCCAAGCATCGACACAGAAATCCTGACCACGTATCATACGCTATCCCGAAAGCACGAGTGTCTAGCTCTGACCCTCGCCTTTCGACGTATGCATACGTACATGACTCCAAGCGGTGTCTCCGTGATCCCCCGCCGAGTCATGGGTACTGTCACCGGTAGGTACTCGCCCGCCTCCAGGCTCAATCGGCAAAATCCATCGATCTTCTTGCCGAGGGGAACCATACCGGGCCCTACCATGTACTCTCATACGGCAACCACACCTCGTATGGAGTATATAATCAGCACCGATAAAACTCATGGTGGACGCGCAAATATCATCTCAAGGAAACCGGGTTCTTCAATGTATGCATAATTTCATGAACTCCCGCGGTTCCCAAATCCAGAAATCATCATGTGAAATCCAAATAACAATGCGCAAATACAGGAATACATATATGCGATATATCAGAAATACGAGCATATAAATAAGAATATGTAGCTGAAACCAGATGTATGCGAAACCAATAAGGTACAGCTAAATAACATCAGTAACTGTAAATATGCGACATCAACTGAATATATGTATAACATACAGGTGTAGCAATGTATAGGTATCTACCTATAAGAACTGATGTCGTAAACCCCCCTGGGTATAAGAAGAATATGAGTAAGATATCCCTCCGGTATAAGTAAAATATGTAAAAGGTATACCTGTAGCTGTATCGCAAGGTGTAAATATACCTATCACTAAAGGTATGATACACTATAGGTATACCGATAAGCTAGATGTCATGTGTGGCAAGCAATAGTAGCTATAAGGGGTAGTGTGTGACATGACAATTATTGACGGTGTGTGTGTAGCATACAATCCGTGCTCGTGCAACATGAACCGTTAATAATATGCGCAGTGTCCTACGGCTGCTAGTCACAGTATAACTACATCAAGGAAATAAAGTAAAGGCGCAATTCTATAATGATGTAGAATGTGCGACAGGTATTTGAATCCTAGCCCAGATGCATAACGCCATGCGGGCGATTCCCCTGTAGATGTTAAATCTACTCACCTACACTCCACGCTAGGTGAATCCTACCATCTGCTCCCCCCTGTAGCCGTGTCCGTAGTTCCTGCCTGCAAACCTGCAAATAAGACATGGAAATCATATATAAGCAAAATATTCCGCGAAACGCGATATCGAACCAAAACGAGAAAGTCGCGTCGCGATCTAAACGCGCGTGTGCACGATACGTTGAATCGTGTATGTACGCGTCTCAAACCATCGCGACACGCCGCGATACGCTGGATCACAGAACCCTCTCACGTATCGCGCGTATCGCGCAAACACAATGAACTCCAAAACGATATATAGTCCCAGATTTTCCTACAGATCAAATATTAGAAAACTATACTTGCCAAGACACTAGACAACACAGCAGAGAGCCCTAGCCAAGACCCCAACACCCCTGTCCCCTTCCTGGCCGCAAATTGCTGCCAAAACCATGGAATTGGCGGCCTGGTTTGGGAGAGGGTGGCTCGTTCTATGGTGGTGGTATCTAGACCTAGGTATCATGTCCCAGTCTTCTCAATTTCACTATGTAAGGTCCGGGTCCAAAGCAGATTCCAGATTGCCATTATATCGCTTTAGAAACACCAAATTGCACAAAACACAAACCTTAAGGTATTTTAGTGAAACCTGGGTTGAATCTCAGTTAAAGTGACCCTAACAACACTTAAACAAGTAGGGTTTACCAACACAATCACCACATAATCAAAGTTCCACACAAATCACCCTAATTAGCACTGAACTAGCTAATTTACACTAACCGAAGCTAATCAAAGCACAACTCAAGCAAACTAGGAATTTGGGTTAAGAAATAATACCCTAATGGACCCTAGAGAGCAGGAGAGGAAGTGTATGGAGAAGGTGAGAGCTTGCTTCAACTGCCGAAGCTCCTGCTGCTGCTTGCTGAAGATGATGATGGTGATGATGCTGCTGCTGTTGTTGCTGTTGTTGTTGTTTGTTGTTGTTGTTGTTGTTTGTTGTTGTTGTTGTTCCTGCTGCTGCTGCTGCTGCCTCTTTGGTGTGAGTGTGTGTGTGAGGTTGAGAGGGTGAGGGAAATGAGATTGAGAGTGAGAAATGAGAGAAACAAACAACCCCCCTTCTCACTCTCTCTCACTTCACCTAAGAGGCATGGCTCACCATGTAGCCCATGCTCCTTCTCTCTCTCAAAAGTCAACATTCAACCAAAATATTAAAACCTTTTTCCAAATTCATTTTTTTATTTTAAAACCATCATGACTAATTACAACCATGACACTTAAACAATATTAAAACTAGATTAGGGAGAAATGGTTAGTTAACCATGGTTGCTAATCATGTTTAACCCCAAAAACAACCCTAGATATCAGGCACAAGTGTGTGCAAGCCTAACAAAATTCTAATAAAATACATAATAATTAGGATAAAATATTTAAAACTTAATTTGGTAAACTTTTTATTATAAACCATATATTAAAATATAATTAGCTACAAAACACATTCTAAGGTGTTACAAGTTTTTTGCATTTTTATACCGCCCAATTTTTATCACATTGCTTATCGGTAGGTACTCTTGAGCCGTGTTTGCTAGTCAAATTGCAGGATACAGGTTCTCGGCTCTGAACAGTGAAATTGATAGAAAAGCACGACAAATTCCGGATTACTGTCAACCACAGATAAAACACGGGTCTCCGCTCTCTATCCGTATGTTGCCGCACACAAGTTTAAGAGACAAAATGGAAAATCAATGTCATTTTCATGCACAAAGCTCAATGGCAACACAAGATCCAACATATCTACGCGGAGCTCGAGGAAATCATGGCAAAAAGATCCACATCAAATCACTTGTTGATCTACTGAAATTCTGAAAATTTTGTGAAGAGTTTCTGAGGAAAAACATATGCCAAACTACAGACAAGAAAAGACCAGGGAAGCACACAAAACCCGAGGGGACAACTCCACTATAGGGCCGTGGATCCGCGGCGAATAGGGGGTCTAGGCCGCTGATCCGTGGCCGTATAGGCTCCTCAGAAGGAGATCTTTTAGGGGTATATTTGTAATCTCATATTATGGCAGATTGTTGTAAGTCCACGTTGCCAACCCCGGTTCTTGCGGGGAGGCAGAAGCGGTATAAAAAACAAATTTTTGGCGCATTAGGCAACTTGGACTAATAAAAGTCGGGATCTTTTCTAAACTAAACTAGCTACCAAGCTAAAGAGAGTTAGCTACTCAGAAAAGATGTTATACCTAACTTGAACTCCTTCTTCTTGAAACCTTTGTAGAGCTTGAATGGTGCTTTCCTCGTCGCCTTCTTCCGTCAAAGATGGATCCACCTGAGGGTTCAACCTTCGGGCTCTTTTCTCGAACTTTGTGAGAACTAGGATCTTTGGCTTGCTAGACCTCTAACCATAGAGTGAGTAGAGAGTGGTTTTGGGGTGTTCTTATCTCAAGGAGAGAGTTTCTCAACACATGAGAGTGAGTCTCCTTGAACTAGAGGAGGAGGAAGAAGAAGAGAGGAGAGAGAAGTGTTATGATAGAATGAAAAACTTTTTACAATCATAACATAATATGAAATGAATTATCAAATTAATAATAATAATCTAAATGAAATAGTTGATGGATGGATTGGAATGACAATTATCATTACACACATTAAATGGTTTTGCAAGAATCAAAGAGCATCTTTGATATGTAATGATGATAGTCAAAGTTTCAACCATGGTCAACAAGTCAACCTTGGTCAAGAAGTCAACAAACCCAACCATGACACAATTTCATTTAATTAATATTATTAATTGATATATCATAAATTCATTAGGGTTTGGAAAAAGACGACTGTCAACTGTGCATACACACCCGGTCCGAAACCCTAATGAAAATCCTCTTCCTCCGTCTCAATTAACTGTGCATACACACCCGCATTCTTGTTCCGAGGAACATGAACACAATGAGATAAACTAACCCCAAAACATATACTAGTATCTGGCTCAAACCAGAGCCCGCTAGTAATATCCGTCCGGACTCCAAACGTGCACAAGTGCGCAGATGAGAACGAACCCTGTCGCAAAACCATGCGACCTCTACTCTGTTTTGCCCAAAAGCGAATAGCCCTCTGTGTGGGACTCTAAAGACTCGACACTACGCTGGCAGTGGGTTTAACCACAGACCGCAAGCGGCACTAGCTGTGCGTAACGGTCCCCGGGTAGATGCCAATAAGAAGACTGATGAGGTGAACCCCATCTGAACTCCTACTGAGTCTGAATGTGACAGTCTCCGTACAGTCCGGTCTGTTCGTCAGATACATCGCATGGTGGGCCTAGGGGGCGGTAAACGTCAGTCCCCTAATAGCGGTACAAGTCGTGTCGGAGTGAAGCCCAAAACACCCTGAGATAACACTGGAAGCCTACCAGTATATCTCTATTGCCCTGGCCAGGGACTACTCGTGTAATGGCTCTCCTAGACACAGCGCGATGTCAACCCCCAATACCGGGAGAGATGAATCCTGTCTAACCGTCACTGCCTCCAAGTGCTTCGGGACTGTACCCAACTACTACCTGTTTGCACGACTCCTTTGAGCCGTGGTAGGGTAGTAATCAAAGTACAGTGGGAACACACTCGAAGCAAAGTGACAGTGTCAAGTCAGCGGACTAAGCTGTACTCATGTCACCTGGGAACTGATAACTGACGATAGGTATAATACCAACCTGTCAGTTCCCGACGAGTCCTGTCCAGTGTACTCGTAACCTAACGAGCACCCATATACTATCTCCAGTACGACGTACTGATGGCTGTGGGACAGACCATCTCCCACACTGGGATGAGAAGCGCATACGCTAGTCTACTCCGGAGTATCGATGCCCTGTCTCGATAGTCTTGCGACTAGGGACCTGTATAAGGATGTGCTTATAGATTACCCAGCCCCCACTAGTGTGACTGCCATCACAACGCTGGTAATCAAGCAAAGATCCTAAGGGCTCCCCTAATGTGTATAGGTGATATACTAAAATAAACACATGTACACATTGAAGTAGAAACAAACCAAGTAGCATACTACTATATTGAGCAGGATTGTTTATACAAGGTGAATATCCCAAGCTTCCATTAAGTAATATACAAACTAGTATGATACAGTAATGGCCTCTAGGGCATATACACGAACAATCTCCCACTTGCACTAAGGCCATGTACTGGCGTATCGAAGACCTATCATCTCAATCAGCCGCTCGAACTGAGTCTGGGGCAAGGCCTTGGTGAATGGATCTGCAGTGTTTTCTTGTGAAGAAACCCTCCGAACCTCGATCTCCTGGCGATCCACGATCTCCCTGATCAGGTGATACCGCCTCAAGATGTGTCTGGATTTCTGATGGGACCTTGGTTCCTTCGCTAAAGCTATAGCCCCGTTGTTGTCGCAATACAGAGGTATTGGATCAACAATGGACGGAACCATCTGAAATTCTTTCAAGAACTTCCTCATCCAGACGGCTTCTTTTGCGGCATCAGATGCAGCGATGTATTCCGCTTCCATAGTCGAGTCTGCAACGGTTTCCTGTTTGGAACTCTTCCAACACACCGCCCCTCCATTGAGGGTAAAGACAAAGCCCGACATGGACTTGGAATCATCCTTGTCACTCTGGAAGCTGGAGTCAGCAAAGGCCTCGATCTGGAGGTCTTTTCCGCCATACACCAAGAACATCTCCTTAGTCCTTCTCAGGTACTTGAGAATGTTCTTTACCGCTATCCAGTGTTTCTCCCCAGGGTTTGACTGATACCGGCTTACCACACTCAGTGCATAAGCTACATCCGGTCTGGTACACAACATCGCATACATTATAGAGCCTACCGCAGAAGCGTAGGGTATAATAGACATGCGATCCCTCTCCAAATCAGTCTTGGGAGACATCTCTTTAGAGAGGGTGATCCTGTGACAAGCCGGTAGGTTACCGCGCTTGGAATCTTCCATACTGAATCTTTTCAGTATGGTGTCGATGTACCTGGACTAAGAAAGTCCTAATATCCTCTTGGATCTATCACGATGGATCCGGATCACCAGGATGTATGAGGCATCACCCAGGTCTTTCATGGAGAACCTGAGCGACAAGAACCCCTTGACAGATTGTAGCATAGGAATGTCATTTCCTATTAAGAGAATGTCATCCACGTATAAAACGAGGAATACTACAGTTCTCGCTACAAATCTACTATAGATGCACGGTTCATCTGGATTTTTGATAAAACCAAATTCCTTGACCGTCTCATCAAAACAGATGTTCCAACTCCGCGATGCCTGCTTTATTCCATAGATGGACTTAAGCAACTTGCACACCTTTCCGCTGCTCCCACTCTGAATGAAACCCTCTGGCTGGTCCATATAGACACACTCCTCTAAACTTCCATTTAGATAAGCGGTTTTTGCGTCCATCTGCCAAATCTCATAATCGTGGAAGGCAGCAATGGCAAGAAGGATCCGAATGGATTTCAGCATAGCCACTGGAGAAAAGGTTTCGTCATAGTCCAAACCAGGTCTTTGACGAAAATCCTTTGCAACAAGTCTAGCTTTATAGGTCTCAACCTGTCCATCTACACCAATCTTCCTTTTGAAGATCCACTTGCATCCTACGGGTTTTACCCCGTCTGGAGCAATGTCCAACGTCCATACTTTGTTGGTGTACATGGACTCCATTTCGGTCCGCATTGCATCCAGCCATTTTACCGAGTCAACGCTCTGAATGGCCTGCTGGAAGCTAGTAGGCCCATCATAATCTATGATGCTATCCTCTCTATCCCCGTCTATGAGAAAACCGTAGTATCTCTCGGGCGGATGAGACTGCCTATTACTCCTGCGGAGCGGCGTAGGAATGTCCTGTTCTTTTGAACCTTCTGGTTCC
The DNA here is from genome assembly GCA_030015575.1 of Agapanthus africanus. NCBI lineage: Eukaryota > Viridiplantae > Streptophyta > Magnoliopsida > Asparagales > Amaryllidaceae > Agapanthus > Agapanthus africanus. Next base: position 124,876,249 of record JASDDO010000004.1, on the reverse strand, counting down.
ACTAAGCTTTCAGTAATAGTCCGTAGTTCTGGAATTTCTTCCAGTTCTACTGCGCTCCCACTAATTTCCTTTTCTAAGAACTGGTGTTCTAGAAAATGGGCATGACGAGAAACAAGAACTTTTTGTTCCTCTTCGCAGTAGAAGAAATATCCCTTGGAATTCTTTAGATATCCCACAAACTTACACTGTACTGAGCGTGCCTCGAGCTTGTCCGCATGCTGCTTTTTAACAAAAGCTGGACTTCCCCAAGTCTTAATGTGACTGAGATGGGGCCTTTTCCCACACCACATTTCATATGGTGTGGTAGGCACAGTCTTAGTAGGAACTCGGTTCAAAAGGTATGCAGCTGATTCTAGCGCATACCCCCAGAATGATCGCGGTAACTCAGCGTTACTCATCATGGACCGTACCATATCCAATAGAGTCCGGTTCCTTCTCTCTGATACACCGTTATGTTGCGGAGTGTATGGAGGAGTAAGCTGAGAGAGAATTCCATTCTCTTGTAAGTAATTCAGGAACTCGGCAATTAAGTATTCCCCACCTCGATCCGATCTTAGAATCTTGATACTTTTGCCGGTTTGTTTTTCTACTTCATTCTTATATTCCTGGAACTTTTCAAAGGCTTCGGACTTTTGTTTCATTAAGAAGACATAACCGTACCTTGAAAAATCATCCGTGAAAGTAATGAAGTAAGAATAACCGCTTCGCGCATGTGTAGACATTGGACCGCACACGTCGCTGTGTACGAGTCCCAAGAGCTCGCTCGCTCTTACTCCGTGTCCAGTGAACGGAGTCTTTGTCATGTTTCCTTTGAGACAGGATTGACAAGTGGCATATGATTGATATTCGAACGGATCCAAATATCCTTCTGTATGTAACTTAGTCAACCTTCTCTCATTGATGTGACCCAGTCTACAATGCCATAAGAAAGTCTGATTGATTTCCGGAGACTTTCTTTTGTGTGTATTCTGGACATTGAAAATCTGTGGTTGGTTTAATACGTATATACCATTGCTCAATGTACCTGACCCAATCAGAACTTGATTAAGGTGAATGTTTACAACATTGCTTACAAACGCAAATTCATAACCTTCTTTAGAAACCAAAGATACAGAAATGATATTACAAGTTGCGTTGGGTACAAAAAAGCAATTACGCAAAACCAAAACATGCCCATCTGACATTCCCAGGTGATAGTCCCCCACGGCTATAGCATCCATGCTAGCTCCGTTTGCAACTCTGAGGGTCATGTCACCTGCCTTCAAAACCCTACGGTTTCTCAACGCCTGCAAAGAATTACAGATATGAGATCCTGATCCGGTATCCAATACCCAGGAAGTAGAGTTTATTGAAAGACAGTTTTCAATTACATACACGCCTGAAGCTGAAGCCGCAACCTGCTTCAGTTCCTGTGCCCTGGCCTTCCAAGCCCTGCAATCTTTCTTCCAGTGTCCACTCTTATGACAATAGAAGCATTCTTCTTTACCCACAAGCTTCCCCGCTATCATTGTTGCCTTTGCCTTTCCCTTCGTATCCACTTTACTAACACCGCCCCTTGGTTTGGCGGGGGCTTTCCTCTTCTTTCCTTTGGCTTTCTCCTTGGACCTAAAAGAAGAAGATCCTCCTACAAACAAAGTGGATGTTTCCCTACCTTTCTGTAAGGTGCCCTCTGCGCTCCTCAGCATGTTGAGGAGTTCTGAAAGTTCAACTTCTTTTTCTTGTAAGTTGAAGTTCAGTATAAACTGGGCGTAAGTGGAAGGAAGGGACAGGAGAATCAAGTCCGTATAGAGCTCGTTCTCTAACGTGGTTCCAAGTTCCGCGAGCTCCTCAATGAAGCCAATCATCTTAAGCACGTGTTCCGCTACCGATGATCCGATGTCCAACCTTGCCCAAAATAACTTCTTCGACACTTCGTATCTTGCGATACGAGATTGCTCTCCATACAGTTCTTTTGTATGGAGAAATATGGATTCAAGGTCTATATTCTCGTGCCTCCTCTGATGTTCGTTGTCCATCGAGGCAAGTGCGAGGCACTTGGCCTTCGCGCTATCAATCTCCCAGGTCTTACGGATTTCCTTATCCGCGACGCTGGAGGTGGGACTTGGGACAGGGGGAGCTTTGGTGGTAAGAAGATACCCCAGCTTGTCGTAAGTGATTGCCATTTTGACATTCCTGAGCCATTCATTGTAGTTTGTCCCTGTCAGTATGTTTTTATCTAGAAGTAACTTAAGTCCAGTCATGTCGATTGGTCGCTGCAATTAGGAGAGAGAGAAGAAACACTTAGCACGATGCTCTAGCAAGTTTAGAATGGTTTTTTGTTTTTCTAAACAGGATGGCTCCCACTGTCTCTCGAATCCCTCCTCAAACCATAAAGGAAGAATTAGTCGGGATCAATCCCACCGCACAATACTTGCTTAACCGTTCAGCCAGGCCAGTGTCGGTACTTCGAGGGAGGTTTTCCAACGCTTTCGCGAAGTTCCTTAATTAAGTAACCTCTTTTCCCTGGGGGCGTAGCCCCGCTAACACCTTTCTAGGCACCTACTAGGTTTATAGCATTGATCGTTTAGTGAGAAATTTCCCAAGGAGTAGCATATACTCACAGTAGGATCGAGATCCAAATATCATCGCGTGACGAAACTGAAGGAATCCTACCAGATTCATCACACTCCAAATGGTATGCAAATCTAGCAAGTTTCAGTACTTATGAAACTCCCGATGTTGATTTTTGCCCCATACTCTTATGACCTTGACTTTGGCCAAAATATCATAAGTCACATGTCAAGTTCTACCCGTCACTATCCAGGTTAATTTGGATCCACCTGTACCTACCCTTGACTTTGGCCAAAATGGCAGTACGACTGTCCCAAACCAACGCATCTATCTATGCTATACATGAACACCCAATAGCTACCAATCACTATGCCTTGACTTTGGCCAACATACATAGCTTGAATACTATTGCCTATTCATGCGAAACGACGGAGGGCTACGAATGGTTTTGGTAAAACCGTGAACGTAGTGAACTTGATATAATCGATGGAACGAGATAGCTTTTAGAAGGAGTGGCTCAAGCTCCGCATTTAAAAGTTATTTTTGAAAAGAACCGAGTGGTTTTTCGAAAGTGTTCCAACGACTTTTGCTTGGTTTATTATCTTGCATTAGTTCTTTTAATGCGTGATATTCTTGAATTAGTTCTTTTAATGCGTCCCATCAATTAATCCTACCATTGCAGAAAACAACCAAAATATGACGTACGCTTATGCCATTCGTATTCGCCACGGGGCCCCGTCATAACCCGTTAGGTTACTTAACTAACGACAGAGCGGGGGCTGGGCTAGCGCGGTTGTAAAACATAAGCAACTCCTAAATAGTTATAAATATATAGCAATGATAGACATTACAGATCACAGATGAATACATTGGATATACTAGGAATCCGTAATCCGTTCGAGCCTGCAACGAAAAGCGGATTACACGGTCGCGGTGAATAGCCAAAACCCCACCTAAGACCCCTACGGGTGCGGCAAACCACCCGCCAAGTACCCGAAGTGGAGCTACCTCCCTCAACGCCGTGAGTAGGCCACTCGGCACTTCGAGATACCCAGTAGTTTGTGCACCCCCTCCATGGGTCTACCCTAGGAGCATAAACAGAAAAAAGAATTATACAATGACGGCTACAACCCCGACCCGGTTGTGCGGCCATACAAATAATATTACATCAATTTACATATCACATGAATAAAAGAAAAAGAAAACACTCATCTCACATCCACCCCGGCTATTCATCCGCGACAGTCCAACGCATTCATATACACATACAATCAGCAAACACAGATTACAGATATGTATAACCCCGACTAATCGACATATAGCGATTAGCCGACGTTCAATACATACGAACATCACAGATATAATAGATTAGTCAAAGTATAGTGAAGTTCGATCCAAAAATACGGATTTATAGGCCCCCAAAAACAAATTTCTTTTCTGGAAAACCTGGGCGCAAATAAACAATCTTAAAAATCCCAAAACCCTACCAGAAGCACACTACACCAAACCCGGTCGTGAGAGGAGCCAAAACGGCGGCGGTTCCGCGGCAAATGCATACTCTTTGCCGCGGAACCGCGGCGGTTTGATGGATTCAGGAGACCGTTTTTGGTGGGTGTCTTCACAAAACCCTGAGCCGATTTTAGGAGTAAAACGTTTTATCTTTTGAGCACAAAAAATTTCAACAGAAAGTTAGGGTTTTTGATGTTTAGGTTTTTGTGATTTTTCCGATCGAACTTCCATACACTTTACTACTTAGCTAGTTTAAGTTTAGTTAGGCTCTGATACAACTGTAAGTCCACGTTGCCAACCCCGGTTCTTGCGGGGAGGCGGAAACGGTATAAAAAACAAATTTTTAGCGCATTAGGCAACTTGGACTAACAAAAGTCGGGATCTTTTCTAAACTAAACTAGCTACCAAGCTAAAGAGAGTTAGCTACTCGGAAAAGATATTATACCTAACTTGAACTCCTTCTTCTTGAAACCTTTGTAAAGCTTGAATGGTGCTTTCCTCGTCGCCTTCTTCCGTCAAAGATGGATCCACCTGAGGGTTCAACCTTCGGGCTCCTTTATCGAACTTTGAGAGAACTAGGATCTTTGGCTTGCTAGACCTCTAATCCTAGAGTGAGTAGAGAGTGGTTTTGGGGTGTTCTTATCTCAAGGATAGAGTTTCTCAACACATGAGAGGGAGTCTCCTTGAACTAGAGGAGGAGGAAGAAGAAGAGAGGAGAGAGAAGTGTTATGATAGAATGAAAAACTTTTTACAACCATAACATAATATGAAATGAATTATCAAATTAATAATAATAATCTAAATGAAATAGTTGATGGATGGTTTGGAATGACAATTATCATTACACACATTAAATGGTTTTGCTAGAATCAAAGAGCATCTTTGATATGTAATGATGATAGTCAAAGTTTCAACCATGGTCAACAAGTCAACCTTGGTCAAGAAATCAACAAATCCAACCATGACACAATTTCATTTAATTAATATTATTAATTGATATATCATAAATTCATTAGGGTTTGGAAAAAGACGACTGTCAACTGTGCATACACACCCGGTCCGAAACCCTAATGAAAATCCTCTTCCTCCGCCTCAATTAACTGTGCATACACACCCGCATTCTTGTCCGAGGAACATGAACACAATGAGATAAAACTAACCCCAAAACATATACAAGTATCTGGCTCAAACCAGAGCCCGCTAGTAATATCCGTCCGGACTCCAAACGTGCACAAGTGCGCGGATGAGAACGAACCCTGTCGCAAAACCATGCGACCTCTACTCTGTTTTGCCCAAAAGCGAATAGCCCTCTCTGTGGGACTCTAAAGACTCGACACTACGCTGGCAGTGGGTTTAACCACAGACCGCAAGCGGCACTAGCTGTGCGTAACGGTCCTCAGGTAGATGCCGATAAGAAGACTGACGAGGTGAACCCCATCTGAACTCCTACTGAGTCTGAATGTGACAGTCTCCGTACAGTCCGGTCTGTTCGTCTGATACATCGCATGGCGGGCCTAGGGGGCGGTAAACGTCAGTCCCCTAATAGCGGTACAAGTCGTGTCGGAATGAAGCCCAAAACACCCTGAGATAACACTGGAAGCCTACCAGTATATCTCGATTGCCCTGGCCAGGGACTACTCGTGTAATGGCTCTCCTAGACACAGCGCGATGTCAACCCCCAATACCGGGAGAGACGAATCCTGTCTAACCGTCACTGCCTCCAAGTGCTTCGGGACTGTACCCAACTACTACCTGTTTGCACGACTCCTTTGAGCCGTGGTAGGGTAGTAATCAAAGTACAGTGGGAACACACTCGAGGCGAAGTGACAGTATCAAGTCAGCGGACTAAGCTGTACTCATGTCACCTGGGAACTGATAACTGACGATAGGTATAATACCAACCTGTCAGTTCCCGACGAGTCCTGTCCAGTGTACTCGTAACCTAACGAGCACCTGTATACTATCTCCAGTACGACGTACTAATGGCTGTGGGACAGACCATCTCCCACACTGGGATGAGAAGCGCATACGCTAGTCTACTCCGGAGTATCGATGCCCTCTCTCGATAGTCCTGCGACTAGGGACCTGTATAAGGATGTGCTTATAGATTACCCAGCCCCCACTAGTTTGACTGCCATCACAACGCTGGTAATCAAGCAAAGATCCTAAAGGCTCCACTAATATGGATAGGTGATATACTAAAATAAACACATGTACACATTGAAGTAGAAACAAACCAAGTAGCATACTACTATATTGAGCAAGATTGTTTATACAAGGTGAATATCCCAAGCTTCCATTAAGTAATATACAAACTAGTATGATACAGTAATGGCCTCTAAGGCATATACACTAACAATTGTTGCCCTAGGTTTTCTGTTGCCTGCCTATAAATAGTCCAGAACTTGCCAAAGCCAAGGGTCCATAATCTTGTATTAAGAATTTTAGAATACATGTGTTGTTTTTCTTCCTCCGCTCATCTTTTCTCCATTAAAAACTTGTAGTGAGCTTTTGTGAGTGAAGAATGAATAAAGGAGTTCTTGTTCTTACCATGCTTATCTTGTTGTAATCGTTAATTATAATTGCTTGTATTTTTCTTTTGCTAATCTAGTTGTTGTTATTTGTTGTTTGTTTCTTTCTTGTTCTCTTTTCCTTTATCCTTATACAACTATGATGCTTACGCTTGATCCTTGCCGAGGTGAGGTCGCAAATAGCTAGTTGTAATCTTCAAACCTCTTTCTTTCTATCTTTCTCCTTTGTTTAATTTTCTTTACCTTATAATGGGTGAGTAGTTTTTATACTTGTTAGGGTAGGATAAGGAAAGTTTGAGAGAATGAAATCTCTCTCACTTTTTTCTTTCCCAACATCTTGATTCGGACTCCCGTTAATTGAACCACAATCCGCTCCCTATGGCACCATATCCTACATGATAGCGGTGATTCCTTAGTGAGACCGGTTGTGGTTGAATTAACCGGAGGTTAAGGCTATGAGCCAAGAACGGACGGACAAGCACCAAAAGGAAGAACTTATGCGTTGGAAATCCTAGCTTATACTCGCAAGTTCCTTCCTAGTCGTGCCAATCCCCGTTGTTGCCGATTACCGTAACACCGACATTAAGAGTGGCAACGAAAGAAGTGAGCGACTCCTAACTCAAACTAACCTTATCCTAACCCTAACAAGCTCTCTAAATATATCATTTTAGCACATAAGTAATCTAAAAACAAACCTGGAAAATTGGACTTAACTCGTTAAAGCACATAGAAAAAGATTCCCATCTCCCTGCGGACGACCCGTACTCAACCGGCTAGCTACAAGAGAAACCGTCTTGATTGCGGTAACAAACTTAGCACGCAAAAACTCTACCAATCAATGCCCTGTCTCGATAATCCTACGACTAAGGACCTGAAAAAGGATGTGATTGTAGACTACCCAGCCCCCACTAGTGTGACTGCCATGACAACGCTGGTGGTCAAGAAAGATCCTATGGGCTCTATCAATATGTATTCGCGATATGCTAAAAGAAACATATACACATATTAAGATAGATATAAACCAAGTAGCATACTATTATGTTGAGCAAGACTGTTAATACAACTGTGAATATCCCAAGCTTCCATTAAGTAATATATAAGCTAGTATGATACAATAATGACCCTTAGGGCATATACACTAACAATCTCCCACTTGCACTAGGGCCATGTACTGGCATATCGAAGACCTATCATCTCGAATAGCCTCTAGAATTGTGTCTGAGGTAAGGCCATTGTTAATGGATCTGCAGTGTTCTCCTCTGTAGCAACTCTCCGGATCTCGATCTCCTGGCGATCTATGATTTCTCTGATCAGGTGATACCGCCTCAAGATGTGTCTGGACTTTTGATGGGAACTGGGTTCCTTCGCTAAAGCTATAACCCTGTTGTTGTCACAATATAGAGGTATTGGATCAATAATGGATGGAACCACCTGAAGTTCTGTTAAGAACTTCTTTACCCAGACTGCTTCTTTTGCGGTATCAGAAACTGCGATATACTCCGCTTCCATCGTCGAGTCAGTAACGGTGTCCTGCTTGGAACTCTTCCAGCACACCGCCCCTCCATTGAGGGTAAAGATATAACCTGACATAGACTTGGAGTCATCCTTGTCACTCTGGAAGCTGGAGTCAGCAAAAGCCTCGATCTGGAGGTCTTTTCCGCCGTAAACCAAGAACATATCCTTAATCCTTCTCAGGTACTTAAGAATGTTCTTTACTGCTATCCCGTGCTTCTCCCCTAGGTCTGACTGATACCGTCTTACCACGCTTAGTGCGTAAGCTACATCTGGTCTAGTACACAACATTGCATAAATTATAGAGCCTACCGTAAAAGCGTAGGGTATAATTGACATGCGATCTCTTTCCAAATCAGTCTTGGGAGACATCTCTTTGGAGAGGGTGATTCCGTGACCAGCCGTTAAATTGTCGTGCTTAGAATCTTCCATATTGAATCTTTTCAGTATAGTGTTGATATACCTGGACTGGGAAAGTCCCAACATCCTCTTAAATCTATCACGATAGATCTGGATCCCCAGAATGTAAGAGGTATCACCCAGGTCTTTCATGGAGAACCTGTGTGACAAGAATCCTTTGACAGATTGTAGCATAGGAATGTCATTTCCTATCAAGAGAATGTCATCCACGTACAAGACGAGGAATACAACAGTTCGTGCTGCAATCTTACTATATATACATGGATCATCTGGATTTTTGATAAAGTCATATTCTTTGTGTAGGGTTGCAGGGCACGCGCACGAAGGTCTACGAGGCATCAACCATGCCCGATTAAAAAATTAGCCGTGCCGAACAACCCGAATACGGATCTTTAAACTAGAGATTAGGCGAAAACTAACATGTTAACAACTTTAACACTAAGTGAGAGGGATTACAACCTTTGTAGATCCGGTCCTTCACTTCATATGCTCCGTGTTGTGGTCCCTTCGCTGCGATTATCGGGTTCCGGACTCTCGAGAGGTTCCACGAAGAGAAAGATGCAACCTTTGCTTCCGATCTTCGATACAAAGATGATCTACCTTGAAGTTTCGTTAACACAAGCTAACACTCATGAAATGATGTGAACATCCTCATCTAAATGGCAAGGGAAGATGAGGATGATGAAGTAGGATTTTTGCTCTCTTTATTTATCTTTTTCTCACATTTATTCATCACTTGGAAAAAATCTAGAAAGCTTTTTCATGAAAGAATGAAGGAAGAAGAAGATGAATAATGATTGAATCCCTTTTGTGATGAATAATGCAAAGAAGATAATGATCAATAATGCAACCATGGTCAACTAAACACATGTAGAGAATTAACTAGGGTTAGGGTTTGGGTTGGGTTAAAGCATGAGTCACTTGAAAATATCTTTCACAAAACAAAACCAAAACCTTCTAGAATCATCTAGAAAGCATAACCCTAATCCAAACCCTAATCATGTTTAAACTCCACTAAACATGTTGCATTAGTTATCATATCAAGTTACAATATTATATATCATATATATAATATTTATCGTAAAAAAATAAAATAATACAATTAACATATATCGCATATATATCAATGTATTACCCGAGTGAGAAAATGAATCTTTTAGTGAGCTAATATTAGTTAATGTAATTTAATATATCATATATATTATTATACATTAAATTATCGAATCAACAATTGATCCGACAATCCGTCTATATCGCATATAACCGACTAATATTTATCCGTACCGATTCATCGAATCAACACTTGATCCGATGACCCGGCTGATATCAAATATCGCGAGAATAGAATACGGTATCTCATATCGTATTATCCTCGGTCCCGCACATATCACATATGTGCCCCTACTCCGTTTTGCCTGAGTCAAGAAACCTCTGTGTAGGACTCTAAAGAATCGTTAATACGCCGGCAGTAGGTGATGATCATATCAAACACCCACAAGCTGCAAGCGGTCAGCTAAACGTAACAGCTACCCAGGTATTGAGCGCTCAGAAAATCAACAAGCAAGCCTGTACATTCTCCTGTGAATCCAAACAGTAACACTCCCGTACAGTCCGGTCTCGTCGTCTGATATGTTGCATATCTCGCCTAGGGGTGGTAAACGTCAGACCCCAGTAGCTCGATAAGTCGTGTCGATATGAGGTCTATAACAGTTCGAGAAACTACTGATAACACTTACCAGTAAATCTCAGCAACCCTGGCCAGGGATTTCCGGTTATAGCCAATCGAACACAGCACAACATCAACTCCCTATACCGGGAGAGACGAATCCCCTCCTATCGCTCATTGCCTCCATGTGATTCGGGACTGTACCCAAAAGCCACCTTTTTGCACGCCCTCTTGGACGTGGTATGATGGAAATCAAAGCACAGTGGGAATCACACAAGACTCTATGACGATCTCGGGTCAACAGACTACTCTGTACCAGTGTCACCGGAGAACTGCCATCTGACGTGAGGTATAATACCATTTGGGAGTTCTCGGCGAGTACGTCCAGTGTACCCAGTCTCTACTGAGCACCCGTACACCATCCTTGATGTCAAACACCGATGGTTATGGGATCATCCATCGCCCATCATATGGGTCAAGATGCGTATACGCTAGTCTACTCTGGTGTATCGATGCCCTGTCTCGATACACCCTCGACTAGGAACAGTTATAGGATGTACTCGTCGACTACCGTGGCCCCACTAGAATGATCTCATCATAGTCCCAGTAGTCGAGTACATATCATAAGGGCTTTATCAACATGTAATATAGAAACAATCAGAGTACATGTTAAGATAAAGTACAACCAGATAGCATACTATCATGTCGAGCAAAAAAGTCCTCCCTATATATGTCCTAGCATCCACTACAATATACATCGTATGTACAGTAATGGCCTCTAGGGCATACATATAACTAACAATCTCCCACTTGCACTAGGGCCATCTGTTGTGGTCTCGCATACCCAACAATTAGCTGCGGTTGAAGTATCTCATACTTAACCATCCCATAAAAGTCTCTACTGGGAAAAAGGCCTTTGTGAATGGATCCGCGCTGTTGTCCTTTGTGTCTACTCTCCTAACCTCAATCTCCCTGGAGATCAACCATCTCTATGATCAGGTGATACTGCCTGAGAATTATATCTGGATTTCTGATGGGACGGTAGTTCCTTGGCTAAAGCCACAACTCCATTGTCATACAATGGTAGGAACGGAGTTCATCTCATGAACTTATATATCCAGACCGCCTCTTTGGTAGCATCCTTGGTAACGATGTATCTTTCCTTTAATTTTCTAGTATGTCACGGTATCTAGCTTGGAACTCTTCCGACATACCGTCCCTCCACTGAGGGTAAAGACAATGCCTGCGACTGACATTCAGTCGTCCTTATCACCCTGGAACCTTTCCAGTGATTCTCCCCAGGATCGATTGATACCATCTCACTATAACTAGTGAGAGTCCTAACATCCAATTAGATCTATCTCATAGATCCAAAACACAGTATTTAGGAGGTATCGCTTTGATCCTATATGGATAATCTTTGTGATAAGCGGATATTGACCGAGCGTAGCATAGGAAACTCCTTCCCTATCAAGAGTATGTCATCCACGTACTCTACGAGGATCACCACCATACTCTCTACTACCTTTTTGTATATACAAGGTTCATCTACCATTTTGATGAAGTCAAACTCTTTGACTTCCACATCAAAACAGATGTTCCAACTCCGCGATGCCTGCTTTATCACATAAAACATCTTGCACACGTTTCCGCTCCTCCCACTGTCTACGAAGCCCTCTGGCTGTGTACTTACAGATGCTCTTTTCTAAAACATCATTTAGAAAAGCAGTCATGACACCCAACCACCAGATTTCGTAGTCATGGTATGCAGCCGTGGCAAGTAGGATCTGGATGGACTTAAGCATAGCTTTGAAAGTCTCAACTTTTCCATGTACACCAAGTAATCTTCTCAAGATATACTCACTCCTGATGGGGATTTAACCCTTCAGATAAAGCAACCAAAGTCCATACTTTGTTGGTGTATAAGGATTCCATCTCAGATTGATAAGCATCCAGCCATTCTTACAGGGTCCCACTCCTGATGGCCAGCTCGAAACTAGTTGGGTCATCATCTCATGATGCAATCCTCGCTCCTACTGTCATAAAGAAACCGAAGTATCACTCAGGTGGGTGAGGAACCCTGCTAGATCGGCGGAGATGCTGAGGTTCGTTGGAAACTATTGAATCCTTTGGTTCTACCAAATCATCAGCTGCAGTTTGTATAGCTGGAACCCTTCCAGTTCTACATAACAGACCTTTCCTCGAGCTTTTCCGGATTTTGCTTTTAAACATAAGTCGGACAACCCCAAATATTAACTTACTTAAGATATGGGCTCTTCCTTTTCCATATCAAATATGAAATGGTAGGCAACTGATTTGATTTGAACCCTATTCAATAGGTATGCAGCTTCTCAAGTGCATAACTTCCAAAAGGAAATAAGAAACTCAGTAGTACTCATCATAGTGCACACCATATCACATAGGGTGCTATTGCTCCGCCCCGATACACCGACGTGCTGTGGTGTATACGGAGGAGTAATGCTGAGAGAGAATCTCATTATCCTTTAGAATAGTCCAGGAATTCCATGCTCAAGTATTCTCCTCCTTGATCGCATCAAAGGACATAATACTTTTACCCGTATTTTTCGGTTCTCTACTTCTAACTCATATTCTGTGAATATCTCAAAAGTTTCGGACTTGTGTTCCAACAGGAACATATGTCTGAATCTTGAGAGATCAACAGAGAATGTAATGAAGTACAAAGAACCGGTCTTGGTATGTGTAGACAGGGGACTTTCATACATCAGCATGTATCAATCCCAAGAGTTCACTAACTCTTTCTCCGTTTCCAATAAACGGAGCTGTGGTCATCTTATCTTTGTGACATGACTGGCAAGTTTCATAAGATGTAAATTCAAACAGATTTAAATATCCATCTAAATGTAACTTAGCTAGTCGGGTCGCATTGATATGACCTAGTCTACAATGCCTCAAGAAAGATTCGTTCATTTCTGAACTCTTCCTCTTGTGTGTGTTCCGTGTACTAAGAACTGTAGTTTGATTTAGAACGTCAATGCTTTTAGATAACGTGCCTGAACCGATCAACTCTTGATATAGGAAATGTTCAAAACATTATCCAAAAATACAAAATTATATCACTTCTTTACTAATAAAGAAACTGATATGATGTTGTATATCAGGTTCGGTATCTAATAACATTCGTTCAGAATCAATGTATTCAGGTAATACAGGGTGATAGTGACCAACAGACTTGGCTGCAACACTTGCACCGTTTTCTGTCTCATGAAACTTATCACCCGTTCTCAGTTCTCTACCTTTCTGTAGCCCATGTAACAGATTACATATGCGGGATCCTGATCCGGTATCTCATACCCAGGACGTAAAGGATACTGAGAAACAGTTCTCTGTAATGAATACACCCGAAGAAGATGCATCAGCATGCACTTTCTTCGTTTGGGCGGCACGGGAAATCTGGTATTCCTTAATTTCCTGCTCTGTCTTATAACAATTATAAGTTGGAGCGGGACCAACGTTCCCCAGCTCAGTATAACAAGCGGGTTCGGTCAATATATCCGTATTATTATCTTGATTAAGGCGTGATATGGTCGCTACCTGGAGAGAGAGAGAAGAAAACACTCAGCATATGCTCTTGCAAGATTAGATTGGTTATCTAATATATCTAATCAGGATGTCTCCCACTGTTTTAATCAAATCTTCCTTCAAACCCTAAAAGGAAAGACTAGCCGGGATTAATTACACGCTACAAGTTCGCCAATCTTTCAGCCAGGCCAGTGTCGGTATTATGAGGGAGGTCCCCCGTGCTTTCGCACGAACCTATTTAAAGTAAACCTCGTTTTCTCAGAGGTGTAACCCCGTTAACACCTTTCTAGACACCTACTTGATCGGCTAATTGTAATGTATAAAACTCTCCCAGGAGTAACTCTTACTCGCAGCCGGTATTGGGTTCCAACTATCTCATAGAAGGTATGAAATCTCATTGCAAATTTCAACACTTGAAATTCCCGATAATATTTCGCCCCTAGCGTCCTATGACCTTGACGAAGGCCAAACTACCCATAGTCCGCTAGTCAAGTTCAACCCGTACATTTCTTGATTGAATTAAACCCACCCGCACGACCCTTGACGAAGGCCAAACTACGCCGTACGAATACCCTAATCCAATCGCATCGTATGCTAGCAGATAAGCACTAGTTAGCTACCGTACACTACGCCTTGACGAAGGCCAAACTACCGCAGCACGAATACTAACTAGTACTTATCTGAAATGACGGAGGGCTACGACAGGTTTTTAAGAAAACCCTTTGCGTAATGAACTTGATATCGTTGTAGAATCGAGTGATTTTAAAATGGAGTGTTTTTAAGGCTTTTCTAGTTTTGCTAAAGGGGTCACTCCCGGTGAAGGGATCGTCGGCCCTTTCCTCATCGAATAAGGTGCAGGATATATCACATATACCGCTGTGCAAAGCAAGAACTATAGAAGCAATCAAAAGACAAACCGAGTTTGTAGCATCAGCCAGTTATTGCTAAAGGAGTCACTCCCGGTGAAGGGATCTCGGTCCTTTCCTTATCGAATAAGGTGCAGGATGTTCTACAAGGAATACCGCGATGCAAAGCAAGAACTGTAGCTACCTGTTTTTGAAAATTCGATTCCACAACATCTTAGGTTTCTTTTAGTTTCATAAATCTCATTAATGAAGTCTCATTTTATTATGCTTCACAAGCATCTCTTTTGAAACGAAATCTGCAATATAACATATATCTCATATATATAATATAAACATTCATCTCAGGCAGTAATATGATCTCATCACAGAACATTGCAGCAGAAGAACATATATGAAATATTGGATATACTAGGACGTCCGTGTTTTCAATACGAGCCTGTATAAAACACGGATTCCACGGTCACGATGAATAGCCAAACCCACATCCCTAGACCCCTACGAGAGCGGCAAGCAACACTGCCAATTCTAGGGTTAGGAGACCCGGTCTAGACTCCTCGAGATGGTCTCCCACTGGACCCTAGAACCCGGTTACTTGTGCTCCCCGCCTTGGGTCTACCTAATGCGGAAAGTAAATAATATACAACGGTAACATCTTCCGCAACCTGGAAGTGCCCCAAGAAAAGAATATTACATACAAATTTTTACATGAATGAAAATAAAAACCCTCATCTCACATAAAACCCCCGGCTATTCAAAAAGCAACGATCCAATATAACATATCACAGCAACACATAATATCTCATATCATCAACGTAAGCAAGTATGCGTATCCCGATTGTCGTTGATGTATAGCAACGAAGCCGGCGATACACCACATACTACGCTTACGGTTACAGAAAAGAAAGTGTAAAACTACAACAGTTGGAATCCGCAACCTCCTTAGACATCGCATGCCTAACCAGATGAATTCCTTAGACATCTCATGCCTAACAATTATAAACCCCGCATTTTAGTCTCATTATCGAAAACTCTTTTCAATATCAAGTCGGGCAATTCAACAAGATTCCCGACGTCCTGATCGAATGCTCGTCGCAAACTTTAGTAGACGGCTGCACCCCCAGATGTCGTCGACGAAGTGCACTAAGGCGGAACACCGCTGCCGCGAGCACCCGAACGGATGCTTTCGGCGACGGGGTTCTCCTACAGTCACTTGGTCGGGGCTATAGGGCGTAGCTGTCTATTAAGTTTACCCGGCGAGCATCCGCGTACACTACGTGATTGCGACGGACTTTTGATCGCATCAAAATTCCGTAACAACCGATCATTTGAGACTAAACTGCTATGTTTATAATATTCAAATTAGTTATCTCATAACTACCTGTGAATTCCAAATATTGTATCACATTCCAGATAAATAGACAAAGTTAAACTTTCCGATCGAATCATCAAACACCCAAGATTTCCCCAATATATCTCAACACTTGAAATCAGTTTAAAAACATCCATCACATGCCACAGTACCAATGGTCCAGCCGTAGAAGGGTCAAGCCAACGCCTCACATGTGGCACGCCGTACTGCCCCAAACCCTAAGGTTCAAAAGGCAGTTCAAGACGTTCACATAATCGAGTTATGGTTTGTTATCTTCTAGAGGGTCCACCGCGTTACTTGCACGACTTAGAATGTTCTTAAACACGAGAAAAAATCCAACTTTTGAAAAATTTTCCGGCAGGGGAAAAAGTGAGTTATTGATATCCGTTCGAACATTTTAACAGTTTCTAAAAGTTATCCGGACAACAAATAACGAATTTAAAATTCCCGATCGAATCGACTATTACAAAATAAACCCCAGAATACTCAACACTTGAGTCAGATTAAAAATACCCATAAAATATCACCAACAGAGAAGAATATTACTGTGCAAAATTGACAGCACAAGCACACTGTACGGCCGCTGTTCCGCGGCACAAGAAGGCTACTGCCGCGGTTCCGCGGCGGATCGTATGGCTTACGACACAAATTTTGCTCCGTAATTCTTAGAATTACCTGCTGAATTTTTTAGATATTTTTAATTCTGGAAAAACCCAGTTTTTGAAAAAAGTCCAGAGAGGGGGTTAAATTGATGTTATCGGGTTCGATCGGGGTTTTAACTTCGTTAACACTTCGCCTAAAGCTCTAGCTTGGCTCTGATACCACTGTAGGGTTGCTGGGCACGCACACAAGGGTCTACGAGGCATCAACCATGCCCGATTAAAAAATTAGCCGTGCCGAACAACCTGAATACGGATCTTTAAACTAGAGATTAGGCGAAAAATAACATGTTAACAACTTTAACACTAAGTGAGAGGGATTACAACCTTTGTAGATCCGGTCCTTCACTTCATATGATCCTTGTTGTGGTCCCTTCGCTGCGATCATCGGGTTCCGGACTCTCGAGAGGTTCCACGAAGAGAAAGATGCAACATTTGCTTCCGATCTTCGATACAAAGATGATCTACCTTGAAGTTTCGTTAACACAAGCTAACACTCATGAAATGATGTGAACACCCTCATCTAAATGGCAAGGGAAGATGAGGATGATGAAGTAGAATTTTTGCTCTCTTTATTTAGCTTTTTCTCACATTTATTCATCACTTGGAAAAAATCTAGAAAGCTTTTTCATGAAAGAATGAAGGAAGAAGAAGATGAATAATGATTGAATCCCTTTTGTGATGAATAATGCAAAGAAGATAATGATCAATAATGCAACCTGTAAGTCCACGTTGCCCACCCCGGTACTTGCGGGGAGGCGGAAAACATAATAAAAATCGGATTTTTAATGACTTAGGCAACATGGACCTTGACTTGGAGGATCTTTGCTAAACTAAAACTAGCTAAAGAAAACTAACAACTAACAAAGTTGTAGAATGGTTATACCTTGAGCTCGAACTCCTTCTCTCCTTGCTCGTCGGAATGGTAGAAAGGCCTCACCTTGCTTGTCTCCTTCCGTCAAAGAACGATCCACCCGAAAGCCTCGACCTTTAGCTTCAACTCCAAGCTAGGAGTAACTAGAGTGCAAGAAATGCTAAGACTTGAACCCTAGAAGTGAGTAGAGAAGATCAAGTGAAGGTTTTTCTCAAGCTTTTTTTGTTTCTCAACACATGAGAGGGAGAGAGCTTGAGGGAGAGGATGAGCAAGAGAGAGAAAAGATATGATAGAATGAAAAATTAGTGAGCCATTCTCACTAATATGTGTGTAATATTTTAATTAACTAATTAGCTAGAAAATTGTCATGGTTTAATCAAGTGGTGACCATTATCATTTCACTTATTAATGCAAATTGCAAGGATCAAAGAGCATCTTCCAAATGAAATGATCATGGTCAAATGGTCAACTTGGTCAACAAGTCAATGAAGTCAAAGTGTCAACAACAACAACCATGCACAATAATTAAGCTAATTATTAATTAACAATAATACACACAAAAACAATAGGGTTAATAAAATGACAATAGTCATTAACCCTAAACAAGGTCCTCTCCCTCAATCTCAAGCAACCGTGCATACGCACCCGCATTCGTGATCTGAGGAACATGAACACAATGAGAAAAACCAATCTCAAATCATATACTAGGATCCGGCTTAAACCAAAGCCCGCTAGTATAAACTGTCCGGACAGCAACCGTGCACAAGTGCGCGGATGCGAACGAACCCTGTCGCAAAACCATGCGACCTCTACTCGTTTTGCCTAAAGGCGAATAGCTCTCTGTGTGGGACTCTAAAGACTCGACACTACGCTGGCAGTGGGTTTAACCACAGACCGCAAGCGGCACTAGCTGTACGTAACGGTCCCCAGGTAGATGTCGATAAGAAGACTGACGAGGTGAACCCCATCTGCACTCCTACTGAGCCTGTATGTGACAGTCTCCGTACAGTCCGGTCTGTTCGTCTGATACATCGCATGGCGGGCCTAGGGGGGCGGTGAACGTCAGTCCCCTAATAGCGGTACAAGTCGTGTCGGAGTGAAGCCCAGAACACCCTGAGATAACACTGGAAGCCTACCAGTATATCTCGCTTGCCCTGGCCAGGGACTACTCGTGTAATGGCTCTCCTGGACACAGCGCGATGTCAACCCCCAATACCGGGAGAGACGAATCCTGTCTAACCGTCACTGCCTCCAAGTGCTTCGGGACTGCACCCAAAAACTACCTGTTTGCACGACTCCTCTGAGCCGTGGTAGGGTAGTAATCAAAGTGCAGTGGGAACACACTCGAGGCGAAGTGACAGTGTCAAGTCAGCGGACTAAGCTGTACTCATGTCACCTGGGAACTGATAACTGACGATAGGTATATTACCAACCAACAGTTCCCGACGAGTCCTGTCCAGTGTACTCGTAACCTAACGAGCACCCGCATACTATCCCAAGTACGACGTACTAACGGCTGTGGGACAGACCGTCTCCCACACTGGGATGAGAAGCGCATACGCTAGTCTACTCCGGAGTATCGATGCCCTGTCTCGATAGTCCAACGACCAGGGACCTATATAAGGATGTGCTTATAGATTACCCAGCTCCCACGAGTGCGAGCGCCATCACAACGCTGGTAATCAAGCAAAGATCCTAAGGGCTCTACTAATATGTATACCTGCAATATGCTAAAAGAAACACATGCACATATTAAAGCAGAGACAAACCAAGTAGCATACTACCATTTCGAGCAAGATTGTATATACAACTGTGAATATCCCAAGCTTCCATTAAGTAATATACAAACTAGTATGATACAGTAATGGCCTCTAGGGCATATACACTAACAATCTCCCACTTGCACTAAGGCCATGTACTGGCGTATCGAAGACCTATCATCTCGATCAGCCGCTCGAACTGAGTCTGGGGCAAGGCCTTGGTGAATGGATCTGCTGTGTTATCCTCTGATGCAACTCTCCGGACCTCGATCTCCTGGCGATCCACAATCTCCCTGATCAGGTGATACCGCCTTAAGATGTGTCTGGATTTCTGATGGGACCTGGGTTCCTTCGCTAAAGCTATAGCCCCGTTGTTGTCGCAATACAGAGGTATTGGGTCAACAATGGACGGAACCACCTGAAGTTCTTTCAAGAACTTCCTTATCCAGACAGCTTCTTTTGCGGCATCAGATGCAGCGATGTATTCCGCTTCCATAGTCGAGTCAGCAACGGTTTCCTGTTTGGAGCTCTTCCAACACACCGCCCCTCCATTGAGGGTAAAGACAAAACCCGACATGGACTTGGAATCATCCTTGTCACTCTGGAAGCTGGAGTCAGCAAAGGCCTCAATCTGCAGGTCTTTTCCGCCATACACCAAGAACATCTCCTTAGTCCTTCTCAGGTACTTGAGAATGTTCTTTACTGCTATCCAATGTTTCTCCCCAGGGTTTGACTGATACCTGCTTACCACACTCAGTGCATAAGCCACATCCGGTCTGGTACACAACATCGCATACATTATAGAGCCTACCGCAGAAGCGTAGGGTATAATAGACATGCGATCCCTCTCCAAATCAGTCTTGGGAGACATCTCTTTGGAGAGGGTGATCCCGTGACAAGCCGGTAGATTACCGCGCTTGGAATCTTCCATACTGAATCTCTTCAGTATGGTGTCGATGTACCTGGACTGTGAGAGTCCTAATATCCTCTTGGATCTGTCACGGTAGATCCGGATACCCAGAATGTATGAGGCATCACCCAGGTCTTTCATGGAGAACCTGTGTGACAAGAACCCCTTGACAGATTGTAGCATAGGAATGTCATTTCCTATTAAGAGAATGTCATCCACGTATAAAACGAGGAATACAACAGTTCTCGCTACAAATCTACAATAGATGCATGGTTCATCTGGATTTTTGATAAAGCCAAATTCTTTGACCGTCTCATCAAAACAGATGTTCCAACTCCGCGATGCCTGCTTGAGTCCATAAATGGACTTGAGCAACTTGCACACCTTTCCGCTGCTCCCACCCTGAATGAAACCCTCTGGCTGGTCCATATAGACACACTCCTCTAAATGACCATTTAGAAAAGCTGTCTTTACGTCCATCTGCCAAATCTCATAATCGTGGAAAGCAGCGATGGCAAGAAGGATTCGAATGGATTTCAGCATAGCTACTGGGGAAAAGGTTTCGTCATAGTCCAAACCAGGTCGCTGACGAAAACCCTTTGCTACCAGTCTAGCTTTATAGGTCTCAACCTGTCCATCTACACCAATCTTCCTTTTGAAGATCCACTTGCATCCTACGGGTTTTACCCCGTCTGGAGCAATGTCCAACGTCCATACTTTGTTGGTGTACATGGACTCCATCTCGGTCCGCATTGCATCCAGCCATTTTACCGAGTCGACGCTCTGAATGGCTTGCTGGAAGCTAGTAGGCTCATCACAATCCAGGATGCAGTCCTCTCTATCCCCGTCAATGAGAAAACCGTAGTATCTCTCGGGCGGATGAGACTGCCTACTACTCCTGCGGAGTGGCATAGGAATGTCCTGTTCTTTCGAACCCTCTGGTTCCTCTAAGTTTTCAGTAATAGCTTGCGGTTCTGGAATTTCTTCCAGTTCTATTGCGCTCCCACTTAATTCTTTTTCTAAAAACTGATGTTCCAGAAAATGGGCATTACGAGAAACAAGGACTTTTTGTTCCTCTGCGTAATAGAAAAGATACCCCCTGGAGTTCTTTGGGTATCCCACAAACTTGCACAGTACTGAGCGTGCCTCGAGCTTGTCCGTATGCTGCTTTTTGACATAAGCTGGACATCCCCAAATCTTCAAGTATTGAAGATAGGGTTTCTTCCCACTCCATAACTCATATGGTGTGGTAGGCACAGTCTTAGTGGGAACACGGTTCAAAAGATATGCAGCTGTTTCTAGTGCATGTCCCCAGAACGATCGCGGTAACTCAGCGTTACTCATCATGGACCGTACCATATCCAATAGGGTCCGGTTCCGTCTCTCCGATACACCATTATGTTGCGGAGTGTATGGAGGAGTAAGCTGAGAGAGAATTCCATTCTCTTTTAAGTAGTTCAGGAATTCGGTACTTAAGTATTCTCCTCCTCGATCCGATCTTAGGATCTTGATACTTTTGCCGGTCTGTTTTTCTACTTCATTCTTATATTCCTGGAACTTATCAAAAGCTTCGGATTTATGCTTCATTAAGAAGATGTGTCCGAATCTTGAGAAATCATCCGTAAAAGTAATGAAGTAAGAAAAACCGCTTCGCGCATGTGTAGACATTGGACCGCACACGTCGCTGTGTACGAGTCCCAAGAGCTCGCTCGCTCTTTCTCCGTGTCCAGAAAACGGAGCCTTTGTCATCTTTCCTTTGAGACAGGTTTGACAAGTTGCATACGATTGATATTCGAACGGATCCAAATATCCTTCAGTATGTAACTTAGTCAATCTTCTCTCATTGATGTGACCCAGTCTACAATGCCATAAGAAAGTTTTATTAATTTCTGGAGACTTTCTCTTGTGTGTATTCTGGATATTGAAAACCTGTGGTTGGTTTAAAACGTAAATACCGTTGTTCAATGTACCTGACCCAATCAAAACTTGATTAAGGTGAATGTTCACTACATTACTTACAAATGCAAATTCATAACCTTCTTTAGATAATAAAGATACAGATATGATATTACAGGTTGCATTTGGTACATAATAACAACTACGCAAAACCAAAAAGTGTCCATCTGATAATCCCAGGTGATAGTCCCCCACGGCCTCTGCATCCATGCTAGCACCGTTCGCAACTCTGAGGGTCATATCTCCTGCCTTCAAAACTCTACGCTTTCTCAACGCCTGCAAAGAATTACAGATATGAGATCCTGATCCGGTATCCAATACCCAGGATGTAGAGTTTATTGATAGACAGTTTTCAATAACATACACACCTGAAGCTGAAGCTGCAACTCGCTTCAAATCCTGTGTTCTGGCTTTCCAAGCCTTGCAATCCTGTTTCCAGTGACCACTTTTGTGACAATAGAAGCATTCTTCCTTCCCCACCATCTTCCCCGCTACTTTTGTTGCTTTACCCTTTCCCTTTGTATCCACTTTACCGACACCGCCTCTTGGTTTGGCGGGGGCCTTCTTCTTCTTGCCCTTGGCTTTCGCCCTGGACCTAGAAGAGGAAGATCCTCCTACAAACAAAGTGGATGTCTCCCTACTCTTCTGTAGGGTGCCCTCAGCAGTCCTCAACATGTTCAGAAGTTCGGCAAGTTCAACCTCCTTTCCTTGCATGTTGAAGTTAAGAATGAACTGGGCGTAAGTGGAAGGAAGGGACTGGAGAATCAAATCGGTATAGAGTTCATTCTCCAACGTGGTCCCAAGGTCCGCGAGCTCCTCTATGTAGCCGATCATCTTAAGCACGTGGTCCGCTACCGATGATCCGACGGCCAACCTTGCCGAAAAGAGCTTCTTCGACACTTCGTATCTAGCGATACGAGACTGCTCTCCATACAGTTCTTTTGTATGGAGAAATATGGACTCTAGGTCCATATTCTCGTGCCTCCTCTGATGTTCGTTGTCCATCGAGGCTAGTACGAGGCATCTGGCCCTCGCGCAATCTATCTCCCATGTCTTACGGATTTCTACATCCGCGACGCTGGAGGTGGGACCTGGGACAGGGGGAGCTTTGGTGGTAAGTATATACCCCAGCTTGTCATAAGTGATCGCCATCTTGACATTCCTGAGCCAATCTTTGTAGTTTGGCCCTGTCAATATATTTTTATCTAACAGTAACTTAAGTCCGGTCATGTTGAATGGTCGCTGCAATTAGGAGAGAGAAAAGAAACACTTTAGCATGATGCTCTTGCAAGTTTAGAGTGGTTTTTAGTTTGTCTAAACTGGATGGCTCCCACTGTTTCTCGAATCCCTTCTCAAACCATAAAGAAAAGGATTAGCCGGGATCATTCTCACCGTACAATACTTGCTTAACCGTTCAGCCAGGCCAGTGTCGGTACTTCGAGGGAGGTTTTCCAACGCTTTCGCGAAGTTCCTTAATTAAGTAACCTCTTTTCCCTGTGGGCGTAGCCCCGCTAACACCTTTCTAGGCACCTACTAGGTTTATAGCATTGATCGTTAAGTGAGAGTTTTCCCGAGGAGTAGCATATACTCACAGTAGGATCGGGATCCAAATATCATCGCGTGATAAAACCGAAGGAATCCTACCAGAATCATCACACTCCAAATGGTATGCAACGCTAGCAAGTTTCAGTGCTTATGAAACTCCCGATGTGGATTTTTGCCCCATGCTCTTATGACCTTGGCGTGAGGTCAAAATGTCATAAGTCACATGTCAAGTTCTTCCCATCATTATCCTGGTTAATTTGAACCCACCCGTACCTACCCTTGACGTAGGCCAAAATGGCAGTACGACTGTCTCAAATCAACGCATTCTATCTATGCAACGGATAAATATCCGGCAGCTACCAATCACTATGCCTTGGTGTGAGGTCAAAATACATAGCTTGAATACTACCGAATATTTAACCGAAATGATGGAGGGCTACGGATGGTTTTGGCGAAACCGTGAACGTAGTGAACTTGATATAATCGATGGAACGAGATAGCTTTTAAAAGGAGTGGTTCAAGCTCCGCGTTTAAAAGTTTAATTTTGAAAAGAACCGAGTGGTTTTCAAAGTGTTCCAATCGACTTTTACTTGGTTTATTTCTTGCATTAGTTCTTTTAATGCGTCCCATCATTTAATCCTACCATTGCAGAAAACAACCAAAATATGACGTACGCTTATGCCATTCGCATTCGCCACGGGGCCCCGTCATCACCCGTTAGGTTACTTAACTAACGACAGAGCGGGGGCTGGGCTAGCGCGGCTGTAAAACATAAGCAACGCCTAAATAGTTATTATATATAAATATATAGCAATGATAGACATTACAGATCACAGATGAATACATTGGATATACTAGGAATCCGCAATGCGTTCGAGCCTGCAACGCAAAACGGATTACACGGTCGCGGTGAATAGCCAATACCCCAC
This sequence comes from Agapanthus africanus, assembly GCA_030015575.1. Taxonomy (NCBI): domain Eukaryota; kingdom Viridiplantae; phylum Streptophyta; class Magnoliopsida; order Asparagales; family Amaryllidaceae; genus Agapanthus; species Agapanthus africanus. The sequence goes on along the minus strand of JASDDO010000004.1, from coordinate 124,851,632 downwards.
CCAAGACCCCTACGGGTGCGGCAAACTACCCGCCAAGCACCCGAAGCGAAGCAACCTCCCTCACCACCGTGAGTAGGCCACTCAGCACTTCGAGTACCCGGTAGTTTGTGCACCCCCTCCATGGGTCTATCCTAGGAGCAAAAACAGTAAAAAGAATTATACAATGACGGCTACAACCCCGACCCGGTTGTGCGGCCATACAAAGAATATTATTACATCAATTTACATGTTACAAATGAATGAAAAGAAAAGCAACGCTCATCTCACATCCACCCCGGCCATTCACCCGCGACAATCCAATCCATTCATATCCACAAACCAATAACAATCACAGATCATGTATAACCCCGACTAATCGTCTTATAGCGATTAGCCGACGTTCAATACATGCAAGCATTACAGATATAACCGATGTAGTTAAAGTGTAGTGAAGTTCCGAAAAAATACGGATTTATAGGCCCCCAAAAGTAAACTTTAGTTCTGGAAAATCTGGGCATATAATATATATCCTAAAAATCCCAAAATCAACACAGAAAGACACTGCACGAAAAACGATGCAGAGAGGACATCAAACCGCGGCGCTTCCGTGGCACGAGCCTACCTCGTGCGGCGGAAGGGCGGCGGTTTGGATGAATCTCTGTGTCGTTTTTCATGGGTGTTTTTAAAAAACCGTGAGATGAATTTACAAATATAAAGTTTTCTATTTTGAGCAGAAAAAATTTCAACAGAAACTAGGGTTTTTCAAAGTTCGGTTTTTGGATTTTTCGGTTTCGAAACTTCGTTACACTTCACTACCTAGCTAGTTTGAGTTTAGTTAGGCTCTGATACCACTGTAAGTCCACGTTGCCCACCCCGGTACTTGCGGGGAGGCGGAAAACATAATAAAAATCGGATTTTTAATGACTTAGGCAACATGGACCTTGACTTGGAGGATCTTTGCTAAACTAAAACTAGCTAAAGAAAACTAACAACTAACAAAGTTGTAGAATGGTTATACCTTGAGCTCGAACTCCTTCTCTCCTTGCTCGTCGGAATGGTAGAAAGGCCTCACCTTGCTTGTCTCCTTCCGTCAAAGAACGATCCACCCGAAAGCCTCGACCTTTAGCTTCAACTCCAAGCTAGGAGTAACTAGAGTGCAAGAAATGCTAAGACTTGAACCCTAGAAGTGAGTAGAGAAGATCAAGTGAAGGTTTTTCTCAAGCTTTTTTTGTTTCTCAACACATGAGAGGGAGAGAGCTTGAGGGAGAGGATGAGCAAGAGAGAGAAAAGATATGATAGAATGAAAAATTAGTGAGCCATTCTCACTAATATGTGTGTAATATTTTAATTAACTAATTAGCTAGAAAATTGTCATGGTTTAATCAAGAGGTGACCATTATCATTTCACTTATTAATGCAAATTGCAAGGATCAAAGAGCATCTTCCAAATGAAATGATCATGGTCAAATGGTCAACTTGGTCAACAAGTCAATGAAGTCAAAGTGTCAACAACAACAACCATGCACAATAATTAAGCTAATTATTAATTAACAATAATACACACAAAAACAATAGGGTTAATAAAATGACAATAGTCATTAACCCTAAACAAGGTCCTCTCCCTCAATCTCAAGCAACCGTGCATACGCACCCGCATTCGTGATCCGAGGAACATGAACACAACGAGAAAAACCAATCTCAAATCATATACTAGGATCCGGCTTAAACCAAAGCCCGCTAGTATAAACTGTCCGGACAGCAACCGTGCACAAGTGCGCGGATGCGAACGAACCCTGTCGCAAAACCATGCGACCTCTACTCGTTTTGCCTAAAGGCGAATAGCTCTCTGTGTGGGACTCTAAAGACTCGACACTACGCTGGCAGTGGGTTTAACCACAGACCGCAAGCGGCACTAGCTGTACGTAACGGTCCCCAGGTAGATGTCGATAAGAAGACTGACGAGGTGAACCCCATCTGCACTCCTACTGAGCCTGTATGTGACAGTCTCCGTACAGTCCGGTCTGTTCGTCTGATACATCGCATGGCGGGCCTAGGGGGGCGGTGAACGTCAGTCCCCTAATAGCGGTACAAGTCGTGTCGGAGTGAAGCCCAGAACACCCTGAGATAACACTGGAAGCCTACCAGTATATCTCGCTTGCCCTGGCCAGGGACTACTCGTGTAATGGCTCTCCTGGACACAGCGCGATGTCAACCCCCAATACCGGGAGAGACGAATCCTGTCTAACCGTCACTGCCTCCAAGTGCTTCGGGACTGCACCCAAAAACTACCTGTTTGCACGACTCCTCTGAGCCGTGGTAGGGTAGTAATCAAAGTGCAGTGGGAACACACTCGAGGCGAAGTGACAGTGTCAAGTCAGCGGACTAAGCTGTACTCATGTCACCTGGGAACTGATAACTGACGATAGGTATATTACCAACCAACAGTTCCCGACGAGTCCTGTCCAGTGTACTCGTAACCTAACGAGCACCCGCATACTATCCCAAGTACGACGTACTAACGGCTGTGGGACAGACCGTCTCCCACACTGGGATGAGAAGCGCATACGCTAGTCTACTCCGGAGTATCGATGCCCTGTCTCGATAGTCCAACGACCAGGGACCTATATAAGGATGTGCTTATAGATTACCCAGCTCCCACGAGTGCGAGCGCCATCACAACGCTGGTAATCAAGCAAAGATCCTAAGGGCTCTACTAATATGTATACCTGCAATATGCTAAAAGAAACACATGCACATATTAAAGCAGAGACAAACCAAGTAGCATACTACCATTTCGAGCAAGATTGTATATACAACTGTGAATATCCCAAGCTTCCATTAAGTAATATACAAACTAGTATGATACAGTAATGGCCTCTAGGGCATATACACTAACACAACCTTGGTCAACTAAACTCATGTAGAGAATTAACTAGGGTTAGGGTTTGGGTTGGGTTAAAGCATGAGCCACTTGAAAATATCTTTCACAAAACAAAACCAAAACCTTCTAGAATCATCTAGAAAGCATAACCTAATCCAAACCCTAATCATGTTTAAACTCCACTAAACATGTTGCATTAGTTATCATATCATGTTACAATATTATATATCACATATATAATATTTATCGTAACAAAATAAAATAATACAATTAACATATATCGCATATATATCAATATATTACCCGAGTGAGAAAAAGAATCTTTTAGTGAGCTAATATTAGTTAATGTAATTTAATATATCATATATATTATTATACATTAAATTATCGAATCAACATTTGATCCGACAATCCGGCTATATCGTATTTAACCGACTAATATTTATCCGTACCGATTCATCGAATCAACACTTGATCCGATGACCCGGCTGATATCAAATATCGCGAGAATAGAATACGGTATCTCATATCGTATTATCCTCGGTCCCGCACATATCACATATGTGCCCCAACTCCGTTTTGCCTGAGTCAAGAAAACTCGGTATAGGACTCTAAAGAATCGTCAATACGCCGGCAGTAGGTGATGATCATATCAAACACCCACAAGCTGCAAGCGGTCAGCTAAACGTAACAGCTACCCAGGTATTGAGCGCTCAGAAGATCAACAAGTAAGCATGTACATTCTCCTGTGAATCTAAACAGTAACACTCCCGTACAGTCCGGTCTTGTCGTCTGATATGTCGCATATCTCGCCTAGGGGTGGTAAACGTCAGACCCCAGTAGCTCGATAAGTCGTGTCGATATGAGGTCTATAACAGTTCGAGAAACTACTGATAACACTTACCAGTAAATCTCAGCAACCCTGGCCAGGGATTTCCGGTTATAGCCAATCGAACACAGCACAACATCAACTCCCTATACCGGGAGAGACGAATCCCCTCCTATCGCTCATTACCTCCATGTGATTCGGGACTGTACCCAAAAGCCACCTTTTTGCACGCCCTCTTGGACGTGGTATGATGGAAATCAAAGCACAGTGTGAATCACAAAAGACTCTATGACGATCTCGGGTCAACAGACTACTCTATACCAGTGTCACCGGAGAACTGCCATCTGACGTGAGGTATAATACCATCTGGGAGTTCTCGGCGAGTCCGTCCAATGTACCCAGTCTCTACTGAGCACCCGTACACCATCCTTGATGTCAAACGCCGATGGATATGGGATCATCCATCGCCCATCATATGGGTCAAGATGCGTATACGCTAGTCTACTCTGGTGTATCGATGCCCCGTCTCGATGCACCCTCGACTAGGAACAGTTATAGGATGTACTCGTCGACTACCGTGGCCCCACTAGTATGATCTCATCATAGTCCCAGTAGTTGAGTACATATTTCCTAAGGGCTTTATCAACATGTAATATAGAGACAATCAGAGTACATGTTAAGATAAAGTACAACCAGATAGCATACTATCATGTCGATCAAGAAAGTCCTCCCTATATATGTCCTAGCATCCACTACAATATACATCGTATGTACATTAATGGCCTCTAGGGCATACATATAACTAACACTTTGACCGTTTCATCAAAACATATATTCCAACTCCACGATGTCTGCTTTAGTCCATAAATGTACTTAAGAAACCTGCACACTTTCCCGCTGCTCCCACTCTGATTGAAACCTTCTGGCTAATTCATATAGACGCACTCGTCTAAATTTCCATTTAGAAAAGTTGTCTTTACATCCATCTGCCAGATCTCATAATCATGGAAGGCAGCAATGGCAAGAAGGATCCGAATGGATTTGAGCATAGCCACTGGAGAAAAAGTTTCGTCATAGTCCAAGCCAGGCCTTTGACGAAAACCCTTTGCAACAAGTCTAGCCTTATAGGTTTCCACCTGTCCATCTGCACCAATCTTCTTTCTGAAGATCCACTTGCATCCTATGGGTTTTACCCCATCTGGAGCAAAGTCCAAAGTCCATACTTTGTTGGTGTACATGGACTCCATCTCGATCCGCATTGCATCCAGCCATCTTACTGAGTCGCCGCTCTGGATGGCCTGCTGGAAGCTAGTAGGTTCATCATTATCAATGACGCAATCCTCTCTATCCCCGTCTATGAGAAAACCGTAGTATCTCTCGGGCGGATGAGATAGCCTACTACTCCTGCGGAGGGGTGCGGGAATGTCCTGTTCTTCTGGAACATCTGGTTCTGCCAAGCTTTCAGTAGTAGCTTGTGGTTCTGGAATTTCTTCCAGTTCTATTGCGCTCCCACTTGTTTCCTTTTCTAAAAACCGCTGTTCTATAAAATAGGCGTTACGAGAAACAAAAACCTTTTGTTCCTCTGCGTAATAGAAAAAATACCCCATGGAGTTCTTTGGATATCCCACAAACTTACACTGTACTAAGCGAGCCTCGAGTTTGTCCACATGCTGCTTTTTAACAAAAGCTGGACATCCCCATATCTTGAGATACTGAAGATAGGGTTTCTTTTCACTCCACATCTGATTTGGTGTGGTAGGCACAGTCTTCGTAGGAACCCTGTTCAAAAGATATGCAGCTGATTCTAGTGCATAACCCCAGAAAGATCGTGGTAACTCAGCATTATTCATCATGGAACGTAACATATCCAATAGGGTCCAGTTCTGTCTCTCTGATACACTGTTGTGTTGTGGAGTGTATGGAGGAGTAAGCTGAGAGAGAATTCCATTCCCTTTTAGGTAACCCAGGAACTCGGCACTTAAGTATTCACCATCTCGATCAGATCGCAGTGTCTTGATATTTTTGCCGGTTTGGTTTTCTACTTCAGTCTTATATTCTTGGAATTTCTCAAAGGCCTCGGATTTATGTTTCATCAAGAAAATGAATCCATACCTAGAGAAATCATCCGTAAAAGTAATGAAATATGAAAAACCGCTTCTTGCATGTGTAGAAATTGGACCACATACATCGCTATGTATGAGTCCTAAGAGCTCACTCGCTCTAACTCCATGTCCAGTGAATGGAGTCTTTGTCATCTTTCCTTTGAGACATGATTGACAAGTGGCATAAGATTGATATTCGAACGGATCCAAATATCGTTCTCCATGTAACTTAGTTAACCTTGTCTCATTGATGTGACCTAGTCTACAATGACATAAGAAAGCCTGATTTATATCTGAAGGCTTTCATTTTAGTGTGTTCTGAACATTGAAAATCTGAAATTGGTTTAACACGTATATACCGTTATCTAGTGTACCGGACCCAACCAAACCATGATTAAGGTGGATGTTAACAACATCGCTTACAAACGTGAAATCATAACCTTCTTTTGATAACAACGATACTGATATGATATTACACGTTAAACTAAGTACACAAAAACAGTTGCGCAAAATCAAAATATGTCCACTCATCAATCCAAGGTGATAATCTCTTATGAACACAACATTCACGCTCGCTCCGTTAGCAACCTGGAGGGTCATATCACCAACCTTCAGTACTCTACGGCTTCTTAGTGCCTGCAATGAATTGCATATATAAGATCCTGATCTGGTATCCAATACCCAGGAAGTAGAGTTGATTGACAGTCAATTTTCAATTACAAACACACCTGAATCCAAAGCCACAACTTGCCTCGGGTCCTGGTTCTTGGCAATCCAAGCTTTGCAATCCTTCTTCCAATGGCCTTTCCTACGACAGTGGAAGCACTCGTCCTTTGCTACTACCGATACCGCAACCTTTGCCTTTCCCTTGACTCCCACCTTACCAACACCTCCTCTCGGTTTGGTAGTGTCCTTCCTCTTCTTTCCTTTGGCCCTTGCCTTGGACCTGGAAGAGGAAGCACCAGGAACAAACATAGTGGGTGTTTCCCTTGCTTTCTACAAGGTGCCCTCTTCACTCCTCAACATGTTAAGGAGTTCTGGAAGTTCAACTTCTTTACCTTGAATATTGAAGTTCAATATAAAATGGGCGTAGGTGGAAGGAAGGGACTGGAGAACCAAGTCTGTATACAGCTCGTTCTCTAATGTTGTCCCGAGGTCCGCGAGCTCTTCGATATAGCCAATCATCTTAAGGACATGTTCCCCTGCAGATGATCCGACGGCCAGCCTCGACTGAAACAAGTTCTTCGAGGTCTCGTATCTAGCTATACGAGATTGCTCTCCATACAGTTCCTTGGTGTGGAGAAATATGGATTCAAGATCCATATTCTCGTGCCTCCTCTGATGTTCATTATCCATAGTGGCAGGCACGATGCATTTGGCCTTCACGCAGTCAATCTCCCAGGTCTTGTGGATTTCCTTATCTGCGACACTGGATTCTGGGCCTGGGACCGTAGGGGCTTTAGTAGTAAGGACATACCCTAATTTGTCATAGGTTATTGCCATCTTGACATTCCGGAACCAATCTTTATTGTTTGGACCTGTCAAAATATTTTTATCTAATAATAACTTAAGGCTCGTCATATTATTGGTCGCTGCAATTAGGAGAGAGAGAAGAAAACACTTTTAGCAGGATGCACTTGCAAGTTTAGAGTGGTTTTTAGTTTATATAAACAGTATGGCTCCCACTGTTTCTCGAATTCTTCCTCAAACCAAAAAATAAAAACTAGTCAGGACTATTCTCACCGTACAATACATGCTTAACCGTTCAGCCAGGCCGGTGTCGATACTTCGAGGGAGGTTTTACGACGCTTTCGTGAAGTTCCTTAATTAAATAACCTCTTTTCCCTGGGGCGTAGCCCTGCTGACACCTTTCTCGACACCTACTTGGTTTATAGCATTGATCGTTAAGTGAAAGAATCTCCTGATGAGTAGCATATACTAACAGTACGATCGGGATCCAAATATCATCGTGTGATAAAGCTGAAGGAATCCAACCAAAATTATCACACTCTAAATGGTATGCAACTCTAGCAAGTTTCAGTTTCTTTAGAAACTCCCGATGTGGATTTCCCCCCATGCTCTGATGACCTTGACGTTGGCCAAAATGTCATAAGTCACATGTCAAGTTCTACCCATCATTATCTTGTTTATTTGAACCCACCCGTACATACCCCTGACGTTGGACAAATGGAAGTACGACTGTCCTAAACCAACTCATCTATCTATGCAACAGATGAATACCCAGCAGCTACCAAACACTATGCCTTGGCGTTGGTCAATACATAGCTTGAATACTACTGAATACCCAAATGAAATGATGGAGGGCTACGAATGGTTTTGGCGAAACCGTGAACGTAGTGAACTTGATATGATCGAAGGAACCTGATAGCTTTTAAAAGGAGCGGTTTAAGCTCCGCAATTAAAAATCTGTTGTTTTTAAAATAACCGAGTGGTTTCTTTTAAACCGTTCCAACGATTCAACTTTGGTTTATTTTCTTTGCATTAATATAATGCGTCCCATCAATTAACCTATCATTGCAGAAAGCAATGAAAATACGACGTCCTCATATGCCATCCGCATTCGCCACTGGGCCCCGTCATTCACCCGTTAGGTTACTTAATTAACGACAGAGCGGGGCCTGGGCTAGCGTGGATGCAAGACATATGAAACGCCTACTAGATATCATATATATATATTGTACATTCGTAAGACACAATAATAGGCATTACAGATCACAGATGAACATATTGGATATTCTAGGAATCCGTATTTCCTTTGAGCATGCAATGAAAGATGGATTACATAGTCGTGATGAATAGCCAACCCGACCCTAGACCCCTACGGATACGGCAAACTACCCGTCAAGTACCCGAAGTGAAGGGGTCTCCCTCAACAACGTGAGTAGGCCAATAAGCACTTCAAAGTACCCGGTAGTTTGTGCACCCTACCTTGGGTCTATCCTAGGAGCAGAAAACGGTAAATGAAATAATTCAATGGTGGCTACAACCTCAACCCGGATGTACCCCGCAAAAGAATATTACAACAAATTACAATTTACAGTTGAATGAAAGAAACACTCGTCTCACATCCCCGGCTATCCATTCACGACAATCCAACAAGTTCATATCCACAAACATAAACTAACCATTACAGAAATGTGCAACCCCCTGCTAACCGACATATAGCAATTAGTGGAGGTTTACGAACACATTAATCACAACACCGATATAATCCAGTTAGCCAAAGTTCTTAGAATTTCGATCAAGCACCACATATGAATCTACTCCGAATAATTCTCTGTGCACATAAAACCAGAGCAGAAACAAAATATCCCAGAAAACTCAAAATCAACACAGAAGAATAACTGAGCAAATTTGGGTTGACTCGGTGTCAACTCGGCCGCGGCGGATCGCTTGGATCGACCGCGGTTCCGCGGTGGTTTGGACAAGTCACGATCCCAAATTTCTTCACAATTCTTTAAAAAACCATGCATGTATTTTTAAGGGTCCCTGAAAAATTTTTAGACCCCAATTTACAATCAGCAGAAACTTGGTGAAAATGTCGTTTTATCGGGATTAAATTGCGATCGAATTTCTAAAGACTTTGCTAACATTTTATTTATGGTTTAGCTATGCTCTGATACCACTGTAAGTCAACGTTACACACCCCACAAGATGCGGGGAGGCGGAATAGGTAAAACAATCTTTTTGTTCAAAGTAACATCGACTATCAAACGGATCATTGCTAAATCCTAACTAACAAACTATCTAGAAGTAGTTAACTAATATGATAGATGACTATACCTCAAGATACTAGTCCTTCTTGTTCTTGTTGTTCACCTCCTCATCGGCCTCCTCGATGTAATAGAAGATCCACCCGAGAGTTCCTTCTTCAAGCTTTAATCTCTAACTTGAGGTAACTAAGTGGCTATGATTGCTAATCCAAGTGACCTAGAGGATATAGAGATAGATTAAGGATCTATTAGCCTTGCTAACCCTAAGGTTCTCAACTCATGAGAGGATTAAGGTTAGGTTTTTGAAGAGTGAGCTTGAGGAGAGAGAAGTGTTTTGTTATTATGAAATGAATCTTGACTCATTTGGATAATATGAAGCATGAAAAAATATCTCATCAAATATCCAGCAACCATACTTCATTTAATACTTGAGATGAATCATCTCATGAGTCATGGTTCATTTAATGATAATTACACCTCATCTCCTCCGCCTCATTAAGCTTAATTCATAAATGAATTAAAACATAATGAGTCACCTTTCTTCTAGAAACTTCTCGAGTAATTACGAGAATGCCCCTCCAATCCGTATATATGAAAAACACGGATATACTGAAACTGCATAAATCCAATAATCCAATACTAGAATCTGGCTTAAACTAAAGCCTGCTAGTATAATCTGTCCGAACATCATACGTGCACAAGTACACGTATATGTCCGAACCCTGTCGTAAAACCATACGACCTCTATATCGTTTCGCCTGAAGCAGGAAAAACCTCTGTGTGGGACTCTAAAGACCCGACACTACGCTGGCAGTGGGTTTAACTACAGGCCGCAAACGGTACTAGCTGTACGTAACGGTCCCCAGGTAGATGTCGATAAGAAGGTCGATGACGAAACCCATCCGAACTCCTACTGAACCTGATGTGACAATCTACATACAGTCCGGTCTGTTCGTTTAAGACTATCGCATATCGGGCCTAGGGGGCGGCAAGCGTTAGTCCCCTAAAAGCGGTATAAGTCATGTCGGAGTGAAGCCCATCACACATTGAGAAGCTACTGGAAAACCTACCAGTAAATCTCGCCTTGCGTAATGGCTCTCCAAACACAGCGCGATATCAACCCCCAACACCGGGAGAGACGAATCCTATCTAACCGCCACTGCCTCCAAGTGCTTCGGGACTGCACCCAACTGCTACCTGTTTGCACGACTCAGTCGAGCCGTGGTAGGGTAGCAATCTAAGAACAGTGGGAACACACTCGAGGCGAAGCAGCAGTGTCAAGTCTACGGACTATGCTGTACTCATGTCACCTGGGAACTGTTAACTGACGACGGGTATAATACCAACCAACAGTTCCCTGTGAGTCCTGTCCGGTGTACCTGTAACCCAAAGAGCACCTGCATACTATCTCCAGTACAACGTACTAATGGCTGTGGGACAGACCATTTCCCTTGCTGGGATGAAAAGCGTATACACTAGTCTACTGTGGAGTATCGATGCCCTGTCTCGATAATCCTACGACTAGGGACCTGAAAAAGGATGTGCTTGTAGACTACCCAGCCTCCACTTGTGTGACTGCCATCATAACGCTGGTAGTCAAGCAAGATCCTATGGGCTCTATCAATATGTATTCGCGATATGCTAAAAGAAACATATACACATATTATGATAGATATAAACCAAGTAGCATACTACTATGTTGAGCAAGACTGTTAATACAACTGTGAATATCCCTAGCTTCCATTAAGTAATATACAAGCTAGTATGATACAATAATGGCCCCTAGGGCATATACACTAACAGCCCATATGATATATGCTTGACTACAGGGACTATGATGAAGATCATACAAGTGGGACATGAGTAGTTTATAAGCATATCCTTGAAATGTTCCTAGTCATGGATGTATCGAGACGGGGCATCGATATTCCAGAGTAGACTAGCGTATACGTTACTTGACCCATATGATGGGCGATGGATGATCCCATATCCATTGGTGTGGTGACACCAAAGACTGTATACGGGTGCTCAGTAGAGACTGGGTACACTGAATGGACTCGCCGAGAACTCCTATGTGGTATTATATCTATCGTCGGATAGCAGTTCTCAGGTGACTCCGGTATAGGTTAGTCTGTAGATCCGAGATCGTCATAGAGACTTGTGTGTCCTTCCACTGTACTTTGATCCCCACCCTACCACGGCTCTAATGAGTCGTGCAAACAGGTGGAATTTGGGTACAGTCCCGAGGCACATGGAGGCAATGAGCGATAGGAGGGGATTCATCTCTCCCGGTATTGGGGGTTGATGTTGTGCTATGCTCGATTGGCTATAACAGGAAGTCCCTGGTTAGGGCTGCTGAGATTTACTGATAAGTGTTATCAATAGTTTATTGATCTGTTATGAGCCATACACCGGCATGACTTATTGAGTTATTGGGGTAGACGATTCCATCCCTAGACTCAATATGCAGCATATCTGACGAAGAGACCGGACTGTACGGTAAGTGTTGCCAGTTGGCTCGATGGGGGTTTTGACAGCTTCGCTGGTTTTCTTCTGATCGCTCAATACCCGGGTGGCCGTTACGTTTAGCTGAACGCTTGCGGCTTGTAGGTGTTTGATATGATCATCACCTACTGCCGGTGTATTGACGAGTATTAGAGTCCCTTACAGGAGTTTCCTAGCTCAGGTGAAAAGAAGTTGTGTGCATATGAGATATGCGTGGGACCCGATTTAATGCGTGTATGTGATACCGTATATTAATCAGGAATTTTTCTATTGGTTGGGTCGTATGTGATATGACCGGTTTGTTAAATCAAGTGTTGATTTAACATAAACTTTTAGCTTAATTCTTTATTAAACCCTTTTCTATTTGTATGCATGCCTGTATGCATATGTTTATGTTGATGCATATGATGATGTGCATGCACTCATACATGCATACATTCTTGTGTGTCATGGTTGATGATACACAAGTGGTGTCAATGCAAGACTCGCATGGGAATAAATATAAATATATATTTATTTTGGAATTAATGAAATAGAAAATCAATTCATGGTGGATAATTCTTCTTGACTCTACATTTGACTTTACCTTTAACCATGAGTTAATTTTCTATGGTTCATTTTTTCCTCCTAAATAAATATCTAGATATTTATTAACCCATGGTTAAGGATGAGAGTGTGAAATTATATATAATTTCTATTCCCATTTTTAACATTAAGGCATATCATTATCTCTTGAGCTCAAGCTTTACCATTATCATCTTCTTCCACATTCTCTTGCTCTCTTGAGTTTTCCATAGTGTGAGCTAGTAAAAAAGAAAGGGTTTTGAATAGAGAATACAAACCACATCATCATTCTACACATCTCTAGCCCATTTGTGTAGGGTGTTTTCTATACTTCTTTCAAAGATCAAGTATAGCAAGGAGTTTTGGGAAAAGGGACTTCGGTTGGATCATCGTGGACTATCGATCCGTTTCATACTCTCAATGTGCCAAGGAGTCACCAAGGGAAGTCTACAAAGGTTGTAATTTCTTCACTTAGTGTTAAATTTCTTCTTGCATGTGATGCTTTTTGATTGTTACCTTAAAATTCTAGTTAAGATCCTAGGTTAGTTTACTTTGCTCCTCATAAAATTTAATTATGGCATGTGTGATGTTTCCAAACCCTAGATGAGGTGGTGAGGAAACCCAGCAATGGTATCAGAGACAAGCTAGAGCTTTAGTGTAACCTAGAAGACGTTAAAATCCTCGAACAAACGAAATACGACGCCTGAAAAATGCTCTATGGAAATTTTTCAAAAAGTTAGATTTTTTCACATTAAAAATACTCAGAAAATCGTGCAGGGTATTGTATGGGCCCACAAGAAGAACGAAGCCCTAACTCGACTTAACGACCGCGGAATCGCGACCGAAAGGTTCTTTTTGTGGCGGTTCCGCGGCGCCGTTGGTAAGGCGTGGACTGTGCCTTCTTGTGCTGGCCCGTATGTGCTAATAGCAATCTATGGTATTTTAAAAAAAAAACTGGTCAAGTGTTGAACTTTATGAGAATTCTTTGGGTGATTGATAGTTCGATCTAATGTTTTAACTGCGCCTGGTATATTGAATGTGATACAATAATTGGAATGTACAAATTTGTTTGTTGCGTGTAAATCTAACATTTCGGTCTCGGGTATGATCGGAAATCTTTTTGAATTATCCGACTTATTTTTGAAAAGGTGTTTTCTTAAATGAGACCTAAATGCGAGCTTTACATTGTTGGGCATGAAATCTTGGATATGTGATATCCCGGGTTTGTGTTATCAAAGGGCAGTTACGATTCCAATTGTTGTAGTTTTTCATTTCTTTTCTGCGACCGTAAGTGTAGTATGTGGTGTATTGCCTATTTCTTTGCTATACATCAACGACAATCGGGATACGCATACTTACTTACGTTGATGATATGTGATATTATGTGTTGCTGAGATATGATGTGCAGGATTGTCGTGATTGAATAGCCGGTGGTTTTATATGAGTTGAGAGTTTTATTTTCATTCATGTAAAAAACAAATGTATGTAATATTATTTTATTTGGGGCACTTCCGGGTTGAGGATGATGTCACCAGCATTATATATTATTTATTTTTCCGCATTAGGATAGACCCAAGGAGGGGAGCGCAGGTGACCGGGTTCTAGGGTTCAGTGGGAGGCCATTTCGAGGAGTCAAGACCGGGTCTCCTAAATTCTAGAATTGGTAGGGTCACTTTCCGCTCTCATAGGGGTCTAAGGTTGTGGGCTTGGCTATTCATCATGACCGTGGAATTCATATTTTCTATTGTTGGCTAAATACAAAATACGGACATCCTAGATATCCTTTTATTTTCATATGTGCTTCAGCTGTTGATATTTTGTGATGTGATTACTTAGTATCTGAGACGAATGGATTATTATTATATATATGATATATAATAAATGCTGCGTATGTTTTACACCCGCGCTAGTCCCGTCCTGCTATGCCGTTAGTTAAGTAACCTAACGGTGCATAACGGGACATTGTGGCGAATGCGGATGGCATAAGTGTAGGTTCTATTTTCTTTTCTTTTCTGTGATGGCTTAGAAACTTAAATGATGGGACTACATTAATAATATTAATGTGAAGAAAAAGAAACCTAAAGTTGTTGTAGAATCAGATATGAAACACACTCGGCCTTTTTATGAAAAATGCAAGTTTCAAAAGATGCGGAGCTTAAGCCACTCCTTTTCTAAACAGTTTTAATTCTACAACGAGATCAAAACATTAATGGTTATCATAAAAACCATCCGCAACCCTCCGTCATTTTAGGAAGCAGAGTACTTAGTATTTGTGCTACGTATGTTGATTATAGTCAAGGCGTAGTGTACGGTAGCTACGTGATGTCTACCTACAAAGCATATGATACGATAAGTTAGGACATACATGTGATTATGTTGATCATAGTCAAGGATCATATGGGTGGGTCTAGTTAATCTCGAAATGACGGGTAGAACTTGACTAGTGCTTATGATATGATGACCAAAGCTAAGGTCATAAGCAGCTAGGGGTAAAAACTATATCGGGAGTTTCAAGAGTTGAAATTTGCAATGAGATTGCATACCATCTATATGATAGTTGGATCCTGATCCCACTGTGAGTAAGAGTTACTCCCATGAGAGTTTTGCACTTTACAATTAGCTAATCCAGTAGGTGTCTAGAAAGGTGTCAACGGGGTTTGACCTCTGGGAAAATGAGGTTTATTTTAATTAGGTCTGTGCGAAAGCACGGGGAACCTCCCTCAAAGTACCGACACTGGCATGGATGATCTGTTAGCGAAACTGTAAAATGTAATTAATCCTGGCTAGTTTTCTTTTAAGGTTTTGAAAGAAAATTTGATAAAATCATGGGAGACATCGATTAGATAAGATAATAACCAATCTAAATGCTTGCAAGAGCATTTCGCTGAGTGTATTCTTTTCTCTCTTCTAATGGCAGATACCGATGACGAGACTTAAGTTTCTTTTAGAGAAAAACAAACCGACATGACCGAATTATAAAGAATGGTTGAGGAACTTAAACATTGCACTCACATATGATAAAGTATCATATGTTCTCAATACCAAAGCCCCATCCGTCCCAGGTCCTGAATCATCTGTTTCGGATAGAGAGATCCGAAAAACATGGGATATTGATTGCAACACGGCCAAGTGCCTCGCGCTTGCTTCTATGGACTGTATCCATCAGAAACAGCATGAGAAGATGGATGTTCAATCCATCTTTCTTCATACAAAAGAGTTGTATGAAGAGCAATCTCCGAATTTACGATACGAGGCATCTCGATAGTTGTTTCAGATGCGGATGGCTCCTGGCACATCAGTAGGAGAACATGTTCTGAAGATGATTGGTCTTATAGAAGAACTTAAGGAACTGGGATGGACCATGGATAATGAGCAATATACAGATATTGTTCTGCAGTCTCCCCCCCCCCCCGCCTTTGCTCCGTTCATTGTAAATTTCAATATGAACGATTTGGAGAAATCATTGCCTGAACTTATCAATATGTTGAGAAGTGCAGAGAGCATGTTTAAGACAACGAAAACTCCCGCTCTGCTTGCTGGTCCTTATTCCTCTTCCGTCCCAAAAGCCAAGGTCAAGGGAAAGAAGAAGAAGAAACCCATCAAACCGAAAGGTGGAGTTCAAAAGGCGAAGGGGAATGAAAAATCTGGGGCCGCGGGAAGTGGAAAAAGAGAATGTTTTTACTGCCACAAGTCGGGACATTGGAAACACAACTGTGCTGTGTATCTTGCTGATCTCAAGAAGAAGAAGCTTGCTGATGCTTCCGCTTCAGGTGTTTTTGTAACTGAAAACTGTTTTTCTATAAACTCTGCATCTTGGGTATTAGATACCGGTTCTATTTCTCACATTTGCAATTGTTTACAGGGATTAAGAAACGGTTGAGTTTTGAATACCGGTGACCATACTCTACGGGTTGGAAATGGTTCCAATGTACATGCTGTATCCGTAGGAGAGTATAATCTGGGGTTGCCTTCGGGTTGTATTATGGTTTTGAACCCTTGTTATTATGTACCAAGTATGCTATGTAATATAATATCCGTTTCTTTGTTGGACAATGAAGGATATCATTTTGTGTTGCAGAATAATGTTATGAACATTAACTTGAATCAACAGTTGATTGGGTATGGTACGCTAAATAACGACATTTACGTCCTGAACCAACACACAGTTTTCAATATTCAACATACTAATAAAAGAAAGTTTTCAGATATAAATGAAGCTTTTCTTTGGCATTGTAGACTTGGTCATATTAATGAAACAAGACTAAACAAGCTACATAAAGATGGATATTTAAATCCTTTTGAATATAAATCTTATGCGACTTGTTAGTCTTGTATCAAAGGTAAAATGACCAAAACTCCATTTACTAGACACGGAGAAAGAGATGTGGAACTCTTAAGCCTCATACATTGTGATGTATATGGACCAATGTCTACACATGCAAGAGGCTGTTTTTCATACTTCATTACTTTTACTGATGATTTCTCAAAATTCGGAAACGTGTTTTTGTTAAAGCATAAATCCAAAGCTTTTAAGAAATTCAAGGAGTACAAACTTGAAGTAGAAAAACAAACAGGCTTGAGTATCAAGAAAATTCGATCAGATCGAGATGGAGAATATTTGAGTACAGAGTTTTCAGACTTCTTTAAAGAAAATGGGATTCTCTCTCAGCTCACTCCCCCTTATACACCACAGCACAACGGTGTGTCAGAACGGAGGAATCACCCTATTAGATATGGTACGGTCCATGATGGGTGATGCTGAGTTACCGCTTTCCATTTGAGGGCATACATTGGAGACAACAATGTATCTGTTAAACAGGGTTCCAACCAAGACTGTGTCTACCACTCCATATGAGATATGGTATGGAAAGAGACCATCTTTTAAAAGAGTTAGGATATGGGGTTGTCCGGCTTTTGTCAAAAAGAAAATTCCAGACAAACTCGAGACACGATCGGTCATGTGTAAAATTGTGGGATATCCAAAACATTCATATGGATATCTATTCTACGACAAGGAAGAACAAAAGGAGTTTGTTTCTCAACATGCCACATTTTTAGAAAATGAGATTTTTACAAAAGGTGATGATGGCAATACGGTAGAACTAGAAGAGGTTCTAGAGACACAAATTACTCATGACGAATTGGTTGACGCTGATGTTGCAGTAGAACTTCAAGAAGCTCAGCCGCTCCGGAGATGTAGTAGAACTTCTCGACCACCAGAGATACTATGGGTTTCTCATTGATGGTGATAGAGAAGATTGCATCATGGATAATGATGATCCTACTAGTTTTCAGCAAGCTATAACGAGTGGTGACTCGGTGAAGTGGCCGGATGCCATGAGATCCGAAATGGAGTCCATGTACACCAACAAATTATGGACTTTAGACGTTGCACCCCCTGGGATAAAACCCGTAGGTTGCAAATGGATCTTTAAGAGAAAGATTGGTGTAGATGGACAGGTAGAGACCTATAAATCAAGGCTTGTAGCGAGAGGTTTTCGTCGAAGACCAGGATTGGACTATGATGAAACTTTCTCTCCATTAGCAATGCTTAATCCATTCGGATCCTACTTGCTATTGCTGCACACTACGATTATGAAATCTGGCAGATGGACGTAAAAACTGCATTTCTAAATGGTGATTTAGAAGAATGTGTTTATATGGATCAGCCAGAGGGCTTCATTGATAATGGGAGCAACGGGAAAGCATGTAGGTTGCTTAAATCGATTTATGGATTAAAGGAGGCCTTACGGAGCTGGAACATCTGCTTTGATGATACAATCAAAGAGTTTGATTTTGTCAGAAATGTAGATGGGCCATGCATTTATAAGAAGATTGCAGGGAGTACTGTCACATTCCTCGTATTGTACGTGGATGACATTCTCTTGATAGGAAATGATATTCCTATGCTACAATCGGTCAAACTATTCTTATCACAAAGGTTCTCTATGAAGGACATGGGTGATGCCTCGTGCATTTTAGGCATAAGGATCTATAGAGATAGATCCAAGAGGTTATTGGGATTGTCCCAATCAAAGGACATTGACACCATCCTAAAAAGGTTTAGTATGGAAGATTCCAAGCGTGGTGCCTTGCCTGCTTTTCATGGAATCACTCTCTCCAAGGACTTCTGTCCGAAGACTGATGAAGAGAGAGCTCACATGAGCATTATACCCTACGCTTCAGCCGTAAGTTCTATAATGTATGCGATGTTATGTACTCGCCCTGATGTAGCTTATGCACTAGCTGTAGTAAGCAGGTATCAATCCAACCCAGGGGAGAAATATTGGATAGCAGTGAAGAACATTCTTAAGTACTTGCGAAGGACTAAAGAACTGTTCTTGGTGTATGGTAATAGGGATCTCCAAATAGAGGCCTTTACCGATTCCATCTTCCTAAGTGATAAGGATGACAGCAAATCTATCTCAGGGTTTGTATTTACCCTCAATGGAGGGAGGGTTAGTTGGAAAAGTTCCACACAGGGTACCGATGCAGACTCCACGATGCAAGCTAAGTATATTGCTGCAAATGATGCTGCCAAGGAAGCCGTCTGGATGAAGAAGTTCATCGCGGAACTAGGAGTAATTCCAACCATTGTTGATCCAATACCATTGCATTGTGATAATAATGGGGCTATGGCGTGAGCCAAAGAACCGAGGTCCCATCAGAAGTCCAGACACATCCTGAGGCGATATCATATGATCCGGGAGATAGTAGATCGCCATGAGATCGAGAATCAAAGAGTAGATACAAAGAATAACATCGTGGATCCACTCACCAAGGCCCTTCCAAAGTTGCAGCATGAGCGAATTTTTGAGATGTTGGGTATGAGATACGCCAATAATTGGTCTTAGTGCAAGTGGGAGATTGTTGGATATATATGTATGCCCTAGAGGCCATTATATGTATAGTGGTTGCTTGGACATGTATATATGTATATAGATGAATTTCTTGCTCGACATGATAGTTTGCTATATGGTTTAATTTATCTTGACATGTTCATTTGATCATGCATCATACTCATTTGGTACATGTTGATAAAGCCCATAGGATATATACTTGACTACTGGGACTATGATGAAGATCACACTAGTGGGACACGTATAGTATATAAGCAGGTCCTTTAACTGTTCCTAGTCGTGGGCGTATCGAGACAGGGGAATCGATATTCCAGAGTAGATGATTGTTCGCGTTTTGCGTGTTCTTAATTTTTAATTACCGCAATCAAGACAGTGTCGCTTGGTAGCTAGCCGGTTGAATACGGGTCGATCCACGGGGAGATGGAATCTTTTCTTTATGTTTTAACGAGTTAAATCCAAATATTTTGAGATTTGTTTTAAGTTCTACTAATGATATAAAAGATGATAAAAAGCTTGCTAGGGTTAGGATTAGGTTAGTTCGAGTTTTAGGAATTCCTCACTCCTTTCAATGCCTTAGTTATAAATATTGGCGTTAAGGTAATCGACAACAACGGGGATTAACACATGTTGGAAGAGACTTATAAGTATAAGCTAGGCTTTCCATGCTTAGTTTCTTCCTTTTGGTCCTTGTCCGTCCGTTCTTGGCTCTTAGCCCTAACCTCCGGTTATTTCAACCACAACCGGTCTAACTAGGGAATCACCGCTATCATGTAGGATAGGGTGCCGTAGTGAGTGGATTGTGGGTCAATTAAAGGGAGTCCGAATTTAAAGTGTTGGGCAAAGAAAGGAGTGAGAGAGATTTCCTTCTCTTAAACCTTCCTTCTCCTGCCCTAACAAGTAAGAAATTACTCACCCATTAAAAAAGATAAAACAAGAGGGAAGGTACAAAGAATTTAGATTAAGAAGAATTTTACAACTAGCTATTCGAGACCTCACCTAGGCAAGGATCTTACTCAAGCATCATCATTATTAAAAGAAAAATAGAAAAAAGATAACAAAAGAAAAGCACTGATTTAATTCTATGACTAAGTTAACAAATGAAAATTGCAGATAATAAAAATACGATAAACAAATGCGAGAAAAAAAACTTACTTTTATTGATAACCTCTCAAAAACTCACTACAATTTTTCATAGAGAATTTTTAATTCTAGATCTAAAAATAAAAAGAGGCATCCTAAAAGAGGCACCCTAAACGAGGCACACTTCATTTGGCTTTGAGCTCTCCTATTTATAGATAGGAAAACTCTAGATTTACATTCTGATCCATACACGAAATTACAAAACTACCCCATGAGAGCCGAGTCAGAGCACCGACACTGCCACCGACATGCGCAGAACGCGGCCGCGGTTCCGCAGCAGAAGTGCCTGATTGGCCGCGGTTCCACGACCAATTGGTGGAATCGTGGGGCCATCTTTTCAGGGTTTCTCCATGTTGCTTTTATCTTCTGTTTTATTCACTTGGTTTCTCAGAATCTCTTCAATTTCCTTCCAGAATTTCAACAGTGCAGAATGATGTAGACTTTTGCCTTGAGCTCCGTGTTGAGGTCTTGGATCTTGTGCTGCCCTTGTGCTTTGTGCATTGAAGTGCCTAATGATTTTCCATTTGTCCCTTGAACTGGTAGGCTGCACCATACGGATGGTTAGCGGAGATCAGTATTCATCTGTTGTTGGTCGTAGTCCCGTATTTGTTGCGACTTTTCATGTATTTCACTGTAAAGAGCTGAGAACCTGTAACCTGCAACTATTTAGCATACATGGATCCAAAGTACCTACTTATATGAAATGTGATTAAGAATGGGCGATATAAAAATGCAAAAATCTAATATGAACAAATACCCCCAAACTTATCTTTTGCTCGTCCCAAGCAAAGCCAATTTTATTCTCGAAAAATCCTAACCTCACTTTTGCAGGGAACTCGATGGCACTGAGCTCGTGCAACAAGCCGTTAAACCTCTTGGTGTCCATAGTAGGAGGAGTGTTGTCTCCTGATGGTTTTCAGCGGATACTACCCACAAAATCCGTTCAATTTGGCCCTTGACTTTAATTCTTCAATTCAGTATTCTAGCAAGAAAAATCTATCATCTTCAACTTAGAAATCATCAACCCGTATTTTTCACACTTCCTTTTCATTTAACTTAAGATCATATACGTTTTGCCAGTTTATAAATCTTTCAGCATCTCCTAAGTTTTTCTTCTAAGTTGCAATCTTAACTCAGGAATTTTTATCATCTCTAATGAAAATATAAGCCCTATCTTTTATTCCTATCTCTCCTCCAAACTCCAATCATATACCCCTACGTGTGTGTATTTATCACCCTACACTTGAAAATTCAATTCAAGCTATCATACTCTTGTCCATCTTCCAAAATACTTTTAGATGGTGAATTTTAGATGAAATTGCTCACACATCCTTCATGCGACCGTTAATACTTCTTGAGGTACTAAACGACCGATTACAAAATGTGCTTGCACATTTAGGCGTAATTCCTCGTCCTGCAACACCTAAGGCTTCACAGTGACTCCCAAACCAGTTGGTCTAAGGCACTAGGTGATAAAGCACCCTCGCTATATTTTTTTATTTATGCTGTCTTAAGCAATTACAACACCAGTGTTCATTTTTCATCTCTTTATTCTGCACTTATATTTTTATTTTATTTTCCTTCATACTAAGGATTTTAGACAAGAGCATTTCAAGGTATCCTCTACTATCCCAAGTTTCAAGATGTGTGTAAATGCGTATAGTACGGTATATATTTTCAGAATTTAAACTTAAGGTTCAGAATTATTTTTCAAACATATACTTCAAATAAAGCATTCAATATTCTTCCCTTATTTCTATTTAGCCCAAGAACTGAACTCAAAAATTGCTTATTTCTAAATAAACTGCAAGGACGTATATTTTTTACAGTTAAACTTTAAGAAATGTTATTTTTAGGGTTTTTAATTTACTAAGTTTAGGATTTAGTTTTTCCTAACTAGTCAACCGTCATGTTGAACTAGCGTCAAATATGGCCTATATTGAAATTTTCAATTTTTTTAATTTTTTATTTTTATGAGTTTTAAAATAAGTATGCAAATGCAAAAATATACACATGAATGCGAGGGAAGAAATCTTACCGAGCATCCCACCAAACTTAAACTTGATAGTGCCCTCACTGTCAGGCTACACCAAGAGGGTCAAAATTGTCGGCGCTCCCCTGTTTGTTTATTTATTTATTATTATTTTTTTATTATTATTAACAGAAAAAAGGTCCCCCCAAATTTATGTGAAACAGTAATCCACTATTTAAGCGTTAAAGTTCAGAGTCAGGTGGGGAGAAAAACACAGTATAAAGCTATACAAGGCCTTACACAGGCCAAAGGTTAGCACCAACCATTCAAAAATTTTATCGTTATAATGGTGTGGTTGGTGAAAGAATGGAGTGTAGAGAAAAGAAATGAGAAACACACGAGACCGTGTGGAGATAGAAGCAGTATACGGTCTCGGTGGAGGAGAAGAATGGCGGAAGGGAAAATGAAATAGTGTACGAACTTGAGGGTGAAAATGAATTGAATAAATTAGTACAATCTGTAATGATCGATGTGAAAAGATGGATTGTACTAATCTATCAATATGACGAATAATTGGGTCAAATCCCTCAAGATTCGTGAGAAAACATGGGTATGCCGGACTTGGTAAACCAGATACTGGAAATGAAGGTGAAACGTTGTCTTGCGCGGTCAGAACGATGGAAAGGAAGGAGGGGAGTGATTGAAGAAGGGTAACAGTTAAAGGTTCAGGAGGGTGTACACAGTCAGTGGAAGGGACAGGATGAATTGGAACATCCGACTTATCAAACAAAACTGGTTCATTCTCAATACTATCCTCAAAATTATCTTCAAAGATCAGCTCATCCATGCAATTATTATTAATATCTAGATGCATATGAAGTTCGGGAAAAACATTTAATGACTCGGAATGATGAATTGGAGAGAAAAATTCTGTTAAATCTGCGGGTTCATCATCCAAAATATTCCCAGCGTCAATATCCTTAATTAAGTGAAAATTAATTTTCTCAGACACCTCAACAAAAGCATGGATATTAATCAATTCAGGTTCTAGAGTGGAGGTGTAGAGGTCAAAAGGATTGGTGATGGTTTCACTCGAAAAGGACCCTTCACAATCGGATAAATCAAACACTACAAAGTCGAACAACTCATTAAACATTTTATCTTCAACTGGTGAATTATTTGGGACACTTGATAGACATTCATATCCGGAGTTGTAGGATTCAATTGGGGATGGGTAGGTTTGACTTGGAAGGGTGTACAGCTCACTCTCACCACTCAAATTCTCAATCTGTCCAACCGCCTCATCATACATTGGAAAATTTGGAGCTAGTTGGAAACTAGCTACCGGATCATTAGGTTATATGAGGGCGGTCATGGACGCATTCAAATCCATCATCTGTTGGCATGACGCTACCCGGAAGTTTTCTAACGACTGTTCCAGACTAGACATGGGTTGTGAAGGAGTTTTAGTAAAAGATTCAAAGTTGTTTGGATACTGGAAACTCCCAAATGGCTGTGTAGAAGTAATGTCTAGGGAAGGTGCAAAAGTCGGGTAGGACTGGTCGGAATTGAATGGTTGGACAGGAGTAGCATCAACATTTGGATAAGAAGGTGAATGGAATTGTTGATCCAAAGAATTCGCAGTGATAAAAGGAGTGAAAGATCGGTTACGAGATTGTTCAATACGTTCAGCAAGAGACATAGGTTTTGGGGTTACAACTGGATTCTCAAAAGGGGTATCAATAAGAGAAGGGGTGAATGTTTGAATTGGTAGATACGAAGTGGATTGCTGAGTCCAATTGTTTGTTCTAGACGCGTTTATTCGATCTTTCAAAGAGTTTTTTGGCATGGAGGTGTAACGTTTTCGTTTTGCGAAATTTTCCGTTTTAGGGTAAAATAATTGGTGTTTTCCGTTTTAACCCGATTGTGATCAAACTTCTGTATAGACTTGTCGGCACTTAGTTTAGCTAGAATGAAACTAGTGCGCGGGCTTTGGGGGTCAATGTGAAGTTTTGGTTCATATAGAATTTTTCCCTAATTAAATATGATATTAATACTTTATTTGCGCACTTTATTAGTGGTATTTACATTTTGGGTTAATTACTTCGAATTTGAATCATTGCTAATCAAATCACTAGATATTTTGTTAATCCTATCCATCCATAATATCTAGATATTTTGTGTTTAAAATGAAATTTTAAAGAAAAAGAAAAGAAAAGAAAAGGTGGCATTTTTCTTTAATGAGCATTTATTGCATTTTAGCTTGTTTTTTTCAATTCTTTTTCACAAAACACCCCCCATTTTCACCAAGGCCGGCCACTTCCTATGCTTGCTGCCCCATCTCCTTCTTCACCTCATTTCTTCATTTTAAAGCTTGAAAAATTCATGAAAATCCAAAATTTATTCATCAAAACTCAAATATAATCATAACCCATCATTCTTCTTCTTCAATCAAGCTTGGATCATCATTCTAGTGAGGATTTTGGAGGCTAAACTTTGGATTTCTAGTTGCTTGATTTTGATCTTTTGTGATGTATAAAACCCTAACCCTAATCCTTAATTTTTATGTTTAAATCATAAGCTAGCTATTTAATTGTTAAATTATAGCTTTAAATTCATGTTTAATCCATTCATGATAATTTTAATAAAGTTCAAGTTAGGATTTAACTTGATGAAATGGTTAATTATTATTTGAAGATTATGAAAACTTAATCTACTTACTAGATTTGTTAAATGATATTTTCCTAATCGGATAATTAAGCTAATTAGAAAACTAAACTTTTACTAATCCTATTTGAGTGAAATCTAAAATTCTAGTAAAGATTTAAATGATTTAATCTTGCTAATTAGTGATGTTTGTAAATTCTAGTTTTGGTAAAAAGTTGTGGTTTTGTGCTAAAATGATATATATTGCTTACTAGGTTTCGAAAAATTTTAGGCGTGGGTTTCTTTTTGTTGGATATATGTATGCCTTAGAGGCCATTATGTGATAGTGGACGTATTTATACATGTATATATATATATTCAGCGTACATTCTTGCTCGACATGATAGTATGCTATCTGGTTCTTCTTTATCTGACATGTTGATTTGATCATGCTTTTACTCATTCAGACATGTTGATAAAGCCCTGAGGATATTGGCTTGACTACAGTGATTCTGATAGAGATCATACTAGTGGGACATCTGTATTTTATAAGCATATCCTGAAATGTCCCTAGTCGTAGGTGTATCGAGACGGGGCATCGATATACCAGAGTAGACTAGCGTTTATGATACTAGACCAATGTGATGGGCGATGGATGTTCCTTCATTCATCGATGTTTGACATCTAGTTCATATACAGGTGCTCAGTGGTGACTGGGTACACTGGACGGACTCACCGAGAACTCCTATATGGAATTATATCTATCGTCGGATAGCAGTTCTCAGGTGACACTGGTACAGGTTAGTCTGTAGACCCGAGATCGTCATAGAGTCTTGTGTGCTCTCCCACTGTACTTTGATTACCACCCTACCACGGCTCTACTGAGTCGTGCAAACAGGTAGCCGTTGGGTACAGTCCCGAGACACACGAAGGCGATGAGCGATAGGAGGGGTTTCGTCTCTCCCGGTATTGGGAGTTGATGCTGTGCTGTGCTCGACTGGTTATATCAGTAAGTCCCTGGCCAGGGCTGCTGAGATTTACTGATAAGTGTTATCTGTAGTTTCTCGATCTGTTATAGACCATTCACCGGCACGACTTATTGAGTTATTTGGGTCGACATTACCATCCCTAGACTCGATATGCAGCATATATGACGAAGAGACCGGACTGTAAGGTAGTGTTGCCGGTTGGCTCGACGGGAGTTGTAGCAGGTTCGCTTGTTTTCTTCTAATCGCTCAATACCCGGGTGGCGGTTACGTTTAGCTGACCGCTTGCGGCTTGGGGGTGCTTGATATGATCATCACCCACTGCCGGCGTATTGACGAGTCTTAGAGTCCCACAAAGGGGTTACCTAGTCCAGGCGAAACGTTGTGGTGCGCGTATGCGATATACGCATGGACCCGGTTAAAATGCGCGTATGAGATACCGTATATTAATCGGGCGACTGGCTTTTGGTCGGGTCGTATGTGATATGACCGGATTGATAAATCAAGTGTTGATTTATCATTTAACCATTAGCTTCTCACTAGAAATCCTTTCTTGTCCTTTTTGGATGTATGCATGCATGTATGCATTCATTCTTGTTCATGCACATATGGATGTGCATGCACACATGCATACATACATCATTCTATCATGGTTGTTTATACATAGAAAATGGTGGCAATATAAGACTCACACCTTGGTTATTTATATGGATTATTATTTCTATTTGTTTTAAAACAAAATGAAAAAGGAAAGGATAATTCATGGTTTGTTTCTACACTCTTCTTTGACCTAACCATATTTCTACACTCTTCTTTGACCTAGCCATGCATACATATCTAGATATTTGAGCATGGTTAGGTCAAAGAAGAGTGTAGAAACAAACCATGAATTATCCCTTCCTATTTCATTTTGTTTTAAAACAAATAGAAATAATAATCCATATAAATAACCAAGGTGTGAGTCTTATATTGCCACCATTTTCAATGTATAAACAACCATGATAGAATGATGTATGTATGCATGTGTGCATGCACATCCATATGTGCATGAACAAGAATGAATGCATACATGCATGCATACATCCAAAAAGGACAAGAAAGGATTTCTAGTGAGAAGCTAATGGTTAAATGATAAATCAACACATGATTTATCAACCCGGTCATATCACATACGACCCGACCAAAATCCAGCCGCCCGATTAATATACGGTATCTCATACGCGCATTTTAACCGGGTCCATGCGTATATCGCATACGCGCACCACAACGTTTCGCCTGGACTAGGTAACCCCTTTGTGGGACTCTAAGACTCGTCAATACGCCGGCAGTGGGTGATGATCATATCAAGCACCCCCAAGCCGCAAGCGGTCAGCTAAACGTAACGGCCACCCGGGTATTGAGCGATCAGAAGAAAACAAGCGAACCTGCTACAACTCCCGTCGAGCCAACCGGCAACACTACCGTACAGTCCGGTCTCTTCGTCATATATGCTGCATATCGAGTCTAGGGATGGTAATGTCGACCCCAATAACTCAATAAGTCGTGCCGGTGAATGGTCTATAACAGATCGAGAAACTACTGATAACACTTATCAGTAAATCTCAGAAGCCCTGGCTAGGGACTTACTGATATAACCAGTCGAGCACAGCACAGCATCAACTCCCAATACTGGGAGAGATGAAACCCCTCCTATCACTCATCGCCTTCGTCTGTCTCGGGACTGTACCCAACGGCCACCTGTTTGCACGACTCAGTAGAGCCGTGGTAGGATGGTAATCAAAGTACAGTGGGAGAGCACACAAGACTCTATGACGATCTCGGGTCTACAGACTAACCTGTACCAGTGTCACCTGAGAACTGCTCTCCGACGATAGATATAATTCCATATAGGAGTTCTCGGTGAGTCCATCCAGTGTACCCAGTCACCACTGAGCACCCGTATATGACCTAGATGTCAAACATCGATGAATGTAGGAACATCCATCGCCCATCACATGGGTCAAGTATCATATACGCTAGTCTACTCTGGTATATCGATGCCCCGTCTCGATACACCTACGACTAGGGACATTTCAGGATATGCTTATAAACTACAGATGTCCCACTAGTATGATCTCTATCATAATCAATGTAGTCAAGCTAATAACCTTAGGGCTTTATCAACATGTGTGAATGAGTAAAAGCATGATCAAATCAACATGTCAGATAAAGAAGAACCAAATAGCATACTATCATGTCGAGCAAGAATGTACACTGAATATATATATATATATACATGTATAAATACATCCACTATCACATAATGGCCTCTAGGGCATACATATATCCAACAATCTCCCACTTGCACTAAGGCCAGTTATTGGCGTATCTCATACCCAACATCTTAAAAAGTCGCTCATGCTGCGGCTGAAGGAGGGCCTTGGTGAGGGGATCCGCGGCGTTATTCTTTGTGTCTACTCTCTTAATCTCGATCTCGCGGCGATCTACAATCTCCCGGATCAAATGAAAGCTCCTCAGGATGTGTCTGGACCGCTGATGGGACCTGGGCTCCTAGGCTAACGCCATAGCCCCATTATTATCACAATACAAAGGTATTGGATCAATAATGGTTGAAACTACTCCTAGCTCCGAGACGAACTTCTTCATCCAGACGGCTTCCTTGGCGGCATCATTCGCAGCAATGTACTCATCTTCCATCGTAGAGTCTGCAACGGTATCCTGTTTGGAACTCTTCCAACTTACCGCCCCTCCATTGAGGGTAAATACAAACCCTGAGATAGATTTGCTGTCGTCCTTATCGCTCTGGAAGCTCGAATCGGTAAAGGCCTCCAATTGGAGATCTCCATTACCATACACCAAGAACAATTCTTTAGTCTTTCGTAAGTACTTAAGAATGTTCTTCACAGCTGTCCAGTGATTCTCCCCTGGGTTAGATTGATACCTGCTTACAACACTAAGTGCATAAGCTACATCTGGGCGTATACTTAACATCGCATACATTATAGATCCTACTGTCGAAGCATAGGGTATAATGCTCATGCGAGCTCTCTCTTCATCGGTCTTTGGACAAGAATCCTTGGAGAGAGTGACTCCATGGCAAGCGGGTAAGGCACCCCGCTTGGAGTCTTCCATACTAAACCTTTTTAGTACGTTGTTGATGTATCTGGTTTGGGACAATCCCAATAACTTTTTGGATCTATCCCTATAGATCCTTATGCCCAAGATGTATGTGGCATCACCCAGGTCCTTCATGGAGAACCTTAGCGATAAGAAAGATTTGACCGACGTTGCATAGGAATATCATTTCCTATCAGAAGAATGTCATCCACGAACAATACGAGGAATGTGACAGCTCTTCCCACAGCCTTCTTATAAACACAAGGTTCATCTGGATTTTTGATGAAATCAAACTCTTTGATAACATCATCGAAACAGATGTTCCAACTCCGTGATGCCTGCTTTAACCCATATATGGATTTAAGCAATCTGCATGCTTTCCCGCTGCTCCCACTGTCAATGAAGCCCTCTAGCTGATCCATATAAACGCATTCTTCTAAATCTCCATTTAGAAATGTTGTTTTAACGTCCATCTGCCAGATTTCATAGTCGTAGTGAGCAGCAATAGCAAGTAGGATCCGAATGGATTTAAGCATGGCTACGGGCGAAAAAGTTTCGTCATAGTCCAAACCTGGTCTTTGACGAAAACCCTTCGCCACAAGTCTTGCCTTATAGGTCACTACCTGCCCATCTACACCAATCTTTCTTTTAAAGATCCATTTGCATCCCACAGGTTTTACCCCAGGGGGTACAACGTCCAAAGTCCATACTTTGTTGGTGTACATAGACTCCATTTCGGATCTCATGGCATCCAGCCACTTCACAGAGTCTCCACTCGTGATAGCTTGCTGAAAACTGGTAGGATCATAATCATCCATGATGCAGTCTTCTCCGTCACCATCAATGAGGAAACCGTAGTACCTCTCCGGTGGGCGAGAAGTCCTACCAGACCTACGGAGTGGCCGAGGTTCTTCAGTTTCTATTGCAACATCCGGTTCAACCAAGTCGTCATTTGCAGTTTGTGTCTCTAGAACCTCTTCTAGATCCACCACATTGCCATCATCTTTATCTGGGAAAAACTCTTTTTCCAAGAACGTGGCATGCTGAGAAACAAACACCTTTTGTTCCTCGTTTTGGTAGAATAGATATCCATATGAGTTCTTTGGATATCCTACAAAGTTACACATGACCGACCGTGTCTCGAGTTTGTCCGGATTCTGCTTTTTAACATAGGCCGGGCAACCCCAAATCTTAATTCTCTTAAGAGATGGTCTCTTCCCATGCCATATCTCATATGGCGTGGTAGACACGGTTTTGGTTGGAACCCTGTTCAGTAGAAACGCTGCAGTCTCCAATGCATGCCCCCAAAATAAGACGGGTAACTCAGCATTACTCATCATGGAACGGACCATATCTAATAGGGTCCGATTCCGTCGTTCTGACACACCGTTGTGCTGTGTTGTGTAAGGAGGAGTGAGCTGAGAGAGAATCCCATTCTCTTTTAGGAAGTTTGCAAATTATGTACTAAGGTATTCCCCACCTCGATCTGATCGAAGCATCTTGATACTCAAGCCGGTTTGTTTTTCTACTTCTTGTTTATATTCAATGAATTTCTCGAAAGCTTCGGACTTGTGCTTTAATAAAAATACATGACCGAATCTTGAGAAATCGTCAGTGAACGTAATGAAGTATGAAAAACCGCCTCTAGCCTATGTAGACATTGGCCCACATACATCACTATGTATGAGTCCAAGGAGCTCGGTAGCTCTTTCTCCGTGTCCGGAAAACGGAGTTTTGGTCATTTTACCCTTGATACAAGACTGGAAAGTCGCATAAGATTTATATTCAAAAGATTTTAAATATCCATCTTTGTGTAACTTGTTTAGTCTTGTTTCGTTAATATGACCAAGTCTACAGTGCCAAAGAAAATCTTCATTTAATTCTGAAAGTTTTCTTTTATTAGTGTGTTGTATACTGAAAACTGTGTGTTGATTTAGGACGTATATCCCATTATTAAGTGTACCATACCCAACCAACATTTGATTCAGGTGAATGTTCATAATATTGTTCTGCAATACAAAATTATATCCTTCATTGTCTAACAAAGAAACATATATTATATTACATAGCATACTTGGTACAAAATAACATGGGTTCAAAACCAATATACACCCAGATGGCAACCCCAAGTGATACTCTCCCACTGCGACTGTATGTACATTGGAACCATTTCCAACGCGGAGAGTATGGTCACCTGTCTTTAAAACTTTGCTATTTCTCAGTCCCTGCATAGAATTGCAAATGTGAGAACCTGAACCGGTATTTAATACCCAAGAAGCAGAGTTTATTGAAAAACAGTTTTCTGTCACAAACACACCTGAAGCGGAAGAATCCCCATGCTTCTTCTTGAGATTTAAGTACTCCGTACAGTTGCGCTTCAAATGTCTTGTCTTGTGGCAATGAAAACATTCACCTTTCCCCGAGTCTCCAGCTTTGGACTTTTCGTTTCCCTTCACCTTTTTAACTCCACCCTTAGGATTGGTGGGCTTCTTCTTTTTCTTTCCCTTGGCCTTAGCCTTTGGGCGAGAAGAGAAAGATTGTCAAATAGTCATAACGAGAGTTTTCACTGATTTCATAGTGCTCTCTGCACTACTTAACATATTAAGGAGTTCAGGTAGCTCCTTCTCCATGCCGTGCATGTTGAAGTTAACTATGAATTGAGCAAAGGTGGAGGGGAGGGACTGCAGAATAATATCCGTATATTGTTCATTGTCCATCGTCCATCCAAGGTCCTCAAGCTCTTCTATAAGAGCTATCATCTTCAGAACATGGTCTCCTACTGATGTGCCAGGGGCCATTCGCATCTGAAACAATTTCTTTGATGCTTCATATCGTAATACGCGGGATTGCTCCCCATACAACTCCTTTGTATGGAGGAATATGTCATGAATGTCCATATTCTCGTGCTGCTTTTGAGGTGTATTGTCCATCGATGCAAGAGCAAGGCATTTGGCCGTGGCACAGTCAGCGTCCCATGTCTTGCAGACTTCAATGTCCGCAACTGAGGATTTTGGACCTGGGGTGGGCGGGGCCGAAGCCGTGAGGACATATGATACTTTATCATAAGTCAAGGCTATTTTCAGATTCCTCAGCCAGTCTTTATAATTGGTCCCATTCAGTTTGTTTTTATCTAGTAAAAGCTTAAGTCCAGTCATTGGTATCTGCCATTAAGAGAGAGAAAAGAATACACTCAGCGAAAGCTCTTGCATAGATCAGATTGGTTATTATCTTGTCTAATCGATGTCTCCTACTGCTTTAATCAAGTTTTTCTTTCAATCCTTAAAAAGAAAACTAGCCAGGATTAATTACAGTCTACAACTTCGCTAACCGTTCAGCCAGGCCAGTGTCGGTACTTGAGGGAGGTTCCCCGTGCTTTCGCACGGACCTAATTAAAGTAAACCTCGTTTTCCCAGAGGCGTAGCCCCGTTAACACCTTTCTAGACACCTAATGAGTTAGCTAATTGTAAACTGCAAAACTCTCCTAGGAGCAACTATTGCCCACAGTGGGATCGGGATCCAACCATCATATGGAAGGTATGCAATCTCATTGCAAATCTCAACACTTGAAATTCCCGATATGATTTTTACCACTAGTACCTATGACCTTGGCTATGGTCAACAAATCACAAGTACTACTCAAGTTCAGCCCGTCATTTCTTGATTAATCAGACCCGTTTACATAACCCTTGGCTAAGGTCAACAAAGTCGTATACCCTTCCTAATTAATCTGCATCATATGCATTGTAAGAAGACATCACTTAGCTACCGTACACTATGCCTTGGCTAAGGTCAAAAAACGTAACACGAATACTAAGTACTCTAATTCCTAAAATGACGGAGGGTTGCGAATGATTTTTAAGAAAATCTTTAACCCTTTGAACTTGATATCGTCGTAGAATCAAATGGTTTTCAAAAGGAGTGGCTTGTGCTCCGCAGTTTTGAAATATAGCTTTTTCATAAAGAGCCGAGTGGTTTTCAAATCTTATTCTACAACATCTATTTAGGTTTATTTTCTTTACATTAATCATATTAATGTAATCCCATCATTTAATTCCTTAAGTCAATCACAGAAAAAAAACGAAAATAACACGTATGCTTATGCCATCCGCATTCGCCACAATGTTCCGTTATGCACCGTTAGGTTACTTAACTAACGGCATACCGGGACGGGACTAGCGCGGGTGTAAAACATAAGAAACGTCTACTATATATCTCATATATAATATATCATTCGTCTCAGATTTCACAGAACACAGGCAGCAGAAACATATATATAATGTGGGATATACTAGGACGTCCGTATTTAGCCAACAATAGAAAATACGGATTCCACAGTCGCGATGAATAGCCAAGCCCACACCCCTAGACCCCTACGAGAGCGGCAAGTGACACTACCAATCCTGGAGTTTAGGAGACCCGGTCTCAACTCCTCGAGATGGCCTCCCATTGAACCCCAGAACCCGGTCACTTGTGCTCCCCTCCTTGGGTCTATCCTAATGCAGAAAAGTAAATAATATACAACACTGGTGACACCAACCTCAACCCGGAAGTGCCCCAAATAAAAGAATATTACATTACATTTGAATTTACATGAATGAAAATATAAAACTCTCATCTCACATAAAACCCCCCGGCTATTCAATCGCGACAATCCTGCACATCATAACTCAGCAACACATAATATCATATATCATCAACGTAAGTAAGTATGCGTACCCCGATTGTCGTTGATGTATAGCAACAAAACCGGTGATATCGAACATACTATACTTACGGTCAAAGAAAATAAAGTGTAAAACTACAATATATGGAATCCACATTCTCTTTAGACATCATAAATGCGAAATATCACATACTTCGTACTTCATGCCTAAACTATATGAATTCCACATATTGTATCACATTCTAGATAAATAGACAGTATTAAAGTTTTCGAACGAATGATCAAATATCCAAAATTCCCTAAAGCTCAACACTTGAGCGGAGTTCAAAAACCCGGAAATGTGACACAGTAGTAGCGGTCCAGCCGTAGAAGGGTCAAGCCAACGCCTCACATGTGGCATGCCGTACTGCCCCAAACCCTAAGGTTCAAAAGGCAGTTCAAGACGATCACATAATCGAGTTAAGGTTTGTTGTCTTCTAGAGGGTCCACCACAAAACTTGCACATATTTCCGAAAGATTTAAACCCCGTGAAAAGTGAGCAAACGACACTCGTTCGAACAATTCAATACTTTCTAGTTATACGGAAAAAAATGAAGTTAAAATTCCGATCGAATCAATGAACTCAAAACAATCTCCAGAACTAACAGCACTAAATTCAGATTAAAAATACTCCAAAAAAATATACAAGCAGATAGAAAAGTTACTTTACAAAAACGACACAATGATGCATCCGTACCACCGCGGAACCGCGGCCCAAGCAGGCTCTTGCCGAGGTTCCGCGGTGGAATGTACTGTTCATGGCATCGTTTTTTACAGTTGTCCTTATATTTACCTGTTGAATTTTTTGCATATTTTTAATTCTGAAAAATATCATTTTTCAAAAAATGTCCAGAGAGTGTCCCGAAAATCCGTATTTCGGTTCGATCGGAGTTTTTACTTCGCTAAAGTGTCGCCTAATGTTCTAGGTCGGCTCTGATACCAATGTTAGGTTTACCTAGCACCCTATGAGAGATTTGGAAGCATAACATGTCACAAAGATTAAATTTTGGAGTTCTAAGTGAACACACAAAGAATCAATCCTAGAAAATTAGGGTTTCATAACGTTAAACCACACTACAAGTAATAAAGGCTAGGGTTTTGAGCGTAAAACCTTTGTAGCTCCCTATTCTTGACTCCTTGGCTACTTGAGAGTTGGAAAACGGTACATGTATTTTTCTATTTTCTTTGATGAGATTATCTTTTCTCTTCTTCTTAAAAAGGCCATCACTTTTGACGTTGCGACGTTAATTATATTGATTCCACGTTTATTATTGTATTTTGAATGCGCGATCGGTACGATCAGGGTCTAGGCTTGGTAGTTGTGTCGCTTTGCGTTCCTAGATAGGGTCGTGCCGATATCGTTCGTGTTTTTGTGTAGCTTTTGCTCTTGAGTTGGTTTCGTAGAGTCGCTACGCGCGTTAGCCACTTGACGAACACTTGAGGGTATGTTTGGAGTTTGTGCGTCGGTCAAACGTAGTTGGTACGTGTTATTAGTCGATTGCTAATATATACTTATTATATTGTTATATGCTTTCATGATCGCAGGCGGGGACTTCGGGCTCTGCGAAACAGGGAAAGCGAGTTGTTGGATTTACTTAGCCAGGATGGTTGGTGAGTAGATTTAACATCTACAGGGGAATCGCCCGCATGGCATTATGCGTCTAGGCTAGAGATGTTATTTATTGTCGCATATTCTATTGCATATATAGAGTTGTGCATACACCCTATTTCTTAGTTACTTGTTGTGCTTAGACGAGTACTCTTAAGACACTGCACTATTATTGACGGCTCATGTTGCACGAACACTGATTGTATGCCACACACACCGTCAATAGTTGCCATGACACGCACAACACACATACCTATATGATATTGTTTGGTTAGGTACATAGAGACATTGATTCATATTTCTTTATGCATATGACAAATTGCATACCGGTATACCTACATGCTTACACATATGCCTTGACATACTTACATGCTAGTTACCTATATATCTATAGGATATTGTACCATTAGCGATAGGTACATACACACATAATGACATAGCTACACGTATACCTTGCATACATACTTCATTTATAGCTGGAGGGTATATTACATCATTATTGATAGGTAGCTACATATACCTTGCTATACCTTTATGTTTACACCTATATCTGGTTATAGCTACATGTGCACCTCTATTTGATGTTATATTAGACTTGGAGAAATTAGGAATCCCATGATTTATATGTTAACTTGTTGCAGTTAAATAGCGGCTTTTCCTTTATATGCTTACATTTCAATTTTATGTTGCATAAATTATATTCACGGATTTTCACATTGAGATATGGATTTTTCGTGTTGTTTTCTGGATTTGAGGACCATGGTAGTTTCATGAAATTATGCATTATTTGAAAAACCCGGTTTCTCTTGATATGATATTTCAGCATCCACCATGAGATTTATCGGTTCTGATATAAATATACCCCACGCTAGGAAAGGAGGGGGCCGTGTGCGGGTACATGGTGGGGCCCGGAGGTACGCCGGGGAAAGAATTTCGTGGAGCAGACGATGAGTTAGTGGGGAGAACCATACCTACCGGTGACATTACCTATGACTCGGCAGTTATCATGGGGATACCGACGGGTGTCATGTACGTATGGATACGTCGAAAGATGAGGGTCGAAACTGGGCACTCAGATTTTCGGAATAGCGTATGCTAAGTACCTATCAGGGTGCCAGTCGTGGTGACAGCACCTGATAGATCAGTATTTTTGTGTCGATGCTTGACACATTGGTTTCATAATATTTTTTTACTCCTAAGTATATATAACAGTGGAATTGGACACTGTTATATATGCACATATATATATATATATATATATATATATATATATATACACATATATATATATGTATATATATGCATATATATATATATATATATTAGTGGAATAGAACGCTAATATATATGTATACATATAAATTCATATACATCATCATAATTATTCAAGCAAATATACTTGGGATATATGAAATTCACTTGATATTGGATTCAGGATAAATGAGATTCACTTGATATTGGATACAGGATATATATGAGATTTGCTGATTTTGTATCTTCAGGATATATGAGATTTACTTGATATTGTACATTCAGGATTTGTGAGACTTATATGATATGAGAGCCAATTTGGGGGCTGATTTGAGGAAATTGGGATTGGGTTTGTCTTGATAGACTTTGATCCTACCACGAGGTTAGGATTCCATGGAAATGATATGTTTCATCCCATACTTCACACTTATTGTTTATGCACTGCTTCATGTATTAGTTTTACCTGCTAGAGTACTTTACATGACCGTTGCATATATACATTGTCATATCATTACTTCATGTAATAGTTGTACCTGCTAGAGTACCTTTCATGACTGTTGCATATATACATTATCATATCATTGCTTCATATATTAGATGCACCTGCTAGTGTACCTTTCATGACTATTGAACACATGTGACTTTTATTGCTATTAGCTTGCATATGTTAGATTCGCGCTGTACGTGCATACTTGCGATTACCTGCATATGTTATTTACTATTCACGAGTTGGCAACTCACCCCCGTTGTGCCACATTATTTGCAGGTTGTTCCCCTGAGTAGTTGAGGCAGGCTATTCAACTATCATATCATCTTTTGATGCGGATACAGCTTCGGCTCATAGTGTGCAGTGTTGCTTTAGGTGGGTTTTGTGGTTATCCGTTCATGTTAATTGTATATTCGTTGTATCATGTACTCTCCATCTACCATTATCTTGTATGACTTAGAGACATGATGTGAGGACGATATTGTATATTATTTTGTGACTTGGAGGTCTTTTATGCAGTTTTATTTATATCGTCTTTTATTTCTTCGCTACGACGTCGTATATCTGTTGTGGTGGTTGTTTTCCACCTTTGGCGGTGTTTTTGCTCCCGTTTGGGGATGGTTTACTTATATTTATATTGTACCCATTTTTGGGGCTGGTTTTTACAAAGGAGGTGCTGCCAAAATTTTAAAGGAAATTAAAGTTAGACATTTAAAGAATTTGGGTGGAGATTTCGAAAGTTTTAAAAATGTTCTTATTTCTTACTACTTTTGATGGTTTAGATTGCTGGGTTTATATCTTACTTAAATTGCGTTACGCCTACGGACGTTGCGTAGTTTAACGGCCGTCACGTACCAATTTCGGGTCGTGACAAAGTTGGTATCAGAGCGCTAGGTTTTACCTTTCGGAGTGTAGGATGACCTTGGTATAATGGAGTAGGTAGCTTAAGCAGAGTAACGTAGTATGTGTATGTCTGCGGCATACTCACGATCACGGTACTCCGCCTAACGTGTAAGTGCAAATTGCTAGAAATTCCTTCCTTGATGATATATATCCTTGTGATTCAATTTCCGTGTTCATATCAAATCCTATTTCCATTTATAGCCTTTGCTGCCGATGACTATGAGGACTCAGAGAGGTGTAGCGAGGGCCAAGGTCCGAATTGACTCATGTGGGACGAGGACTGACCAGGATGGCACGCTCGTTGCACAGGAGCAGATGGATCCGCCTTCGATAGATCATATCGCTAGGCTTGAGGCAGAGATACAGGAATTGCGCCAGAAGATGAGGTCTTTGGTTGAGGCCCGTAGAGCACGGCGACAGGAGGGTGCCACCCCTATTACCCAGTTGTTCCTTGCGATCAGCACTGCATTGTGTTACTTACACAGCACCAGTGGACGCAACCCTATTTGACGAGGAGCGTCTTTCCGCGACTTTGGGAGTTCGAGGACAGAGGAGGCTCGTGCAGGTGTACCAGCCCCGAGACAGAGGTTCAGTCGCCGTCACGGGTTTCATGCACGTCGTGGGAGTAGTAGAGGCTTAGGATGAGGAGAGTCGGTTAGCTAGATCATCCGTTTGTTGTGTTAACTTCTGTCAGCGATTCTTTTGTTGCGCGACACGTATTTCAGTCGTGTGCCAATCGGATAGGAGATAGTCATTCGTCCGTCATTTTGATCCTTCTCAAGATGTTGGATTTGATGTTCTCCTAGGCATGTACTGGTTAGCTACGTGCTAGGCGTCTGTGGACTGCCGTGAGAAACATTCAGGTTTTGTTTTCCCGGCGAGTCAGTTCTTGTTGTGCGGGAGGACAGTGGTGCCGCCCCTCACAGCTTGAATTCAGCCTTTTTCGCTAGTCGGGTTTTGAGGAGAGGATGTCGAGGATTCTTGTCTTTCATTAGTGATGCCAGAGCCACAGTGGATTTGTGCACCGGGTTCCTATCGTGCGAGAGTTTTCCGACCTGGTTCTAGATGAACCGACGGAGCTTAGGGAGCTTAAAGATCTGCTGCAGAGTTGCTAGATAGGGGGACTTGTACGTCTAAGTGTTTCGCATTGGGGAGCTCCTATTTCTGTTCGTCAAGGAGAAGGACGGCAGTTTGAGGTTGTGTATTGATGGATCATCAATTGAACCAGCTTACGGTGCGAATAGGTATCATTTACCTCGCATTGACGATTTCTTCGATCAGCTCCATAGTGCGAGACATTTTCTAAGTTTGATTGGGATCTGGTCATCATTCGTTGCTGGTTCGGAGTGATGTCATTCCAAAGACTGCTTTTGTGCGTGCTACAGGCTTTATGAGTTTTGGTGGTGTTGTGGGACTCACCAATGCCCTAGCAGCATTTGTGGATGTGATGAACCGGATTTCTTCAGGCCGTTCCTCGACCAGTTTATTGTTATGTCATTGATGACATTCTGGTCTATTCCATTGTGTCGTGAGGAACAGGAGCAACACTTGAGGATTTGTTCTGCAGATACTGGGAGAGCACCAGCTGTTTGCTAAATTCTCGGAGTGTTCCTTCAGGCTTAATTGTGTTGACTCCTAGGTCTTGTAGTTATAGGAGACGTTTTTCGTATGGTCCCGAGGAAGATCGAGGCCGTACAGC
Organism: Agapanthus africanus; assembly: GCA_030015575.1. Taxonomy (NCBI): domain Eukaryota; kingdom Viridiplantae; phylum Streptophyta; class Magnoliopsida; order Asparagales; family Amaryllidaceae; genus Agapanthus; species Agapanthus africanus. Next base: position 124,811,666 of record JASDDO010000004.1, on the reverse strand, counting down.
TTGGTCCCTGACTTGTATCCAGGACGGAGGTCCGCAGATTTTTGGGCTTAGCAGGTTTTTACCGCCATTTCGTGCAGGATTGTTTGTGAATCACTGCACCATTGACTGGACTGACCGGGAAGTAGGTTCTTTTTCTTGGACTGTGGCATACGTGCGGAGTTTTCAGCAGTTGAATAATCGGTTGACAACTGCACCAGTTCTTTCTTTGCTTCTGGATCGGGCGACTTTGTTGTTTACTGTGATGTTTCGCGAGTGGAGCTCGATTTTGCGCTGATGTGGCACTATAGATTTATCGCTTATTCTTCCCAACAGTTGGAGGAAGTACGAGCAGGATATCCCATTCATGATCTGGAGATGGTCGCGGTGGTCGTGCCTTGAAGATCTGAGGACACTACTTGTTCGGAGAGTCGTGTCAAATTTTCACGGACCACCAGAGCTTAATGCACATCTTCCTGCAGCGGGTTTTGATTGTTGTGACAGTCTACTGCAGATTTACAGTTCTTGTGCGATCGTTGAGTATGGATTATGTTCGCCTCTACTGAGGGGAAAACTTGCTCATGTCCGCGCCCGACCACTTTTGCTTAATCGCTTTCGTGAGGCACAGCCCGCCGATGCTCGTTCGTCAGAGATTCTTGAGCATACTCTGCTGGGTAAAGATTCGGAGTCCTTGATTTGTGAACAGGAGTGCTACGTTTAGGGACGCTTTTGTGTGTACCTGTTGTTGATGGGCAGAGACGCGAAATCCTAGAGTTTGCACATCAGTCAGCTTTCGGTGTTCCTTCAAGTTCCACAAATTTATAGCATGACTTGTGAGATAGTTACGGGTGGACAGGGATGAAGAGTGAAGTTTCGGATTTCATTTCAAGGTGTTTATCTTGTTGTGAGCTAAGGTTGAGCATCTGAGGCCGGCTGGAGAGTTGCAACCTTTAACCGTTCCAAAGTGTGAATGGGAGAAGATCTCCAAGAATTTCGTTGTGGTGTCTACCCCGGTCTAGACAGGGTGTGACTCCATTTGGGTGTTTGTTGTCCGGTTATGCTCAGTTTCCTCAGTTGTTCTTTGTTAAGTTTGTGCGTTTGCATGGAGTTCCTTCATACATTGTATCCAATTGAGACACCCTGTTCGCTTGCCGTCTTGGGCAGGAGATTCAGGAAGCTTTAGGTACCGGTTGAGCTTTAGCTCCGCTTTCCATTCGTTGGCTGATGGTTAGACACAACGGACTATACAGACTCTGGAGGATACGCTTGTGCGTACGTACTAATTATTGTCGGCAGTTGGGATCATCACTTGCCATTGTTAGGATTCTCCTTGGATAGCAGTTATCAGGAGACATTCCAATTGGCAACCATAGGTTTTGTTTGGTAGGTTGTGTCAATCGCTAGTCTATTTTTCTAACTCTGCGAGAGTAAGATTTTTGGACCCCAGCTAGTCTAGAGACTTCGGAGATGATCCAGTTGGTTCAGGTCAGGATGAGAGTAGCCCAGTGCAGACAGAGGTCTTATATCGACATGGTGGTCGCAGACTTGAGTTCGCAGCAGGAGATCATGTATTCCTGCGGATTTTCCGATGAATGACGTGTTGAGTTTTGGGAAGTTTATCCCAGGATTGTAGGTCCTTTTGGGATCCTCAAGCGAGTTAGTTTTGTTTCCTATAACTTGGCACTTCCGCACAGATTATTGAGTATTCACCCCGTATTTCTTGTGTCGATACTTTGCAAATACCTCATGACATTTCTTACACGATTCAGCACTAGACCGTTCTTTTGGACGCGATCTTTCGTTCACCAGCAGCCGATAGTTATTGTGGATCGGCAGGTGGAGGGACTTCGGTCAAGGGTCTTGCTATACGTGAAGGTTCTTTGGCGTAGCCGTATACTGAGGTGATCAGTTGGGAGGCTGCGAGCGAGATTTGAGAGTTTTTGTACTCATCTTTTTGAAGGTACGCTTAGTGAAAATTTTAAATTCGGGGACCGAATTTCTTTAAGGGGGAAGATTGTAACATTTTAGAATTCGTTTTGCGAAATTTTCCGTTTTAGGGTAAAATATTCGGTGTTTTCCGTTTTAACCCGAATGTGATCAAACATCTGTATAGACTTGTCGGCACCTAGTTTAGCTAGAATGAAGCTAGTGCGCGGGCTTTGGGGGTCAATGGGAAGTTTTGATTCACATAGAATTTTTCCCTAATTAAATATTATTTTAATACTTTATTTGTGCACTTTATTAGTGGTATTTACATTTTGGGTTAATTACTTCTAATTTGAATCATTGCTGATCAAATCACTAGATATTTTGTTAATCCTATCCATCCATAATATCTAAATATTTTGTGTTTAAAATGAAATTTAAAGAAAAAGAAAAGAAAAGAAAATGTGGCATTTTGCTTTAATGAGCATTTATTGCATTTTAGCTTGTTTTTTTCCATTCTTTTTCACAAAACACCCCCCACTTTCACCAAGGCCGGCCACTTCCTATTCTTGCTGCCCCATCTCCTTCTTCACCTCATTTCTTCATTTTAAAGCTAGAAAAACTCATGAAAATCCAAAATTTATTCATCCAAACTCAAATATAATCATAACCCATCATTCTTCTTCTTCAATCAAGCTTGGATCATCATTCTTGTGAGGATTTTGGAGGCTAAACTTTGGATTTCTAGTTGCTTGATTTTGATCTTTTGTGAGGTATAAAATCCTAACCCTAATCCCTAATTGTTATGTTTAAATCATAAACTAGCTATTTAATTGTTTAATTATAACTTTAAGTTCATGTTTAATCCATTCATGATAATTTTAATAAATTTCAAATTAGGATTTAACTTGATGAAATGGTTAATTGTTATTTGAAGATTATGAAAACTTAACCAACTTACTAGATTTGTTAAATGATATTTTCGTAATCGGATAATTAAGCTAATTAGCAAACTAAACTTTTACTAATCCTATTTGAGTGAAATCTAAAATTCTAGTAAAGCTTTAAATGGTTTAATCTTGCTAATTAGTGATGTTTGTAAATTCTAGTTTTGCTAAAAAGTTGTGGTTTTGTGCTAAAATGATATATATTTCTTACTAGGTTTCGGTAAATTTTAGGCGTGGATTTATTTTGACGTTGCGACATTAATTATATTGATTCCACGTTTATTATTGTGTTTTGAATGCGCGATCGGTACGATCAAGGTCTTGGCTTGGTAGTTGTGTCGCTTTGCGTTCCTAGATAGGGTTGTGCCGATGTCGTTCGTGTCTTTGTGTAGGTTTTGCTCTTGAGTTGGTTTCGTAGTGTCGCTACGCGTGTTAGCCACTTGACGAACACTTGAGGGTATGTTTGGAGTTGGTGCGTCGGTCAAACGTAGTTGGTACGTGTTATTGGTCGATTGCTAATATATACTTGTTATATTGTTATATACTTTCAGGATCGCAGGCGGGGACTTCGGGCGCTGCGAAACAGGGAAAGCGAGTTGTTGGCTTTACTTAGCCAGGATGGCAGGTGAGTAGATTTAACATCTACAGGGGAATCGCCCACATGGCGTTATGCGTCTGGGCTAGAGATGTTATTTATTGTCGCATATTCTATTGCATATATAGAGTTGCGCATACATCCTATTGCTTAGTTACTTGTTGTGCTTGGACTAGTATCCTTAAGACACTGCACTATTATTGATGGCTCATGTTGCACGAGTACTGATTGTATGCCACACACGCCGTCAATAATTGCCATGATATGCACAACACACATACTTATATGATATTGTTTGCTTAGGGATATTGAGACATTGATTCATATTTCTTTATGCATATGACATATAGCATACCTGTATACCTACATGCTTACACATATGCCTTGACATGCTTACATGCTAGTTACCTATATACTTATTGGATATTGTACCATTAGCGATAGGTACATACACACATAATGACATAGCTACATGTATACCTTGCATACATACTTCATTTATACCTGGACGGTATATCACATGATTACTGATAGGTAGCAACATATACCTTGCTATACCTTTATGTTTACACCTATATCTGGTTATAGCTACATGTGCACCTTTATTTGATGTTATATTAGACTTGGAGAAATTAGGAATCGCATGATTTATATGTTAACTTGTTGCAATTAAATAGCGGTTTTTCCTTTATATGCTTACATTTCAGTTTTATGTTGCATATATTATATTCATGGATTTTTGCATTGAGATATGGATTTTTAATGATGTTTTCTGGATTTGAGGACCGTGGCAGTTTCATGAAATTAAGCATTATTTGAAAAACCCGGTTTCTCTTGATATGATATTTCAGCATCCACCATGAGATTTATCGGTTCTGATATAAATATACCCCACGTGAGAAAAGGAGGGGGCCGTGTGCGGGTACATAGTGGGGCCCGGTGGGGCCCCGGGGCAAGAATTTCGTGGAGCAGATGATGAGTTAGTGGGGGAACCATACCTACCGGTGACATTACCTATGACTCGGCGGTTATCGCGCGGATACTGACGGGAGTCATGTACGTATGGATACGTCGAAAGACGAGGGTCGAAGATGGGCACTCGGGTTTTCGGAATAGCGTATGCTACGTACCTATCAGGGTGCCAGTCGTGGTGACAGCAACTGATAGATCAATATTTTTGTGTCGATGCTTAACACATTGGTTCCATGATATTTGTTTTACTCCTAAGTATATATAATAGTGGAATGGGACGCTGTTATATATGCGCGCGCGCGCACACACACACACATATATATATATATACATATATATATATATATTAGTGGAATGGGACGCTAATATATATTTATACATATAAATTCATATACATCATCATAATTATTCATGCAAATATACTTGGGATATATGAGATTCACTTGATATTGGATTCAGGATATATGAGATTCACTTGATATTGGATACATGATATATATGAGATTTGCTGATTTTGTACATTCAGGATATATGAGGCATACTTGATATTGTACATTAAGGATTTGTGAGACTTATATGATACGAGAGCCAATTTGGCGGCTGATTTGAGGAAATTGAGATTTGGTTTGTCGTGATGGACTTTGATCCTACCACGATGTCAGGATTCCGTGGAAATGACATGTTTCATCCCATACTTCACACTTATTGTTTATGCACTACTTCATCTATTAGTTTTACCTGCTAGAGTACCTTTCATGACTGTTGCATATATACATTGTCATATCATTGCTTCATGTATTAGTTGTACCTGCTAGAGTAGCTTTCATGACTGTTGCATATATACATTGTCATATTATTGCTTCATGTATTAGATGCACATGCTAGTGTACCTTTCATGACTATTGCACACCTGTGACTTTTATTGCTATTAGCTTGCATATGTTAGATTTGCGCTGTATGTACATACTTGCGATTACCTGTATATGTTATTTACTATTCACGAGTTGGCAACTCACCCCCGTTGTGCCACAGTGTTTGCAGGTTGTTCCCTAGAGTAGTCGAGGCAGGCTATTCATCTATTATATCATCTTTTGTTGTGGATACCGCTTCGGCTCACAGTGTGTAGTGTTGCTTCAGGTGGGTTTTGTGGTTATCCGTTCATGTTTATTGTATATTCGTTGTATCCTGTACTCTCCATCTGCCATTATCTTGTATGACTTAGAGACTTGATGTGAGGACGATATTGTATATTATTTTGTGACTTGGAGGTTTTTAAGCAGTTTTATTTATATCGTATTTTATTTCTTCGCTACGGCGTCGTATATCTGTTGTGGTGGTTGTTTTCCGCCTTTTGGCATGTTTTTGCTCCTGTTTGGGGATGCTTTACTTATATTTATGTTGTAACCATTTTTGGGGCTGGTTTTTACAAAGGAGGTGCTGCCAAAATTTTAAAGGAAATTAAAATTGGACTTTTAAAGAATTTGGGTTGAGATTTCGAAAGTTTTAAAATCTTCTTATTTCTTACTACTTTTGATGGTTTAGATTGCTCGGTTTTCGGCTTACTTAAATTGCGTTACGCCTGTGGACGTTGCGTAGTTTAAGGGCCGTCGCGTGCCAATTTCGGGTCGTGACACGAGGGATCGTTCGAAGTTCGGTCAAAGCAAGAACCGTAGGAAGTTATGTCTGATTGTGGATACCAAAGTTCGGCAAGAGTTTTACGAGGTGGGGTACCCATGTTAGACGAGTGAAAAGGTAGGAGGGAAGGACGTGGTATATATTTTTTTTATAAAAATGTTTGTTTTTGGAGTTATTTTTTTTTAAATTGTTTGTTTGAAAGAATACGGAATTATGGGACTAAACTTTTTACAAGCACAATCACAATCACAATATGCACAAACACACCTAGAGCTAGGGTCTTCTAAGTCCACTAGACTGCTCCTAACTGTTCCAAAGCGACAAGTTGTGAGATAACCTTCAAATCGTCTCTTCATTGCCAATTATGGCCAGGTAAGCACAAATGAAGAAAGGAGGGTTCCGCTCACGAATCACCGTGATACGGGCCTTTTAAAATTACCTTTCTCACTTGTTTAGCCTAGGCACCAAAAAGTCAAGTTTAGATAAACGATTGAATTCCCACAACCCTCCTCTGTCCTAATGAGCACAACAGTCCTTAGTTGGCTGAGTCTAGATATTTTTTTAATTAAGCTTAAGGATGATGCGTATACTTTTAGTGATTTTTGGGGTCTTAGGAAGGGTGATGAAATCCCCACCCAATCTGAATTGGTGTTATAGCACCTTAAAATCCGTATTAATTATGCAAAACAGTAACAACCAAAAATCTAAAACACTTTGCAAGAAAATTTTATTTGGCTGCGGCGCAAAGAATCCTGCACAAAAATCAGTTATTGGAGAGGGGAAGAGAATTTGCGGAAAGAATGCTGCAGAAAATTTTGTTGTCGGTGGAGTTCAGAGGAAGGAATGAGATAATTGGAATACTCACAGAGAAAATGAATTGCTGACGTCGCCAGTTGACCGCGGTTCCACGGTCAAACAGGATATTCTGCCGCGGTTCCGCGGCTGTTCCGACGTTTGACTGCTTAAAAAAAAATTCTGTGTTGATTTGGTTCTCCTCTTCCTGTTAAGATCTCCTGAATCTTGATTTGTTCACATAGTTTGTTCTAGAACTGAACAAGACCTTCTTCCTATCCTGCACACTTGCACAAAAACTAATCACAAATAACAAGATGATTTTTTTTTTGGTTTTAAAATTTTTCAATTTTTCAATTTTTAATTTTTATATTTTAATATTTTTTAATTAACCCGAAATTTCACAAAGAAAGAGACTACCGTCTCCCCGGCAACGGCGCCATTTGATTGTTACGATTTTGCATGTTCTTAATTTTTAATTACCGCAATCAAGACGGTGTCGCTTAGTATCTAGCCGGTTGAGTACGGGTCGATCCATAGGGAGATGGAATCTTTTTCTTTATGTTTTAACGAGTTAAAAACAAATATTTTGAGATTTGTTTTAAGTTCTACTGATGAGATAAAAGATGATAAAAAGCTTGCTAGGATTAGGATTAGGTTAGTTCGAGTTTTAGGAATTCCTCACTTCTTTCAATACCTTAGTTATAAATATTGGTGTTAAGATAATAGGCAACAACGGGGATTAGCATGACTAGAAAGAGACTTACAAGTATAAGCTAGGCTTTCCATCCTTAGTTTCTTCCTTTTGGTCCTTTTCCGTCCGTTCTTGGCTCTTAGCCTTAACCTCCGGTTAATTCAACCACAACCGGTCTAACTAAGGAATCACCGCTATCATGTAGGATAGGGTGCCGTAGTGAGCGGATTGTGGGTTAATTAAGGGAGTCCGAATTTAAAGTGTTGGGCAAAGAAAGGAGTGAGAGAGATTTCCTTCTCTCAAACCTTCCTTCTCCTGCCCTAACAAGTGAGAAATTACTCACCCATTAAAAAAGATAAAGCAAGAGAGAAGGTAGAAAGAATTTAGGTTAAGAAGAATTTTACATCTAGCTATTCGAGACCTCACCTTTGCAAGGATCTTACTCAAGCATCATCGTTGTTAAAAGAAAAACAGAAAAGGAGATAACAAAAGAAAAGCACTGATTTAATTCTATGACTAAGTTAACAAATGAGAATTGCAGATAATAAAAATGCGATAAACAAATGCGAGAAAAATAAAAAAAAACTTTCTTTTATTGATAACCTTTCAAAAACCCACTACAATTTTTCAAAGAGAATTTTTAATTCTAGATCTAAAAATAAAAAGTGGCATCGTAAAAGAGGCACCCTAAAAGAGGAACACTTCATTTGGCTTTGAGCTCTCCTATTTATAGATAGGAAAACCCTAGGTTTACATTCTGATCCATACACGAAATGAAAAAACTACCCCAAAAGAGCCGAGTCAAAGCACCGACACTGCTACCGACATGCGCAGAACGCGACCGCGGTTCCGCGGCAGAAGTGCCTGATTGGCCGCGGTTCCACGGCCAATTGGTGGAATCGTGGGGCCATCTTTTCAGGGTTTCTCCATGTTGCTTTTATCTTATGTTTTATTCACTTGGTTTCTCAGAATCTCTTCAATTTCCTTCCAGATTTCCAACAGTGCAGAATGATGTGGGCTTTTGCCTTGAGCTCCGCATTGAAGTCTTGGATCTTGTGCTGCCCTTGTACTTTGTGCATTGAAGTGCCTAATGATTTTCCATTTATCCCTTGAACTGGTAGGCGACACCATACGGATAGTTAGCGGAGATCATTATTCATCTGTTGTTGGTCATAGTCCCGCATTTGTTGCGACTTTTCATGAATTTCACTGTAAAGAGCTGAGAACCTATAACCTGCAACTATTTAGCAGAAATGGATCAAAAGTACCTACTTATATGCAATGTGATTAAGAATGGGAGATATAAAAATGCAAAAATCTGATATGAACAGTAGACTAGCGTATACCATTCTTGTCCCATGTTATGGGCGATGGATGATCCCATATCTATCTGGTGTGGTGACACCAAAGATAGTATGCTGGTGCTCAGTGGAGACTGGGTACACTGAACGGACTCGACGAGAACTACTAAGTTCTATTATATCTATGGTTGGATAGCAGTTCTCAGGTGACACTGGTACATGTTAGTCTGTAGACCCATGATCGTCATAGAGTTTTGTGTGTCCTCCCACTGTACTTTGATCTCCACCCTACCACGACTCTAATGAGTTATGCAAACAAGTGGACTTTAGGTACAATCCCGAGGCACATAGAGGTAATGAGAGATAGGAGGTGTTTCGTCTCTCCCGGTATTGGGGGTTGATGTTGTGCTATGCTCGATTGGCTATAACAGGAAGTCCCTGGCCAGGGCCGCTGAGATTTACTGATAAGTGTTATCAGTAGTTTCTTGATCTGTTATGAGCCATACACCGGCATGAATTATTGAATTATTGGGGTCGACGATTCCATCCCTAGACTCGATATGCAGCATATCTGACGAAGAGACCGGACTGTATGGTATGTGTTGCCATTTGGCTCGACAGGAGTTTTGACAGCTTCGCTGGTTTTCTTCTGATCGCTCAATACCCGGGTGGCCGTTACGTTTAGCTGACCGCTTGCGGCTTGTAGGTGTTTGATATAGTCATCACCTACTGCCGGCGTATTGACGATTCTTAGAGTCCCACACAGGAGTTTCCATGCTCAGGCGAAAAGATTTGGTGTGCATATGAGATATACGCGTGGACCCGATTAAATGCATGCATGTGATACCGTATATTAATCGGGTATTTTAGTATTGGTTGGGTCTTATGTGATATGACCGGTTTGTTAAATCAAGTGTTGATTTAACATAAACTTTTAGCTTAATTCTTTATTAAACCCTTTTCTATTTGTATGCATGCATGTATGCATATGTTTATGTTGATGCACATGATGATGTGTATGCACTCATACATGCAAACATTCTTGTGTGTCATGGTAGATGATACACAAGTGGTCGCAATGCAAGACTCACATGGGAATAAATATACATATATATTTATTTTGGAATTAATGAAATAGAAAATCAATTCATGGTGGATAATTCTTCTTGACTCTACATTTGACTTTACCTTTAACCATGAGTTAATTTTCTATTGTTCATTTTTTCCTCCTAAACAAATATCTAGATATTTATTAACCCATGGTTAAGGATGAGAGTGTGAAATTATATATAATTTCTATTCTCATTTTTAACATTAAGACATATCATTATCTCTTGAGCTCAAGCTTTGCCATTATTATCTTCTTCCTCATTCTCTTGCTCTCATAAGTTTTCCATAAAGTGGGCTAGTAAAAAAGAAAGGGTTTTGAATAAAGAATACAAACCACATCATCATTCTAATCATCTCTAGCCCATTTGTGTAGGGTGTTTTCTATACTTCTTTCAAAGATCAAGTAAAGCAAGGAGCTTTGGGCAAAGGGACTTCGGGTGGATCATCGTGGACTGGAAAGACCTCTATCGATCCATTTCAAACTCTCAAAGTGCCAAGGAGTCACCAAGTGATGTCTACAAAGGTTTTAATTTCTTCACTTAGTGTTAAATTGCTTCTTGCATGTGATGCTTATTGATTGTTACCCTAAAATTCTAGTTAAGATCCTAGGTTAGTTTACTTTGCACCTCATAAAATTTAATTATGGCATGTGTGATGCTTCCAAACTCTAGGTGAGGTGGTGAGGAAACCCAACATGCTGGACATGGGTTTCATGATGTTTTGAGTGTCGATGTTGGCAATTCTAGTTCCATGATTTTGATGCGTCGTTGATGGACACACGTTGGTTGATATCCTCATACATACATGCATATGCTTTCATGATGTTGCGACTGTCGATGTTGGACACTCAGGTTCCATGATGTTGATTGTGTCACTGATGGACATGTAGATGATATCCACCAGCATATAGGCATATGATTCAGATGTTTATTTGTATATGTCATTGGCATTGATTATATTGTTGACATATATGCATACATGGTTACCCTAGATATCATAGTATTACCTTCTTGATATAGTGACCTAGGAAATCGTTTATTTTATTCGATTTCTACCTGTAGATGTTTTCTACTCACGAGTTTCAACTCACACCCGTTGTTCCACAGTTCTTGTAGGTTTGACCGCTTGGGATCAGTAGCGGTATCGCTGGCACACAGCTTTCATTCGGGTGTTTTGCTATGGTAGGTGGGACACATTGGATCGTACACACTCTTGAGAATGTTCTTCACAGCTGTCCATTGACTCTCTCCTGGATCTGCTTGATACCTACTCACTACAATTAGTGAGTATGCTACATCGGGTCTGGTATATAACATCGCGTACATGATAGAGCTTACTGCCGAAGCATAGGGTATCCCTTGCATGTGAGCTCTTTCCAAATCATTCTTAGGAGACATCTCTTTGGAAGGAGTGAGTCCTGTGATCGTGGGTAAATTCCCATGCTTGGATTCTTCCATACTAAACCTTTTTAGTATGGTGTCAATGCACCTAGATTGGGACAATCCCAGTATCCGTTTAGATCTATCCCTATAGATCATAATCCCCAATATGTAGGAGGCATCGCCTAGATCTTTCATTGAGAATCTTTGTGATAAGAAGAGCTTGACCGAGTGCAGCATAGGAACATCATTTCCTATCCAGAGTATGTCATCCACATACAATACGAGGAAGACAACCTTACTCTCTGCCACCTTCTTGTATATACAAGTTTCATCTACGTTTTTGATGAAGTCGAACTCATTGACAACCACATCAAAACAAATGTTCCAACTCCGCGATGCTTGCTTTAACCCATAGATGGATTTAAGCAGCTTGCACACATTCCACTTCTCCCACTGTCCATGAAATCCTCTGGCTGAGTCATGTACATGCACTCTTCTAAATCACCATTTAGAAAGGCGGACTTAACATCCATCTGCCGGATTTCGTAGTTATGGTATGCAGCGATGGAAAGCAGGATCCGGATAGACTTAAGCATAGCCACTGGAGAAAAGGTTTCATCATAATCCACACCTGGTCGTTGAAGAAAACCTTTTGCAACAAGTCTAGTTTTGAAAGTCTCAACTTTTCCATCTACACCAAGTTTCTTCTTGAAGATCCATTTACTCCCGATGGGTTTTACCCCTTCAGGGGCAACTTCCAAAGTCTATACTTTGTTGGTGTGCATGGATTCCCTCTCAGATCGCATTGCATCGAGCCATTTCACAAAGTCCCCACTCGTGATGGCCTGCTCGAAGCTAGTTGGGTCATCATCTTCCATGATGCAATCATCGCTACCACCATCAATGAGAAAACCGTAGTATCTCTCAGGTGGATGAGGAACCCTACTAGATCGGCGGAGAGGCTGAGGTTCATTGGGAACTATTGAATCCTCTGGTTCCAATAAATCATCAGTTGTAGTTGTGCCGCTGGAACTTCTTCCAGCTCTATCTCTTCGCCACTAATTTATTTTACAAGAAATTCCTTTTCTAAATAGGTGGCATATTGAGAAACAAACACCTTTTGTTCCCCACTGTGATAGAATATATATCCATAGGAATCCTTTGGATATCCCACAAACGTACACAGAGCCGATCTCGTCTCGAGCTTGTCCGGATTTTGTTTTTTAACATAGGCCGGACAGCCCCATATCTTAACTCGTTTAAGAGATGGTCTCTTCCTATTCCATATCTCATATGGAGTGGTAGGCACCGATTTGGTTGGAACTCTATTCAATAGGTATGCGTCCATCTCCAGTGCGTAACCCCAAAAAGAAATAGGTAACTTAGCAGTGCTCATCATAGAGCGTACCATATCCAATAGGGTATGATTCCTCCACTCCTATACACCGTTGTGCTGTGGTGTATACGGAGGAATAAGCTGAGAGAGAATCCCATTCTCTTTTAGATAGTCACGGAATTCCGTTCTCAAGTATTCTCCTCCCCGATCGGATCGTAGGATTTTAATGTTTTTACCCGTCTGGTTCTCAACTTCATGCTTATATTCTTTGAATTTCTCAAAAGCTTTATACTTGTGTTTCAACAGGAACACATGTCCGTATCTTGAGAGATCGTCGGTGAATGTAATGAAGTACGAGGAACCATTCCTGGCATGTGTAGACATGGGACCGCATACATCACTATGTATCAGTCCCAAGAGTTCCGTAACTCTTTCTCCGTGTCCTGTAAACGGAGTTTTGGTCATCTTTACTTTGAGACATGACTGGCAAGTTTCATAAGAAGATAATTCGAACGGATTCAAATATCCATCTTTATGTAACTTATCTAGTCGTGTCGCATTGATATGACCTAGTCTACAATGCCACAAGAAGGATTCGTTCATTTCTGAACTCTTCCTCTTGTGTGTGTTTTTTACGTTAAGAACCGTGGTTTGATTTAGAATGTATATGCCATTATTTAACGAGCCTGATCCAATTAACTTTTGATTTAGAAAAATGTTCATAACATTATCTTGTACTACAAAATTATATCCTTCTTTACTTAATAAAGAAACTGATATAAGATTGCATATCAGGGTCGGTATGTAATAGCATTCGTTCAGAATCAATGTATTACCATTTGGTAATACAAGGTGATATTCGCCAACTGCTTTGGCTGCAACATTTTCACCATTGCCTACTAGTACGAAATGATCACCTATTCCCAGTTCTCTACCTTTCCTTAGCCCATGTAAAATATTACATATGTGCGATTCCGATCCAGTATCTAATACCCAGGACGTAGAGTATATTGAGAAACAGTTCTGGGTGACTAACAAACCCGAAGAAGATACATCATCATGCTCATTCATCATTTGGGTGGCGTGGAAATCTGGATATTTTCCTATTTCCTGCTCGGACTTATAACAATTATAAGTTGGAGCGGAACCAATGTTCCCCTGCTCAGCATAACACGCGGGTTCGGTCAATACATCCATATTATTGTATTGATTAAGTCCTGACATGGTCGCTATCTAGAGAGAGAGAGAAGAAAAAACTTTAGCGTATGCTCTTGCAAGATTAGATTGGTTATTATCTTATCTAATCAGGATGGCTCCCACTGTTTTTATCAAATCTTCCTACAAACCCTAAACGGTAAGACTAGTCGGGATTAATTACACCTTACATGTTCGCCAATCTTTCGGCTAGGCAAGTGTTGGTACTTTGAGGGAGGTTCCCCGTTCTTTCGCACGGACCTAATTAAAATAAACCTCGTTTTCCCAGGGGCGTAACCCCGTTAACACCTTTCTATACACATACTTGATCGGCTAATTATGATGTGTAAAACTCTCCCAGGAGTAACTCTTACTCGCAGTGGGTATCGGGATCCAACTATCTTATAGAAGGTATGCAATCTCATTGCAAATTTCAACACTTGAAATTCCCGATAATATTTTTTACCCCTAGTGACTTATGACCTTAACTATGGTCAACAAATCATAAGCACTAGTCAAGTTCCGCCCTTCATTTCTTGATTAATTAGACCCACCCACATGACCCTTAACTATGGTCAACAAAATCATATGACTGACCTAATTAATCGTATCATATGTTATGTAGGAAGACATCACTTAGCTACAGTACACTGCGCCTTAACTATGGTCAACAAACGCAACACGAATACTAAGTACTCTGCTTCCTAAAATGACGGAGGGTTACGTCAGATTTTTAAGAAATCCTTTTTGCGCAATGAAATTGATATCGTTGTAGAAACAAGTGATTTTTGAAATGGAGTGTTTTTTAGGCTTTTTACTAGTTTTGCTAATGAGATCACTCCCGGTGAAGGGATCTTGTCTCTTTCCTTATCGAATAAGTTGCAGGATATTTCACAAATACTACTATGCAAAGAAAGAACTAAAAGAAGCAATCGAAAGAAAAAACCGAGTGGGTTGTAGCATCTGCTAGCTTTTGATAAAGAGGTCACTCCCGGTGAAGGGATTTCGGCTCTTTCCTCATGGAATGTGGTGCTGAATATTCTACAAGGAATACAGCTATGCAAAGCAAAAACTAAAGCTACTCTTTTTGAAAATATGATTCTACAACATCTTTTTAGGTTTCTTTCTTTTTCATTAATCTCATTAATGAAGTCCCATCATTTATGCTTCCTAAGCATCACAGAAGAAACGAAAATACAATGTACGCTTATGCCATTCGCATTCGACATAGTGTTCCGTTATGCACCGTTAGGTTACTTAACTAACGGCATAGCGGGACGGGACTAGTGCGGATGCAAAACATAAGCAAAGTTTATTATATATCATATATATAATAATAAAGAATTCGTCTCAGACATATAAAGTGATCACATCACAGAATATCAGCAGTAGAAGATAACATATGAAATATTGGATATACTAGGAATTCCGTGTTTTAAATTAAGCCAGTATAAAACACGGATTCCATGGTCGCGATGAATAGCCAAACCCACATACCTAGACCCCTACGAGAGCGGAAAGCAACCCTTCCAATTCTAGAGTTAGGAGACCCGGCCTCGACTCGTCGAGATGGTCTCCCACTGGACTCTAGAACCCGGTTACTTGTGCTCCCCACCTTGGGTTTATCCTAATACGGAAAAGTAAATAATATACAACTAAGGTGACATCATCCTCATTGCGGAAGTGCCCCAATAAAAGAATATTACATACATTGAATTTTACATGAATGTAAATAAAAAAAACTCTCATCTCACATAAAATCCCCGGCTATTCAAAACACGCGATCCAATATAACATATCACAGCAACACATAACATCACATGTCATCAACGTAAGTAAATATGCGTATCACAATTGTCATTGACATGTAGCAATGAAAACGGCGATATACCACATATTACACTTATGGTCGCAGAAAAGAAAATGTCAAACTATAACATTTGGAATCCACAATCACCTTAGACATCATAAACCCGAAATATCACATACTTTATATTTCATGCCTAACTATATGAATTCCACATATTGTATAACATTCCACAAATAGCTAGACGATTTTAAACATTCTAATCGAATCAACAAACACCCAAAATTTCACAAAAAGCTCAACACTTCAACGCAGTTTAAAAATACTCAGAACATGCCACTGTATCTATGGACCAACCGTAGAAGGGTAAACCCTTGCCTCACCTATGGCGCCACGGAACTACCGCAAACCCTAGGGTTTGGCGGCAGTTCTTACGGTCATAGAATCCAGTTAGGGGTTTCGTTCTTCTAGAGGGTCCATCGCATTACTTGCATGATTTTTGAATGTTCTTTAACTTGAAAAAATCCAACTCTTGGAAAATTTCCAGCGAGGGTTAAAGTGGGTATTTGATACCCGTTCGAACTTTTTAATGCCGTCTAAATAACCCGAAAGAAAGTTAGAATTACGACTACGAAACACTCCAAATTGCCTTTATAGAAAATTAATATCTCATGCAATTTTAGAAAAAACAAGCAATACCTGAAACACCAAAACCCAGAGACCGGAACACAAAACAAAAACGAACCCCAGAAGCTTACTTAGGGCCGGCCAGCTCGGATTTTGGGGGGTTGTCACTGGGTCAAAACCGATGGATTAGGTTCGTATTTGTTCAGTGTTCATGTTACTTCTCATATAACATTCTGCAGTTGCTTAAAAAAAATTTCGACGACTTAAAAATATTGACAGAAACTGGGTTTTAGTTTCGAGTGTTCCGGAGTTGTTTCGGTTTCGTAATTCTACAAACATCATCTAAATCTCTAGCCTAGCTCTGATACCACTGTAGGAATGTTAAGCACGACAATAAGGGCTCGGGAGGCATCGTCCATGCCATTTTCAAAATTTTGCCATGCTAACCAATCCTAACCTTAGAATCTTAACTAGAGATTTAGACAATACAACATGTAAACTTATTTACATCTAAGTGAATATAGAATAAAACCTTTGTAGTCTGGTCCTTCACTTCAATAGCTCCGAGTGGTAGTCCCTTCGCTCCAAGTAGTGATCTTGCGGACTCTAGAACGGCTCCACAAGATGAAAGGAACAAGCTTGCATGATGTCTTTGAGGCTGAAGATGATCTACGTCGAGGAGACACTAACCCAAGCTACCTCTTCACTAATTAGGGATTAGTGAAGCTAACACCCTAAACTAAATAGCTAATCTAGTAGAGGAAGATGAAGTAGGATTTTTGCTCACTTTAGAATTAATTTTCTCACTATTTTTATTCTCCTCTCAAAAACCTAGAGAGCTCTCTCATGAGCAAGATGAAGATGAAGCAAATAATGGATAAGAGAGTGAATGGCAACCATGGGTGAGAAATATCTCATATAACTCATATAGAGACTTAACCTTGAGTTTAGATAATGGTTAGGTTAATAAATATCTTAAGTAAAACCAAATTAGTGGACTAAGTTAATGCATCTACAAGCTTCCACAAGCTTCATGCCATGTGACTAATTTCCAACTAATTTGGATTTACTTTAAATAAATAAACCCTACATTATCATTAGCATGGTGTAAGTCTCATACACCCATGTTGCATTTGGCATCAAGCACGACACAAATAGAAAACACAAGTAATATATATCACATATATATTAAGTGTGTACATGTGAGAAAAGGAAATGCTTAAGTGAGCTGATTTTAGTTAATGTAAATTAATATATCAAATATATAATTATATATTAAATCAACACTTGATTTAATAATCCGGCTATATCTCATATGACCGACTAATATTATTTGTATCAACTTATCGAATCAACACTTGATTCGATAACCCGGCTATATCTCATATAACCGACCGATACAGTATCGACTTATCGAATCAACATTTGATTCGATAACCCGGCTATATCTCATATAACTGACCGATAACATAAATCGCGAGAATAGAATACGGTATCACATACTCGTATTAATCTCGATCCCGCGCATATCACATATGTGCTCCTACTTCGTTTTTTCTGAGTCAGTAAAACCTTTGTGTAGGACTTTAAAGACTCATCAATACACCGGCAGTAGGTGATGATCATATCAAGCACCCACAAGCCGTCAGCGGTACTAGCTGGACGTAACGGCTACCCGGGTATTGAGCGATAAGAAGATCAACAAGCAAGCTTGCTCTTACTCCTGAAAAGCCTGTCAGTAACACTACCGTACAGTCCGGTCTTTTCGTCTGATATGTCGCATATCTAGTCTAGGTGTGGTAAACGTCAGACCCTAGTAACCGATAAGTCGTGCTGATGTGAGGCTCATAACGGGTCGAGAAACTACCGATAACACTTATCAATAAATTTCCGTATCAGCCCTGGCCAGGGACTTCCTGTTATGGCCAATCGAGCACAGCGCAACATCAACCCCCAATACCGGGAGAAACGAATCCCCTCCTATCGCTCATTGCCTCCATGTTATTCGGGACTGTACCCAAAAGCTAATGATTTGCATGTTCTTTTGAACGTGGTAAGGTCGAAATCAAAGCACAGTGGGAATCACACAAGACTCTATGACGATCTCGGGTCTACAGACTAACCTGTACCAATATCACTAGAGAACTGCTATCTGACGATAGGTATAATACCAGCTAGGAGTTCTCGGCAAGTCCGTTCAGTGTACCCTGTTCAGTTGATAAAACTGCACATTTAATATGACATTTTTCCTACTATTTCTATATAATAAAAGGTGTTTATTATAATATATGATACATGTGAGGGTTTATCTGTAAAAATACTATTTTCATGTGTTTATATATTATAATTAACATTTGGTAGAAAAATGTAAGCATATAATATTCATGTAACATTTAGCCCATTTAATATGCTTACCTTATTAATACCTTTGACCAATACTTAATGGTTAAGTTAATATCTATACTAATATTATATGTTGAGTTGTTGTGCAGAATTTTCAGGGCTGAAATCAAGGAAATCAAAGTTGTTAAAACAAACCTGCCTAATTAAGAAAGTAAATTAAAGAAATCAATTCTGGCAGTGACGTAGAAAAGATTTTCAGTTTCCAGATATTCAAAAGATCACCATATATCACCAGAAGAGCCCACAAGAAGATTGAGCCCAAGATGTCACTATTTGGCCGCGGATCCGCCGCGTGCCAGATGAATTGGGAGCTGGAATTTTTCAGTTTGGATCTTAACTACTAGTTTCCAATTTAGGCATCTAGGGTTCTGGCTTTGGGACTATAAATAAGGACCTAGAGCCTCTTAGAAAAATCATGAAGTCGACGAGATCACGAAGTCCAAGACGGCTCACACATCCAGGCTGATCATCAACGGTTCATCTAGCTCCTTAGAAGAGATCGAGAAGCAAAGTAGTATTTGTAATCATTTTCTAAGGAAACAAAGTGTAAATGAGTTTTGTTGATTAATAAAGGTAGTTCTTTTTCTTATTCTATTTCTTTGTAGTTTTATTATGAATTCTCTCTCCATCTCTTCTTCTCCCAACATGCGCGAGTAATTCTCTGCTTGTTAGGGTTCGTAGGATTAGGGTAGGTTAATGGATGATGAAAATCCTTAAACTCTTTTTACGTCCTATAAAGTTTATAAACTTTATCAAAAGAATCATTAACATCCTAATCGGGCGTGCTATCAATTCATTGTTAGTCTCGACCGCGATTAGAGATTAGATTAACGATTGTTTTGGTAAAGGCTAGATATGAACGGAGTTCCATGTCGAGATAGGGGTTAAGAGTGGGAACCCTTTTCCCTCTAGAAACCCTAATCTACATGCATCACAGTCGTTCTAGTTTTAAATCTATTAAAGGATACAAATGGTAATCTTTAATTAATCATCCATAACTACTAAATCCTAATGAACCCTACAAGCCCCATTTTTATATTAAAGTTACATCCATAATTAATCTAGATCTATATTTTACTTCCGTGTTTAACATAGATCTAGAATCTACAACCATTCTTCACCATTCTTATTTCTTCCTCTCTCTTTCTCAACACATCTAAAGTAAGAATAAAAGGTTCAACGTTTCCCAGAGAACGACCCGTACTCATCTCGGTCTAGCTACACGCGACACCGTTATTGATTGCGGTTAATTACTACACACAAAAATACAGATCAATCAAATGGCGCCGTTGCCGGGGAAACGTGCGTAATTTTTTATTCTTACTATTTGTGTTGAATTCTTATTCGATCTATATCATAATCAAAACAAAACTGCAAATTGTATATTTAACGATTATTGTGTGAATTTTTCGAGGGGATCTGGAGTCACAGAATTGAGAAAACCGAAAGACAGAGGCATTCATCAAGATCCAGAGAAGTGCAGGAGGCCACGTAGAAAAATTCATTACCTGATCCCTCTACTCCGCTACGGAAGCACGGTGAAAGGAGCCTTCTGGCGGCGGAAGCGCGGCGGGAGAGGAGATTTAGGGTTCCAAAATTCTCTGGTATATTTCCTATATCTTTCTCTCTCCTCTCAAATCCAATAAAATATCTTTTCTGCAGGATTCTTTGCAAAATATCGCCGCTCAAAAATCTTTTTGCAAAGTTTTGTTATTTCATATTTTAATACGGATTTTTAAGGGGTAAGACCAAAATTCAGATTAAGTGGGGATTTCATCAACCTTCCTAAGCCCCACAAATCACAAACCGAGCATCTGCATCAACCCTACATTAATTTAAAAAATATCTAGACAAGACTCTAAGGACTGTCGCGCTCAATAAGGACAGAGGAAGGTCGTGGGTAATTTATCACTAATCCGCATTACTTTTGTGGTATCTAGGCAAGTGTGTCCAAGGCAAGTGGTTACTTAATTAGGCCCACTACTTACGTAGTGGATACCTCCCACATACCTGGCACTTACCTGGCCGCAAGAGTAGTAAAGAGGTGGTAAAGGATTGATCCTACGGCTTGTCCTTTGGAAGTCTAGGAAAGGTCTAGTGACTTGACCTAGGTGACCATTAGATATAGGGTTGCTTATGCATGTTTTTGTGAATTTTTGAAAATCCATCATTTTTCAAAACAAACCAATTATTTTCTCTCCTTTTTACCCTTTTCCCTATCTTCTCTTCTTATAATGGGTGACCCAAACAGACGATCTCTTGCCGAGCTTTGGTGTCCATAACCAGATATCTCTTATTTTCGTAATCCCTTCGGTATACCATCCGACTCTCCTATGTCCTTAAGAGATCGGATAGAACAAGCGGGTAGAAACAGTTGGTGACCTCAATCCATGTCCTATCAACATTATCCTAATTCTACACATGTTTCTGTTGATACTCCGAGTGAGGATGCCCCTAGACGCATATCCATTGCTGAGCATGTAGTTGGGGCTAGAGGCCAAAGTTTCAACCCGGACCAATATCAACCATCACCGCCACTGTCCAAAGAAGAGTTTGATAGGCGGGTTGTGGCATATAGCCAACCAACCAACCCATATCAATATTCTTCTTATCATAATATTGATCCTACTCCTACCCAATTTTCGCAACCATTCTATTCCTATCAATCCAATCCGACTTTTCTACCTTCTCTAGACAGTCCTTCTAATCAGTCATTTGGGAGTTTTAATCGTCCACAAGAATTTCAATCTTATCCTGAAACCCCTTATCGACCCAAGTCTAGTATTGAGCAGACATTAGAAATTTTTTTGGAAATGTCGAACCAAATGACAGAGTGGATGCAAGCAAATAATTTCAAACCAACCCAAAATTTTTCAGTATATGATTCGGGCATAGGACAAAATGAGAATTTGGGTAGTGAGACAGAACTGTACATCCTTCCTAATCAAGCCTCCCCATTCCAAACTGAAATCCACAACTCCAGTTTCATAGATTCATCAAGTACACCAAATGATTCATCAATTGAAGATAGAATGTCTGAGAAGTTGTGTGATTTTGTAGTGTTTGATTTGCCCGATTGTGAAGGGTCCATTTCAAGTGAAACCATACCCAACCCTTATGATCTCTACACCTCCACTCTTGAACCAAAACTGATTGAAAACCATACTTTCGATAAGGTGTTTGAGAATTTTAACCTTCACTTGAATGAGGTGATTGACGTTGGGGATATATTGATTGATGAACCCGAAATTTTGGATGATTTTGTCCCACCAATTCTTCAGATCCATTCACTTCCTTGCGGTCATCATCTTGAGCCTTTAATTCTTCCTGAACCCCAAATACGTCTTGAAGTTGATGATAATGGTATACCCGAAGATCAGACAGAAATACAGCCTCCATCTTCCATATCTGGTTCAGCAACACTCGACACACCAATTTGTTTACCCATTTTACCTTCTACTTTCTCCGGTGTTCTTCTGTTCCTATAGTTTCAGTGAGTTTTGATGAATCACAATCCGTTAATTCAGGTTCAATAATACCAGAAATTCAACTTGATTTGGATATTTTTGAAAATGAGGTAGATGAGTTTTTCGAGTCCTCTACCTCAATGATTTTTGATGAATCAAGTAGGATAAAATCTGGCACAAAACTCTTTAACAGCAAAATGTTCGATCACACCATTGATAAAAGTTTTGAAGAACATTTTGCTGACGAACTTGAATTTTTAAACAATACGGATTTTGTGATTAATCAACCTCCAGTTATAGAAGTTGAACCGCCACCACTCCTTCTTCTTAATCATTCACATTCATCATCATTCTTTCATTTCTATAATTTAAAATTCAAACTCTTTCCAGACCACCTCTTATCCCTTCCCCACTTTTTCTTGATTCGATACAACACATTCTTCCACCGGCCTATACGCTATACAGATAAACTCTTTGAATGGTTGACATTAACTTTTGGTCTTTATAAAGTCTTACTTTGACCAAATGACTCACCCCCTCATAAAATGCTTCAAATTGTCTAACTCATGTATGAGGGGGGGTGTATTTTTGGCTCTTGAAATAACTGTTGTCCTCAAATTTGTGAGCCAAAAATAAGTTTGGCGGAGAATTTTCACTTAAATATTTTGCCCCCGTTAATAAATGTCCTCTCAAGCTTACTGGTTTTTTGAGGTTTAGCAGATAGCAACAGCGAGGACACTGTTGAAAACAAGTTTGGGGGAGATTTGTGCTTATTTACGCATCACTTTGCATCATACTTTGCATAAGCACGAAACAAAATATTAAAACAAAAAATTGTACATAAGATAATAAAAGATTAGATAGTGAAAATTTACATCCAAAAGATTGGAAAAATTTAAGAAAACCAAGAAAATTAAAAGTTTTCTTAAACGAACTAGTAATAAGTAGTTATGAGCCATTGTCCCAAGGGTTAGTAAGATGAAGGAAGTCACTAACCTGAGGATAAAAATAAGTCTGAAAAATAGTTCCTATTCTAGAAGTCAAACATTTGAATGTTGATACCCTACTATATGCACTTACACACGTCTTGAAACTCGGGATAGTAGAGGATACCTTGAAATGCTCTTGTCTAAAAGCCAAAGTATGAAGGAAATTATAAATTAATAAAAGATAAAATGGTGGAGAAAAATGAACACTGGTTTTGTTATCACCAAGGCAGCAATAAAAAATATAGCGAGGGTGCTTCATCACCTAGTGCCTTAGACCAACTGGTCTGGGAGTCACTGCTAAGCCTTAGGTGGTTCATGACGAGGAAAATACTAATACACCTAATCAGCAAGTACATGAGTAATCGGTCGGTTAGTACCTCAAGAAGTATTAACGGTCGCATGAAAAATGTGTGAGCATATTCCATATAAATATCGATTAAAAAGTTCCGAGGTAGATGGACAAGAGTATGATAGCTTGAATTGAATTCTCCGAGTGTAGGGAGGTTCTATAAACACACGTAGGGGTATATGATCGATATTTGGATGAATGGTACGAATGCAGAATAAAGACGATGTTTTATTGAGGGATGATGTGATTTCTAACATCTTTTCATGACTATTAAGATAAGGCTCATGACAACTGAAAAGTTAGTGTAGTTGGAAACTCTAAATTTTCAAAGTATTTCTTTTATGGTTCTTATCTTTATATGTAAATTTCACCATCTCTCTTTTATTATAGGATTTTGTAGGTGTAATCCGCTGAAAACCCCTCAGGAGACTACACTCCTCCTACTAGGGACACCTAGAGGTTTAACGGCTTATTGCACGTGCTCAGTGCAATCGTATTGCCTACGAAAGTGTGCTTAGCTTTCTCCTTTCTTTTTCTCCTTCTCTTGAATAAACTAGTTTGCTCGGGACGATAAAAGATAAGTTTGGGGGTATTTTTTCAGTTGATAAAACTACACATTTAATATGATATTTTTACTACTATTTCTATATAATAAAAGGTGTTTATTATAATATATGATACATGTGAG
Source organism: Agapanthus africanus (assembly GCA_030015575.1). Classification (NCBI taxonomy): domain Eukaryota; kingdom Viridiplantae; phylum Streptophyta; class Magnoliopsida; order Asparagales; family Amaryllidaceae; genus Agapanthus; species Agapanthus africanus. Next base: position 124,787,476 of record JASDDO010000004.1, on the reverse strand, counting down.
ATTTTATCTGTAAAAATACTATTTTCATGTGTTTATATATTATAATTAACATTAGGTAGGAAAATGTAAGAATATAATATTCATGTAACATTTGGCCCATTTAATATGCTTACCTTATTAATACCTTTGACCAATACTTAATGGTTAAGTTAATATCTCTTCTAATATTATGTGTTGAGTTGTTGTGCAGAATTTTCAGGGCTGAAATCAAGGAAATCAAAGTTGTTAAAACAAACCTGCATAATTAAGAAAGTAAATTAAAGAAATCAATTCTGGCAGTGACGTAGAAAAGATTTTCAGTTTCCAGATATTCAAAAGATCACCATATATCACCAGAAGAGCCCACAAGAAGATTGAGCCCAAGATGTCACTATTTGGCCTCGGATCCGCAGCCAAAACCACCTTTTTGGCCGTGGATCTGCCGCGTGCCAGATGAATTGGGAGCTGGAATTTTTCAGTTTGGATCTTAACTACTAGTTTCCAATTTAGGCATCTAGGGTTCTGGCATTGGGAATATAAATAAGGACCGAGAGCATCTTGGAAAAATCATGAAGTCGACGAGATCATGATGTCCAAGACGGCTCACGTATCCAGGCTGATCATCAACGGTTCATCTACCTCCTTAGAAGAGATCGAGAAGCAAACTAGTATTTGTAATCATTTTCTAAGGAAACAAAGTGTAAATGAGTTTTGTTGATTAATAAAGGTAGTTCTTTTTCTTATTCTATTTCTTTGTAGTTTCATTATGAATTCTCTCTCCATATCTTCTTCTCCCAACATGCGCGAGTAATTCTCCGCTTGTTAGGGTTCGTAGGATTAGGGTAGGTTAATGGATGATGAAAATCCTTAAACTCTTTTTACGTCCTATAAAGTTTATAAAATTTATCAAAAAAATCATTAACATCCTAATCGGGCGCGCTACCAATTCATTGTTAGTCTCGACCGCGATTAGAGATTAGATTAATGATTGTTTTGGTAAAGGCTAGATATGAACGGAGTTCTATATCGAGATAGGGGTTAAGAGTGGGAACCCTTTTCCCTCCAGAAATCCTAACCTACATGCATCATTGTCGTTCTAGTTTTAAATCTATTAAAGGATAAAAAGGGCAATATTTAATTAATCATCCATAACTACTAAATCATAATGAACCCTACAAGCCCCCTTTTTTTATTAAACTTACATCCATATTTAATCTAGATCTATATTTTACATCTGTGTTTAACATAGATTTAGATACTACAACCATTCTTCACAATTCTTATTTCTTCCTCTCTCTTTCTCAACACATCTAAAGTAAGAATAAAAGGTTCAACGTTTCCCAGAGGACGACCCGTACTCATCTCGGTCTAGTTACACGCGACACCGTTATTGATTGCGGTTAATTACTACACACAAAAATACAGATCAATCATACCCAGTCTCCACTGAGCACCCGTATACCATCTTTGATGTCAAACACCAATGGATGTGGGATCATCCATCGCCCATCATATGGGTCAAGATACGTATACGCTAGTTTACTTTGGAATATCGATAACCTGTCTCGATACACCCTCGACTAGGAACAATTATAGGGTGTACTTGTAGACTACCCTTGGCCCCACTAGTATGATCTCCATCATAGTCCTAGTAGTAAGGTACACATCATAAGGGCTTTATCAATATGTGAGAGCAAGAAAGTATCACAATACAAGTCAACATGTTAAGACAAAGAGCAACCAGATAGCATACTATCATGTCGAGCAAGAAAGCCCTCTCTATATATATCCAAGCATCCACTATAATATACATCACATGTACAATAATGGCCTCTAGGGCATACATATAATTAACAGCTATATCATGCTATTACTCTTAATTGTTTAGTATTATCACATGACTCGTTTGCATGATATACTGATATGCTCATATCACTATTCTATGTTGCATGATATACTTATATGCTCACATTTCTGTTCTATGTTTGCATACATCATGCTTTACGATTATACGCATTGAGATGCTATTTTCATGAGATTCTGTATTTGAGAACCGTGGATATATTTCAAAAGAAAGTATGTATTGTTTTAAAAAAACCCGTTTCTCTTGATATGATATTTTGATGCGTCCACCATGAGTTTTCTCGGTTCTGAGATTGGTTTTAGAAACCCCATTCGAGGAGATGGACGATCCGTTTGCGGGTACATGGTGGACCCGGTATGGTACCCCGGGCTAAGAAAGGTATGTTGTGCAGTAGACGATGAGCCTGGAATAGGGACTACTACCTACCGGTGATAGTTTGGACCCGGCGGTTATCCGGAGGATACCAACCGGAGTCGTGAGATGGATATGGGCCGATCCAGACTGACGGGGCCCAAGGGCCGATCCGGACTGACAGAGCCCGAGATATGAGGATTTACGTGTCGATCTTAGACACGGGTTTCATGATGTTTCGAGTGCCGGTGTTGGGCACTCAGGTTCCATGATTTTGATGTGTCGTTGATGGACACACGTGTTGGAGATAGTGCCCTCAAAGTCAATTATTGGATCACAAGTACGTGATTGCAATGATTGAGGCAGGACCTATACCGATATGACAGTCTTGCTCGAGATGATAGTATGCTATCTGGTTTGTCTTTATCATCGTATACATGATTTAGTTCGCTATTGCATATTGATAGAGCCCATAGGATTCTTGCTTGACTACCAGCAGTATGATGGCAATCATATACGTAGGAGCTGGGGTCTATAAGCACATCCTTAAAGTGTCCCTAGTCGTGGGAGTTTCGAGACAGGGCATCGATACACCTGAGTAGACTAGTGTATACAGTCGAGACCCCGACGAAGGGCGATGGCCGGTCTCACAAGCCATTGGTGTCAGTAGGATCACCTAAGATGTATACAGGTGCTCATTGGGTTATGAGTACACCGGACAGGACTCACCGGGAAAATGCTAGTTAGTATTATAAATATCGTCAGATAGCAGTTCACTGGTGACATGTGTACAGGTTAGTTCATCGACCTGAGGTCGTCATTTGTCTCGTGGGAGTTCCCACTGTGCTTTGATTTCAACCCAACCACGGCTCAAAGGAGTCGTGCAAACAGGTCTTTTTTGGGTACAGTCCCGAGCCACATGGAGGCAAGTGAGCGGATCGGCAGGGGATTCGTCTCTCCCGGTATTAGGGGTGAGATCGCGCTGTGTATAGGAGAGCCATTACACAAAGACCTCGGCCGAGGAAGGAGATTTACTGGTAGGTACTCCAGTAGTATCTCAGGGTGTTCTGGGCCACTCTCTGACACGACTTATACCGCTAATGGGGGTCTGACGTTACCAGCCCCCTAGACAGATATGCGATACTCATAGAAGAACGGACCGGACTGTATGTATATTGTCACTGTTAGGCTCAGTAGGGTTTATGGATGAGTTCGCTCGTCAGCTTCCCTTCCAATCAATACATAGGCAAACCGTTACGTACAGCTTGTACCTCTGACGTGCTAGTGGTTATACCCAGTGACAGTGTGTTGATGAGTCATTAGAGTCCCCCACAGACACTTTCCCAAGTTCCTGTGAAACGTTGTAGAGGCCGTATGGTTTTATGGCAGGGTTCGGAAAATGCACGTGCGTTTACGCACGTGTCATATTTCGGGCGGATAATACTGGTCGGCTTTGGTTTAAGCCGGATCCGAGTATTATACTGTGAAGATATAATATCTTTGTCTCAGTTGCATTTGTATTCGGTCTTAATACAAATGCGGATATGCTTACACTGATATGGGGTCATCCTGAAATTCGTTTCAGGATCGCTTTTGGAAGTTACCAGTTTCCAGTTTTTATCAGCCGTATTTAATATTCGGTTAATTGCGGATTTATCTTTTCTTGAGATGAGTGTAGAAGCTTCTAGGATGGTGACTAGGATGATGAGGTGGCTTGTGACTCATTTGTGCTTTAAATGATCATTTAATGTTTTTTGATGACAAGGTTAAGTGATTCATTAGTTCTTTAAATGAGTTCATACTAGGTGTTTCATGACTCATCCTCTTCATTATTGTTATGGTGACCCTCCCCCTCCTACACTCACCTCCCCCCTCTATATATATGGCCGGCCCCCTCATGGTGATGGGTAATGGTTGTTGTTTTGAGAAAAGATTAAAGTTTATGTGTATGGAAATTTCATAGCTCTTTTCATTCCATCACCCGATCCAAAAGGCAACTTCATTAACCGTTCGTCCGTGACTTTGGACGTTACGAGACAAAGTGTTCTACTCATTCTCTACATCATCTTGGTCGTCTCTTTTAGCAAACTTGACGACCGAGTTGCCTTGGTTCAGAGGCGGGAGCCCGTTTAAAGATCCGTCGACGTGGTGCCACCTGGACGACGAGACTGGAGATTCAGGAGATCGGAGCAGCCGCAACAAAGCGTGGGATGATAGTTGAAGACCGAAGGACTTGGATCGTTCGGTATAACTCTTCTACACACTTTGCAGTTTGTTAGTTTAGCTTTAATGGCAGATCCGGGTTATAGTACGCTATAGCGCCGGTTGTAAAAGTTTTTGTTCCGCATTTGGCGTCTTTTAGACGGCCGGGGCGCTACCGTGGACTTATAGTGGTATCAGAGACTCACCATTAAGCTATACTAACTTGTGCTAACGTGTTTAAAACATCGATCGAACGGATTTTCGAAAACCGCAAAATTCCATGTTAAAGTTTCTGTCGATTTTAAACAATGTCTAAAAATTATTTTACATATCACAGAAAACAAAGCAGGGTTTTTTAAGCAAACGAGAAAATTTTGATCACGTGATCCCACGTGACCGCCGCGGATCCGCGGTCAAACCTAGGGTTTGACCGCGGAGCCGCGGCAGTACTGTGGGAACAGCGCATCAAAATTCTCCAGTAGGCTTTCCTTGGGAAATTGTGGTTTTTGGTACTATTCTTTTGGGCCCAGTTTTTGTTACTGTACAGCAAATGTACGTGGGGCCCACTTCGGGAAAGTTTGTCGATCGAAATTTTAAACTTGTTAGTATGCAGTACTTACTTTATATCTCCGACCGGGAATGTCATTTGATCGGTAAACCGCGTCTAATTGCTATAGTTCTTTTAGACGGGTTTGTGAACGTGGCATTTGCGTTGATGTTCTGTGTTGTGCTGTGATGTTGCGGATTTGTCATGGTGGATAGCAGGGTGCAATGATAGTGCAGTTTGGATTTATTTGTACATTTGATTTTGCGGGGCGAGCGTCCAACATGTGGACTGCCGTCACTGCCTGTTTGTATAATATTCTTTTGGGGCACGACCGGGTTAAGGTCGATGTACCCGTTGTACATATTTTTATTTCTGTACTAGGTATATCCCGCGAAGGAGTGCACGGATAGCCGGGTTCTGGAAGGCAACAGGTCCGTATCTCATTGCTTTGAGAGGCGAAGGGACCTCACTCTAGAATTGGCAGACTATTCGCCGCACTCGTAGGGGGTACAGGTTGACCCAAGCAGGGGTGCTCAATTTACCGGATTCCGTGAAGTGCCGGGTGTTCCATTCACTATGTTGTGGGGACTACCTCGCTTCAGGTTTTGGCGGGTAACTTGCCGCACCCATAGGGGTCTAGGTTTCATTGCACGGGCTGTCCACACGACCAGGGGAACATCGGGTTTCAGCAACGGCTCTGTGAAACACGGGGATCCCAGATTATCTGTATTGTTCTGTGATGCTTATTACTTTTCTGTAATGTTGCATATTATCACGCCTGGAGCGATTATTGTATATTGGTATATATACTATTAGATGTTGTATATGTTTTACACCCGCGCTAGTCCAGCCCCCGCTCTGTCGTTAGTTAAGTAACCTAACGGGTGATGATGGGACCCAGTGAAGAATGCGGATGGCATATACGCACATTTTTTTTTCGTTCTTTTCTGGTGTGATTGATTGATGGGACTGCATTGATTCTTATCAATGCAAGGATAAAACAAACCTATATTTGATGTTGTTGGAACAAATTTTAAAAGGTGTTATTACAAAGATGTTTCCTTTTGTTTTGCATAGTGATATTCAGTTGGAATATCCTGCACCTCATTCCACGAGGCAAGGGCCGAGATCCCTTCACCGGGAGTGACCCCTTGGGCAGAAGTTTACGTCAGGGTAGTAACTTCAATATAGTCGATTACAAGTTGCTTTGCATCGCGGTATTCAGTTAGAATATCCTGCACCTCATTCCACGAGGAAAGAGCCAAGATCCCTTCACCGGGAGTAACCTCTTTAGCAAAATGTTTTTCGTCACTATATTTTTATAAAAAGCTATCAGGTTCCTTCAACGAGATCAAGTTCATTACGTTAAAGGTTTTTCGCCAAAAACCAGCTGTAGCCCTCCGTCATTTCTTATGGATAGTCAGTAGTATTCAAGCTATGTTTGTTGGCCCTTAGTCAAGGCATAGTGTTTGGTAGCTGCTGGGTATTCATTTGTTGCATAGATAGATGCGTTGGTTTGGGACAGTCGTATTACTTTGTTGGACCTTAGTCAAGAGTATGTACGGGTGGGTTCAAATCAACCTGGACAATGACGGGAAGAACTTGACATATGACTTATGATTTGTTGGCCCTTAGTCAAGGTCATAAGAGCATGAGGTAAAAATTACATCGGGAGTTTCAAACAAACAGCAAACTTGCCAGGCATGCGCATACTTTCTGGAGTGTGATAACTTGAGTGGCTTCCATCAAGTTATCATGCGATGATAGTTTGATCCCGATTCTCACTGATGAGTTGGTTTACTCTTCGGGTGATCCCGACTAATTCTTCTTTAAGGTTTGGAGGAGAATTTGAGATTACAGTGGGAGGTTTCCTAATTAGATAAAGTGATAACCATTTTGATCTAGGTTAGAGTGCATGCATAGTGTTTCTTTTCTCTTTCTCTCTTTGGCAGCGACCTTTGACCGACCCTAGACTATGACCCAGTGACCAAGTTGACCGAACCTTCTTAAAATACTGGCCTTTGGATTGTCTATAGTTGCATAAGTCATTGCCGCTGCTTCTTTTACCCTTTGTATTTCTCAGAACACCCCGTATTACTATGGATATCCACTTCCATTGGATAGATCCATCGTATGGTTATATACGAACTCGAAGGGACTTCTTCAAGGATGGATCCAGGTTTAGGAGAAGTAGAATAAGGCATTATTCAGTTGTCTTTTGTTATCACCTTCGCTCAGGTTGCAAGGGCTCCTTAGTTTAGGAGAGTACACCTATTACGCTTATTGGATAGTCTTATTCCAAAACATAGGCTGGTGCCGAAAGGTAGGGAATGAAGAAAACCAATTAGCCTAAGTAGGGTGTACAGAAGGTAATATGTAAAGACAAAATGAAGGGATTCGAAAGAGGGCAAAGAAAATTGCGACTGTTATCATTCATGACCAAACCGCGTATTTCATCGCCACTCCAATTTCACTGTTGCTTTTTCCCCAGTTCGGGAGAAATAGAATAAGGTATTTTTCAGTTGTCTTTTATCATCACCTTCTCTCAAGTTGCGAGTACTCCTAGAATTAGGAGAGTACACCTATTATGCTTACTGGATAGTCTTCTTCCAAACCATAGGCTGGTGCCAAACGGTAGGGAAGGAAGAAAACCATTTAGCCTAACGATGGTGTACAGAAGGTAACGACTAAAGACAAATAAAGGGATTTGGAGAGATGGCAATAAAATATACGGTTAAAGTCATGAATTGGATTATGGAAGAGGCATTACTAGGAATACCAGGATACCCCTACGAAACATTTTCATGTTTCTGTGCATTGTTAAAGAAAAACTGATTTACCGATTAGATACTTACTCCAGGGTATGTATTTACCAGGTTTCATTCTCATATCTGTATGGTTTTACAGATGATGAGTGGGAGTAAGTTATTGGAAATAAGGTGATCATCCTCATTATATCGGAATTCGTTGTAATTGGTGATATTTGAGGAAATCGCCTAAGTACAGTTTTCAACCTACGATGCACAGGTTTTGAGTTATTCAACTCAGCGGACTTATACAGAGTATTGTATGTTGTCCAATGTCCGTCAGGACAAAGGGGTAGGTCCTCGTACTATGTTCTGTTTACTTATGACTTCTCTAATTTTTAGACAAGCGTTTCGTAGAAATACAATGTCTAAGTTTTGAGAAGTTGTGGGTAAAAGAATAAAGTAGAGAACCAGGTATCACAAGTATCGGGATTCTTCAAAGAGATTGAAGATGTAGATTCTTGTGAATGGTATTAAGATGATAGTAATGGTTTTGAGAAACTTGCTTCTCTTTCAGGTTACTTATAATTGGATGGATTCCTAAGTTGAGTAATGCTGAGTAGCCACTTTCCATTAAGTTGATATGCACTAGAGACAGCTGCATGGTTTAAATCTGGTTCTAATTAAATTAGTGCCTCTATTTCTATATTGGATATAGAATGGTTCATATCTTAACGATGTTAAGATACGGGGAGTTGTCCGGCTTATTCTTAAAACCAGACTCTGGATAACTCAGGGCACGTTTCTGTAATAGCAGTTTGTGGGTTGACCGGGGCTTAGTCGAGGGTTAACTTTCTACCATCTGGAAGATCAATAGTGATATTGTTCTTGACTCGCCACAGTTTTAGTAAAATGGATTTTTTCAGAAAACAGTAGTGGGGGTATGGTAGAACTGGAAGTGATTCCAGAACCGAAAACGATTACGGAAAATTTAATAGGACCTATATATTCAATCAGGTTTGACATTCCAATAGCCACTCCGCAGATATGGTGGGTAACCTCAGACACCCGAGAGGTACTCCGGTAGCCTCAAGGACGGTGACAGGGAGATTCTTGTTTACCCAGACTTGACACTACTGTTGTTCCAGACTATGAGACCCGGCAAGAGGATATGTATAACGTCGTTCTAAACCAGCTTTAGAAGTGTACGTAGATATTATTCTGCCAAAGGTTTGTCGTAGTCAATGGGAGCCGCGGAAGCATAGTGGGCAAGTAGTTTATGTCTATTTATAGACTTGAGCGAATATAGCGGAGATAAGATCATCTAATTTTGATGTGACAGTCATAGGATTGACTTCATCAGAATAGGGGATGGATCTGTTAAGAAGGTAGTAGGGTGTGATGTCCTGGTATTTGGATGACATACACAGAGTAGGAAGTAAAATTCCTGTACTACGATCGGTTGTACTGTTGTAGTCACACAGTTGTTTCTCCACAATGATATGGATATAATATCAGACATTCTGGTTACTAGATCTAGATTTGTGTAGTTTCCCAATATGGGTACTTTGACAATGTTCTAATAGTATTTTAGAATAGATGACTCCTGGCATGGTGTTGTACCTGCAGGTGATGGAGTCACCCTCTTTAAAGGAGTCTTAGAGACTAAAGGAGAGAGGGATATGCATGATTGGCAGATCACTTGCTTAGGCAATTGAGTCAATCATGAGATGTCAAGTACCACACCAGATGTTGTTTTTGCACTAGATGCAATAAGTTTATATTAATCCAATCCTGAAGAAACATAAGGAAGAAGTTTTAGAACATAAGTGCTTGTTCTACGGATTTGATGACGGCAGCCTCCTTCGGGAGACGGTTATCATTCCAGGCATCCAATGTGACATGGATGACAGAGTGATTGTCAGAGTTATAGTTTTCCCTATGACGAAAGACAGTATTATGGACAGGTGGTCCAAGAGGATACCGTGGGAGGCATGGTGCTGGATACTGATTAGGTTCAGTTATCGATACAGTCTAAGAAGTTTGGATTTGGAGTTCATTTATGAACTAGGTCCCATCAGATATTCAGACAAATTCTAAGACAAGTATTACTCGATTCGGGAGATGGCTTTTTCCTCGAACTTGAGATTAAGAGAGATACAGAAAGAAACATCAGGGCGGATCTACTCACTGAGGCTATTTCTCGAACACAAGAGTTTTACAAACTAGCTTTGTGAAACTGATTAGTAGAGGAGTTGGATGTTCGGTATCACACGGGCTGTGAGTATGCGACATCGCAATAATTAGCCTTAAGTGCAAGTGGGAGATTGTTGGAGATAGTGCCCTCAAAGTCAATTATTGGATCGCAGGTACGTGATTGCACTGATTGAGGCAGGACCTATACCGATATGACAGTCTTGCTCGAAATAATAGTATGCTATCTGGTTTGTCTTTATCATCGTATACATGCTTTAGTTCGCTATTGCATATTGATAGAGCCCATAGGATTCTTGCTTGACTACCATCAGTATGATGGCGATCATATACGTGGGAGCTAGGGTCTGTAAGCACATCCTTAAAGTGTCCCTAGTCGTGGGAGTTTCGAGACAGGGCATCGATACTCCTGAGTAGACTAGTGTATATAGTCGAGAACCCGACGAGGGGCGATGGCCGGTCTCACAAGCCATTGGTGTCAGTAGGATCACCTAAGATGTATACAGGTGCTCATTGGGTTATGAGTACACCGGACAGGACTCGCCGAGAACATGCTAGTTGGTATTATACATATCGTCAGATAGCAGTTCCCTGGTGACATGTGTACAGGTCAGTTCATCGACCTGAGGTCGTCATTTGTCTCGTGTGAGTTCCCACTGTGCTTTGATTTCTACCCTACCACGGCTGAAAGGAGTCGTGCAAACAGGTCTTTTCTGGGTACAGTCCCGAGCCACATGGAGGCAAGTGAGCGGATCGGCAGGGGATTCGTCTAGGAGAGCCATTAAACAAAGCCCTCTGCCGAGGCAGGAGATTTACTGGTAGGTACTCCAGTAGTATCTCAGGGTGTTCTTTGCCACTCTCTGACACGACTTATACCGCTAATGGGGGTCTGACGTTACCAGCCCCCTAGGCAGATATGCGATACTCATAGACGAACGGACCGGACTATATGTATATTGTCACTGTTAGGCTCAGTAGGGTTTATGGATGAGTTTGCTCGTCAACTTCCCTTCCAATCAATACATATGCAAACCGTTACGTACAGCTTGTACCTCTGACGTGCTAGTGGTTATACCCAGTGCCAGTGTGTTGATGAGTCATTAGAGTCCCCCGTAGACACTTTCCCATGTTCGGGTGAAATGTTGTAGAGGCCGTATGGTTTTATGGCAGGGTTCGGAAAATGCACGTGCGTTTACGCACGTGTCATATTTCGGGCGGATAATACTGGTCGGCTTTGGTTTAAGCCGTATCCGAGTATTATACTGTATAGATATAATATCTTTGTCTCAGTTGCATTTGTATTCGGTCGTAATACAAATGCGAGTATGTTTATACTGATACGGGGTTATCCTGAAATTCGTTTCAAGATCGCTTTTGGATGTTGCCAGTTTTCAGTTTTCTATCAGCCGTATTTAACATTCGGTTAAATGCGGATTTATCTTTTCTTGAGATGAGTGTAGAAGCTTCTAGGATGATGAGGTGGCTTGTGACTCATTTGTTCTTTAAATGATCATTTAACGTTTTTTGATGACAAGGTTAAGTGATTCATTAGTTCTTTAAATGAGTTCATACTAGGTGTTTCATGACTCATCCTCTTCATTATTGTTATGGTGACCCTCCCCTCTCTTACACTCACCTCCCCCCTCTACATATATGGCCGGCCCCCTCTTGGTGATGGGCAATGGTTGTTGTTTTGAGAAAAGATTAAAGTTTATGTGTATGGAAATTTCATAGCTCTTTTCATTCCATCACCCGATCCAAAAGGCAACTTCTTTAACCGTTCGTCCGTGACTTTGGACGTAACGAGACAAAGTGTTCTACTCATTCTCTACATCATCTTGGTCGTCTCTTTTAGCAAACTTGACGACCGAGTTGCCTCGGTTCAGAGGCGGGAGCCCGTTTAAAGATCCGTCGACATGGTGCCACCTGGACGACGAGACTGGAGAACAGGAGATCGGAGCAGCCGCAACAAAGCGTGGGATGATGGTTGAAGACCGAAGGACTCGGATCGTTCGGTATAACTCTTCTACCAACTTTGTAGTTTGTTAGTTTAGCTTTAATGGAAGATCCGGGTTATAGTACGTGATAGCCCAGTTGTAAAAGTTTTTGTTCCGCATTTGGCATCAGTTAGACGGTCAGGGCGCTACTGTGGACTTACAACACGTTGGTTAATATCCTCATACATACATGCATATGCTTTTATGATGTTGCGAGTGTCGATGTTGGACACTCAGGTTCCATGATGTTGATTGTGTCGTTGATGGACATGTGGATGATATCGACCTGCATATAGGCATATGATTCAGATGTTTATTTGTATATGTCATTAGCATTGATTATATTGTTGACATATATGCATACATGGTCACCCAAGATATCATAGTCTTTCCTTCTTGATATGATGACCAAGGAAATTGTTGTTTTATTCGATTTCTACCTGCTGATGTTTTCTACTCACGAGTTGGCAACTCACCCCTATTGTTCCACAGTTCTTGCAGGTTTGACCGCTTGGGATCAGCAGCGATATCGCTGGCACACAGCTTGCATTCAGGAGTTTTGCTATGGTAGGTGGGACACATTGGATCATGCCCACTCTTGTATTTATTATTTCCTATTGTATCTAGATAAACTCCATTAATCAGAAACTGGACTTTGTATATTTAGTGGAATTAAACGGACTTGTGGTTGCGAGACTTAGAGCGATGGGTATATGTTCGCTATGTGTGGATTTAATGTCTTGCTTTATTCATATTATTCTTTATGAGTTGATCTTTGTTCATCACAGAATACTACATTTTATACCGCCCATTCTTACGCTCGGTTGTTTATAGGTAGGTGCTTTTAATCCGTGTTTGTTACATATTTGCAGGATACAGGTTCTCGGTTCTAAAACGGTGAAATTCATGGAAAACACGACAAAATCCGGGTTCCTGCAAATTACCGAGAAAACACGGTCTCCGCTCGTCATCCGTAAGTTTCCAGATACTAGTTTAGGAAGACAAAATGTCAAATCAATGTCACCTTCATGCACAAGGCTCAATGGCAACAACAAGTTCCAAGAAATCTACGCGGAGCTCGAGGCAATCATGACAAAAGACATCCACAAAAAGTCCACCTTTCCTCAACAGAAATTCTGGAAGAATTGTGAATGTATTTTCAGAAAATACATATACCAGACAACAAAGGACAAGAAACCAGGGAAGCACAGAAAATCAGAGCCCCTAAACCCTCTATAGTGCGGCGGATCCGCGGCCAATAGAGGGTATTGGCGGCGGATCCGCGGCCAGGTGGGGTCGTCATTGTGTCGTTTTCTGGGGGCACTTTGGGTATTTCATTTTATATCTGATGGTTGCCCTAGATCTTCAACTGCCTGCCTATAAATACAGCAGAACTTGCCAAAGCCAAGGGTCATTCTTTTGTTCATCTTTTTTGTGTAGTTTTGTTCTTTTTCTTCTTCTTCATTCTTTCTCCATTAAAATTGTAGTGAGAGCTTTTTGAGTGAAAGATTAATGAAGATGAGGGATTTTTATCCTTCTTGTTAGTTTCGCTCCCCCTTGAGATTTTTGCTTTCTCTTGATCATTCAACCTCTTCATTGAGCTTGAATGGTTAAGGGTTAGTTATTGATCTCAAGGGTCGTATTTTCTCACGGGACTAGTTCTTCACTTCACATGCGTTCTCTACCCTTCCCTTGATCTTGCAACCTCTTCATTGAGCTTGCAAGTTTAAGGGTTGGCTATTGATCACATGCTTGGCTTGAGTTCTACTTCCGTGTTCTTTTTATTTGCTTATTTATTACTTGCATTCTTCATTCTTGCTTTTACTTACTTGAAATTTTATTCATGCACTTTCTTTCTTGTAATCTTTTCTTTTCTTTGTTCTTTTCTTTTTGTTCTCTTTTGTTCATTTTTGTGAATGATGTAATTATTATTGTTAAGAAGAAATATGGTATTATAAGTTAACATTTCTTTGCCAATTCCTTTTCCCGTTATTTTCCATTTGAACTTCGCCCAAACCATACGCAAGCGCTCCGTTAGGCACCCTACCCTGACAAGGTAACGGTGATTCCTAACCGCGACCGGTTGCGTTCGGTTTGGCCGGAGGCGAAAGCAAGAGACAAGAACGGAAGGACAAGGGTAAATAAGCCGGATTCCACGAATATCGCGCTTAAATCCCCTAATCCACGTTGTTGCCGATTGCTCTAGCTTCAATTGGTCAAGACTCGGCTCAAAGGTTTAGAGTACGGATTTCTTAGCTTACAATCTCGTATCTTTTCTTAACAACTTTATACTTGCAAATAAACACATAGGTTAGAATCAAACAAACTCATACAGATTCTTTATTGACTCGTCTAAGACAAGAAGGTAAAATACCACCATCTCCCTGTGGACCGACCCGTGCTCAACCGGCTAGCTGCATAGCGATACCGTCCTGATCGCGGTTATACTTTAATTCTTTGAACATCCGACACGCCAAAAGCGTGCGATCAAATGGCGCCGTTGCCGGGGAGACGGTAGCGTATTTTCTTTCTTGTTATTCGGGTTAATATTCTTTTTGTATATATTTAAAAAAAAACAAAAAAACAAAAAAAAAATCTTTTTGTTTTTTTTGATAATTTTTGTGGGCAAGTGTGCAGATTTTTGCGTATTTGCAAACTGCAATTGTGGGGAGCAAAGTGCACATTCAAAGTTAAGGTGCTTACGAAGTACAGTGCCAAAGATCCGGGTAGTTTGACCCGCGCAAGCGAACCTTTCAAGCTTACCGGATTTGATTCAACGGGGGTTTCCTAACCCAAAACTTAACGGTACGTACTTTACTAACACCTTCTTCTCAAATCCGACGCTTCCAATATACTATTCTTTGCAGGATTCTTTGCAAGTTCGCTAGCAAACGCTAAAAATTGACTAACCCGTATTTGTTGCAGCGCCGCGCTTAAACTAAAAAACGATTGTTTGATTCTTTATAAGAATTTTTTTGAATTGCGCATTGCATCAATTAATACGGACTTAAGGGCAAGCGAACCCCACAACATACGGTAAAGGATTTCATCACCTTTTCCGTGGCCCACAAATCACGAACTTGAGCATAACGTTTACCCGCACAAATTTTAAAAGAAACTAGACTTTAAGCCTTAAGGACTTCGCGCTCACTAGGAGAAGTTAACTGTGTTTAGAACCTTGCTTAACGATATATTGTTTACGGGGTGTCTAGGAAAGTGTTAACGGCGAAACCGCCAAAAGAGAAAGGGTTATTTAATTAAGGAACTTCGCGAAAGCGTTGGAAAACCTCCCCTTATCTCTGCACTTACCTGGCCTCGTGATCAGTGTATCTTGAGCCTGTTTCTCGACATAGTTTTACTACGACAATCAAGTTCTGGAGTAGGTCTAGTTGACCTAGGTGAACCCTAGAACGATTAGGTGTGTGGTATTTTCGTGTCGTGATTATTTTTGTCAATATTCTTTTTGTGTATACGTCATTCTTTTGTTAATATTAAAAAAAAAATTATCTCATTTTTTTTCCCCTCCTTTTCTCTGCCTTTCTCTCTTTCTCTCTTCATATCATGGGTACTCCACCTCGCAAAACTCTTGCCGAACTTTGGTACCCACAACCAGACATTACTTCCTACGTTTCTTGTTTTGGTCGAACTTCGAACGACCCCTCCATGCCCAAAGTTTCACTGAAAGATCGCATAGCAGCGTCTAGGACAAACACTTGCACTCCTCATTCCACTTTGTATCAACCTTTTCAACCTCCTGCACCCGCTTATGTTGATACCCCTTTTGCAAGTCGGCCTTTGTCCATCGCTGAACGTATCGAACAATCCCGTAGCCGATCTTTCACTCCTGTCACCACTTCAAATTCTTGGGATCAACAATTTCATTCACCTTCCTATCAAAATGTTGATCCTGCTCCTGTCCAGCCATTCAATTCATACCAGTCCTACCCTACTTTTGCACCTTCCCTAGACATTATTTCAGAACAGCCGTTTGGGAGTTTTCAGTATCCAAATAACTTTGAATCTTTTACTGAAACCCCATCACAATCTATGTCTAGTCTGGAACAGTCGTTGGAAGATTTTAGGGTAGCGTCAAGCCAACAGATGATGGATTTGAATGCGTCCATGGCCGCCCTCATGCAACCTAGTGACCCGGTAGCTAGTTTTCAACTAGCTCCAAATTTTCCAATGTATGAAGAGGCGGTAGGACAGGCTGTGAATTTGAGTGGAGAGAGTGAGATGTACCCCCTTACAAATCAATCCTACCCGTCCCAAGTTGAATCCCACAACTCTTGTTTTGAAAGTCTATCGAGTGTCCCACATGCTTTATCAATTGAAGATAGAATGCTTAATGAGTTGTGCGACTTTGTAGTGTTTGATTTACCTGATTGTGAAGGGTCCCTTCCAAGTGAAACCAATCCCAAACCTTTTGACCTCTACACCTCCATTCTAGAACCTGAATCAATTGAAATCCATGCTTTTGTAGAGGTGTCTGAGAATATTGATTTTCACTTGATTGAGGATATCGACGCTGGGAATATTTTGGATGATGAACCCGTAGATTTGACTGAGTTTTTCTCTCCAATTCATCATCCCGAGTCATTAACTGTTTTTCCCAAACAACATATGCGTCTGGACTTTGATGAAATATGCATGGATGAGCTTAACTTTGAGGAGAATTTTGAGGATGAAACAGTTCTAGATGATGAGTCGGATTTTCCAATTCATCCTGTTCTTTTCACTGACTGTGTACACCCTCCAGAACCCTTAACCGATACCCTTCCTCAACCACTTCCCTCCATCCTTTCCATCGTTCCGACCTTGCAAGAACCCGTATCACTTACATTTCATATGTCTGGTTTACCAAGTTCGGCGTACCCATGGTTTCTCACGAACCTTGAGGGATTTGACCCCATTTCTCGACGAATAAATATATTACCACAATCACTTTTCACACATCTGTCATCACAAATTGTGCTAATCTATTTACTCCATTTGCACCCTCAAGTTCGTATTCCACTTATTTTTCCCTTCCTCCATTCTTCTTCCTCTCATATACCGAGACCGTATCCCGCTTCTCTCCGCATACGGTCTCGCGTATTCTCCCTCTCTTTTCTTTACGCCTTCTTTCACCAACCAGCTCATTATAGAGATAAAATCTTTGAATGGTTGGTGCTCACTTTTGGCCTGTGTAAGGCCTTGTATAGCTTGATACTGTTCTTTCCCCCCTAAACCTGAACTTCAACGCTTAACAGTGGGAACACTGTTTTACTTAAGTTTGGGGGGGACACCTTTTTTTTTGTATATATTTTTTGTTTTCCTTTTTGTATATAATTCGTTTTTTAGGGAGCGCCGGCAATTTTGACCCTCTTAATATAGCCTGACAGTGAGGGCACTGTCAAGTTTAAGTTTGGGGGTGTGCTCGGTAAGCTTTCTTCCTTCGCATTCATTTGTATATTTTGCATCTGCATATTAAATCCATAAAATCCATAAAAATCTGAAAATTTTCTAAAAACATAAAAACTTTTCTGTCAAGATAGCTAGTGGGAGGACTCTGATTCAACATTTCGACGGTTTTGTTTGATAAAATAAGAATAACTAAATCTTATGTTTAGATTTTGAAAACCAGAAAAATAACTCTCTTTTGAAGTTAACTATAGCTGATATACGTCTTTACATCACACTACACGTGTCATGAGTTTTTGAAATTAGATGACAAGTCTTTTATGTTTAAAAACTTTTAAATAAGATAAATGATTTTCTGAGGATCAAATAGGTTTGTTCTGAAATAAGTAATATATCAAGAATAGTTTATGAAGTGAGTGAATATGAAGGAATGTTATTGATGCCTTAGTTGGAACTAAGTCTGAAAAATAACCCATCTGAAACTTGATTGGAATGATTATACACCAAACCGACTAAACACGTCTTTTATCCAAAAAAATAATTGAACTGCCGACTATATCTCCGTTCGTATTAAATCATCTGATTTTCACGCCAAACTGTCTTTTGTTTTTGGACCTGGGTAACTTGAGTAATTAAGTCCGCCGGGGTGTTTCTACACCTAATGCCCTAAAACCAACTGGTTTGGGTGCATTGGCCCAAAGCTCGTTAAGAAACCTAGAAAGTCCAGATAAAAACAAAGTCAAGCAAGTGTTCTCTCCGAGTTAAAATTCCTAACGGTTCTTTGTGTGAGAATAATCTTGATAAAAGACAGGCTTTTATAAAAAATTTAACGGAGATATGAAGGTTTTATTCTATGATAAAGACTATTGCACGTTCACAGAGGTGTGTATGAAATGTAAACAAGAAAAAGGTGGAGTGAAGAATAAGACCTAGTTTCCTGTTAGGGAAGATAGAAATTCTGAAGTTGAAACCTTACTGGAAAACGAAACTTGAAAAATGCTTAACTCTTTATAAAACTTATGTGATCCTTTTAAAATTGTTATCTGGGCTTTATTGTGCAACATGATGACTTTAATCGATCCTTCTGGAACTTAACGACACTATTTGCACTACACGTAAAGACATATAAAATCTGTAGTTAAATAAGAAGCGAGGTGTGAAAAATAAAGGTTCGATGGTCTAGACTTAGGATTATAGAATTGTTATTTTCTAAAAAAAACTTTAGGGTTTGAATCTTAGTCATTTTACAAACTAGCTTGACGGGATTTTGTGGGTGTAATCCGCTGAAAACCCTCAGGAGACAACACTCCTCCTACTAGGGACACCTAGAGGTTTAACGGCTTGTTGCACGCGCTCAGTGCAATCGCGTTCCCTGCGAAAGTGCGGTTAGGATTTTATTTTTGTGAATAATTGGTTTTGCTCGGGATGAGCAAAAGTTAAGTTTGGGGGTATTTGTTCATCACAGAATACTGCATTTTATACCGCCCATTCTTACGCTCGGTTGTTTATAGGTAGGTGCTTTTAATCCGTGTTTGTTACATATTTGCAGGATACAGGTTCTCGGTTCTAAAACGGTGAAATTCATGGAAAACACGACAAAATCCGGGTTCCTGCCAACTACTGAGAAAACACGGTCTCCGCTCGTCATCCGTATGTTGCCAGATACCAGTTTAGGAAGACAAAATGTCAAATCAATGTCACCTTCATGCACAAGGCTCAATGGCAACAACAAGTTCCAAGAAATCTACGCGGAGCTCGAGGCAATCATGACAAAAGACATCCACAAAAAGTCCACCTTTCCTCAACAGAAATTCTGGAAGAATTGTGAATGTATTTTCAAAAAATACATATACCAGACAACAAAGGACAAGAAACCAGGGTAGCACAGAAAATCAGAGCCCCTAAACCCTCTATAGTGCGGCGGATCCGCGGCCAATAGAGGGTATTGGCGGCGGATCCGCGGCCAGGTGGGGTCGTCATTGTGTCGTTTTCTGGGGGCACTTTGGGTATTTCATTTTATATCTGATGGTTGCCCTAGATCTTCAACTGCCTGCCTATAAATACAGCAGAACTTGCCAAAGCCAAGGGTCATTCTTTTGTTCATCTTTTTTGTGTAGTTTTGTTCTTCTTCTTCTTCTTCTTCTTCATTCTTTCTCCATTAAAATTGTAGTGAGAGCTTTTTGAGTGGAAGATTAATGAAGATGAGGGATTTTTATCTTTCTTGTTAGTTTCGCTCCCCCTTGAGATTTTTGCTTTCTCTTGATCATTCAACCTCTTCATTGAGCTTGAATGGTTAAGGGTTAGTTATTGATCTCAAGGGTCGTATTTTCTCACGGGACTAGTTCTTCACTTCACATGCGTTCTCTACCCTTTCCTTGATCTTGCAACCTCTTCATTGAGCTTGCAAGTTTAAGGGTTGGCTATTGATCACATGCTTGGCTTGAGTTCTACTTCCGTGTTCTTTTTATTTGCTTATTTATTACTTGCATTCTTCATTCTTGCTTTACTTACTTGCAATTTTATTCATGCACTTTCTTTCTTGTAATCTTTTCTTTTCTTTGTTCTTTTCTTTTTGTTCTCTTTTGTTCATTTTTGTGAATGATGTAATTATTATTGTTAAGAAGAAATACGGTATTATAAGTTAACATTTCTTTGCCAATTCCTTTTCCCGTTATTTTCCATTTGAACTTCGCCCAAACCATACGCAAGCGCTCCGTTACGCACCCTACCCTGACAAGGTAACGGTGATTCCTAACCGCGACCGGTTGCGTTCGGTTTGGCCGGAGGCGAAAGCAAGAGACAAGAACGGAAGGACAAGGGTAAATAAGCCGGATTCCACGAATACCGCGCTTAAATCCCCTAATCCACGTTGTTGCCGATTGCACTAGCTTCAATTGGTCAAGACTCGGCTCAAAGGTTTTGAGTACGGATTTCTTAGCTTACAATCTCGTATCTTTTCTTAACAACTTTATACTTGCAAATAAACACATAGGTTAGAATCAAACAAACTCATACAGATTCTTTATTGACTCGTCTAAGACAAGAAGGTAAAATACCACCATCTCCCTGTGGACCGACCCGTGCTCAACCGGCTAGCTGCATAGCGACACCGTCCTGATCGCGGTTATACTTTAATTCTTTGAACATCCGACACGCCAAAAGCGTGCGATCAATCTTCGCCGTTGGGCGTCGTATATATCGCTTACATGCATGATTTTGATTCCGCCATTAGGCGAAGAGCTAGCTCCCGCTTGGGGATGCCTTTTATATTGTTATGTATATGTAGTTTCGGTTCAAAATATACAAGGGATGTGCTGCCCAAAAATTTTAAAGATGAAAAATGTTCTCAACTTTAGTACATTCTAGTTGCATTTTCTTATATCATTAGTTATGCATTTATAGATAAACTTTATTTCATTATACCTTTATTCCAAAACAGCACCCCCACTATTTTCCGTAAAAAGGTTTAGATTTTCTGGGCATCAACATACTTGAATTACGTTACGCCTTTGGACGTTGCGTGATTTAAGTGTCGGTCACGTGCTAAATTACAGGTCGTGACAAAGTTGGTATCAGAGCGTTAGGTTTAACCTTGATTTGAGTCTCGGTTTGACTATGCGGAGTCTAGGGAGTATATATTTCGGAACTTAGGCTTGACCTTTCAGAACTTAGACTTGAGAGGGGGAGGGGTATTAGACCCGAACTTTCGTTACTTTGGTTAACCTTGATTGATGGAGTAGGTAACTCAAGTAGAGTAACGTACCGTGCGTATGTTCCGCGGCATACTTACAATATGATACTCCGCTTAAGTGACCTTAGGATGTATATTCTTGAGATTCATGCTTCTATTCATTCCAATGATCATACTCTCATTGATTCCGCTCCTCCTTATGATCATGTATCCATTTTGGATCTGTTGATTCTTTTCGTTCCTTTGATCTATCTTCATCGATATGCTTGAGGTTCCTGTCACCATGGTTTGAGCGTAGATTGAGATGCTGCTAGTGATGTGGTCAGGGCGAGCTCGTCATGGATGAGGACTGACCATCGTGTTTCTGGTGACATGAGAACATATCGGTTTAGTGTTTGTGTTGTGACCTCTCGTTGAGGCGAGTGTTCGGATTTGCACCGGATGATCGGGCCATTGATAGAGGCTGCCGGATTGAAAGGACTGTTGATGTACAGCATACCCCTGAGGTCGTGATGTTGTCTACCGTGCAGAAAGATGACCCAGCTTTTACTGAGATTGATGGGATGTCGTTTCCAGAGTTTATGAGCTGAAACCGCCGGAGCTTTCAGGCAGAGATGTGAAGGGAGATAGCTAGTCTATCTCAAGTTGAGCGACTGATATGATTCGTCCGATTTGATGCGGCGATGCAGGCTCAGTTGAGTTGAAGATTTCCAGAGTGGAGAATATTACTCAGATCTAGAGTAGATCGATCAAGAGGGGACGTTGTTCGTTGGATGCTCCAATAGGAGATCAGTAAATTGACCAGCTTTGGTTAGAGGACCTCATCCAGATGCGTTGTGAGTTGATCAAGAATGGGGAAATGAAGCGTATTTTCCTTCGATAAATTGGACGAGTTCCTGAGAACGTTTCATCTTGATATCTTCCACGGAGTGGTGAAGATACCTGAGTTCGAAATTTTGAGTCCTTGTGAGAGACTCCGAATTGACTGTAACCGAGAACAAATTGCAGTACGCAAACAACGAGACGTGATTTCGATGTGGACGATAATGAAGATGGGTGAAACAAGAGGTACGTGCGAGATGTTAACGAACTGTTGTTACTCCCCATTGAGATTAGAGGTCTGATATGTATACAGAGGCATTGGGATACAGCCAATTCCTGAGGAAAAGCTGTGCTGAGAACGTAAATGTCCAGAAAATGAGAAAGGATTGAGTAAAGAGTGCCAACCTCCGTGTAGTTCGGCATAGGCGAGATCGGGAGAGACCTTGAGCAGGTTCTTTCTAGGGCACTGCTGTGATGCGATCTGCACCCAGGATCGGTTGTGTCGCATGTATTCAAAGGGCCAGATACTGACATCTGTAACGTGCCGTTTGTGAGTGGTCATGATAATTGGCCAACAGATGATATACAGAGTGCTAGAGCGGACTATTTCGCTAGTACACCTGACCAGGCCGACGAGCTGAAGGATTGTGAGATTGATAATTCAAAGAGTAAACGAGGACCCAGAGACCGAACACGCTAGACCATGAGCAGGAGGCAAGTAAATGATCTTGCTCTGCCAGCTTTGGGCGCACCGACATATTTTCTACATTGAAGGAGGTGTACCTCAGTGTCTTCGTGTTTCGTGATCCGAGTATCACACTTTTATCGCTTAGATTTGAGTTTCATGATATGCTTTCATGCACCATTGCTGCACCTCTGGGATATTTTCTTTTGTGCACAGTTATTGCACTTGATTTATGTTTATACACCACTACATCAGTTTGCAATTTGTGCATATCAGTTGCACTTAATATGTTGGATATATGTATGCCCTAGAGGGCATTATGTGATAGTGGATGTATCGGTATGTGTATATATATATTCAGAGGACATTCTTACTCGACATGATAGTATGCTATCTGGTTGTTCTTTATCTTAACATGTTCACTTGATCATGCATATTACTCATTTGGTACATGTTGATAAAGCCCTTAGGATATTTGCTTGACTACTGTGATTATGATGCAGATCATACAAGTAGGATATGAGTAGTTTATAAGCATATCCTTGAAATGTTCCTAGTCATGGATGTATCGAGACGGGGCATCGATATTCCGGAGTATACTAGCGTATACGTTACTTGACCCATATGATGGGCGATGGATGATCCCATATCCATTGGTATAGTGACACCAAAGACTGCATACTGGTGCTCAGTGGAGACTGGGTACACTGAGCGGACTCGCCGAGAACTTCTATGTGGTATTATATCTATCGTCGGATAGCAGTTCTTAGGTGATACTGGAACAGGTTAGTCTGCAGACCCGAGATCGTCATAGAGCCTTGTGTGTCCTCCCACTGTACTTTGATCTCCACCCTACCACGGCTCTACTGAGTCGTGCAAACAGGTGGATTTTGGGTACAGTCCCGAGGCACATAGAGGCAATGAGCGATAGGAGGGGTTTCGTCTCTCCCGGTATTGGGGGTTGATGTTGCGTTATACTCGATTGGCTATAACTGGACAGGGCTGATGAGATTTACTGATAAGTGTTATCAGTAGTTTCTCGATCTGTTATGTGCCAGATACCGGCATGACTTATTTAGTTATTGGGGTCGACGATAAAATCCCTAGACTCAATATGCAGCATATCTGACGAAGAGACCGGACTGTACGGTAAGTGTTGCCAGTTGGCTCGACAGGAGTTTTGACAGGTTCGTTTGTGTTTCCTCTGATCGCTCAATACTTTGGAGCCGTTACGTACAGCTTGTGCCGCTGTCGGTTTGTGGATATGTGATATGATCACTTCCTACTGCTAGCATATTGACGAGACTTAGAGTCCCACAAAGGGGTTTCCTAGCTCAGGCGAAAAAATGTGGGGTGCGTATGGGATATACGCGGGAGCTCGATTAAATGCATGTATTTGATACCGTATTTTAATCGGGAGTTTACTATTGGACGGGTCATATGTGATATGACCGGATTATTAAATCAAGTGTTGATTTAATATTAAGTCCGTTAGCTCATTTATTAAAACCTATTTCTTTATGATGCATGCATGAGTGTTTGGATATATTTATATGGATGCACACATGCATGCATACATGTGTCATGGTTGATGATACATTGGTGATGGCAATGCAAGACTACATGGTAACATATATATATATATATATATATATATATATATATATATATATATATATATATATATATTGATTATTGAGAAAAGCAAAATTGGAATAAAATCATGGTTGAATTTCTACACTTTTCTTTTTTGTTGACTAAAGTCAAAACCATGGTTTCTTTTCCCATGGTTTTTGTTGCCCATTGTTTTGCTTAAACTCAAGTATCAAAATATCTAGATATTTTTTAACCATGGTTTGGGATGAACTAACCCTCTCTCTTTCTTGATTATGTTGATTATTCTCTCATGGGTTAAGTTTAGCCACTCTCCTTCTTCTTCCTCATTCAAGCTCTCTAGCTTTTTTAAGTGAGTGAAGAACATAAAAAGAAAAGGTTTTTAAGTGAGATCCAAACCCACATCAACAATCTATATTAGTCTAGCCCACTAGTGTAGGTTTTTTGCTCCACTTCTATTTAGTTCAAGTGAAGCTAGGAGCTTGTGCAAAGGGACACCATGGTGGATCGTCGTGGACTTCAAAGAACTCAAGCGGACCGGTCCAAGCACCAAGTTGATCCAAGGAGTCACAAGAGGAGGTCTAAAACGGTTGTATTACTCACCTCTTAGTGTTAGACACATGATAGTATATGATACTAGTTCTTGTTACCCTAATTTTCTAGTTCGATTCATGGTTGGTTTTGTTTAGCACCCCTAAAAGTTTTGTTATAGCATGTTTGATGCTACCCAAACCCTTGGCATTGTGCTAGAGAATCCCAACAACGGTATCAGAGCCAAGGTAGAAACTTAGAGGATGTTAGAAATATTATGAAACCGAAACAACTCCGAAACTTCGATAAACTGAAACCCTGAAAACTGCTCTCTGTCGATTTTTAAATGACCTCCAAAAATTTTTTAAGCAGCTGCAGAAACTTGCATATGATGCATGTTGAACACTGGAGAAAAACGAGGCGATTCCACCGGTTTTGACCCAGTGAAAGGCCCAATTTTTCCGGCCTGGTCGGCCCAATCCCCTCTGTTTCGCCTCGGTTTCCTCTGGAGGTTTGTTCTGTTGGTTTTGGGGTTTCAGATATTGTTTGTTTAGCCCAAAATTTCATGTGATGTTAATTTTGTTAAGGGGCTAATTCGGAGTATTTCGTAGTCGTAATTTTAACATTGTTTTAGGTAACATGGACGACGTTTAAAAGTCCGAACGAACATCAAACACCACCTCATTACTCTCGTTGGAAATTTTCCATGTGTTGGAATTTTCTAAGTTAAAGATATTCGAAAGATCATGCAAGTAACCCTATTGACCCTATAGAAGAACGTAACCCTAACTCAATTCTATGACCATGGAACCGCGGCCAAACCTTAGGGTTTGTCGTAGTTCCGTGGCGCCATAGCTGAGACAAGGGTTGACCCTTCTACGGTTGGTCCATAGGGACTGAGGCATGTTTTGGGTATTTTAACTTTGCTCAAGTGTTGAGCTCTCGGGGTAATTTGTGGGTGTTTGTTGATTCGATCGAAACGTTTAATATCGTCTAGATATTTATGAATGTGATACAATAATTGGAATCTACACTGATTAGTTTTGTGAAATGTAATTAGTTGCGTGTAAATCTAACATTTTGGTCTCGGGAAGAATCGGGAATCTTGTTGAATTACCCGACTTCTTTTGAAAAGGTGTTTTCATAGTTGTGACCTAAATGTAAGATTTGCATCGTTAGGCATGAAATCCAGAATATGTGATAATCTCGGTTTATGATGTCTAAAGGTAGTGATAATTCCAATTTTTGTAATTTTTTACTTTCTTTTCTGCGACCGTAAGTGTAGTATGTAGCGTGTCGCCGGTTTCGTTGCTATACATCAACGACAATTGGGGTACGCTTGCATCTTTACGTTTATGATATGTGATGTCATGTGTTGCAAAGATATGATGTACGGGATCGTCGTGATTGAATGGCCGGGGGTTTTATGTGAGATGAGAGTTTTTCTTTTCATTCATGTAAAATTCATTGTATATAATATTCTTTTATTGGGGCACTTCCGGGTTGAGGATGATGTCACCATTGTTGTATATTATTTATGAAGGATTTTCCTTAGCACCACTACTAGGGTTTGGTAGCATTATACATGCCATATTAAAAAAATAGATGGTGCTAATGAAACTAACCTAAAGATCACACTAGAAACGCTAGGGTAACAAAACTTTATACAAAATCCACAAAAGGTTAAGGCTAGGTTTAGAGAATACAACCTTTGTAGTTCCCTTCTCTAGACTCCTTGGCCACTTGAGGGTTGAAAGAAGCTTGCTTGAGATTCTCTAAGTCCACGATGATCCACCCGGAGTCCCGTTTGTCCAATTTCAAGGTTTCACTTGATCAAGAGAAGAATTAGAGGCCAACACTCTAAACTAATGGGCAAGAGTAGTGTAGAATGGTGATGTGGTTTGTTTTCTCACTTCAAAACCCTAACTTGATCACTCTTTTGGTCACTATCAAAACCTAGAGAGCAAGAGAGTGAGGAAGAAGAAGATGGCAAATGAAGAGCTTAAGATAATGATAAGTGTTAGGATAAAAAATGAGAAAAGAAAATATATATTTTCTTGTTCACATTCTTAACCCTAGTTTATAAATATCTAGATATTTCTCTTTGGATCAAAAATGGTCATGGAAAATAACTCATGGTTAACACAAAGATTAGTGGAATAATAAAATAATCAACCATGATAAATTTTCCATTTCCATTTTCTTTTCAAAAAATAAATATCAACATATATATATATTTCAAGGTGTGAGTCTTATATTGCCACCATCTCATGTATCAACAACCATGATAGAATTGTGTATGCATGTATGAGTGCATGCACATCTATATGTGCATCAATGAGAACATGTGCATACATGCATGCATACAACAAAAACAAAAAAGTCCAAAGTGAAAAAGCTAATGGTCAATGTTAAATCAACACTTGATTTAGCAAACCGGTCATATCACATACGACCCGACCAATAGCAAACCACCCGATTAATATACGGTATCACATACGCGCATTTAGTCGGGGCCCCGCGCATATCTCATCTGCGCACCACATCATTTTACCTGGGCTAGGTAACTCCATTGTGGGACTCTAAGACTCGTCAATACGCCGACAGTGGGTGATGATCATATCAAGCACCCCCAAGCCGCAAGAGGTCAGCTAAACGTAACGGCCACTCGGGTATTGAGCTATAAGAAGAAAACAAGCGAACTTGTCACAACTCCCGTCGAGCCAACCGGTAACACTACCGTACAGTCCGGTCTCAACGTCAGATATTCTACATACTGAGTCTAGGGATGGTAACGTCGACCCCAATAACTCAATAAGTCGTGCTGATGAATGGTCTATAACAGATCGAGAAACTACTGATAACACTTATCAGTAAATCCCTACAGCCCTGGCCAGGGACTTATTGATATAGCCAATCGTGCACATCACAACATCAACTCCCAATACCGGGAGAGACGAAACACCTCCTATCGCTCATCGCTTTCGTGTGTCTCGGGACTGTACCCAAAAGCCACCTGTTTGCACGACTCAGTAAAGCCGTGGTAGGGTGGTAATCAAAGTACAGTGGGAGAACACTCAAGTCTCTATGATTATCTCAGGTCTACATACTAACCTGTACCAGTGTCACCTGAGAACTGCTATTCGACGATAGATATCATACCATATAGGAGTTCTCGGCGGGTCCGTCCAGTGTACCCAGTCCCCACTGAGCACCCGCATATGATCTTGATGTCATACATCAATGGATATGTGATCATCCATCGCTCATCATATGGGTCTAGCATCATATACGCTAGTCTACACTGGTATATCGATGCCCCATCTCGATACACCTACGACTAGGGACATTTCAGGATATGCTTATAAATTACAGAAGTCCCACTAGTAAGATCTCCATGAAGGGTTACCCTAACGCCCCGGCCAACTCACGTGGCCAAATGCGGAACAAAAATTTCTTACGAATAAAACTTGGGGCTAGACTAAACCCTAAAACTGGATCTTTCCATAAAACTAACTAGCTACACTCAGAGAGCTATCTACTATGATAGAAACCTCACCAAATGAACCAAGTCCTTCGGCCTTCTTTCTTCATCCATAGCTCCCAGCAAGCGCCTTGAACATGCTTGAACTCCAAATCCGGCTCCATCGGTCCATCGGGATCGAGCTTGTTCTCCGGCCTCCTTTTGTCGTTGATGATCCACCCGGGGAGTATGATCCATGGCTCTAGCTCTTTGCAATATGTCAAAAGAGCAACTAGAGAACTTGGGATGCTATTTCAAGTAATCTAGGATGTAGTTTGGATGTCTAAGTGTTCTATCTCTTTCTAGCCTCTTCACTTGTATCTCAACACATGAGAAATGTAGTGAAGAGGAAGAAGATGAAGGTGGAGGAGAAAGCTAGAGGAGGGAGGAGATGAGAGCTCAAGAGAGAAAAATGAATCAAGCATGAAAGAGAAAATACACACAATGGTTTTGTATATCAATTCTTTCATTAAACAATTAGCAACCATGCTTCAATAGTAAACCCAAAATGAATTATAAATCCATTTGACTACTATTGAAGCATGGTCACCTCTTTTCCTCCCATACTCATACTTTACACCTCATTTCCATTTATGAAATAATTGGAAATTACATAATGAGGTGGCCACCCTCTAGAAGGAAATCTGTAGTAAATACGGATTTCAGTCTACTGTACAAATATTCCGGCAATCAGATAAAAATCCGAACGCCCAAAAGAAATAGAATAACACGAAGAACGTAATACTAGAATATACATATCGAAATACATATACGTAAATTATTAAATCAATACCTGATTTAATAATCCGGCTCAAACCCGAGCCGGCTAGAATTACAAACTGTCCGATCGAAAATCTGAGTACCAAGTACATCTATCGATCAAACCCTGCACGTATCCAATACGGCTACTACATCATTTCGCCTGAATCAGGGAAACCCTCTGTGTGGGACTCTACAGACTCGACAGTACTCTAGCAGTGGGTTTAACCACAAGCTCGTCAGCGGCACTAGCTATACCTAACTGCTACCCAGGTACCTGTCGAAAAGAAGGCCGATGAGCAAACTCATCCGGATCTCCTACTGAACCTATCCGTGACAATATCCGTACAGTCCAGTCTCTTCGTCAAAGAGTATTGCATACCGGGTCTAGGGGATGGTAAACGTCAGACCCTAACAACCTGATAAGTCGTGCCGATGTGGCTCAGGACCAATCCGGGAAACTACTGATCAAGCTATCAATAAATCCTAAGTACCTTGGCCAAGGTCTTATGGTCCTGACCAATCGAATCACAGTGCGATATGGACTCCCTATACCGGGAGAGACGAATCCCCGACAATCGCTCACTGCCTCCATGTGGCTCGGGACTGAACCCAACCAAAACCTGTTTGCACGACTCAGTAGAGCCGTGGTAGGGTAGTGATCAAAGTTCAATGGGAACTCACACGAGACAAATGACGATCTCGGGTCCAAAGACTAACCTGTTCACATGTCACCTGAGAACTTCCATCTGACAATAGGTATAGTACCATATGGAAGTTCTCGGTGAGTCCGTCCAGTGTACTCACACCCAGTGAGCACCTGTATACGATCTTAGGTGCATCAGACCAATGGCTGCAGGACAGCCCATCCCCCGACGGGGCTAGAAACGTACACACCAGTCTACTCTGGAGTATCAGTGCCCAGTCTCGATACTCACGCGACTAGGGACCATTTAAGGATGTGCTTATGGACTACCCTGCTCCCACAAGTATGATCGCCATCACAACGCAGGTAGTGAAGCAAGATCCTAGGGGCTTTATCAACATGTAACCGCAATATGTAATAACGAGTATGACATATGCCATGTTAAGATAAAGACAAACCACAATAGTATACTACCGTATCGAGTCTTTATCAATATGTGCAAACCAGATATAATAACAATAAATACACATATCCCGATAAAGACAAGTCAAATAATATACTATAAAACTGAGCAAGATTGTTCTGTACATACATATCCCTAATATCCATATGTATACATATACAATACTGGCCTCTAGGGCATATACATCCAACAATCTCCCACTTGCACTAAAGGCCAGTGATTGGCGTACCGAATACCCAACGTCTGCTCTAAGGCCAGCTGCTGGCGTACCGCATACCCAACATCCCAAAAAGTCGCTCGAACTATGCTTGAGGGAGGGCCTTTGTAAATGGATCCGCCGTGTTGTCTTTCGTATCCACTCTCTGGACCTCGATCTCCTGGCGATCTATGATCTCCCTGATCAGGTGATACCGCCTTAAGATGTGCCTGGATTTCTGATGAGACCTTGGTTCCTTCTTTAAAGCAATAGCCCCATTGTTATCACAATACAATGGTATCTGATGAACAATGGATGGAACCACCTGAAGTTCAACTATGAACTTCTTTTTCCACACCGCCTCTATTGTGGCATCGCTTGCAGCAATGTATTCAGCCTCCATCGTCGAGTCTGCGACGGTATCCTGTTTGGAACACTTCCAACATACCGCCCCTCCGTTGAGGGTAAACACAAAACCCGAGACAGACTTGCTGTCATCCTTGTCACTCTTGAAGCTTGAGTCGGTAAAGGACTCGACCCTGAGGTCTCCATTACCGTAAATCAGGAACATCTCTTTAGTCCTTCTCAGGTACTTGAGAATGTTCTTTACTGCTGTCCAGTGGTCCTCACCTGGGTCTGACTGATACCGGCTGACCACGCTTAGCGTGTAAGCTACATCTGGTCTTGTACATAGCATCACATACATAATAGATCCTACCGCCGAAGCGTAGGGTATAGTGCTCATGCGAACCCTCTCCTCGTCGGTCTTGGGAGACATCTTCTTGGAGAGGGTGATTCCGTACAATGCAGGTATGTTACCGCGCTTGGAATCTTCCATACTAAATCTCTTTAGTACGGTCTCTATGTACCTGGACTGTGAAAGTCCCAGTAATTTCTTGGATCTATCTCTGTAGATCTTGATTCCCAGAATGTACGAGGCATCACCTAGGTCTTTCATGGAGAACCTTTGTGATAAGAATAGCTTTACCGATTGTAGCATAGGAATGTCATTTCCTATCAAAATAATGTCGTCCACGTACAAGACTAGGAACACGACAGTTCGTCCTACAATCTTCTTATAAATACAAGGCTCATCTTCGTTCTTGATGAAGTCAAAGTCCTTGACTGTCTCATCAAAACAGATGTTCCAGCTCCGCGATGCTTGCTTTAATCCATAAATGGATTTGAGTAACTTGCACACCTTCCCGCTGCTCCCACTGTCTATAAAACCTTCTGGCTGATCCATATAAACACACTCTTCTAAACATCCATTTAGAAAAGCCGTTTTTACGTCCATCTGCCAGATCTCATAGTCATGGAAGGCAGCAATGGCAAGCAGGATCCTAATGGATTTGAGCATAGCCACTGGAGAAAAGGTTTCTTCATAGTCCACTCCTGGTCTTTGACGAAAACCTTTTGCAACGAGTCTAGCCTTATAGGTTTCCACCTGCCCATCTACCCCAAGTTTCTTCTTATAGATCCATTTGCATCCAACGGGTTTTACCCCAGGTGGAGCAACTTCCAGGGTCCACACTTTATTGGTGTACATGCACTCCATTTTAGATTGCATAGCATCCAGCCACTTATCAGAGTCCCTAATGATAATGGCTTTCCTGAAACTAGTAGGATCATCTTCTTCCAAGATGCAATCCTCTCGATCCCCATCTATGAGAAAACTGTAGTATCTCTCGGGCGGATGAGAAATCCTACTAGATCTGCGGAGTGGCAGAGGTTCGTCAAGGGTTATTGAATCCTGAGGTTCCACCAAATCTTCTGTTGCAGTTTGTCCCTCTGGAATTTCTTCCAGTTCTACCGTGCTCCCACTAATTTCTTTTGCAAGAAACTGCCACTCTAAGAATGTGGCGTGATGAGCAACAAACACCTTCTGTTCCTCGGTGTGGTAGAACAGATATCCATTTGAATGCCTGGGATATCCTACAAACTTACAAAGAACTGACCGTGCCTTAAGTTTGTCCGGATTCTGTTTTTTCACATAGACCGGACAACCCCATATCTTAACCCTTTTAAGACATGGTTTCTTTCCACTCCATATTTCATATGGAGTCTTAGGCACAGATTTTGATGGGACTTGATTCAATAGGTAAGCGGCTGTCTCGAGCGAAAGTCCTCAGAATGAAAGAGGTAACTCATTATTACTCATCATGGAGCGAACCATATCCAATAGGGTACGATTCCTCCTCTCCGACAGACCATTGTGTTGTGGAGTATACAGAGGAGTAAGCTGAGAGAGAATACCATTCTCTTTTAGAAATTCCGTCCTTAAGTACTCCCCCCTCTATCAGATCGGAGGATCTTAATACTTTTGCCAATCTGGTTCTCTACTTCCTTTCTGAATTCTTTGAATTTCTCAAAAACTTCAGATTTGTGTTTCATGAGATACACATATCCGAACCTAGAGAGATCGTCAGTGAATATGATGAAGTACGAGAACCCACCCCTTGCATGTATAGACATTGGACCACACACGTCACTGTGTATTAGTCCTAAGAGCTCTGCTGCTCTTTCTCCATGCCCAGTGAACGGAGATTTGGTCATCTTTCCTTTGAGACAGGACTGACAAGTTTCATAAGATGAAAATTCGAACGTATTAAAGAGTCCATCTTTATGTAACTTACTCAGTCTTTTCTCTCCGATATGACCAAGTCTACAATGCCACAAGTAGGATTCGTTCGTGTCTGAACTCCTCTTGCGTGTGTTTTGTATATTGAGAACTGTATTCTGATTTAGAACATAGATACCATTACACAGTGTACCTTCTGCAGCCAGTACCTTATCAAGGTAAATGTTCATGATATTTCTATCAAGAACAATGTTATATCCATCTTTATTAAGTAAAGAAACTGATATTATGTTGCAAAGCATGGAAGGTACATAGTAGCAATTGTTCAAAATCATAGTATTGCCATTTGGCAACACTAGGTGATATTCACCGAAGGACGCAGTATTAACTTGTGCTTCGTTCCCTACTCTGAGAGACATATCATCAGGTGCAACTATCCTACTTTTTCTCAATCCCTACAATAAATTACATATATGAGATCCTGATCCGGTATCGAGTACCCAGGAGGTAGGACTGACCGAAAAACAGTTCTCAATAACAAGAACAACTGAAGAAGACGCGAAAGTATGTTTCTTCTTCGTTGGGTTTATCAAGGAATTCAAACTTTCCTCTTTTCCTTGCTCATACTTATGACTGTTGTCGTAAGTTAGAGCCGAACCGACGTTCCCCAGCCCCGAATAAGAATTCGGATCGGTCAAGCGATACATTTTATTATCTTGATTAGGGCGTGAAATGGTTGCTACCTGGAGAGAGAGAGAGAGAGAGGGAAAACACTCAGCGTGCGCTCTTGCAAGATTAGATTGGTTTATTTTATCTAACCAGGATGGCTCCCACTGTTTCCTCAAATTCTTCTTCAAACCCTAAAAGAAGAATTAGTCAGGATTAATCGCACGTCACAATACTTGCTTAACCTTTCAGCCAGGCCGGTGTTGGTACTTCAAGGGAGGTTTTCCAACGCTTTTGCGAAGTTCTTTAATTACATAACCTCTTTTCCCTGGAGGCGTAGCCCCACTAACACCTTTCTAGACACCTACTTGGTTTATAGCATTGATTGTTAAGTGTGATAATCTCCCGAGAGTAATCCTACTCATCAGTGGGATTGGGATCCAACTATCATTGTGTGATGCACTAGATGGAATCCACTCTAGTCACCATACTCCAGAAGGTATGCTAAATCTGCAAGTTTCCTGTATATTTGAAACTCCCGATGTGGTTTTTACCTCAAGCAGCTTCATGACCTTGACAGAGGTCAACATGTCATAAGTCGCAAGTCAAGTTCAACCCATCTTTTTCCAGGATTAATTTAGACCCACCCGCACAAGCCCTTGACAGAGGTCATAATGACCGTGCGACTGTCCTAAATAATCGCATATCTATGCAACAAACAAGCATTACTTAGCTACCATACACTATGCCTTGACAGAGGTCAACATACACAGCATGAACACTAAGCAATACTTGTAAGAAATGACGGAGGGCTATGGCTGGGTTTTTGGCGAAAAGCCCGTTAACGTAATGAACTTGATATTGCTGAAGGAACCTGGGTAGTTTTGTAAATATATAGTGTCAAAAACTTCTGCTAAAGAGGTCACTCCCTGTGAAGGGATCTCGGCTCTTTCCTCGTCGAATGAGGTGCAGGATATTCCAAACTGAATACCATGATGCAAAGCATAAAATAATCGACTATAGTGAAGTTATTACCCTGATGCAAACTTTTACTCAAGGGGTCACTCCTGATGAAGGGATCTCGGCCCTTGCCTCGTCGAATGAGGTGCTGGATATTCATAACCGAATACCACTTTGCAAAGCAAAAGAGAACGTCTGTAATGTCGGATTTTAAAGCTTGGTTCCAACAACATCTTTTAGGTTTATTATCTTGCATTAATCAAAATTAATGCGGTTCCATCAATTTGTAACTTATCACACCAGAAAAGAACGAAAATAAAATGTACGTATATGCCATCCGCATTCGCCACGGGGCCCGTCATCACCCGTTAGGTTACTTAACTAACGACAGAGCGGGGGCTGGACTAGCGTTGGTGCAAAACATATACAATATCTAATAGTATATATATAAGTATATATAACATTCGTCCCAGGCATGATAATAAACAACATTACAGATAACAATACATAATGGTGGATAGTCTTGGAGCCTCGGGTTTCATTTGAGCTGCAAATAAAACCCGACGTTCCCGGTCGTGTGGATAGCCTGTGCAATGAAAACCTGTACCCCCTACGAGTGCGGTGAATAGCCCGCCGGTTCTAGAATTAATCCCCCTCCGTCTCAGCGCCATGAGAATGAAGCCTCCTTCGTCTCGATGCCATGAGATGCGGGCTTGTTGCCTTTTAGAACCCGGCTATCCGTGCACTCCACCGTGGGGTAATCCTAGTGCAGAATATTAAAAATATATATACAACCGGTGACATCGACCTCAGCCCGGTCATGCCCCAAAATAATATACAAACGACAAAGACGGCAGTCCACATGTCGGACGCTCGCCCTGCAATAACAAATGTACAATTGAATTATAAATTGTATTTCTAACATTGCACCACATGCTATCCACCACGACAATCCAACCGCAATCACAGCACATGCACACAATATCAACGCGAATGTCACGTTCGCAAAACCCGTCTAAAAGAACATATAGCAATCAGACGAGTTTTACCGATCGAGTGACATTCCCGGTCGCAGATAAAAGTGAATGTACTGATAATAAAACACGTATCTTAAAATTACGATCGACTAAACTTTCCAAGTGGGCCCCAAGAATTTAAACCAACACTGTAACAAATCTGGGCCCAAAAATAAGTATTCCAGAAACCACAATTTCAAATATAAGAGGCCCAGAAGAAATTTGGTTCACGTGGACCCCAAAGTGGCCGCGGAACCGCCGCCAATAGGGGGTTTACGCGGAGGTTCCGTGGCGCATTGGAAGGATCACGTGACCAAATTTTTTTAGGGGTCTTAAAAAGGCCGGCATGATTTTCTGAGACCATAAAATTGATTTTTCTAGCACGTTTAAAAAATGACAGAAACTGCTTGAAATGAAATGCGGTTTTTGGAATTTTCGGTCGATCGTTATTCTAAACACGTTTGAACTAGCTAGTGTAAGTTTTATGGGTGGCTCTGATACCATGAAGGGTTACCCTAGCTCCCCGGCCAACTCACATGGCCAAATGCGGAACAAAAAATTTCTTACGAATAAAACATGGCGCTAGACTAAACCCTAAAACCGGATCTTTCCATAAAACTAACTAGCTACACTAAAAGAGCTATCTACTATGATAGAAACCTCACCAAATGAACCAAGTCCTTCGGTCTTCTTTCTTCATCCTTAGTTCCTAGCAAGCGCCTTGAACATGCTTGAACTCAAAATCCGGCTCCATCGGTCCATCGGTATCGAGCTTGTTCTCCGGCCTCCTTTTGTCGTAGATGATCCACCCGGGGAGTATGAACCATGGCTCTATCTCTTTGCAATATGTCAAAAGAGCAACTAGAGAACTTGGGATGCTAGTCTAAGTAATCTAGGATGTAGTTTGGATGTCTAAGTGTTCTATCTCTTTCTAGCCTCTTCACTTGTATCTCAACACATGAGAAATGTAGTGAAGAGGAAGAAGATGAAGGTGGAGGAGAAAGCTAGAGGAGGGAGGAGATGAGAGCTCAAGAGAGAAAAATGAATCAAGCATGAAAGATAAAATACACACAATGGTTTTGTATATCAATTCTTTCATTAAACAATTAGCAACCATGCTTCAATAGTAAACCCAAAATGAATTTTAAATCCATTTGACTACTATTGAAGCAAGGTCACCTCTTTTCCTCCCATACTCATACTTTACACCTCATTTCCATTTATGAAATAATTGGAAATTACATAATGAGGTGGCCACCCTCTAGAAGGAAATCTGTAGTAAATACGGATTTCAGTCTACTGTACAAATATTCCGGCAATCAGATAAAAATCCGAACGCCCAAAAGAAATAGAATAACACGAAGAACGTAATACTAGAATATACATATCGAAATACATATACGTAAATTATTAAATCAATACCTGATTTAATAATCCGGCTCAAACCCGAGCCGGCTAGAATTACAAACTGTCCGATCGAAAATCTGAGTACCAAGTACATCTATCGATCAAACCCTGCACGTATCCAATACGGCTACTACATCATTTCGCCTGAATCAGGGAAACCCTCTGTGTGGGACTCTACAGACTCGACAGTACTCTAGCAGTGGGTTTAACCACAAGCTCGTCAGCGGCACTAGCTATACCTAACTGCTACCCAGGTACCTGTCGAAAAGAAGGCCGATGAGCAAACTCATCCGGATCTCCTACTGAACCTATCCGTGACAATATCCGTACAGTCCGGTCTCTTCGTCAAAGAGTATTGCATACCGGGTCTAGGGGATGGTAAACGTCAGACCCTAACAACCTGATAAGTCGTGCCGAAGTGGCTCAGGACCAATCCGGGAAACTACTGATCAAGCTATCAATAAATCCTAAGTACCTTGGCCAAGGTCTTATGGTCCTGACCAATCGAATCACAGTGCGATATGGACTCCCTATACCGGGAGAGACGAATCCCCGACAATCGCTCACTACCTCCATGTGGCTCGGGACTGAACCCAACCAAAACCTGTTTGCACGACTCAGTAGAGCCGTGGTAGGGTAGTGATCAAAGTTCAATGGGAACTCACACGAGACAAATGACGATCTCGGGTCCAAAGACTAACCTGTTCACATGTCACCTGAGAACTTCCATCTGACAATAGGTATAGTACCATATGGAAGTTCTCGGTGAGTCCGTCCAGTGTACTCACACCCAGTGAGCACCTGTATACGATCTTAGGTGCATCAGACCAATGGCTGCAGGACAGCCCATCCCCCGACGGGGCTAGAAACGTACACACCAGTCTACTCTGGAGTATCAGTGCCCAGTCTCGATACTCACGCGACTAGGGACCATTTAAGGATGTGCTTATGGACTACCCTGCTCCCACAAGTATGATCGCCATCACAACGCAGGTAGTGAAGCAAGATCCTAGGGGCTTTATCAACATGTAACCGCAATATGTAATAACGAGTATGACATATGCCATGTTAAGATAAAGACAAACCACAATAGTATACTACCGTATCGAGTCTTTATCAATATGTGCAAACCAGATATAATAACAATAAATACACATATCCCGATAAAGACAAGTCAAATAATATACTATAAAACTGAGCAAGATTGTTCTGTACATACATATCCCTAATATCCATATGTATACATATACAATACTGGCCTCTAGGGCATATACATCCAACAATCTCCCACTTGCACTAAAGGCCAGTGATTGGCGTACCGAATACCCAACGTCTGCTCTAAGGCCAGCTGCTGGCGTACCGCATACCCAACATCCCAAAAAGTCGCTCGAACTATGCTTGAGGGAGGGCCTTTGTAAATGGATCCGCCGTGTTGTCTTTCGTATCCACTCTCTGGACCTCGATCTCCTGGCGATCTATGATCTCCCTGATCAGGTGATACCGCCTTAAGATGTGCCTGGATTTCTGATGAGACCTTGGTTCCTTCTTTAAAGCAATAGCCCCATTGTTATCACAATACAATGGTATCTGATGAACAATGGATGGAACCACCTGAAGTTCAACTATGAACTTCTTTTTCCAGACCGCCTCTATTGTGGCATCGCTTGCAGCAATGTATTCAGCCTCCATCGTCGAGTCTGCGACGGTATCCTGTTTGGAACACTTCCAACATACCGCCCCTCCGTTGAGGGTAAACACAAAACCCGAGACAGACTTGCTGTCATCCTTGTCACTCTTGAAGCTTGAGTCGGTAAAGGACTCGACCCTGAGGTCTCCATTACCGTAAATCAGGAACATCTCTTTAGTCCTTCTCAGGTACTTGAGAATGTTCTTTACTGCTGTCCAGTGGTCCTCACCTGGGTCTGACTGATACCGGCTGACCACGCTTAGCGTGTAAGCTACATCTGGTCTTGTACATAGCATCACATACATAATAGATCCTACCGCCGAAGCGTAGGGTATAGTGCTCATGCGAACCCTCTCCTCGTCGGTCTTGGGAGACATCTTCTTGGAGAGGGTGATTCCGTACAATGCAGGTATGTTACCGCGCTTGGAATCTTCCATACTAAATCTCTTTAGTACGGTCTCTATGTACCTGGACTGTGAAAGTCCCAGTAATTTCTTGGATCTATCTCTGTAGATCTTGATCCCCAGAATGTACGAGGCATCACCTAGGTCTTTCATGGAGAACCTTTGTGATAAGAATAGCTTTACCGATTGTAGCATAGGAATGTCATTTCCTATCAAAATAATGTCGTCCACGTACAAGACTAGGAACACGACAGTTCGTCCTACAATCTTCTTATAAATACAAGGCTCATCTTCGTTCTTGATGAAGTCAAAGTCCTTGACTGTCTCATCAAAACAGATGTTCCAGCTCCGCGATGCTTGCTTTAATCCATAAATGGATTTGAGTAACTTGCACACCTTCCCGCTGCTCCCACTGTCTATAAAACCTTCTGGCTGATCCATATAAACACACTCTTCTAAACATCCATTTAGAAAAGTCGTTTTTACGTCCATCTGCCAGATCTCATAGTCATGGAAGGCAGCAATGGCAAGCAGGATCCTAATGGATTTGAGCATAGCCACTGGAGAAAAGGTTTCTTCATAGTCCACTCCTGGTCTTTGACGAAAACCTTTTGCAACGAGTCTAGCCTTATAGGTTTCCACCTGCCCATCTACCCCAAGTTTCTTCTTATAGATCCATTTGCATCCAACGGGTTTTACCCCAGGTGGAGCAACTTCCAGGGTCCACACTTTATTGGTGTACATGGACTCCATTTTAGATTGCATAGCATCCAGCCACTTATCAGAGTCCCTAATGATAATGGCTTTCCTGAAACTAGTAGGATCATCTTCTTCCAAGATGCAATCCTCTCGATCCCCATCTATGAGAAAACTGTAGTATCTCTCGGGCGGATGAGAAATCCTACTAGATCTGCGGAGTGGCAGAGGTTCGTCAAGGGTTATTGAATCCTGAGGTTCCACCAAATCTTCTGTTGCAGTTTGTCCCTCTGGAATTTCTTCCAGTTCTACCGTGCTCCCACTAATTTCTTTTGCAAGAAACTGCCACTCTAAGAATGTGGCGTGATGAGCAACAAACACCTTCTGTTCCTCGGTGTGGTAGAACAGATATCCATTTGAATGCCTGGGATATCCTACAAACTTACAAAGAACTGACCGTGCCTTAAGTTTGTCCGGATTCTGTTTTTTCACATAGACCGGACAACCCCATATCTTAACCCTTTTAAGACATAGTTTCTTTCCACTCCATATTTCATATGGAGTCTTAGGCACAGATTTTGATGGGACTTGATTCAATAGGTAAGCGGCTGTCTCGAGCGAAAGTCCTCAGAATGAAAGAGGTAACTCATTATTACTCATCATGGAGCGAACCATATCCAATAGGGTACGATTCCTCCTCTCCGACAGACCATTGTGTTGTGGAGTATACAGAGGAGTAAGCTGAGAGAGAATACCATTCTCTTTTAGAAATTCCGTCCTTAAGTACTCCCCCCTCTATCAGATCGGAGGATCTTAATACTTTTGCCAATCTGGTTCTCTACTTCCTTTCTGAATTCTTTGAATTTCTCAAAAACTTCAGATTTGTGTTTCATGAGATACACATATCCGAACCTAGAGAGATCGTCAGTGAATATGATGAAGTACGAGAACCCACCCCTTGCATGTATAGACATTGGACCACACACGTCACTGTGTATTAGTCCTAAGAGCTCTGCTGCTCTTTCTCCATGCCCAGTGAACGGAGATTTGGTCATCTTTCCTTTGAGACAGGACTGACAAGTTTCATAAGATGAAAATTCGAACGTATTAAAGAGTCCATCTTTATGTAACTTACTCAGTCTTTTCTCTCCGATATGACCAAGTCTACAATGCCACAAGTAGGATTCGTTCGTGTCTGAACTCCTCTTGCGTGTGTTTTGTATATTGAGAACTGTATTCTGATTTAGAACATAGATACCATTACACAGTGTACCTTCTGCAACCAGTACCTTATCAAGGTAAATGTTCATGATATTTCTATCAAGAACAATGTTATATCCATCTTTATTAAGTAAAGAAACTGATATTATGTTGCAAAGCATGGAAGGTACATAGTAGCAATTGTTCAAAATCATAGTATTGCCATTTGGCAACACTAGGTGATATTCACCGAAGGACGCAGTATTAACTTGTGCTTCGTTCCCTACTCTGAGAGACATATCATCAGGTGCAACTATCCTACTTTTTCTCAATCCCTACAATAAATTACATATATGAGATCCTGATCCGGTATCGAGTACCCAGGAGGTAGGACTGACCGAAAAACAGTTCTCAATAACAAGAACAACTGAAGAAGACGCGAAAGTATGTTTCTTCTTCGTTGGGTTTATCAAGGAATTCAAACTTTCCTCTTTTCCTTGCTCATACTTATGACTGTTGTCGTAAGTTAGAGCCGAACCGACATTCCCCAGCCCCGAATAAGAATTCGGATCGGTCAAGCGATACATTTTATTATCTTGATTAGGGCGTGAAATGGTTGCTACCTGGAGAGAGAGAGAGAGAGAGGGAAAACACTCAGCGTGCGCTCTTGCAAGATTAGATTGGTTTATTTTATCTAACCAGGATGGCTCCCACTGTTTCCTCAAATTCTTCTTCAAACCCTAAAAGAAGAACTAGTCAGGATTAATCGCACGTCACAATACTTGCTTAACCTTTCAGCCAGGCCGGTGTTGGTACTTCAAGGGAGGTTTTCCAACGCTTTTGCGAAGTTCTTTAATTACATAACCTCTTTTCCCTGGAGGCGTAGCCCCACTAACACCTTTCTAGACACCTACTTGGTTTATAGCATTGATTGTTAAGTGTGATAATCTCCCGAGAGTAATCCTACTCATCAGTGGGATTGGGATCCAACTATCATTGTGTGATGCACTAGATGGAATCCACTCTAGTCACCATACTCCAGAAGGTATGCTAAATCTGCAAGTTTCCTGTATATTTGAAACTCCCGATGTGGTTTTTACCTCAAGCAGCTTCATGACCTTGACAGAGGTCAACATGTCATAAGTCGCAAGTCAAGTTCAACCCATCTTTTTCCAGGATTAATTTAGACCCACCCGCACAAGCCCTTGACAGAGGTCATAATGACCGTGCGACTGTCCTAAATAATCGCATATCTAT
Organism: Agapanthus africanus; assembly: GCA_030015575.1. NCBI lineage: Eukaryota > Viridiplantae > Streptophyta > Magnoliopsida > Asparagales > Amaryllidaceae > Agapanthus > Agapanthus africanus. The sequence goes on along the minus strand of JASDDO010000004.1, from coordinate 124,745,368 downwards.
GCAACAAACAAGCATTACTTAGCTACCATACACTATGCCTTGACAGAGGTCAACATACACAGCATGAACACTAAGCAATACTTGTAAGAAATGACGGAGGGCTATGGCTGGGTTTTTGGCGAAAAGCCCGTTAACGTAATGAACTTGATATTGCTGAAGGAACCTGGGTAGTTTTGTAAATATATAGTGTCAAAAACTTCTGCTAAAGAGGTCACTCCCTGTGAAGGGATCTCGGCTCTTTCCTCGTCGAATGAGGTGCAGGATATTCCAAACTGAATACCATGATGCAAAGCATAAAATAATCGACTATAGTGAAGTTATTACCCTGATGCAAACTTTTACTCAAGGGGTCACTCCTGATGAAGGGATCTCGGCCCTTGCCTCGTCGAATGAGGTGCTGGATATTCATAACCGAATACCACTTTGCAAAGCAAAAGAGAACGTCTGTAATGTCGGATTTTAAAGCTTGGTTCCAACAACATCTTTTAGGTTTATTATCTTGCATTAATCAAAATTAATGCGGTTCCATCAATTTGTAACTTATCACACCAGAAAAGAACGAAAATAAAATGTACGTATATGCCATCCGCATTCGCCACGGGGCCCGTCATCACCCGTTAGGTTACTTAACTAACGACAGAGCGGGGGCTGGACTAGCGTTGGTGCAAAACATATACAATATCTAATAGTATATATATAAGTATATATAACATTCGTCCCAGGCATGATAATAAACAACATTACAGATAACAATACATAATGGTGGATAGTCTTGGAGCCCCGGGTTTCATTTGAGCTGCAAATAAAACCCGACGTTCCCGGTCGTGTGGATAGCCTGTGCAATGAAAACCTGTACCCCCTACGAGTGCGGTGAATAGCCCGCCGGTTCTAGAATTAATCCCCCTCCGTCTCAGCGCCATGAGAATGAAGCCTCCTTCGTCTCGATGCCATGAGATGCGGGCTTGTTGCCTTTTAGAACCCGGCTATCCGTGCACTCCACCGTGGGGTAATCCTAGTGCAGAATATTAAAAATATATATACAACCGGTGACATCGACCTCAGCCCGGTCATGCCCCAAAATAATATACAAACGACAAAGACGGCAGTCCACATGTCGGACGCTCGCCCTGCAATAACAAATGTACAATTGAATTATAAATTGTATTTCTAACATTGCACCACATGCTATCCACCACGACAATCCAACCGCAATCACAGCACATGCACACAATATCAACGCGAATGTCACGTTCGCAAAACCCGTCTAAAAGAACATATAGCAATCAGACGAGTTTTACCGATCGAGTGACATTCCCGGTCGCAGATAAAAGTGAATGTACTGATAATAAAACACGTATCTTAAAATTACGATCGACTAAACTTTCCAAGTGGGCCCCAAGAATTTAAACCAACACTGTAACAAATCTGGGCCCAAAAATAAGTATTCCAGAAACCACAATTTCAAATATAAGAGGCCCAGAAGAAATTTGGTTCACGTGGACCCCAAAGTGGCCGCGGAACCGCCGCCAATAGGGGGTTTACGCGGAGGTTCCGTGGCGCATTGGAAGGATCACGTGACCAAATTTTTTTAGGGGTCTTAAAAAGGCCGGCATGATTTTCTGAGACCATAAAATTGATTTTTCTAGCACGTTTAAAAAATGACAGAAACTGCTTGAAATGAAATGCGGTTTTTGGAATTTTCGGTCGATCGTTATTCTAAACACGTTTGAACTAGCTAGTGTAAGTTTTATGGGTGGCTCTGATACCATGAAGGGTTACCCTAGCTCCCCGGCCAACTCACATGGCCAAATGCGGAACAAAAAATTTCTTACGAATAAAACATGGCGCTAGACTAAACCCTAAAACCGGATCTTTCCATAAAACTAACTAGCTACACTAAAAGAGCTATCTACTATGATAGAAACCTCACCAAATGAACCAAGTCCTTCGGTCTTCTTTCTTCATCCTTAGTTCCTAGCAAGCGCCTTGAACATGCTTGAACTCAAAATCCGGCTCCATCGGTCCATCGGTCCATCGGTATCGAGCTTGTTCTCCGGCCTCCTTTTGTCGTAGATGATCCACCCGGGGAGTATGAACCATGGCTCTATCTCTTTGCAATATGTCAAAAGAGCAACTAGAGAACTTGGGATGCTAGTCTAAGTAATCTAGGATGTAGTTTGGATGTCTAAGTGTTCTATCTCTTTCTAGCCTCTTCACTTGTATCTCAACACATGAGAAATGTAGTGAAGAGGAAGAAGATGAAGGTGGAGGAGAAAGCTAGAGGAGGGAGGAGATGAGAGCTCAAGAGAGAAAAATGAATCAAGCATGAAAGATAAAATACACACAATGGTTTTGTATATCAATTCTTTTATTAAACAATTAGCAACCATGCTTCAATAGTAAACCCAAAATGAATTATAAATTCATTTGACTACTATTGAAGCATCGTCACCTCTTTTCCTCCCATACTCTTACTTTACACCTCATTTCCATTTATGAAATAATTGGAAAATACATAATGAGGTGGCCACCTTCTAGAAGGAAATCTGTAGTAAATACGAATTTCAGTCTACTGTACAAATATACCGGCAATCAGATAAAAATCTGAACGCCCAAAAGAGATAGAATAACACGAAGAACGTAATACTAGAATATATATATAGAAATACATATACGTAAATTATTAAATCAATACCTGATTTAATAATCTGGCTCAAACCCGAGCCGGCTAGTATTACAAACTGTCCGATCGAAAATCCGAGTACCAAGTACATCAATCGATCGAACCCTTCACGTATCCAATACGGCTACTACATCATTTCGCCTGAATCAGGGAAACCCTCTGTGTGGGACTCTAAAGGCTCGACAGTACTCTGGCAGTGGGTTTAACCACAAGCTCGTCAGCGGCACTAGCTATACGTAACTGCTACCCAGGTACCTGTCGAAAAGAAGGCCGATGAGAAAACTTATCCGGATCTCCTACTGAGCCAATCCGTGACAATATCCGTACAGTCCAGTCTATTCCTCAAAGTGTATCGCATACCGGGTCTAGGGGACGGTAAACGTCAGACCCTAACAACCTGATAAGTCGTGCCGATGTGGCTCAGGACCAATCCGGGAAACTACTGATCAACCTATCTGTAAATCCCAAGTGCCTTGGCCAAGGTCTTATGGTCCTGACCAATCGAATCACAGTGCGATATCGACTCCTCATAGAGGGAGAGACGAATCCCCGACAATCGCTTACTGCCTCCATGTGGCTCGGGACTGAACCCAACCAAAACCTGTTTGCACGACTCGGTAGAGCCGTGGTAGGGTAGTGATCAAAGTTCAGTGGGAACTCACACGAGACAAATGCTGATCTCGGGTCCAAATACTAACCTGTACACATGTTACCTGAGAACTTCCATCTGACGATAGGTATAGTACCATATGGAAGTTCTCGGTGAGTCCGTCCAGTGTACTCACACCCAGTAGGCACCTGTATACGATCTTAGGTGCATCTGACCAATAACTGCGGGACCAACCATCCCCTGACGGGGCTAGAAACGTACACACCAGTCTACTCTGGAGTATCAATGCCCAGTCTCGATACTCACGCGACTAGGGACCATTTAAGGATGTGCTTATGGACTACCCTGCTCCTACAAGTATGATCGCCATCACAACGCAGGTAGTCAAGCAAGATCCTAGGGGCTTTATCAACATGTAACCGCAATATGTAATAACGAGTATGACATAATCCATGTTAAGATAAAGACAAACCACAATAGTATACTACCGTATCGAGTCTTTATCAATATGTGCAAACCAGATATAATAACAATAAATACACATATCCCGATAAAGACAAGTCAAATAATATACTATAAAACTGAGCATGATTGTTCTGTTCATACATATCCCTAGTATCCATATGTATACATATACAATACTGGCCTCTAAGGCATATACATCCAACACTCCATCATAATCACAGTAGTCAAGCCAATATCCTCAAGGCTTTATCAACATATGTAAATGATTAAAAGTATGATCAAGTCAACATGTCTGATAAAGAAGAAACAGATAGCATACTATCATGTCGAGCAAGAATATATTTATACACACACACACACACACACACACACATGTATAAATACATCCACTATCATATAATGGCCTCTAGGGCATACATATATACAACAATCTCCCACTTGCACTAAAGCCAGTTATTGGCGTATCTCATACCCAACATCTCAAAAAGTCGCTCATGCTGCGGCTGAGGGAGGGCCTTGGTGAGTGGATCCGCAGTGTTATTCGTTGTGTCTACTCTCCTAATCTTGATCTCACGGCGATCTACAATCCCCCGGATCAAATGAAAGCGCCTCAGGATGTGTGTGGACTGCTGATGGGACCTGGGCTCCTTGGCTAACTCCATAGCCCCACTATTATCACAATACAATGGTATTGGATTAATAATGGTTGGAACTACTCCTAGCTCCGAGACAAACTTCCTCATCCAGACGGCTTCCTTGGCGTCATCATTCGCAGCAATGTACTCAACTTCAATCGTAGAGTCAGCAACGGTATCCTGTTTGGAACTCTTCCAACTTACCACCCCACCATTGAGGGTAAATACAAACCTAGAGATAGATTTGTTGTCGTCCTTATCACTCTGGAAGCTCGAATCGGTAAAGGCCTCCATTTGGAGATCTCCATTACCATACACCAAGAACAATTCTTTAGTCCTTTGCAAGTACTTAAGAATATTTTTCACAGCTATACATTGATTCTCCCTTGGGTTGGATTGATACATGCTTACTACACTAAGTGCATATGCTACATCTTGGCGTGTACATAACATCGCATACATTATAGATCCTACTGCCGAAACATAGGGTATAATGCTCATGCGAGCTCTCTCTTCATCGGTCTTTAGGCAAAACTCCTTGGAGAGAGCGACCTCATGGCAAGCGGGTAAGGCACCTCGCTTGGAGTCATCCATACTAAACCTCTTTAGGATTGTGTTAATGTACCTGGTTTGGGACAATCCCAACAAGCTCTTGGATCTATCCCTATAGATCCGAATGGCCAGAATGTATATGGCATCACCCAGGTCCTTCATGGAGAACTTTAGTGATAAGAAAGATTTGACCGACTGTAGTATAGGAATATCATTTCCTATCAAAAGAATGTTATCCACATACAATACGAGGAATGTGACAACTCTCCCTACAGTCTTCTTATGAACACAAGGTTCATCTGTATTTTTGATGAAATCAAACTCTTTGATAGCATCATCGAAACAGATGTTCCAAATCCGCGATGCCTGCTTTAATCCATAAATGGATTTAAGCAATTTACATGCTTTCCCGCTGCTCCCACTGTCAATGAAGCCCTCTGGCTGATCTATATAAACGCATTCTTCTAAATCTCCATTTAGAAATGTTGTTTTAACGTCCATCTGCCAGATTTCATAGTCGTAGTGAGCAGCAATAGCAAGTAGGATCCAAATGGATTTAAGCATGGCTACGGGAGAAAAAGTTTCGTCATAGTCCAGACCTGGTCTTTGACGAAACCCTTCGCCACAAGTCTTGCCTTATAGGTCTCTACCTGCCCATCTACACCAATCTTTCTTTTAAAGATCCATTTGCCCCCCACAGGTTTTACCCCAGGGGGTACAACGTCTAAAGTCCATACTTTGTTGGTGTACATAGACTCCATTTCATATCTCATGGCATCCAGCCACTTCACAGAGTCTCCACTCGTGATAGCTTGCTGAAAGCTGGTAGGGTCATCATCCTCCATGATACAGTTTTCTCTGTCACCATCAATGAGGAAACCATGGTACCTCTCCGGTGGTCGAGAAGTCCTACCAGATCTATTGAGTGGCCGGGGTTCATCAGTTTCTGTTGCAACAGCCGGTTCAACCAAGTCGTTATTTGTAACTTGTGTTTCTAGAACTTCTTCTAGGTCTACCACATTGCCATCAATATCTGTAAAAAACTCATTTTCTAAAAATTTGGCATTCCGAGAAACAAACACCTTTTGTTCCTCCTTGTGGTAGAATAGATATCCATAAGAATTTTTTGGATACCCTACAAACTTACACATGACTGACCGTGTCTCGAGTTTGTCCGGATTCTGCTTTTTGACATAGGCCGGACAACCCCAAATCTTAAATTGCTTAAGAGATGGTCTCTTCCTATACCGTATCTCATATGGTGTGGTAGATACGGTTTTGGTTAGGACCCTGTTTAGTAGAAACAATGCATTCTCCAATGCATGCCCCCTAAATGAGACGGGTAACTCAGCATTACTCCTCATGGAACGAACCATATCTAACCGATTCCGTCGTTCTAACAGACCGTTGTGCTGTGGTGTGTAAGGAGGAGTGAGCTGAGAGAGAATCCCATTCTCTTTTAGGAAGTCTGCAAACTCTGTACTGAGATACTCCCCACCTCGATCCGATCGAAGCATTTTGATGCTCAAGCCGGTTTGTTTTTCTGCTTCGAGTTTATATTCAGTGAATTTCTCGAAAGCTTTGGACTTGTGCTTTAATAAAAATACATGACCGAATCTTGAGAAATCATCTGTGAAAGTATTGAAGTATGAAAAACCGTCTCTAGCCTGTATAGACATTGGCCCACATACATCACTATGTATGAGGCCTAAGAGCTCAGTGGCTCTTTCTCCGTGTCCTGTAAACGGAGTTTTGGTCATTTTATCGCATAAGATTTATATTCAAAGGGTTTTAAATATCCATCATTATGTAGCTTGTTTAGTCTTGTTTCGTTAATATGACCGAGTCTACAATGCCAAAGAAAAGCTTCATTTATTTCTGAAAATTTTCTTTTGGAAGTGTGTTGTATGCTGAAAACTGTGTGTGGATTTAGTACGTATATCCCGTTATTAAGTCTACCATACCCAACCAATATTTGATTCAGGTTAATGATCATAACAATATTCTGCAATACAAAATTATATCCTTCATAGTCTAACAAAGAAACAAATATTATATTACAAAGCATACTATGTACATAATAACATAGGTTCAAAACCAATATACATCCAGACGGCGACCCTAAGTGATACTCTCCTACTGCAACTGTATGTACATTGGAACCATTTACAAAGCGGAGAGTATGGTCACCTGTCTTCAAAACCTTGCTATTTCTCAGCCTCTGCATAGAATTGCAAATGTGACAACCTGAACCGGTATCTAATACCTAGGAAGCAGAGTTTATTGAAAAACAGTTTTCTGTCACAAACACACCTGAAGCGGGAGCATCTCCATACTTCTTTTTCTTGAGCTCCAAGTACTCAGTGCAATTGCACTTCCAGTGCCCCGCTTTGTGGTAGTGATAATATTCCCCTTTCCTCGATTCCCAAGACGTGGACTTGTCTTTTCCCTTAGCCTTTTTGACTCCACCCTTAGATTTGGTGGGTTTCTTCTTCATCTTTCCCTTGGACTTAGCCTTCGGGCGAGAGGAGGAAGATGGCCCAACACTCAAAACGGGATTCTTCACTGATTTCAGTTTGCTCTCTGCACTCCTTAACATATTAAGGAGTTCAGGTAGTTCCTTCTCCATATTATGCATGATGAAGTTAACTATAAATTGAGCAAAGGTGGAGGGGAGAGACTGCAGAATAATATCAATATATTGCTTATTGTCCATTGTCCACCCAAGGTCCTCAAGTCTTCTATGAGAGCTATCATCTTCAGAACATGGTCTCCTACTGGTGTGCCAGGGGCCATCCGCATCTGAAACAACTTTTTGGATGCTTCGTATCGTAAGACACGAGATTGCTCTCCATACAACTCCTTTGTATGGAGAAATATGGCTTGGACGTCCTTATTCTCGTGCTGGTTCTGATGTATGTTATCCATCGATGCAAGCGCGAGGCATTTGGCCGTGGCACAGTCAGCGTCCCATGTGTTGCCGACTTCAATATCCGCAACTGAAGATTTAGGACCTGGGACGGGCGGGGCTGGAGCCGTGAGGACATATGATACCTTATCATAAGTCAAGGCAATGTTAAGGTTCCTCATCCAGTCTTTATAATTGGTCCTATTCGGTTTATTTTTATCTAGTAGAAGCTTGAGTCATGTCATTGATATCTGCCATTAAGAGAGAGAAAAGAATACACTCAGCAAAAGCTCTTCCAATGATCAGATTGGTTATTATCTTATCTAATCGATGTCTGTTCACACCATAATATTGTATTATTATATTCCCCATTCTTATTCTTTTTACAAATAAACATGTGCTTTTGACGCATGTCCGCTACATATTACAGGTTACAGGTTCTTGGAGCGAAAACAGTGAAAAAGACAAAAGACGACACAAAAAAGGGACTTTGACCAACAAATAGAAGGATCTTAATCAAGCCAACACAAAAGATCAGTACAAGGCAACGCAAGGTCCAAGATTACAAAGCAAACGGTTAAAAGTCCACTGCAATTGTTTACTGGAGATCTGGAAGAAATAGAGAAGCCAAATTGAATAAAGATCCAAAGAAATAAAAAGCCCAAAAAGCCCAGAATCAGTTCCAAAATTTCCAGACATAAAATTTTACCAAAAGCTTGGAAGTCTACTTTGACTAGGTCTTCCTAAGGATATTTTGGTAAATGTAGACATGCGAATCAATTGTAACCTAGGGTTTCTATCTTCTATAAATAGGAACTCTAAATCATTGTAAAGGCTATGCCTCCCTTCATTAATAAAATTCAACATTCTTTTGGAGAGCATCATTTTTGTAAGTTCTTTATTTTCAGCCCTAGGTTAATTTTCTATTCTTGTCCTAGATAAATTTAATTCCTTGCCCTAATTAATCTTTTATTCTCTGCCCTAGATAAATGTATTTTAATTCCCTAATGAGTGAGTAGTCTCCTCGCTTGTTAGGGTTAGATCTGGGGAAGGTTGAGAGACGAAGATCTCTCATCCCCTTTCTTACCCGTCATATATTTTCATAGGACTCTATGCATACATGCACATACCGCTCCCTACGGCACCCTATCCCACGAGGTAGCGGTGATACCGTAGTATAAAGGCCCGATTGTGATTGTTTTCCATGGAGGTTAGGGTAAGGATTGATAAAGGAAGGACAAGAACCTAGAGGAAGAAACATCTTTCCAAATAATTCTAATCCCTTTTATTAATAATTACCATAACACCTAATTAGATCTTCATATGGGTATATAAAGCGGTGAGATTTATTGACTTTCCAAACTTAACCTAGACCTAACCCTAGCAAGATTTAGATATAGATTAATTTAGTTTTTAGATTTAATAATCAATCCGACCACAATCGGAATTAACTCGTTTGAGCGACTGGGAAATTCACAACATCCATGTAGACCGACCCGTACTCACCGGCTAGCTGCAAAGCGACGCCGTTCTTGATTGCGGTAATAGATATTTTTTGAGATCAATCAATGTCTCCCACTGCTTTTATCAAATTTTCCCTCAAACATTAAAAGGAAAACTAGCCAGGATTAATTACAGTCTACAAATTCACTAACCTTTCTGCCAGGCCAGTGTCGGTACTTGAAGGATTTTCCCCGTGCTTTCGCACGGACCTAATTAATATAAAGCTCGTATTCCCAGAGGCGTAGCCCCGTTAACACCTTTCTAGACACCTGATGGGTTAGCTAATTATAAACTGCAAAACTCTCTCCGGAGCAACTATTACCCATAGTGGGATCGGGATCCAACCATTATATGGAAGGTATGCAATCTCATTGAAAATTTCAACTCTTGAAATTTCCGAAATGGTTTTTACCCCTAACACTCATGACCTTGACAATAATCAATATATCATAAGCACTAGTCAAGTTTTACCCGTCCTTTCTTAATTAATCAGATCCACCTATATGACCCTTGACTATGATCAACATAATCACATGAATGTCCAAACTTATCACATCATATGTTTTGTAGGAAGACATCACTTAGCTACCGTACACTACGCCTTGACTATAATCAAAATACGTAGCACGTGTTGGATATATGTATGCCCTAGAGGCCATTATATTATAGTGGATGTATTTGTACATGTATATATATATATTCAATGTACATTCTTGCTAGACATGATAGTATGCTATCTGATTCTTCTTTATCTGACATGTTGATTTGATCATGCTTTTATTCATTCATACATGCTGATAAAGCCCTGAGGATATCGGCTTGACTACTGTGATTATGATGGAGATCATACTAGTGGGACATCTGTAGTTTATAAGCATATCCTGGAATGTCCCTAGTCGTAGGTATATCGAGACGGGGCATTGATATACCAGAGTAGACTAGCGTATATGATGCTAGATCCATACAATGGGTGATGAATGTTCCCACATTCATCGATGTTTGACATCGAGATCATATACGGGTGCTCAGTGGTGACTGGGTACACTGGACGGACTCACCGAGAACTCCTATATGGAATTATATCTATCGTCGGATAGCAGTTCTCAGGTGACACTGGTGCAGGTTAGTCTGTAGACCCGAGATCGTCATAGAGTCTTGTGTGCTCTCCCACTGTACTTTGATTACCACCGTACCACGGCTCTACTGAGTCGTGCAAACAGGTGGCCGTTGGGTACAGTCCAGAGACACACGAAGGCGATGAGCGATAGGAGGGGTTTCGTCTCTCCCGGTATTGGGAGTTGATGCTGTACCGTACTCGACTGGTTATATCAGTAAGTCCCTGGCCAGGGCTGCTGAGATTTACTGATAAGTGTTATCAGTAGTTTCTTGATTTGTTATAGACCATTCACCGCCACGACTTATTGAGTTATTGGGGTCGACGTGACCATCCCTAGGCTTGATATGCAGCATATCTGACGAAGAGACCGGACTGTACGGTAGTGTTGCCAGTTGGCTCGACGGGAGTTGTAGCAGGTTCGCTTGTCTTCTTCTGATCGCTCAATACCCGGGTGGCCGTTACGTTTAGCTGACCGCTTGCGGCTTGGGGGTGCTTGATATGATCATCACCCACTCCCGGCGTATTGACGAGTCTTAGAGTCCCACAAAGGAGTTACCTAGTCCAGGCGAAACGTTGTGGTGCGCGTATAAGATACTGTATATTAATCGGTCGGCTTGCTTTTGGTTGGGTCGTATGTGATATGGCCGGATTGATAAATCAAGTGTTGATTTATCATTTAACCATTAGTTTCTCACTAGAAATCCTTTCTTGTATTTTTGGATGTATGCATGCATGTATGCATTCTTTCTTGATTCATGCACATATGGATGTGCATGCACACATACATACATATATCATCCTTCATGGTTGTATATACATAGAAAATGGTGGCAATATAAGACTCACACCATGGTTTCATATATATGAATTATTATTGCATTTGTTTTAAAACAAAATGAAAAAGAAAAGGATAATTCATGGTTTGATTCTACACTCTTCTTCAACTAACCATGCTCACCTACTTATTAACCATGAGTTAATCTTCCTCTTTTGTTTTAACTTAGGTGAAATAAATATCCATATAATATAACCATGGTTTGAGATGAGAAGTAAAAATATATATACATATATTTTCCATTTTTCATAAGAGATTATCATTTTCTCTTCTTCTTAAAAAAGCCATCATCTTCTTCCTCCTTCTTCTTTTGCTCTCTAGATTTCTCTAGTGAGCAAAACACTCACCAAGTTAGTATTTTGAAGTGAGAATAGCCACCACAACATCATTCTACACAAGTCTTGCCCACTTGTTTAGAGTGTTAGCTTCATTTCTATCTCTTGATCAAGTGAAGTTGCAAGCTTGGACAAAGGAGCTTCGGGTGGATCGTTGTGGACACTAGAAGTCTTCAAGCGAACCCTTTTCCAACCCTCAAGTGGCCAAGGAGTCCAGCGTAGGTAGATACAAAGGTTGTACTCTCAAAACCCTAGCCTTTGTTGCTTATGATGTTGATTAAAGTTATGAAACCCTAATTTTCTAGGATTGATTCTTTGCATGCTTACTTAGCACCCTAAAAATTTAATTTTTGAGACATGTGATACTTCTAAACCTTTCATAGAGTGCTAGGTAAACCTAACATTGGTATCAGAGCCGAACTAGAAGATATGGGGACACTTTAGAGAAGTAAAAACTTCGATCGAACCGAAATACGGATTTTCGGGACACTCTCTGGACATTTTTTGAAAACTGTTATTTTCCAGAATTAAAAATATGCAAAAAATTCAGCAGGTAAATCTAAGAACAAATGTAAAATACGATGCCATGAACAGTTCATTCCACCGCGGAACCGCGGCAAAAGCATGCTTAGGCCGCGGTTCCGCGGCCGTACGGATGCATCATTGTGTCGTTTTTGTATAGTAACTATTTTATCTGCTTGTATATTTTTTGGGGTATTTTTAATCTGAATTTAGTGCTGTTTGTTCTGGAGATTGTTTTGAGTTCATTGATTCGATCGGAATTTTAACATCATGTTTTTTCCGGATAATTCGAAAGTATTGAATTGTTCGAACGATGGTCGTTTGCTCACTTTTCACGGGGTTTAAATCTTTCGGAAATATGTGCAAGTTTTGTGGTGGACCCTCTAGATGAGAACAAACCTTAACTTGATTATGTGACCGTCTTGAACTGCCTTTTGAACCTTAGGGTTTGGGGCAGTACGGCGTGCCACATGTGAGGCGTTGGCTTGACCCTTCTACGGCTGGACCGCTACTACTGTGTCACACTCCGGGTTTTTGAACTCCGCTCAAGTGTTGAGCTTTAGGGAATTTTTTGGGTATTTGATTATTCGTTCGAAGAATTTAATACTGTCTATTTATCTGGAATGTGATACAATATGTGGAATTCATATAGTTAGGCAGGAAATGCGAGGTATGTCATATCTCGGATTTACGATGTCTACAGAGAATGCAGATTCCAAATATTGTAGTTTTACACTTTCTTTTCTGTGACCGTAAGTGTAGTATGTCGATATCGCCGGTTTCGTTGCTATACATCAACGACAATTGGGGTACGCATACTTACTTACGTTGATGATATATGATATTATGTGTTGCTGAGATATGATGTGCAGGATTGTCGCGATTGAATAGCCGGGGGGTTTTATGTGAGATGAGAGTTTTATATTTTCATTCATGTAAATTCAAATGTAATGTAATATTCTTTTATTTGGGGCACTTCCGGGTTGAGGTTGATGCCACCAGTGTTGTATATTATTTACTTTTCCGCATTAAGATGGACCCAAGGAGGGGAGCACGGGTGACCGGGTTCTGGGGTTCAGTGGGAGGCCATCTCGAGGAGTCGAGACCGGGTCTCCTAAACTCCAGAATTGGTTGGGTCGCTTGCCGCTCTCGTAGGGGTCCAGGGTGTGGGCTTGGCTATTCATCGTGACTGTGGAATCCGTATTTTCTATTATTGGCTAAATACTAAATACGGACGTCCTAGTATATCCCACATTATATCTATGTTTCTGCTGCCTGTGTTCTGTGATATCTGAGACGAATGACATATTATATAAATGATATATAGTAGACGTTGCTTATGTTTTACACCCGCGCTAGTCCCGTCCCGGTATGCCGTTAGTTAAGTAACCTAACGGTGCATAACGGAACATTGCGGCAAATGCGGATGGCATAAGCGTACGTGTTATTTTCGTTTCTTTTCTGTGATTGGCTTAAGCACATAAATGATGGGATTACATTAATACGATTAATGTAAAGAAAATAAACCTAATAAGATGTTGTAGAATCATATTTGAAAACCACTCGGCTCTTTATGAAAAAGCTACATTTCAAAACTGCGGAGCATAAGCCACTCCTTTTGAAAACCATTTGATTCTACGACGATATCAAGTTCAAAGCGTTAAAGATTTTCTTAAAAATCATCCGCAACCCTCCGTCATTTTAGGAAGTAGAGTACTTAGTATTCGTGCTACGTTTGTTGACTTTAGTTAAGGCGTAGTGTACGGTAGCTAAGTGATGTCTTCCTAGACTGCATATGATGCAGATTAATTAGGACATTCATGCGACTTTGTTGACCATAGTTAAGGGTCATATGGGTGGGACTAATTGATCAAGAAATGACGGGTAGAACTTGACTGGTAGTTATGATTTGTTGACGGTAGTTAAGGTCATAAGTACTAGGGGTAAAATCATATCGGGAATTTCAAGTGTTGAGATTTGCAATGAGATTGCATACCTTCCATATGATGGTTGGATCCCGATCCCACTGTGGGCAATAGTTGCTCCTAGGAGAGTTTTGCAATTTACAATTAGCTAACTCATTAGGTGTCTAGAAAGGTGTTAACGGGGCTACGCCTCTGGGAAAATGAGGTTTACTTTAATTAGGTCCGTGCGAAAGCACGGTGAACCTCCCTCAAGTACCGACACTGGCCTGGTTGAACGGTTAGCGAAGTTGTAGACTGTAATTAATCCTGGATAGTTTTCTTTTTAAGGTTTGAAAGAAAAACTTGATTAAAGCAGTGGGAGACATCGATTAGACAAGATAATAACCAATCTGATCTATGCAAGAGCTTTCGCTGAGTGTATTCTTTTCTCTCTCTTAATGGCAGATACCAATGACTGGACTCAAGCTTTTACTAGATAAAAACAAACTGAATGGGACCAATTATAAATACTGGCTGAGGAATCTGAAAATAGCCTTGACTTATGATAAAGTATCATATGTCCTCACGACTTCAGCCCCGCCCATCCCAGGTCCAAAATCCTCAGTTGCGGACATTGAAGTCCGCAAGACATGGGACGCTGACTGTGCCACGGCCAAATGCCTCGCGCTTGCATCGATGGACAATACACATCAAAATAAACAAGAGAATATAGACATTCAAACCATATTCCTCCATACAAAGGAGTTGTATGGAGAGCAATCCCGCGTATTACGATACGAAGCATAAAATAAATTGTTTCAGATGCGAATGGCCCCTGGCACATCAGTAGGAGACCATGTTCTGAAGATGATAGCTCTTATAGAAGAGCTTGAGGACCTTGGATGGACGATGGACAATGAACAATATACGGATATTATTCTGCAGTCCCTCCCCTCCACCTTTGCTCAATTCATAGTTAACTTCAACATGCACAACATGGAGAGGGAACTACCTGAACTCCTTAACATGTTAAGGAGTGCAGAGAGCACACTGAAATTAGTGAAAACTCCCGTTATGACTGTTGGACAATCTTCCTCTTCTTTCCCAAAAGCTAAAGCCAAGGGAAAGAAAAAGAAGAAGCCCACCAATCCTAAGGGAGGAGTTAAAAAGGTGAAGGGAAAGGAAAAGTCCAAAGCTGGAGACTCGGGGAAAGGCGAATGTTTTCATTGCCACAAAGCAGGACATTGGAAGCGCAACTGTATGGAGTACTTAAATCTCAAGAAGAAGCATAGGGATGCTTCCGCTTCAGGTGTGTTTGTGACAAAAAACTGTTTTTCAATAAAATCTGCTTCCTGGGTATTAGATACCGGTTCATGTTCTCACATTTGCAATTCTATGCAGGGGCTGAGAAATAGCAAAGTTTTGAAGACAGGTGACCATACTCTCCGTGTTGGATATGGTTCCAATGTACATAAAGTCGCAGTGGAAGAGTATCACTTGGGGTTGCCATCTGGGTGTATATTGGTTTTGAACCCATGTTATTTTGTACCAAGTATGCTATGTAATATAATATCTGTTTCTTTGTTAGACAATGAAGGATATAACTTTATATTGCAGAACAATGTTATGAACATTCACCAGAATCAAATGTTGGTTGGGTATGGTACACTTAATAACGGGATATACGTCCTAAATCAACACACAATTTTCAGCATACAACACACTAATAAAAGAAAACTTTCAGAAATAAATGAAGCTTTTCTTTGGCACTGTAGACTTGGTCATATTAACGAAACAAGACTAAACAAGTTACATAAAGATGGATATTTAAACTCTTTTGAATATAAATCTTATGCGACTTGCCAGTCTTGTATCAAGGATAAAATGACCAAAACTCCGTTTACCGGACACGGAGAAAGAGCTACCGAGCTCCTAGGACTCATACATAGTGATGTATGTGGGCCAATGTCTACACAGGCTAGAGGCGGTTTTTCTTACTTCATTACTTTAACTGACGATTTCTCTAGATTCGGTCATGTATTTTTATTAAAGCACAAGTCCGAAGCTTTCGAGAAATTCATTATATATAAACAAGAAGTAGAAAAACAAACCGGCTTGAGTATCAAGAGACTACGATCAGATCGAGGTGGGGAGTACCTCTGTACAGAATTTGCAAACTTCCTAAAAGAGAATGGGATTCTCTCTCAGCTCACTCCTCCTTACACACCACAGCACAACGGTGTGTCTGAACGACGGAATCGGACCCTATTAGATATGGTCCGTTCCATGATGAGTGATGCTGAGTTACCTGTTTCATTTTGGGGGCATGCATTGGAGACTGGAGCGTTTCTTTTGAACAGGGTTCCAACCAAAACCGTATCTACCACGCCATATGAGATATGGCATGGGAAGAGACCATCTCTTAAGAGAATTAAGATTTGGGGTTGCCCGGCCTATGTTAAAAAGCAGAATCCGGATAAACTCGAGACACGGTCGGTCATGTGTAACTTGGTGGGATATCCAAAGAACTCTTATGGATATCTATTCTACCACAAGGAAGAACAAAAGCTGTTTTTTTTCTCAGTATGCCACATTCATAGAAAAAGAGTTTTTCACAGATAAAGATGATGGAAAGGTGGTGGATCTAGAAGAGGTTCTAGAGACACAAACTACAAATGACGACTTGGTTGAACCGGCTGTTGCAATAGAAACTGAGGAACCTCAGCCACTCCGTAGGTCTGGTAGGACTTCTCGCCCACCGGAGAGGTACTACGGTTTCCTCATTGATGGTGACAGAGAAGACTGCATCATGGAAGATGAAGATCCTACCAGTTTTCAGCAAGCTATCACGAGTGGTGACTCTGTGAAGTGGCTGGATGCCATGAGATCCCAAATGGAGTCTATGTACACCAACAAAGTTTGGACTTTGGACATTGTACCCCCTGGGGTAAAACCTGTGGGATGCAAATGGATCTTTAAAAGAAAGATTGGTGTAGATGGACAGGTAGAGACCTAGAAGGCAAGACTTGTGGCGAAGGGTTTTCGTCAAAGACCAGGTTTGGACTATGACGAAACTTTTTCGTCCGTAGCCATGCTTAAATCCATTCGGATCCTACTTGCTATTGCTGCTCACTATGACTATGAAATCTGGCAGATGGACGTTAAAACGGCATTTCTAAATGGAGATTTAGAAGAATGCGTTTATATGGATCAGCCGGAGGGCTTCATTGACAGTGGGAGCAGCGGGAAAGCATGTAGATTGCTTAAATCCATATATGGGTAAAAGAAGGCATCACGGAGTTGGAACATCTGTTTCGATGACATTATCAAAGAGTTTGATTTCATCAAAAATCCAGATGAACCTTGTGTTTATAAGAAGGCTGTAGGAAGAGCTGTCACATTCCTCGTATTGTACGTGGATGACATTCTTCTGATAGGAAATGATATTCCTATGCTACAGTCGGTCAAATCTTTCTTATAACTAAGGTTCTCCATGAAGGACCTGGGTGATGCCACATACTTCCTGGGCATAAGGATCTATAGGGATAGATCCAAAAAGTTATTGGGATTGTCCCAAACCAGGTACATCAACACCATACTAAAATGGTTTAGTATGGAAGACTCCAAGCGGGGTGCCTTACCCGCTTGCCATGGAGTCACTCTCTCCAAGGATTCTTTTCCAAAGACCGATGAAGAGAGAGCTCGCATGAGCATTATACCCTATGCTTCGGCAGAAGGATCTATAATGTATGCGATGTTATGTACACGCCCAGATGTAGCTTATGCACTTAGTGTTGTAAGCAGGTATCAATCCAACCCAGGGGAGAATCACTGGATAGCTGTGAAGAACATTCTTAAGTACTTGTGAAGGACTAAAGAATTGTTCTTGGTGTATGGTAATGGAGATCTCCAAATGGAGGCCTTTACAGATTCGAGCTTCCAGAGCGATAAGGACGACAACAAATCTATCTCTGGGTTTGTATTTACCCTCAATGGAGGGGCGGTAAGTTGGAAGAGTTCCAAACAGGATACCGTTGCAGACTCTACGATGGAAGCTGAATACATTGCTGAGAATGATGCCGACAAGGAAGCCGTCTGGATGAGGAAGTTCGTCTCGGAGCTAGGAGTAGTTCCAACCATTATTGATCCAATACCGTTGTATTGTGAGAATAATGGGGCTATGGCGTTGGCCAAGGAGCCCAGGTCCCATCAGCGATCCAGACACATCCTGAGGCGCTTTCATTTGATCCGGGAGATTGTAGATCGCCGCGAGATCGAGATTAAGAGAGTAGACACAAAGAATAACGCCGCGGATCCACTCACCAAGGCCCTCCTTCAGCCGCAGTATGAGCGACTTTTTGAGACGTTGGGTATGAGAAACGCTAATAACTGGCCTTAGTGCAAGTGGGAGATTGTTGGATATATGTATTCCCTAGAAGCCATTATATGATAGTGGATGTATTTGTACATGTATATATATATATTCAGTGTACATTCTTGCTCGACATGATAGTATGCTATCTGGTTCTTCTTTATCTGACATGTTGATTTGATCATGCTTTTATTCATTCATACATACTGATAAAATCCTGAGGATATTGGCTTGACTACTGTGATTATCATGGAGATCATACTAGTGGGACATCTGTAGTTTATAAGCATATCCTAGAATGTCCCTAGTCGTAGGTATATCGAGACGGGGCATTGATATACCAGAGTAGACTAGCGTATATGATGCTAGATCCATACGATGGGCGATGAATGTTCCCACATTCATCGATGTTTGACATCGAGACCATATACGGGTGCTCGGTGGTGACTGGGTACACTGGACGGACTCACCGAGAACTCCTATATGGAATTATATCTATCTTCGGATAGCAGTTCTCAGGTGACACTGGTGCAGGTTAGTCTGTAGACCCGAGATCGTCATAGAGTCTTGTGCGCTCTCCCACTGTACTTTGATTACCACCGTACCACGGCTCTACTGAGTCTTGCAAACAGGTGGCCGTTGGGTACAGTCCCGAGACACACGAAGGCGATGAGCGATAGGAGGGGTTTCTTCTCTCCCGGTATTGGGAGTTGATGCTGTGCCGTACTCGACTGGTTATATCAGTAAGTCGCTAGCCAGGGCTGCTGAGATTTACTGATAAGTGTTATCAGTAGTTACTCGATCTGTTATAGACCATTCACCGGCACGACTTATTGAATAATTGGGGTCGACGTGACCATCCCTAGGCTCGATATGCAGCATATCTGACGAAGAGACCGGACTGTACGGTAGTGTTGCCAGTTGGCTCAACGGGAGTTGTAGCAGGTTCGCTTGTCTTCTTCTGAAAGCTCAATACCCGGGTGGCCGTTACGTTTAGCTGACCGCTTGCGGCTTGGGGGTGCTTGATATGATATCACCCACTGCCGGCGTATTGACGAGTCTTAGAGTCCTACAAAGGAGTTACCTAGTTCAGGAGAAACGTTGTGGTGCGCGTATGCGATATGCGTATGGACCCGGTTAAAATGCACGTATAAGATACTGTATATTAATCGGGCGGCTTGCTTTTGGTTAGGTCGTATGTGATATGGCCGGATTGATAAATCAAGTGTTGATTTATCATTTAACCATTAGTTTCTCACTAGAAATCCTTTCTTGTATTTTTGGATGTATGCATGCATGTATGCATTCTTTCTTGATTCATGCACATATGGATGTGCATGCACACATACATACATACATACATCATCCTTCATGGTTGTATTTACATAGAAAATGGTGGCAATATAAGACTCACACCATGGTTTTATATATATGAATTATTATTGCATTTGTTTTAAAAAAAAATGAAAAAGAAAAGGACAATTCATGGTTTGATTCTACACTCTTCTTCAACTAACCATGCTCACCTACTTATTAACCATGAGTTAATCTTCCTCTTTTGTTTTAACTCAAGTGAAATAAATATCCATATAATATAACCATGGTTTGAGATGAGAAGTGAAAAATATATATACATATATTTTCCATTTTTCATAAGAGATTATCATTTTCTCTTGTTCTTAAAAAAGCCATCATCTTCTTCCTCCTTCTTCTTTTGCTCTCTAGATTTCTCTAGTGAGCAAAACACTCACCAAGTTAGGATTTTGAAGTGAGAATAGCCACCACAACATCATTCTACACAAGCCCTGCCCACTTGTTTAGAGTGTTAGCTTTATTTCTATCTCTTGATCAAGTGAAGTTGTAAGCTTGGACAAAGGAGCTTCGGGTGGATCGTTGTGGACACTAGAAGACTTCAAGCGAACCCTTCTCCAACCCTCAAGTGGACAAGGAGTCCAGCGTAGGGAGCTACAAAGGTTGTACTCTCAAAACCCTAGCCTTTGTTGCTTATGATGTTGATTAAAGTTATGAAACCCTAATTTTCTAGGATTGATTCTTTGCATGCTTACTTAGCACCCTAAAAATTTAATCTTTGAGACATGTGATGCTTCCAAACCTTTCATAGGGTGCTAGGTAAACCTAACAGCACGAATACGAAGTACTCTACTTTCTAAAATGACAGAGGGTTGCGGATGGTTTTTAAGAAAACCTTTAACGCTTTGAACTTGATATCGTCGTAGAATCAAATGGTTTTCAAAAGGAGTGGCTTAAGCTCCGCAGTTTTCAAATGTAACTTTTTCGTAAAAAGCCGAGTGGTTTTCAAATCCGATTCTACAACATCTTTTTGGGTTTTTTTCTTCACATTAATCATATTAATGTTGTCCCATCATTTAAATCCTTAAGACAATCACAGAAAAGAAACAAAAATACAACGTACGCTTATGCCATCCGCATTCGCCGCAATGTTCTGTTATGCACCATTAGGTTACTTAACTAATTGCATACCGGGACGGGACTAGCACGGATG
Organism: Agapanthus africanus; assembly: GCA_030015575.1. NCBI lineage: Eukaryota > Viridiplantae > Streptophyta > Magnoliopsida > Asparagales > Amaryllidaceae > Agapanthus > Agapanthus africanus. Next base: position 124,724,403 of record JASDDO010000004.1, on the reverse strand, counting down.
TAAAACATAAGCAACGTCTATTATATATCTCATATATAATATAGCATTCGTCTTAGATATATTAAGCGATCACATCACAGAATATAGGCAGCAGAAACACAGATATGATAATATAGGATATACTAGGACGTCCGTATTTAGTATTTAGCCAACAATAGAAAATACGGATTCCACGGTCGTGATGAATAGCCAATCCCACACCCTAGACCCTTACGAGAGCGGCAAGTGACCCTGCCAATTCTGGAGTTAGGAAACCTGGTCTCGACGCCTCGAGATGGTCTCGCACTGGACCCCAGAACCTGGTCACTTGGGCTTTCCACCTTGGGTCTATCCTAATGCGGAAAAGTAAATAATATACAACAAAGGTGACATCATCCTCAACCGGGAAGTGCCCCAAATAAAAGAATATTACATTACAAATGAACTTTACATGAATGAAAAGTAAAACTCTCATCTCACATAAAACCCCCATCTATTCAATCACGATGATCCTATACATCACAACACAGCAACTCATAACATCACATGTCATAAACATAAGCAAGTATGCGTACCCCAATTGTCGTTGACATATATCAACGAAACCGGCGATACGTATACTATGCTTACAGTGACAGAAACAAGTATCACATACTACTAGGCGATGTTAAACCCTTCGATCGAATTAATGAACACCCATATTCTCCAGCAAGCTCAACACTTGAACACCGTTAAACAATACCCAAAATCTATGCCACGGTATTTAATGGATCAGCCGTAGAAGGGAAAACCCAAGCCTCATTTGTGGAACCACTAACTACGGTAAACCCTAAGGTTTAGTCGCAGTTTGGTGGTCACATCTCGAGTTATGGTTTCATTCTTCTAGAGGGTCCATAGGAATACGTGCATTATATATCGTGTACGTTCAACCTGGAAAATACCAGTGTTTGATAATTCGTTCGACCTGTTTAACGTCGCCAAAGTTACCAATACAATGCTATAAAAATACGAATACGAAATACTTCGCAAAATTCCCATTTCCAAACTAACATCACATGCAAATTTGGACTTCAAAAGAACACCAGAAACCCAAGATCATGATGTACAGAGAACTGGTGCAATACGAGTTGAAGGGGAGCACAAAAATCCGGCGACGCCGGAAAATGTGGCTTGGTCGCCGGTCGGAATCCGAGCCCCCCCACTCGTGTTTCACCAGTGTTCTTTTATTCACTTAAATGTCACTCTGCAGTTACTAAAATAATTTTTAGATCACTTTTTAAAAAAATTACAGATAGTATTTTCATAGGTTTTTCTAAAATCGTATTTTTGCGGAGTTTTTTGTTTTCGTATTGTCGTAACATCGTCTAGGATTCTAGTTTGGCTCTGATACCATGAAGGGTTTTCCTTAGCACCACTACTAGGGTTTGGTAGCATCATACATGCCATATTAAAAAAATAGATGGTGCTAATGAAACTAACCTATGGATCACACTAGAAAAGCTAGGGTAACAAAACTTTATACACAATCCACAAGAGGTAAAGGCTAAGTTTAGAGAATACAACCTTTGTAGTTCACTTCTCTAGATTCCTTGGCCACTTGAGGGTTGAAAGAAGCTTGCTTGAGATCCTCCAAATCCACGATGATCCACCCGGAGTCCTCTTTGTCCAAGCTCAAGGCTTCACTTGATCAAGAGAAGAATTAGAAGCCAACACTCTAAACTAATGGGCAAGAATAGTGTAGAATGGTGATGTGGTTTGTTTTCTCACTTCAAAACCCTAACTTGATCACTCTTTTGTTCACTATCAAAACGTAGAGAGCAAGAGAGTAAGAAAGAAGAAGATGGCAAATGAAGAGATCAAGATAATGATAAGTGTTAGGATAAAAAATGAGAAAAGAAAATATATATATTTTGTTATTCTCATTCTTAACCCTAGTTTATAAATATATAGATATTTCTGTTTGGATCAAAAATGGACATGGAAAATAACTCATGGTTATCACAAAGGTTAGTGGAATAATAAAATAATCAACCATGATAAATTTTCCATTTCCATTTTCTTTTCAAAAAATAAATATCAACATATATATATATTTCAAGGTGTGAGTCTTATATTGCCACCATCTCATGTATCAACAACCATGATAGAATTGTGTATGCATGTATGAGTGCATGCACATCTATATGTGCATCAATGAGAACATGTGCATACATGCATGCATACGACAAAAACAAAAGGGTCCAAAGTGAAAAAGCTAATGGACAATATTAAATCAACACTTGATTTAGCAAACCGGTCATATCACATACGACCCGACCAATAGCAAACCGCACGATTAATATACGGTATCACATACACACATTTAATCGGGTCCACACGCATATCTCATATGCGCACCACATAATTTTGCCTGGGCTAGGTAACTTCATTGTGGGACTCTAAGACTCGTCAATACGCCGGCAGTGGGTGATGATCATATCAAGCACCCCCAAGCCGCAAGAGGTCAGCTAAACGTAATGGCCACCCGGGTATTGAGCGATCAGAAGAAAACAAGCGAACTTGTCACAACTCCCGTCGAGCCAACCGGTAACACTACCGTACAGTCCGGTATCTTTGTCAGATATGCTATATACTGAGTCTAGGGATGGTAACGTCGAACCCAATAACACAATAAGTCGTGCCAATGAATGGTCTATAACAGATCGAGAAACTACTGATAACACTTATCAGTAAATCCCAACAGCCCTGGCCAGGGACTTACTGATATAGCCAATCGTACACAGCACAACATCAAATCCCAATACCGGGAGAGACGAAACCTCTCCTATCGCTCATCGTCTTCGTGTGTCTCGGGACTGTACCCAAAAGCCACCTATTAGCACGACTCAGAAGAGCCGTGGTAGGGTGTAATCAAAGTACAGTTGGAGAACACATAAGTCACTATGACGATCTCGGGTCTACAGACTAACCTGTACCAGTGTCACCTGAGAACTGCTATTCGATGATAGATATAATACCTTATAGGAGTTCTCGGCAAGTCCGTCCAGTATACCCAGTCCCCACTGAGCACCCGCATATGATATCGATGTCAAACATCAATAGATATGGGATCATTCATCACCCATCATATGGGTCTAGTATCATATACGCTAGTCTACACTGGATATAGATGCCCCATCTCGATACACCTATGACTACGGACATTTCAGGATATGCTTATAAACGACAGAAGTCCCACTAGTATGATCTCCATCATAATCACAGTAGTCAAGCCAATATCCTCAGGGCTTTATCAACATGTGTAAATGAATAAAAGCATGATCAAGTCAACATGTCTGATAAAGAAGAACCAAATAGCATACTATCATGTCGAGCAAGAATGTCCTCTGTATATACACACACACACACATGTATAAATACATCCACTATCATATAATGGCCTCTAGGGTATACATATATCCAACAATTTACTTTTCCGCATTAGGATAGACCTAAGGTGGGGAGCATAAGTAACCGGGTTCTAAGGTCCAGTGGGAGGCCATCTCGAGGAGTCGAGACCGGGTCTCCTAACTCTAGAATTGGTAGGGTCACTTTCCTCTCTCGTAGGGGTCTAGGGGTGTGGGCTTTTCTATTCATCACGACCGTGGAATCATTATTTTCTATTATTGGCTAAATACAAAATACGAACCTCCTAGAATATCCTATATTTTCATATATGTGCTTCTACTGTTGGTATTCTGTGATATGATAACTTTATATGCTGAGACGAATGATGTATTATATATATGATATATAATAAACGTTGCTTATGTTTTGCATCCGCGCTAGTCCCGCCTCGCTATGCCGTTAGTTAAGTAACCTAACGGTACATAACGGAACATTGTGGCGAATGCGGATGGCACAAGCGTACGTTCTATTTTTCGTTTCTTTTCCGTAATGGCTTAAGGACTTAAATGATGGGACTACATTAATGAGATTAATGTAGAGAAAAAGGAACCTAGAAGATGTTGTAGAATCGGATTTGAAACCTACTCGGCTTTTTGTGAAAAAACAAGTTTTCAAACTGCGGAGCTTAAGGCACTCCTTTTAAAACCATTCTACAACGATATCATGTTCAAAGCGTTAAAGGTTTTCTTAAAAACCATTCCCAGCCCTCCGCCATATTAGGAAGTAGAGTACTTATTATTCATGCTGCGTATTTTAACTATAGTTAAGGTGCAGTGTACGGTAGCTAAGTCATGTCTTCCTACACAGCATATGATGTGATTAGTTAGGACATTCATATGATTAGGTTGATTATAGTTAAGGATCATATAGGTAGGTCTAGTTAAATCATGAAATGACGGGAAGAACTTGACTAGTACTTATGATATGTTGATTATAGTTAAGGTCATGAATGCTAGGGGTAAAAACCATATTGGGAGTTTCAAGAGTTGAAATTTGAAATGAGATTGCATACCTTCTATGTGATAGTAGGATCCCGATCCCACTGTGAGCAAGAGTTGCTCGCAGGAGAGTTTTGCACTTCATAATTAGCTAACCCATTAGGTGTCTAGAAAGGTGTCAACGGGGCTACGCCTATGGGAAAACAAGATTTATTTTAATTAGGTCTGTGTGAAAGCACGGGGAATCTCCCTCAAAGTACCGACACTTGCCTGGCTGAACGGTTAGTGAAGTTGTAGAATGTAATTAATCCTGGCTAATTTTCTTTTTAAGATTTGGCGGAAAATTTGATAAAAGCAGTGGGAGATATCGATTAGATAAGATAATAACCAATCTGATCTTTGCAAGAGCTTTCGCTGAGTGTATTCTTTTCTCTCTCCTAATGGAAGATAACCATAACTGGACTTAAGCTTTTGTTAGAGAAAAATAATCTAACTGGGCCGAACTATAAAGACTAGCTGAGGAACATTAACATTTCTCTCACATATGATAAAGTATCGTATGTCCTCACTGCCTCAGCCCCTCCCAACCCAGGCCCCGAATCTTATGTTGCGAATAAGAAGATCCGCAAAACATGGGATATTGACTGTGCTACTGCCAAATGCCTCGCACTTGCATCGATTGACAATACACATCAAAAGCAGAACGAGCAGATGGATGCTCAATCGATCTTTCTCCATACAAAAGAGTTATAAGGGGAGAAATCTCGTATCCTACGATATGAAGCATCTCGAAAGTTGTTTCAGATGCGGATGGCTCCTGGCACACTAGTAGGTGATCACGTTTTGAAGATGATAGCTCTTATTGAAGAGCTTGAGGGCCTCGGATGGACAATGGAGAATGAGCAATATGTTGATATTGTTCTACAGTCTCTTCCCTCTGCCTTTGCTCTATTTATAGTGAACTTAAACATGCATAACATGGAGAAGTCACTACCCGAACTTCTCAATATGTTGAGAAGTGCGGAGAGCACGCTTAAGGCGAAGTCTCCCTCTCTGATTGTTGGACAATCTTCCTCTTCCGTCCCAAAAGCCAAGGCCAAGGGAAGGAATAAGAAGAAACCCACCAAACCGAGAGGTGGAATCAGGAAGGAAAAGGGAAGAGACAAATCCAAGGTTAAGAAGTCGGGAAAAGGAGAATGTTTTCACTGCAAAAAGACGGGGCACTGGAAGCAGAACTGTACTGAATACCTTGATCTCAAGAAAAAGAAGCATGGTGATGCTTCTGCTTCAGGTGTGTTTGTGAATGAAAACCGTTTTTCTATAAACTCTGCTTCCTGGGTTTTGGATACCGGTCCGGGATCTCATATCTGCAATTTTGTGCAGGGCTTGAGAAATAGCAGATTTTTGAAGACCGGTGATCACACTATCCGAGTTGGAATTGTTCCAATGTACATGCAGTTTCAGTGGGATAGTATCACCTAGGGTTGTCGTCGGGTTGTATATTGGTTTTGAACCCATGTTATTTTGTACCTAGCATACTTTGTAATAGAATATCCATTTCTTTGTTAGACAATGATGGATATCATTTTATATTGCAGCATAATGTTATGAACATTAAACTAAATCAAGAGTTGATTGGTTTTGATACACTTAATAATGGAATATACGTCCTAAATCAACACACAATTTTCAACATACATCACACAAATAAAAGAAATTTTTTAGATATAAATGAAGCTTTTCTTTGGCATTGTAGACTTGGTCATAATAATGAAACAAGACTAAACAAGCTTAATAAAGACGGATATTTAAATACTTTTGAATATAAATCTTATGCAACTTGTCAGTCTTGTATCAAAGGGAAAATGACCAAAACTCCGTTTACTGGACACGGAGAAGGAGCTACAGAGCTCTTGGGCCTCATCCATAGTGATGTATGTGGACCAATGTCTATACATGCGAGAGGCGGTTTTTCTTACTTCATAACTTTTACTGATGATTTCTCAAGATTCAGTCATGTGTTTTTATTAAAGCATAAGTCTGAAGCTTTCAAGAAATTCAAGGAGTACAAACTTGAAGTAGAAAAATAAACAGGAATGAGCATCAAAATACTTCGATCAGATCGAGGTGGAGAGTATCTTAGTACAGAGTTTTCAAACTTCCTAAAAGAGAATGGGATTCTCTCTCAGCTCATTCCCCCTTACACACCACAGCACAACGGTGTGTCAGAGCGGCGGAATCGCACCCTATTGGATATGGTGTGATCCATGATGAGTGATACTGAGTTACCTCTCTCCTTTTGGGGGCATGCATTGGAGAATGCAGCTTTTCTGTTGGACAAAGTTCCAACCATGACTGTGTCTTCCACTCCATATGAGATATGGTATGAGAAGAGACCATCTCCTAAACGAGTTAAGATTTGGGGTTGTCCGGCTTTTGTCAAAAAGCAGAATCCAGACAAACTTGAGACATGATCAGTTAAATGTATATTTGTGGGATATCCAAAACATTCATTTGGATATCTGTTCTCCAACAAGGAGGAATAAAAGGTGTTTGTTACTCAGTATGCCACGTTTCTAGAAATTGAAGTTTTTCCAAATGATATTGATGGCAATGTGGTAAATCTAGAAGAGCTTCTAGAGACACAAGTTACAAATGATGAATTGGTTGAACCTGATGTTACAACAGAATCTTATGAATCTCAGTCACTTCGTAGATCTGGTAGAACTTCTCGCCCACCGGAGAGATACTACGTTTTTCTCATTGATGGTAATGGAGAAGATTGAATTATGGATGATGATGACCCTACCAGTTTTCAGCAAGCTATCATGAGTGGTGACTCTGTGAAGTGGCTGGATGCTATGAGATCCGAAATGGAGTCTATGTACACCAACAAAGTATGGACTTTGGATGTTGTACCCTCTGGGGTAAAACCTGTATGGTGCAAATGGATCTTTAAGAGAAAGATAGGTGTAGATGGGTAGGTGGAAACCTATAAGGCAAGGCTCGTGGCGAAAGGATTTCGTCAAAGACCAGGACTGGACTATGACGAAACCTTTTCTCCTGTTGCCATGCTTAAATACATTCGGATCCTACTTGCTATTGCTGCTCACTACGACTATGAAATCTGGCAGATGGACGTTAAAACCTCTTTTCTAAATGGTGATTTAGAAGAATGTGTTTATATGGATCAGCCAGACGGCTTCATTGGTAGTGGGAGCAGCGGGAAAGCATGTCGGTTGGTTAAATCCATTTATGTATTGAAGCAGGCATCACGGAGTTGGAACATCTGTTTTGATGATGTCATCAAAGAGTTTGATTTCGTCAAAAATCCAGATGAACCTTGTGTTTATAAGAAGATTGTAAGGAGTACTGTCACATTCCTCGTATTGTACGTGGATGACATTCTTCTAATAGGAAACGATGTTCTTATACTACAATCGGTCAAACTGTTCTTATCACAATGGTTCTCCATGAAGGACCTGGGTGATGCCTCGTACATACTAGGCATGAAGATCTATAGGGATAGATCTAAAAGGTTGTTGGGATTGTCCCAAACCAGGTACATTAACACCATCCTAAAGAGGTTTAGTATGGAAAACTCCAAGCGGGGTACCTTACCCGCTTGTCATGGAGTCACTCTCTCCAAGGACTTTTGCCCAAAGAATGATGAAGAGAAAGCTCGCATGAGCATTATACCCTACGCTTCAGCCGTAGGATCTATAATGTATGTGATGTTATGTACACACCCTGATATAGCTTATGCACTGGGTGTAGTAAGCAGGTATCAATCCAGCCAGGGGAGAATCACTGGACAGCTGTGAATAACATTCTTAAGTACTTGCGAAGGACTAAAGAAATGTTCTTGGTGTATGCTAATGGGGATCTCCTAATGGAGGACTTTACCGATTCGAGATTGTAGACTGATAAGGATGACAGAAAATTTATCTCAGGGTTTGTATTTACCCTTAATGGAGGGGCGGTATATTGGAAGAGTTCCAAACAGGATACCGTTACAGACTCCACGATGGAAGCTGAGTATATTGCTGCAAATGATGCTGCCAAGGAAGCCGTATGGATGAGGAAGTTCATCTCGGAGCTAAAGTAGTTCCAACCATTATTGATCCAAAACCATTGTATTGTGATAATAATAGGGCTATGGTGTTGGCTAAAGAGCCCAGGTCCCATCAGCGATCCAAACACATCCTGAGGAAATATCATCTGATCCGGGAGATAGTTGATCGCCGCGACATAGAGATTCTGAGAGTAGATACAAAGAATAACACCGCGGATCCACTCACCAAGGTCCTCCCTCTGCCGCAGCATGAGCGACTTTTTGAGATGTTGGGTATGAGATACGCCAATGATTGGCCTTAGTGCAAGTGGGAGATTGTTGGATATATGTATGCCCTAGAGGCCATTATATGATAGTGGATGTATCGGTATGTGTATATATATATATATTCAGAGAATATTCTTGCTCGACATGATAGTATGCTATCTGGTTGTTCTTTATCTTAACATGTTCACTTGATTATTACTCATTTGGTATATGTTGATAAAACCCTTAGGATATTTGCTAGACTACTGGGATTATGATCCAAATCATACTAGTAGGACATGAGTAGTTTATAATCATATCCTTGAAATGTTCCTAGTCGTGAGTGTATCGAGACGGGGCATCGATATTCCAGAGTAGACTAGCGTATACGTTACTTGACCCATATGATGGGCGATGGATAATCCTATGTCCATTGGTGTGGTGACACCAAAGACTGTATATGGGTGCTCAGTGGAGACTAGGTACACTGAACGGACTCACCGAGAACAACTATGTGGTATTATATCTATCGTCGGATAGCAGTTCTCAAGTGACACTAGTACAGGTTAGTCTGTAGACCCGAGATCGTCATAGATTCTTGTGTGTCCTCCCACTGTACTTTGATATCCACCTACCACGGCTCTACTGAGTCGTGCAAACAGGTGGATTTTGGGTACAGTCTCGAGGCACATGGAGGCAATGAGCGATAGGAGGGGTTTCGTCTTTCCCGGTATTGGGGGTTGATGTTGTGATATGCTCGATTGGATATAACAGGAAGTCCCTGGCCAGGGCTGATGAAATTTACTGATAAGTGTTATCAGTAGTTTCTCGATCTATTATGAGCCAGATACCGGCATGACTTATTGAGTTATTGGGGTCGACGATACCATCCCTAGACTCTATATGCAGCATATCTGACGAAGAGACCGTACTGTACGGTAAGTGTTTCCAGTTTGCTCGACGAGAGTTTTGACAGGTTTGCTTGTGTTTCTTCTGATCGCTCAATACCTGGAAGCCGTTACGTACAGCTTCTGCTATTGACGGTTTGTGGTTATATGATATGATCACTGCCTACTGCTAGCGTATTGACGAGTCTTAGAGTCCCACAAAGGGGTTTCCTAGCTCAGGCAAAAATATGTAGGGTGCATATGGAATTTGGGCGGGAGCTCGATTAAATGCGTGTATTTGATACCGTATTTTAATCGGGCGTTTACTATTGGACGGGTTGTATGTGATATGACTGGGTTATTAAATCAAGTGTTGATTTAATATTAAGTCCATTAGCTCATTTATTAAAACCTATTTCTTTATGATGCATGAATGGGTGTATGTATATATTGATATGGATGTACACATGCATGCATGCATGTGTCATGGTTGATGATACATTCGTGATGGCAATGCAAGACTCACATGGTAACATATATATATATATATATATATATATATATATATATATATATATATTGATCATTGACAAAAGAAAAATGGGAATAAAATCATGGTTGACTTTTTACACCCTTCTTTTATGTTGACTAAAGTCAAAACCATGGTTTCATTTCCCATGGTTTTGTTGTCCATTGTTTTGCTTAAACTCAAGTATTAAAATATCTAGATATTTTGTAACCATGGTTTGGGATGAGCTAACCCTCTCTCTCTCTCTTGATTATGTTTATTATTCTCTCATGAGTTAAGTTTAGCCACTCTCTTTCTTCTTCCTCATTCAAGCTCTCTAGCTTCTTAAGTGAGTGAAGAACATAAAAAGAAAAGGTTTTTTAGTGAGATTCAAACCCACATCACCAATCTATATGTCACTCTCCACCCCTAATACAGAAAGTATTGTCCGCTCTGCCGAAACCGCATGGTTTTGTCTTTCGGAACGAACTGGACCCGACCAGGGGCCACTTCCCAGAAGGTCACCCATCCTAGGACATCCCTGGCCCGAGCACGCTTAACTACGGAGTTCTCAAACTCCTGTAGTGCCAATTCACTTAAAAGGCGCCACTGTATTGAAGAGTGGTATCACTCCATTTATAGTACAGATCTGTCCTTTTTCGGAATGTATTCCGAAGATTCCCCATTGTCTTATAGTGGGTCACCATGCTTATCTGGTATAAATGGGTATACCGGATAATACCTGGGGCATTACATTCTCCCCCACTTAGAACAATGGTTCGTCCTCGAACCACAGACCTACTATTGAGGAACCAGCTCTAATACCATTCTGTCACGCCCCACCCCTAATACAGAAAGTATTGTCCGCTCTGGCCGAAACCGCACGGTTTTGTCCTTTGGAGCGAACTGGACCCGACCAGGGGCCACTTCCCAGGAGAACACTCATCCCAGGACTTCCCTGGCCCGAGCACGCTTAACTACGGAGTTCTCAAACTCCTGTAGTGCCAATTCACTTAAAAGGCACCTCTGTATTGAAGAGTGGTATCATTCCATTTATAGTACAGATCTGTCCACTTTCGGAATGTATTCCGAAGATTCCCCATTGTTTTATAGTGGGTCCCCATGCTTATCTGGTATAAATGGGTATACCGGATAATACCTAGGGTATTACACTATATTAGTCTAGCCCACTAGTGTAGGTTGTTTGCTCCACTTCTATTTAGTTCAAGTGAAGCTATGAGCTTGTGCAAAGGGACTCCATGGTGGATCGTCGTGGACTTCGAAGAACTCAAGCGGACCGGTCCAAACACCAAGTTGATCCAAGGAGTCATAAGAGGAGGTCTACAAAGGTTGTATTACTCACCTCTTAGTGTTAGGTACTTGATAGTATGTGATACTAGTTCTTGTTACCCTAATTTTCTAGTTCGATTCATGGTTGGTTTTTTTTAGCACCTTTAAAAGTTTTGTTATAGCATGTTTGATGCCACCCAAACCATAGCCATGGTGCTAGAGAATCCCTACATAATATTGATTTTGTGCCTTGGCTGCACGTGCTTATGATTTCGTGGATTTCAGACGGTTGATTTGATTTTGTGCATGTCGTACGCACTCGATTTGATTTTTGCACTCGGTATAGCTCACAGGTGCTTGCAGTGGATTGATATGTGTTTTGTGCACGCAGTTGCACCCGTTTATGATTTTATACACCTTGGTACACTCGGTGTTGTTGTTATACGCATTTGAGATATTGATGGTATTTCGTGCATTTGTTGCACTAGATTTTATTTCGTGCATTTGTTGCATTAGATTTTTATTTCGTACATTCGTTGCACCAGGTTGGTATTTCGTGTATTTGTTGCACTAGATTTGTATTCGTGCATTGGTTGCACTAGATTTATACTCCGTACATTTGTTGCACGGTTTGGATTTTTGCGCATATTAGGCGCATGGTATGGGATTTTGTGCGCACCGGATGCACCTGATTGAGATTTTATTCGTGCATGTCGGATGCACTTGATTGAGATTTTATTCGTGCATGTCGGATGAACTTGATTGAGGTTTTATTCGTGCATGTCGGATGCACTTGATTTATATTTTATTCGTGCATGTCGGAAGCACTTGATTGAGATTTTATTCATGGATGTCGGATTCACTTGATTGAGATTTTATTCGTGCATGTCAGATGCACTCGATTGAGATTTTTATTCACGCATGTTGGATGCATTTGATGGAGACATTATTTGTGCATGGTTGTTGCGCTCGATTGAGATTTTCGGGCACTCTAGATGCACTTGATGTTGTTGTTATGCACACCAGTTGCATTTAACAGATATTTTCGTGCACACCCATTGCACCTAGTTTGGATTTTGTGCACATTTGTGGCACTCGTATTTGGCTTTGATTTCCGTGCGCACCGGCCGCACGTGATGATTGGATATGCATTTTGAGGCTGATTTTTGCTCTTGAGCATTATATTTTGATGTTAGGTACTATATATATAGTAACCGAGCAGGACTGATCTGAGGATAGTGTAGGAATGTTCGGAACGACAGCATGGTTTCGGGAGGCATCGTCCATGCCATTTTCAAAAATTTATCGTACAAAACAATCCTAACACTAAAATCTTAACTAAAGATTTAGACGAAACATAATGTAAACTACTTTATATCTAAGTGAGCAGGGATTACAACCTTTGTAGTCTGGTCCTTCACTTCTATAGCTCCTTGTAGCGGTCCCTTCGCTGCGATGAAGTGATCATGCAGACTCTTGAACGGCCCCATAAGAAGAAAGCAACGAGCTTGCACGAAGTTTTCGAGGCCGAAGATGATCTACGTCGAGGAGTCACTAACTAAAGCTACCTCTTCACTAATGTGGGATTAGTGAAGCTAACACCCTATACTAAAGTGCTAATCTAGTAGAGGATTATGAAGTAGGATTTTTGCTCACTTTAGAATTACTTTTCTCACTCTTTTTCTTCTTCTCTCAAAAACCTAGAGAGCTCTCTCTTGCTCTTGATGAAGATGAAGCAAATGAAAGATGAGAGAGTGAATGGCAACCATGGGTGAGTTTGTATCATATACTAACTCATGTAGAGACAGAACCATGGCTAAGTTATAATGGTTAGGTTAATAAATATCTCAAGTAAAACAAAATTAGTGGATTAAGTCAATGCATCCATAAGCTTCTACAAGCTTCATGCATGTGACTAATTTACAACTAATTTGGATTTACTTTAAATATTTAAACCTTACATTATAATTAGTATGGTGTTAGTCTCATACACCCATGTAGTGTGTATCATCAAGCATGACACAAAAATGTACATTAATATATATCACATATATACTTAATGCACACAAGTGAGAAAAAGAAATGTTTAAGTGAGCTAATATTAGTTAATGTAAATTAATATATCAAATATATAATTATACATTAAATCATTAAATCAACACGTGATTTAATAATCCGGTTATATCTCATATCACCGACTAATATTATTTGTATCATGTTATCGAATCAATACTTGAATTGATAACCCGGCTATATCATATATAACCGACCGATACAGTATCGACTTATCGAATCAACACTTGATTCGATAACCCGGCTATATCTCATATAACCAATCGATACCTTATATCGCGAGAATAGAATACGGTATCATATACTCGTATAATTCTCGGTCCCGCACATATCACATATGTGCTCCTACTTCGTTTTGCCTGAGCCCGTGAAACCTCTGTGTAGGACTCTAAAGACTCGTCAATACGCCGGCAGTAGGTGATGATCACATCGAGCACTCACAAGCAGTCAGCGGTACTAGCTGGACGTAACGACTACCCGGGTATTGAACGATCAGAAGATTAGCAAGCAAGCTCGCTCTAACTCCAGCAAAAGCCTGTTAGTAACACTACCGTACAGTCCGGTCTCTTTGTCTGATATGTCGCATATCTAGTATAGGGGTGGTAAACGTCAGTCCCCAATAACCGATAAGTCATGCCGAGATGTGGCTCATAACGGGTCGAGAAACTACTGATAACACTTATCAGTAAATCTCCGTAGCAGCCCTGGCCAGGGACTTATCGTTATGGACAATCGAGCACAGCGCAACATCAACCCCCAATACCGGGAGAGGCGAATCCACTCCTATCACTCATTGCGTCCATGTGATTCAGGACTGTACCTAAAAGCCACCGTTTTGTACGTTCTATTGAACGTGGTAAGGTGGAAATCAAAGCACAGTGGGAATCACACAAGACACTATGACGATCTCGGATCTACAGACTAACCTATACCAGTCTCACCAGAGAACTGCTATCTGACGATAGGTATAATACCAACTAGGAGTTCTCGGCGAGTCCGTTCAGTGTACCCAGTCTCCACTGAGCACCCGTACACCATCTTTGTTGTCAAACACTAATGGATGTGGGATCATCTATCGCCCATCATATGGGTCAAGATGCGTATACGCTAGTCTACTCTGGAATATCGATGCGCTGTCTTGATACACCCTCGACTAGGAAAAATTTTAAGGTGTACTTGCGGACTACCCTTGGCCTCACTAGTATGATTTCCATCATAGTCCCGGTAGTCAAGTACACATCCTAAGGGCTTTATCAATATGTGAGAGCAAGACAGTATCACAATACAAGTCAACATGTTAAGACAAAGAGCAACCGGATCGCATACTATCATGTCGAGCAAGAAAGTCCTCTCTCTATATATCCAAGAATCCACTATAATATACATCACATGTACAATAATGGCCTCTAGGGCATACATATAACTAACAATCTCTTACTTGCACTAAGGCCAGTTGTTGTAGTATCTCATACCCAACATCCCGAAGAGTCTTTCAAATTGTATCTGGGGTATAGCCTTTGTGAGTGGATCCACTGTGTTGTCCTTTGTGTCAACTCTTCTGACCTCGATCTCCCGGCAATCTACTATCTCCAGGATCTGGTGATACCGCCTCAGAATATGCCTGGATAGCTGATGGGACCTGGGTTCCTTGGCCAAGGCCACTACTCCATTTTTATCTCAATACAAAGGTATTGGATGCTCAATGGACGGAACCACTCCAAGTTCAGTTATGAACTTCTTCATCCGGACAGCCTCTTTGGCAGTATCGTTGGCAGCGATGTATTCAGCCTCCATCGTGAGTCTGCCACGGTTTCTTGCTTGGAACTCTTCCAACAAACCGTCCCTCCATTGAAGGTAAAGACAAATCCCGAGACAGACTTAGAGTCTTCTTTATCACTCTGGAAGCTCGAATCGGTAAAGGACTCCACTTAGACTTCTCCGTTACCATAGACCAAGAACATCTCTTTAGTCCTTCTCAAGTACTTAAGAATGTTCTTCACAGATGTCCAGTGACTCTCTCCTGGATCTGCTTGATACCTACTCACTACACTTAGTGAGTATGCTACATCAGGTCTAGTATATAACATCGCGTACATGATAGAGCCTACTGCCGAAGCATAGGGTATCCCTTGCATGTGAGCTCTTTCCAAATCAGTCTTGAGAGACATATCTTTGGAGTGAGTGAGTCCTGTGATCGTGGGTAAATTCCCACGCTTGGACTCTTCCATACTAAACCACTTTAGTATGGTGTCAATGTACCTAGATTGGAGCAATTCCAGCATCCGTTTAAATCTATCTCTATATATCTTAATCCCCATGATGTAGGAGGCATCACCCAGATCTTTCATTGAAAATCTTTGTAATAAGAAGAGCTTGACCGAGTGCAGCATAAGAACATCATTTCCTATCAAGAGTATGTCATCCACGTACAATACAAGGAAAACAACCTTACTCTCTGCCACCTTCTTGTATATATAAGGTTCATCTACATTTTTGATGAATTCAAACTCTTTGACTACCACATCAAAACAGATGTTCCAACTCCACGATGCCTGCTTTAACCCATAAATGGATTTAAGCAGCTTGCATGCCTTCCCGCTGCTCCCACTGTCCACGAAGCTCTCTGGCTGAGTAATGTACACGCACTCTTTTAAATCACTATTCAGAAAGGTGGTCTTAACATCCATTTTCCAGATTTCGTAGTTATGGTATGCAGCGATGGCAAGCAGGATCCGGATGGTCTTAAGCATAGCCACTAGAGAAGGTTTCATCATAGTCCACACATGGTCGTTGACGAAAACCTTTTGCAACAAGTCTAGCTTTGAAAGTCTCAACTTTTCCATCTACACCAAGTTTCTTCTTAAAGATACATTTTCTCCCGATGGGTTTTACCCCTTCAGGAGAAACTTCCAAAGTCCATACTTTTTTTGTGTACATGGATTCCATCTCAGATCGCATTGCATCCAGCCACTTCATAGAGTCCCCACTCGTGATGTCCTGCTCGAAGCTAGTTGGGTCATCATCTACCATGATACAATCATCGCTCCCACCGTCTACGAGAAAACCGCAGTATCTCTCAGGTGAATGAGGAATCCTACTAGATCGGCGGAGAGGTTAGGGTTCATTGGGTGCTATCGAATCCTCTGGTTCTACCAAATCTTCTGTCGTAGTTTGTATCGCTGGAACTTCTTCCTGTTCTATCTCCTCGCCACTAATTTCCTTTGCAAGAAATTCCTTTTCCAAAAAGGTGGCAAGCCGAGAAACAAACACCTTTTGTTCCTCGCTGTGGTAGAATATATACCCTTGTGAGTTTTTAGGATATCCTACAAACTTGCACAGAACAGTCCTTGCCTCGAGTTTGTCCGGATTATGTCTTTTGACATAGGTCGGACAACCCCATAACTTAACATAATTAAGATACGGTCTCTTCCCCTTCCATATCTCATATGGAGTGGTAGGTACTGATTTTTTAGGGTCGTATTCAATAGGTGTATGGCTGTCTCAAGCGCATACCCCGAAAAGGAAATAGGTAACTCGGCAGTGCTCATCATAGAGTGCACCATACCCAATAGGGTGCGATTCCTCCGTTCCGATACACCGTTTTGCTGTGGTGTATACGGAGGAGTAAGCTAAGAGAGAATCCCATTCTCTTTTAGATAGTCACGAAATTCCATTCTCAAGTATTCTCCTCCTCGATCAGTTCAAAGGATCTTAATACTTTTACCCATTTGGTTCTCGACTTCGTGCTTATATTCTTTGAATTTATCAAAAGCTTCAGACTTGTGTTTCATCAGGAACACATGTCCGTATCTAGAGAGATAGTCAGTGAATGTAATGAAGTATGAGAAACCATTCCTGGCATGTGTAGACATGGGACCACATACATCACTATGTATCAGTCCTAAGACTTCCGTAACTCTTTCTCTGTGTCCACTAAACAAAGTTTTGGTCATTTTTCCTTTGAGACATGACTGGCCAGTGTCATAAGATGAAAATTCGAACAGTTTCAAATATCTATCTTTATGTAACTTAGCTAGTCGTGTCGCATTGATATGACCTAATCTACAATGCCACAAGAAGGATTCGTTCATTTCCGAACTCTTCCTCTTGTGTGTGTTTTATACGTTGAGAACTGTGGTTTGATTTAGAATGTATATGCCATTATTTAACGAGCCTGATCCAGTCAACTTTTGATTCAGGAAGATGTTCATAACATTATCCTATACTACAAAATTATATCCTTCTTTACTTAATAAAGAAACTGATATAAAATTGCATATCAGGGTCAGTATGTAATAGCATTCGTTCAGAATTAATGTATTACCATTTGGTAACACAAGGTGATATTCACGAACTGCTTTGCCTGCAACATTTGCACCATTCTCTACTAGTACGGAATGATCACTTACTCCTAGTTCTCTACTTTTCCTTAGCCTATGTAACATATTACATATATGGGATCCTGATCCAGTATCTAATACCGAGGACGTAGAGTGTACAGAGAAACAGTTCTCGGTGACTAACACACCCGAAGAAGATGCATCAACATGCTCATTCTTCGTTTGGGTAACGTGGAAATCCGGATATTTTCCTACTTCCTGCTCGGACTTATAACAATTATAAGCTGGAGCGGAACCAACGTTCCCCTGCACAGCATAAAAAGCAGGTTCACTCAATACATCCATATTATTATCTTGATTAAGGCCTGACATGGTCGCTACCTGGAGAGAGAGAGAAGAAAACACTTAGTGTAGGCTCTTACAAAGATCAGATTGGTTATTTATCTTATCTAATCGATGTCTCCCACTGCTATTCTCAAATTTTCCTTCAAACCTTAAAAAGAAAATTCAGCCAGGATTAATTGCATTCTACAACTTCACAAACCGTTCAGCCAGGCCAGTGCCGGTACTTTTGAGGGAGGTTCCCTGTGCTTTCACACGGACCTAATTAAAATAAACCTCATTTTCCCAGAGGCGTAAACCCTTTGACACCTTTCTAGACACATGAGTTAGCTAATTGTAAAGTGCAAAACTCACCCGGGAGCAACTTTTGCTCTCAGTAGGTATCGGGATCCAACTATCTCATACAAGGTATGCAATCTCATTGCAAATTTCAACACTTGAAATTCCCGATAATGCTTTTGCCCCTAACTTCCTATAACCTTAATGAAAGCCAACAAATCATAGTCCGCTAGTCAAGTTCAACCCGTACATTTCATCATTGAATTAAACCCACCCACACGACCCTTGACGAAAGCCAACAAAGTCGTACGACTACCCTAATCCAATCGCATCTCATGCAGCAGATAAGTAGTAAGTAGCTACCGCACATTACGTGTAAGTCGACGTTGTACACCCCACAAGTTGCAGGGAGGTCGAAATATGAAAAACATTCTTTTTCTTTAAACTAATATCGACTAACCGAAAGGATCTTTGCTAAACTATAACTAACACTATCATAAGAGTAATTCGCTACTATGAAAGAAGATTATACCTAATGAACCAAGTCCTTCTTCTTCTTGTTAACTACCTCCTCGTCGGCCTCCTCTTTGTAATAGATGATCCACCCGAAAGCTACTACTCCAAGCTTTGCCTCTAACTTGAGGAAACTAGGTAACTCAAATTGCTAATCAAAGTCACCTAGGTAATATAGAGTGTGATTAGGGATTAACAAGTCTTACTAACTCCTGATCTCAACACATGAGAGGTTAGGGTTAGGGTTTGAAGAGAGAGAGCTTGAGGAGAGAGAAGGTGAGAGTGAGAATGAAATGAAATAATGATATCATTTGAATATATGAAGCATAATGATTTATTAAATGAATTATCAAATGATTTATCAACCATGCTTCATTTATTCATTATGAGTGATTCATCTCATGAGTCACTAGTCATTAAATGCACCATTAACTACATGAATGAATCACACAAATGAGTGACTAAATCAATAAATGCAAATGCCACCTTAACCCCAAGTCATCATCCTTCTAGAAGCTTCTCGAGAATTTACAAAAACACCCCTCCTATTCGTGAAAACACGGAAAAACTTTAGACTGTAAAAATCCAATAATCCGATACTAGAATCTGGCTTAAAACAAAGCCGGCTAGTAAAAACTGTCCGAACATCGTGCGTGCGTAAAAACACGTATGCGTCCGAACCCTTGTCATAAAACCATACGACCTCTATATCGTTTCTCCCGGAGCAGGGAAACTCTCTGTGTGGGACTCCAAAGACTCGACTACTACGCTGGCAGTGTGTTTAACCACAGACCGCAAGCGGCACCAGCTGTACGTAACGTTCCCCAGATAGATGTCGATAAGAAGGTCGATGAGGAAACCCATCCGAACTCATACTGAGCCTGATGTGACAATCTCCGTACAGTCCGGTCTGTTGGTCTAGGACTATCGCATATCGGGCCTAGGGGGCGGCAAGCGTCAGTCCCCTAAAAGCGTATAAGTCGTGTCGGAGCTTAGCCCATTACACCTTGAGAAAGTACTGGAAAACCTAACAGTAAATCTCGCTTGCCCTAGCCAGGGACTTTGCGTAATGGCTCTCTGACACAGCACGATATCAACTCCCAATACCGAGAGAGACGAATCCTATCTAACCGCCACTGCCTCCAAGTTCTCCGGACTGCACCCAACTGCTACCTATTCGCACGACTCCTTTGAGCCGTGGTAGGGTAGCAATCTAAGAACAGTGGGACACACTCGAGGCGAAGCAGCAGTGTCAAGTCAGCGGACTATGCTGTACTCATGTCACCTGGGAACTGTTAACTGATGACGGTTATAATACCAACAAACAGTTCCCTGCGAGTCCTGTCCGGTGTACCCGTAACCCATCGAGCACCTGTATACTATCTCCAGTACGACGTACTGATGGTTGTGGGACAGACCATCTCCCCAACTGGGATGAGAAGCGTACACATTAGTCTACTCCTGAGTATCGATGCCATGTCTCGATAATCCTACGACTAGGGACCTAAAAAAGGATGTGCTTTTAGACTACCCAGCCCCCACTAGTGTGACTGCCATCACAACACTGGTAGTCAAGCAAGATCCTAAGGGCTCTATCAATACGTACACACATATTATGATAGATATAACCAAATAGCATACTACAATGTTTAGCAAGACTGTTAATATAACTGTGAATATCCCAAGCTTCCATTAAGTAATATACAAGCTAGTATGATACAATAATGACCCCTAGGTCATATACACTAACAATCTCCCATTTGCACTAGGGCCATGTATTGGCGTATCGAAGACCGATCATCTCGAGTAGCCTCTCGAACTGATTCTGAGGTAAGGTCTTAGTGAATGGATCAGCAGTGTTCTCCTCTGTAGCAACTCTCCGGACCTCGATCTCCCGGCGATCAATGATCTCCCTGATCAGGTGATACCGCCTTAAGCTATAGCTCCGTTGTTGTCGCAATACAACGGTATTGGATCAACAATGGTAGGAACCACCTGAAGTTCTGTTAGGAACTTCTTCATCCAGACCGCTTCTTTTGCGGCATCGCAAGCAGCAATATACTCCGCTTCCATCGTCGAGTCAGCAACGGTGTCCTTCTTGGAACTCTTCCAGCATACCGCCCCTCCATTGAGGGTAAAGACATAACCTAACATGGACTTGGAGTCATCCTTATCACTTTGGAAGTCGGAATCAGCAAAGGCCTCGATCTTGAGGTCTTTTCTGCCGTAAACCAAGAACATCTCCTTAGTCCTTCTCAGGTACTTGAGAATGTTCTTCACTGCTATCTAGTGCTTCTCCCCTGGGTCTGACTGATACCTTCTTACCACGCTCAGTGCGTAAGCTACATCTGGTCTGGTGCACAACATCGCATACATTATAGAGCCTACCGCAGAAGCGTAGGGTATAATAGACATGCGATCCCTTTCTAAATCAGTCTTGGGAGACATCTCTTTGGATAGGGTGATTCCGTGACAAGCCGGTAGATTACCGCGCTTAGAATCTTCCATTCTGAATATTTTCAGTATAGTGTTGATATACCTGGACTGCGAAAGTCCCAACATCCTCTTGGATCTATCACGATAGATCCGGATCCCCAAAATGTAAGAGGCATCACCCACGTCTTTCATGGAGAACCTGTGTGACAAGAATCCTTTGACAGATTGTAGCATAGGAATGTCATTTCCTATCAATAGAATGTCATCCACGTACAAGACGAGGAATACAACAGTTCGTGCTACAAATTTACTATTTATACATGGTTCATCTGGATTTTTGATAGAGTCATATTCTTTGACCATTTCATTAAAACAGATGTTCCAACTCCGCGATGCCTTCTTTAGTCTATAAATAGACTTAAGCAACTTGCATACTTTCCCGCTGCTCCCACTCTGATTGAAGCCTTCTGGCTGATACATATAGACTCACACTTCCAAATTACCATTTAGAAAAGCCGTCTTTACGTCCATCTGCCAGATTTCATAATCATGGAAGGCGGCAATAGCAAGAAGGACTCGAATGGATTTGAGCATAGCCACTAGAGAAAAAGTCTCGTCATAGTCCAAACCAGGTCTTTAACGAAAACCCTTTGCAACAAGTCTAGCCTTATAGGTTTCCACCTGTCCATCTACACCAATCTTTTTCTTGAAGATCCATTTGCATCCTATGGGTTTTACCCCATCTGGAGCAAAGTCCATACTATGTTGGTGTACATGGACTCCATCTCGGTCCGCATTGCATCCATCCATCGTACCGAGTCACCGCTCTGGATGGCCTGCTGGAAACTAGTATGTTCATCATCATCAATGACGCAATCCTCTCTATCCCCATCTATGAGAAAACCGTAGTATCTCTCAGGCGGATAAGACGGCCTACTACTCCTTCGAAGGGGTGCGGGAATGTCCTGTTCTTCTTGAACTACTGGTTCTACCAAACTTTCAGTAGTAGTTTGTGGTTCTGGAATTTCTTCCAGTTCTATTTCTCTCCCACTTGTTTCCTTTTCTAAAAACTGCTGTTCTAGAAAATGGGCATTACGAGAAACAAAAACCTTTTGTTCCTCTGCGTAATAGAAGTAATACCCCTTGGAGTTCTTTGGATATCCCACAAACTTACACAGTACTGATCGTGCCTCGAGTTTGTCCGCATGCTGCTTTTTAACAAAAGCTGGACATCCCCATATCTTTAGATACTGAAGATAGGGTTTCTTCCACTCCACATCTGATATGGCGTGGTAGGCACAGTCTTGGTAGGAGCCCTGTTCAAAAGATATGTAGCTGATTCTAGCGCATAACCCCAGAAAGATCTCGGTAACCCAGCATTACTCATCATGGAACGTACCATATCCAATAGGGTTCGGTTCCGTCTCTCCGATATACCGTTATGCTATGGAGTGTATGGAGGAGTAAGCTGAGAGAGAATTCCTTTCTCTTTTAGGTAACCTAGGAACTCGGCACTTAAGTATTCACCACCTCGATCAGAACTCAGTGTCTTGATACTTTTGTCGGTTTCGTTTTCTACTTCATTCTTATACTCTTGGAATTTCTCAAAAGCCTCGGATTTATGTTTCATCAAGAAAATGAATCCGTACACAGAGTAATCATCCGTAAAAGTAATGAAATAGGAAAAACCACCTCTTGCATGTGTAGACATTGGACCACATACATCGCTGTGTATGAGTCCTAAGAGCTCGCTCGCTCTTACTCCATGTCTAGTGAATGGAGTCTTTGTCATCTTTCCTTTGAGACATGATTGACAAGTGGCATAAGTTTGATATTCGAACGAATCCAAATATCCTTCTTTATGTAACTTAGTTAACCTTGTCTCATTGATGTGACCCAGTTTACAATGCCATAAGAAAGCTTTCTTTAAATCTGGAGACTTTCTTTTTAGTGTGTTCTGGACATTGAAAATCTGTAATTGGTTTAAGACATATACACCGTTATCTAGTGTACCGGACCCAATCAAACCATGATTAAGGTGGATGTTAACAACATCGCTTACAAACGTGAAATCATAACCTTCTTTTGATAACAACGAAACCGATATGATTTTACACGTTAAACTGGCTACACAAAAACAGTTATGCAAAACCAAAATATGTCCACTCGTCAATCCAAGGTGATAATCCCCTACGGACATAGCTCCCACGCTAGCTCCGTTAGCAACCTGTAGGGTCATATCACCAACCTTCAGCACTCTACGGTTTCTCAGTGCCTGTAATGAATTGCATATATGAGATCCTGATCCGGTAACCAATACCCAGGAAGTAGAGTTGATTGACAGATAATTCTCAATTACAAACACACCTGAAGTCGAAGCCACAATTTGCTTCGGTTCCTGGTTCTTGGCATTCCAAGCCTTGCAATCTTTCTTCCAGTGCCCTTTCCTATTACAGTGGAAGCACTCGTCCTTTGCCACTACTGGCACCGCAATCTTTTTCTTTCCCTTCACTCCCACCTTACTAACACCTCCTCTAGGTTTGGTGGCGGCCTTATTCTTCCTTCCTTTGGCCCTAGCCTTGGACCCGGAAGTAGAAGCACCGCGAAGAAACATAGGGGGTGTTTCCCTTGCTTTCTGCAAGGCGCCCTCTGCACTCCTCAACATGTTAACGAGTTCTGGAAGATCAACTTCTTTTCCTTGAATGTTGAAATTCAGAATAAACTGGGCGTAGGTGGAAGGAAGGGACTGAAGAACCAAGTCTGTATAGAGCTCGTTCTCTAAAGTCGTCCCGAGATCCGTGAGCTCTTCTATATAGCCAATCATCTTTAGAACATGTTCTCCTACAGATGATCCGACGGCCATCCTCGACTGAAACAAGTTCTTCGAGGTCTCGTATCTTTCTATACGAGATTGCTCTCCATAAAGTTCCTTTGTATGGAGAAATATGGCATCAAGATCCATATTCTCATGCCTCCTCTGATGTTCATTATTCATCGAGGCAAGCACGATGCACTTGGCCCTCGCGCAATCTAACTCCCAGGTCTTGTGGATTTCCTTATCCGCATTACTGGATTTTGGACCAGGGACAGCAGGTGCCTCAGTGGTAAGGACATACCCCAATTTGACATAAGTCAAAGCCATTTTGACATTCCTCATCCAATCTTTATAGTTTGGCCCTGTCAATAGATTTTTCTCTAATAGTAACTTAAGGCCAGTCATGTTTTGGGTCGCTGCAATGAGAGAGAGAGAGAACACTTTAGCATGATTCTCTTGCAAGTTTAAAGTGGTTTTTAGTTTATCTAAACTGGATGGCTCCCACTATTTCTCGAATCCCTCCTCAAACCAAAAAGGAAGAACTAGCCAGGATTATTCTCACTGTACAATACTTACTTAACCGTTCATCCAGGACGGTGTCGGTACTTCAAGGGAGGTTTTCCAACGCTTTCGCGAAGTTCCTTAATTAAATAACCTCTTTTCTCTGGGGGCGTAGCCCCGCTGACACCTTTCTCGGCACCTACTTGGTTTATAGCATTGATCGTTAAGTGACGAATCTCCTGATGAGTAGCATATACTCACAGTAGGATCGGGATCCAAATATCATCGTGTGATAATGCTGAAGGAATCCTACTAACATTCATCACACTCCAAATGGTATGCATCTCTTTGCAAATTTCAGTTTCTTTAGAAATTCCCGATATAAATTTTTGCCCTATGCTCTTATGACCTTGGCGTTGGTCAAAGTACATAGCTTGAATACTACTGAATACCCAAATGAAATGACGGAGGGCTACGAATGGTTTAGGCGAAACCGTGAACGTAGTGAACTTGATATGATCGAAGAAATCTGATAGCTTTTAAAAGGAGTGGTTAATACTCCGCAATTTAAAAAAATATTCTCTGTTTTAAAATAACCGAGTGGATTCTTTTAAATTGTTCGAACGATTCAACTTTGGTTTATTTTCTTTGCATTAATATAATGTGTCCCATCCATTAACCTATCATTGCAGAAAACAACGAAAATACAACGTCCTCTTATGCCATCTGCATTCGCCACTTGGTCCCGTCATCACCAGTTAGGTTACTTAACTAACGACAGAGTGTGGGCGGGGCTAGTGCGGGTGTAAAACATAAGTGACGTCTAAATAGCTATCATATATAGATATTGTACATTCGTCAGATGCAATAATAGACATTCCAGATCACAGATGAACATTATTGGATATACAAGCAATCCGCGTTTTCTTTGAGCCTGCAGCGAAAGACGGATTACACAGTTGTGATGAATAGCCATTACCCCACCCTAGACCCCTACGGGTATGGAAAACTACCCGCTAAGTATCCGAAGTGAAGCGGTCACCCACAACAACGTGAGTAGGCCACTAAACACTTCAAAGTACCCGGTAGTTTGTGCACCCCACCTTGGGTCTATCCTAGAAGCAAAAATCAATAAATGAAATAATTCAACAGTGGCTACAACCGCAACCTGGATGTGCCCCGCAAAAGAATATTACAGCATATTACAATTTACATCGAATGAATGAATATAAAACCCATCTCAAACCCCGGCTAATCATCACAACGATCCAATCAAGTTCATAAACACAAACAGTAAAATCATTACAGAAATGTGCAACCCCCTGCCAACCGACATACTAGTAGTTAGGGGAGGTTTATGTACACATTATACAAATCACAGATATAATCTAATTAGCCAAATATCGTAGAATTTCGATCGAGCAAACACAATAGATTCTACTCCAAAAACTTCTTTGTGCGCCTGAGACTTGAGCAGAAAATAAACATTCCAGAAAGAACAAAATAATCACAGAAGAGTTCTTGGGAATTTTAGGCTGACTCGGCCCCAACTCGGCAGCGGGTCTGCGGCCGATCGCTTGGATCGGCCGCGGTTCCGCGGCGTTTTAGTCGATTCAGGAACCCAAATTTCTCCAGTATTCTTATATTTTCCTGCATGTAATTTTAGAGGCCCCTGAAAAATTTTTAGACCCCGTTTTAAAATCGACAGAAACTTGGTGAATTTGATGTTTTTCCAGTTCGTTTTGCGATCGAATTTCTAACGACTTTGCTAATAAGTTAGTTATGGTTTAGCGAGGCTCTGATACCACTGTAAGTCGACGTTGTACACCCCACTAGTTGCGGGGAGGTGGAAATATGAAAATCAATCTTTTTCTTTAAACTAACATCGAGTAACCGAAAGGATCTTTGCTAAACTATAACTAACACTATCATAGGATTAGTTAGCTACTATGAAAGAAGATTATACCTAATGAACCAAGTCCTTCTTCTTTTTGTTAACCACCTCCTCGTCGGCCTCCTCTTTGTAATAGACGATCCACCTGAAAGCTACTACTCCAAGCTTTGCCTCTAACTTGAGGAAACTAGGTTACTCAAATTGCTAATCAAAGTCACCTAGGTAATATAGAGTGTGATTAGAGATTAACAAGTCTTACTAACACTTGATCTCAACACATGAGAGGTTAGGGTTACGGTTTGAAGAGAGGGAGCTTGAGGAGAGAGATGTGATAGTGAGAATGAAATGAAATATTGATATCATTTGAATATATGAAGCATAATGATTTATTAAATGAATAATCAAATGATTTATCAACCGTGCTTCATTTATTCATTATGAGTGATTCATTTCGTGAGTCATTAGTCATTAAATGCACCATTAACTACATGAATGAATCACACAAATGAGTTACTAAATCAATAAATGCAAATGTCACCTTAGCCCCCAAGTCATCATCCTTCTAGAAGCTTCTCGAGAATTTACGAGAACGCCCCTCCTATCCGTGAAAACACGGAAAAACTTTAGACTGTATAAATCCAATAATCTGATACTAGAATCTGGCTTAAACCAAAGCCGGCTAGTAAAAACTGTCCGAACATCGTACGTGCGTAAAAACACGTATGCGTCCGAACCCTTGTCGTAAAACCATACGACCTCTATATCGTTTCTCCCGGAGCAGGGAAACTCTCTGTGTGGGACTCTAAAGACTCGACTACTACGCTGGCAGTGGGTTTAACAACAGACCGCAAGCGGCACTGGCTGTGCATAACGGTCCCCAGGTAGATGTCGATAAGAAGGTCGATGAGGAAACCCATCCAAACTCCTACTGAGCCTGATGTGACAATCTCCGTACAGTCTGGTCTGTTGGTCTAGGACTATCGCATATCGGGCCTAGTGGGCGGCAAGTGTCAGTCCCCTAAAAGCGGTATAAGTCATGTCGGAGCGTAGCCCATTACACCTTGAGAAACTACTGGAAAACCTACCAGTAAATCTCGCTTGCCCTGGACAGGGACTTTGTGTAATGGCTCTCTGACACAGCGCGATATCAACTCCCAATACCAGGAGAGACGAATCATGTCTAACCGCCACTACTTCCAAGCGCTCGGGACTGCACCCAACTGCTACCTGTTTGCACGACTCCTTTAAGCCGTGGTAGGGTAGCAATCTAAGAACAGTGGGACACACTCGAGGCTAAGCAGCAGTGTCAAGTCAGCGGACTATGCTGTACTCATGTCACCTGGGAACTGTTAACTGACGACGGGTATAATACCAACCAACAGTTCCCTGCGAGTCCTGTCCGGTGTACCCGTAACCCAACGAGCACCTGTATACTATCTCCAGTACGACGTACTGATGGCTGTGGGACAGACCATCTCCCCAACTGGGATGAGAAGCGTACACACTAGTCTACTCCGGAGTATCGATGCCATGTCTCGATAATCCTACGACTAGGGACCTGAAAAAGGATGTGCTTGTAGACTACCCAGCCCCCACTAGTATGACTGCCATCACAACGCTGGTAGTCAAGCAAGATCCTAAGGGCTCTATCAATACGTATACACATATTAAGATAGATATAACCAAGTAGCATACTACCATGTTTAGCAAGATTGTTAATATAACTGTGAATATCCCAAGCTTCCATTAAGTAATATACAAGCTAGTATGATACAATAATGGCCCCTAGGGCATATACACTAACACTACGCCTTGACGAAAGCCAACAAACGTTGCACGGATACTAAATATTACTTATCTGAAATGTCGGAGGGTTATGCAGGTTTTTAAGAAAACCATGAGCGTAATGAACTTGATGTAGTTGTAGAAACAAGTGATTTTTGAAAAGGAGTGTTTTTTAGGCTTTTTACTAGTTTTGCTAAAGAGGTCACTTCCGGTGAAGGGATCTCGGCTCTTTCCTTATCGAATAAGGTGCTGGATATTTCATAAATACCGCTATGCAAAGCAAGAACTAAAAGAAACAATTAAAAACAAAACCGAGTGGGTTGTAGCATCTGCTAGCTTCGCTAAAAAGGTCACTCCCGGTGAAGGGATCTCGGCTCTTTCCTCATCGAATGAGGTGCTCGATATTCTACAAGGAATACCGCTATGCAAAGCAAAAACTAAAGCTACCCTTTTTGAAAATATGATTCTACAACATCTTTAGGTTTCTTTTCTTTTCATTATTTCATCAATGAATTCCCATCATTTATGCTTCCTAAGCATCACAAAAGAAACAATAATACAACGTACGCTTATGCCATCCGCATTCGCCACAGTGTCCCGTTATGCACCGTTAAGTTACCTAACTAACGGCATAGCGGGGCGGGACTCGCGCGGGTGTAAAACATAATCAACGTTTATTATATATCATATATACAATAATAAAGCATTCGTCTCATGCATATAAAGTGATCACATCACAGAATATCAGCAGCAGAAGATAACATATGAAATATTGGATATACTAGGAATTCTGTGTTTTAAATTAAGCCTCTATTAAAAACGGATTCCACGGTCGCGATGAATAGCCAAGCCCACATCCCTAGACCCCTACGAGAGCGGCAAGCAACCCTACCAATTCTTGAGTTAGGAGACCCGGACTTGACTCCTCGAGATGGTCTCCCACTAGACTCTAGAACCCGGTAACTTGTGCTCCCCTCCTTGGGTCTATCCTAATGCGGAAAAGTAAATAATATACAACAATGGTGACATCATCCTCAACCTGGATGTGCCCCAATAAAAGAATATTACATACAATGAATTTTACATGAATGAAAATAAAAACTCCCATCTCACATAAAAACCCCGGCTATTCAAAACACTGTTAGTGTATATGCCCTAGAGGCCATTACTGTATCATACTAGTTTGTATATTACTTAATGGAAGCTTGGGATATTCACCTTGTATAGACAATCTTGCTCAATATAGTAGTATGCTACTTGGTTTGTTTCTACTTCAATGTGTACATGTGTTTACTTTAGTATATCACCTATACACATTAGTGGAGCCCTTAGGATCTTTGCTTGATTACCAGCGTTGTGATGGCAGTCACACTAGTGGGGGCTGGGTAATCTATAGGAACATCCTTATACAGGTCCCTAGTCGCAGGACTATCGAGACAGGGCATCGATACTCCGGAGTAGACTAGCGTATGCGCTTCTCATCCCAGTGTGGGAGATGGCCTGTCCCACAGCCATCAGTACGTCGTATTGAAGATAGTATACGGGTGCTCGTTAGGTTACGAGTACACTGGACAGGACTCGTCGGGAACTGACCGGTTGGTATTATACCTATCGTCAGTTATCAGTTCCCAGGTGACATGAGTACAGCTTAGTCCGCTGACTTGACACTGTCACTTCACCTCGAGTGTGTTCCCACTGTACTTTGATTACTACCCTACCACGGCTCAAAGGAGTCGTGCAAACAGGTAGTGGTTGGGTACAGTCCCGAAGCACTTGGAGGCAGTGACGGTTAGACAGGATTCGTCTCTCCCGGTATTGGGGGTTGACATCACGCTGTGTCTAGGAGAGCCATTACACGAGTAGTCCCTGGCCAGGGCAATCGAGATATACTGGTAGGCTTCCAGTGTTATCTCAGGGTGTTTTGGGCTTCACTCCGACACGACTTGTACCGCTATTAGGGGACTGACGTTTACCGCCCCCCTAGGCCTGCCATGCGATGTATCATACGAACAGACCGGACTGTACGGAGATTGTCACATTCAGGCTCAGTAGGAGTTCAGATGGGTTTCACCTCGTCAGTCTTCTTGTCGGCTTCTACCTGGGGACCGTTACGCACAGCTAGTGCCGCTTGCGGTCTGTGGTTAAACCCACTGCCAGCGTAGTGTCGAGTCTTTAGAGTCCCACACAGAAAGCTATTCGCCTTTAGGCAAAAGAGTAGAGGTCGCATGGTTTTGCGACAGGTCGCATGGTTTTGCGACAGGGTTCGGTAACATCCGTGCACTTATGCACGTACAGTGTCCGGACAGTTAACACTAGCGGGCTTTGGTTTAAGCCAGATCCTAGTGTATGTTTTGGGATTGGATTTATCCAGTATGTATTCGTGTTCCTCGGAACGCGGATGCGGGTGTGTATGCACAGTTGACGGAGAGACAGAGGCAGAGGATTCTCATTAGGGTTGTTGACCGTTGACTGTTGACTATTGACTTTTTGCTCAACCCTAATAAGAATATGATATATGATTAACAATAATATTAATTAAGTATTATGGTGACATGGTTGTTGAGGGGTTGACTTTGTTGACTTTGTTGACCGGTTGACTAGGTTTGACTAGTTGACCATCATGATGACAATGGCTATCATTTCATAGCAAAGACTTTTGCTTGCTTGTTATCTTATGCAAAATGAGTGCATGAAATGATATGGCTATTGTAGCTTAAACCATTTTACACAATACTTGATTACTATTTTTGTGATGATGGTTTTGGATTATGAGAGCCAAGAGATAAAAGTCTTTCTCATTCTATCATTCTCATTCTCTCTCTTGTTCTTGAGCTCTCATCTCCTTCCTCTTGCTCTCCCTCTCTTTTTGTTTATGGTTCACTTGTCTCATGTGTTGAGAACCAAGAACCATAGAGTAAAATCCCAACACACTCTTCTCTACTCATTCTAGTTCATAAGGTTTGGCAAACCAAGTGAACTAGTTTCTTCAAAGATCGAAGAAGAAGCCAAAGGTAGAAGCTTTCGAGGTGGATCTATCTTCGGCGCAAGGAGACGACGGAGTGAAGGCGATCCGGACAACCATCGAGGCTTGAAGAAGAAGGAGATCAAGAAAGAAAGGTATGACCCCCTAACCGAGTAGTTAACAACTCCTAGTTAGGTTGTTAGTTAGATGTTTAACAAAGATCCGGTTTTGAGACCATGTTACCACCTCTAGAAAAATTGTTTTTCACCAAATTCCGCATGCCCGAAAGTACCGGGAGAGGTAGCATGGACTTACAGTGGTATCAGAGCCTAGTTAAACTCTATCTAACATGTTAGCAAAGTAGCTAGAAGATCGATCAAAGAAAAGTCGCAAAACGAACCCAAAACTGTCAAGTTTCTGCCGAAATTTTTTCTGTTCAAAAAATGATAAGTCTTATCTAAAAAATTGGCTCAGGCTTTTGTGTGAACACCCAAGAAATTTTTTCCCCTGAATCGTTCAATGTGCCACGGAAACGCGGCGGGAGCATGCTCCCGCCGCGGTTCCGCGGCCGAGTTAACTCGGTCGGGGAAAATTCTTCTTGCAGAGTGCTTATCGGGTTGTTTTGGGATTTTTGGAATATGTATTTTCTGCCCAGATTTTTCAGAACGAAAATTTTGTGTTTAGGGCCTATAAATCCGTATTTTTGATCGAACTTATAAAAGACTTAAGCTGACGGGTTTTTTCTGTGATGTGATATTTGTATTGAACGTCTACTAATCGCTATATGTCGATTAGTGGGGGTTATACAAATCTGTGATCTGTAATGTCATTGGAATGTGTATATGAATTCATTGGATTGTCGCGGGTGAATAGCCGGGGGTTGTGAGACGAGAGTTTTCTTTTCATTCAATTCATGTAAATTTGTAAATTGATGTAATAATTATTTGTATGGCCGCACAACCGGGTCGGGGTTGTAGCCGTCATTGTATAATTTCTTTTTACTGTTTTTGCTCCTAGGATAGACCCATGGAGGGGGTGCACAAACTACCGGGTATGCCGAAGTGCCGAGTGGCCTACTTACTGTTGGAGATAGTGCCCTCAGAGTCAATTATTGGATCACAGGCACGTGATTGCAATGATTGAGGGAGGACCTATCCCGGTAGGACAGTCTTACTCGAGATGATAGTATGCTATCTTGTTTACCTTTATCATCGTGTACTGCTTTAGGTGACATAACAGGTCGCTATTGCACGTTGATAGAGCCCCTAGGATTCTTGCTTGACTACCGGCAGTATGAGGGCGATCATATACGTGGGAGCTGGTAGTCTATAAGCACATCCTTAAAAGGTCCCTAGTCGTGGGAGTTTCGAGATAGGGCATCGATACTCCAGAGTAGACTAGTGTATACAGTCGAGACCCCGACGAGGGGCGGTGGCCGGTCTCACAAGCCACTGGTGTCAGTTGTTTCACCTAAGATGTATACAGGTGCTCATTGGGTTATGAGTACACCGGACAGGACTCGCCGGGAACATGCTAGTTGGTCTTATACCTGACGTCAGATAGCAGTTCCCTGGTGACATGTGTACAGGTTAGTTCATCGACCTGGGGATCGTCATTTGTCTCGTGTGAGTTCCCACTGTACTTTGATTACTACCCTACCACGGCTCAAAAGAGTCGTGCAAACAGGTTTTAGTTGGGTACAGTCCCGAGCCACATGGAGGCAGTGAGCGGATCTTCAGGGGTTCGTCTCTCCCGGTATTGGGGGTGAGGTCGCGCTGTGTCTAGGAGAGCCATTACACGAAGTCCTTGGCCATGGCAGGAGATTTACAGGTAGGTATACCAATAGTATCTCAGGGTGTTCTGGGCTACACTCCGACACGACTTGTACCGCTTTTGGGGGTCTGACTTTTACCAACCCCCTAGGCCCGACATGCGATGCTCATAGACGAACGGACCGGACTGTACGGATATTGTCACTGACAGGCTCAGTAGGGTGTCAGGATGAGTTCGCTCATCGACGTCCCTTTTAGTCAATAGCTGGTGGCCCGTCACGTATTGGCTTATACCTCTGACGTGCTAGTGGTTAAATCCACAGCCATAGTATTGACGAGTCTTTAGAGTCCACCACACTTTCAGTTACTCAAGCTTTCGGGCGAAACGCTGTAGAGGCCGTATGGAGATATGGCAGGGTCCGATCAGATACGTGTGGTATTGCACGGATCAGGATCAGACGGTTTGTACTAGAGGCCGTATGGTTATATGGCAGCGTTCGATCAGATACGTGCGGTATTGCACGGATCAGGATCGGACGGATATTACTAGCCGGCTTTGGTTTAAGCCGGATCCTAGTATAGTACAGTGTAGATTTTGTCTCCTTGCATTTGTATCCGAACGGAATACAGATGCGGGTGTGTATGCACAGTATCGGGGTTTTCCTGTAATTTATTACGGGACCGGTATTCTGGAGTTACCAGTTTGCATTCCGTTCCGGCCGGTTTTCCTTTGTTCTTTCCCGGCCGGACTTTTCCGATGGAGGGGGTTATTTGCAAGTTTGCAAATAACACATTGTGGAGGTTTTTCTTGCAAATGTATTTATTATGAAAGCATCTTTTGATACCATTCTTATCCATCATTATCACTTGCTTTTGTTGATTAGAAGTGATTAGAGTTTGATGTGAGATGGTTATGATGATGTTTTGGATGTGGTCACCACTTGTGCTCCTACCATCACCTCCCTTCATGCTTAATATTCTTTCCTCCACCATTTCTAAGATGATAAGTTTTTTCATGGTTGAGAGAGAAGAAGATGAGAGCTTCATTTTGAGAGTGTAGCATTTTGATCTCTTTTCATGTTAAGAAAAATGTAAGCACCATTTTTCTTATCTTGTTTCCTCCATCATCTTCAAATGGCAAGGAACCCAAATGAGACATAGCCTCTACACTACACTTCCTACAGCAAATCTTGGACGCGTCGACTCGCCAGCTTCGCGCCCGAGTTGCCTCGGTATTGAGGTGGGAGCCCGTAAAAATGCAGGCGATGTGGTGCCCTTCCGGCGAAGAGGCGACAACGAGGAGATGAAGGACGAAGCGTCCGCGGGAGATCGGAGTGGAGACGAAGATCGAAGGACTCGGATCATTCGGTATATCTCTTCCCTTTCTTGTACTTTGCTAGATCTAGTTTAATGGCCCGATCCGGGGTTTAGTGCGCGGTGGTGCCGGTTTGCTAAGTCCGCAAAATTAAAGTTTATCACCGCTTCTGCATTCCGGCGTCGGATTGACGGCCGGGGCGCCGCCGTGCACTTACAGTGGTATCAGAGCCTCGCCATTAACTTCGTCTAGCTTTGTTTGATGTGTTTTTCAGTTCCGATCGACCAAAATTCCAAAAACCCAATTTTAGTTCACATCAGTTTTCTGTTGAAATTTTTTTAAGTCTAAAAATTTTTCAGGTGGTCTCAGAATGATTTGCAGGGAGTTCTAAGAACTCTGGGAAAATTCGAGACAATGATCCCTCAGCTCGAGCGCGGAACCGCGGCAAAACCCCCCTTTTTGCCGCGGTTCCGCCGCAGGTTGGTGGGATCAATGCTTCGAAATTCTCCAGTGGGCTTCTGGGCTGTAATTAGGGGATTTGGAATATTAATTTTGGGCCCAGAATTTCTGTGAGTACTACAGTATTGCTTGGGGGCCCACTTGTTAATTTTTGATCGATCGGATATTTTAAACACATTATTTCACAGTATTTACATTATATCTGCGACCGTGAATGTCACTTGATCGGTAAATCCAGTCTAACTTGTATAGCCCAGTTAGACGGATTTGCGAACGTGACTTTCACGTTGATGTTCTGTGATTTTTCTGTGATGTTGCGGATCAGTCGTGGGGGATAGCCTGGATGCAATGCTAGTACAGTTTCTGTTGTATTATGTACATTTGATATTGCGGGGCGAGCGTCCGACATGTGGACTGCCGTCACTGCCTGATTGTATTATTCTTTTGGGGCACGACCTGGTTGCGGTCGATGTACCCGTTGTATGTATATTTTACTTTCTGTACTAGGATTACCCCGCGGAGGGGTGCACGGATAGCCGGGTTCTAGAGGGCAACAAGCCCGCATCTCATGGCATTGAGACGGAGGGGGCTTCACTCTAGGATTGGCGGGCTATTTGCCGCACTCGTAGGGGGTACAGGTTGACCCAGGAGGGGTGCCCAAGTTACCGGATTCCGTGAAGTGCTGGGTGGTCCATTCACAGAGCTGAAGGGGGCTGCCTCGCTTCAGGTTTTGGCGGGTAACTTGCCGCGCCCGTAGGGGTCTAGGATTTCATTGCGCAGGCTATCCACACGACCAGGGGAACGTCGGGTTTCAGTAGTGGCTCTGTGAAACCCGGGGATCCCAGATATCTGTATTGTTCTGTGATGCTGTACATTTCTGTGATGTTGCATTTTTATCACGCCTTGAGCGAAATATAATATATTGCTATATATATTAGTAGATGTTGTATATGTTTTACATCCGCGCTAGTCCAGTCCCCGCTCTGTCGTTAGTTAGCTAACCTAACGGGTGATGACGGGACCCAGTGGCGAATGCGGATGGCATATACGTACATCAGTATATTTTCGTTCTTTGTGGTGTGATCAATTGATGGGACTGCGTTGATTCGGATCAATGCAAGTTAAAACAAACCTATTCTGATGTTGTTGGAACACTTTTTTCAAAAATCTGTTATTGCAAAGACGTTCACTTTTGTTTTGCATCGTGGTATTCATTTGGAATATCCTGCTCCTCAGTCGACGAGGCAAGGGCCGAGATCCCTTCACCGGGAGTGACCCCTTGGACAGAAGTTTGCGTCAGGGCATTAACTTCACTATAGCCGATTACTTTTGCTTTGCATCGTGGTATTCATTTGGAATATCCTGCACCCCATTCTACGGGGAAAGAGCCGAGATCCCTTCACCGGGAGTGACCTCTTTAGTAAAGGTTTTCGTCACTATATTTTCTAAAAAGCTATCCGTTCCTTCAACGATATCAAGTTCATTACGTTAAAGGTTTTCGCCAGAAACCATTCGTCCCCCTCCGTCGTTTCATATGGATGGTCAATAGTATTCAAGCTGTGTATGTTGGCCAAAGTCAAGGCACAGTGATTGGTAGCTATTGGGGTATTCATATGCTGCATAGATAGATGCGTTGGTTTGGGACAGTCGTACTGCCATTTTGGCCAAAGTCAAGGGTATGTACGGGTGGGTTCAAATTAACCTGGAGAATGACGGGTAGAACTTGACATGTGACTTATGATATGTTGGCCAAAGTCAAGGTCATAAGAGCATGGGGTAGAAATCACATCGTGAGTTTCAAAAGTACTGAAACTTGCCAGATATGCGCATACCTTCTGGAGTGTGACACCGTGAGCGGATTCCGTCACGTTATCATGCAATGATAGTTGGATCCCGATTCCCACTGATGAGTTAGTTTACTCCTCCGGTGACCCCGACTAATTCTTCTTTCAGGTTTGGAGATGAATTTGAGGTACAGTAGGAGGTTTCCTGATTAGAAAAAGTGACAACCATTCTGATCTAGGTTAGAGTGCACGCTGAGTGTTTCTTTTCTCTCTCTCTCTCTCTGGCAGCGACCGTTGACCCGACCCTAAGACTATGACTCAGTGACCAAGTTGACCGAACCTTCTTAACACTGGCTTTTGGATTGTCAGAGTTGCAGACCTCATTGCCACTCCTACTTTTACCCTTTTCTCCAGGACACCCCGTATTACTGCGAACGTCCACTTCCATTGGACAAAACCATCGTATGGTTAGATACGAACTCGAAGGAATTCGAGGATGGTTTCCGGTTCTGGAGAAAACGGATAGGATTATTCAGTTGTCTTTTCCTTTTACCTTCTCTCAGGTTGCGAGTACTCCTTGGTTTAGGAGATAGTACACCTATTACGCAAATTGGATAGTCTTCTTCCATACCTTAGGCTGGTGCCGACCGGTAGGGAATGAAGAAAACCAATTAGCCTAAACGGTGTGGAGAAGGTATTAAGATTAAGACAAAGCAAGGGATTAGTAAGAGGGCAAAGTAAATTGCGACTGATATTCACGACCAAACCAAGTATTTCTTCGCCAATCCTAAATCACCTTTGTATTTCTCCAGGACACTCCGTATCACTACGAAGATCCACAGTTTAATGGATACTCCATCGTATGGTTATATACGAACTCGAAAGGAACTTGTTCCAGTTCGGGGATGGATTCTGGTCCAGAAGAAATAGGAATAAGGTTTATTCGGTTGTCTTTTATCTTCACCTTCTCTCGCATTGTGAGTGCTCCTAGGATTAGGACAGTACACCCATTTTGCTTATTGGATAGTCTTCTTCCAAACCATAGGCTGGTGCCGAACGGTAGGGAAGGAAGAAAACCAATTGGCCTAAAGGGGTGTACAGAAGGTAATGACTAAAGACAAATAAAGGGATTTGGAGAGGTGGCAAAGAATTATAAGGCTACAGTCGTGAATCTGGATGATGGAAGAGGCATTACTAGGAATACCGGGATACCCCATCGAAACATTTTCAATGTTTCATTTTCACTGTGTACTGATAAAAGAAAACTGATTTCCCGATTAGACATTTGCTCAAGGGTATGTATTTACCAGCTATGATTCTCACATCTGTATGGGTTTACAGATGATGAGTGGGAGTAAGTTATTGGGAATTAGGTGACCATCCTCATTATATCGGGATTCGTTGGAATTGGTGATATTTGAGGAAGCCACCTGGGTTGTTTGCCGGTCGGCAAATATTTGGTTTTGAATATCCGCTGTTGTGCACCAATTTCAAATTGATATATCTGTACGTCTATTTTCATAGAGTGAGATATACCTTTTGATATTATGTCGATGACATTTACCTATATCAGTGGATGGTTAGGTAAGGAGCATTAAACAGCGGTGTAATTCTTCTTAACCATAAGTACAGTTTTCAACCTACGACACACAGTGAAAGAGTTGTTAGACTCAGCGGACTTATACAGAGTATTGTATGTTGTCCAGTGTCCATTAGGACAGAGGGGTTGGTCCTCATACTATATTCTGTTTACTTTTAACTTCTCTAGTTCTTAGACATGTGTTTCGTAGAAACACAGGGTCTAAGTTTTGAGGAGTTATAGGTATTTGAATAGAGTAGAGAACCAGGTGTAGCAAGTATCGGGATTCTTCAAAGTGATCGAAGATGTAGATACTTGTGTATGGTATTCAGTTGATAGTAATGATAAAGAGAAACTGCTTCTCTTTCAGGTTACTCATAATTGGAAGCATTCCTAAGTTGAGTAACGCTGATCGGCCTCTCTCCATTTAGTTGACATGCACTGGAGACAGCTGCATGATTTGAATCTGGTTAAATTAAATCAGTGCCTCTGGTTCTATATTGGATCTAGAACAGTTCATATCTTAACGTTGTTAAGGTACGGGGAGTTGTCCGGCTTATGATTAAAACCAGACACTGGACAACTCAAGGCACGTTTCTGTAATGGCTGTTTGTGGGTTCACCCAGGCTATGACGAGGGTTGACTTTCTACCATCTGGCAGATCAATAGAAATATTGTTCTAGACTCGCCACAGTTTTATTAAAATTGGATTTTTTCAAAAACTGAAGTGGGAGTATGGTAGAACTGGAAGTGATTCCAGAACCGCAAACGATTACTGAAGATTTCATAAGGAACCTAAAGATTCAATCTGATTTGACATTCCATTGGCCACTCCGCAGATAAGGTGGGTAACTTCAGGCACCCGAGAGGCACTCCGGTAACCTCAAGGACGGTGACAGGGAAGTTCTTGTTTACCCACACTTGCCATTGTTCTTGTTCCAAGCTGCGAGACCCGGCAGGAGGATGAGTATAGCGTCGTTCTAAACTAGTTTTAGAAGTGCACGTCTATATGACTCTGGCAGAGGGTTGTCGTAGTCAGTGGGAGCAGCGGAAGCATTGGTGGACATCAGGCTTATGTCTATTTATAGACTAAAGCAGATATAGCGGAGATAGATCATCTATTTCTGATGTGACAGTCATGGGTTTGACGTCATCAGAATAGGGGATGGATCTGTTGAGAAGGTAGTAGGGTGTGATATCCTGGTATTTGGATAACATACACAAAGTAGGAAGTGATATTCCTATACTACGATCGGTTGTACTTTGGTCGTCACACAGTGGTTTCTCCACGAAGGACTTGGACATTATATCAGACATACTGGTTACTAGATCTATAGTTTTAGATCTAGATTTGGGTGGTTTCCCAATCTGGGTACTTAGAAAGCATTCTAAGAGTATTTAGAATGGACGACTCCTGGCATGGTAGTGTACCTGCAGGTAATGGAGTCACCCTCTCTAAAGGTGTCTTACAGACTAAAGGGGAGAGGGATGTGCATGATTGGCAGATCACTTGCTCAGGCAATTGAGTCAATCATGAGATGTCAAGTACCACACCAGATGTTGTTCTTGCACTAGATGCAATAAGTTGACATTGATCCAATCCTGGAGAAACAGTCGGAAGCAGTTTTAGAACATAAGTGAATGTTCTAGGGATATGATAACGGCTGCCTCCTTTAGGAGACGGTTATCATTCCAGGCTTCCAAGGTGACCTGGACGACAAGGAGGTTGTCAGAGTTATAGTTTTTCCTTCTGACGAGGGGCAGTATTTTGGACAGCTGGTCCAAGGCAATACTGAGGGTGGCATGGCGCAGGATAATGATTTAGTTTCAGTTGACAATACAGTCTAAGAAGTTTGGATTTAGAGTTCATTCATGAGCTAGGTCCCATCAGACATCCAGACATTCTAAGACAGGTATTGCTCATTTCGGGAGATGGCTTTCTTCGCGAACATGAGATATAGAGAGACATAGAAAGAAACATCAAGGAGGATCCACTCACAGAGGCTATTCCTCGACCGCAATAGTTTCACAAACGGGATTTGTGAGACTGACTAGTAGAGGAGTTGGGTGTTCGGTATCACACGGGCTGTGAGTATGCGACATCGCAAAAATTAGCCTTGAGTGCAAGTGGGAGATTGTTGGAGATAGTGCCCTCAGAGTCAATTATTGGATCACAGGCACGTGATTGCAATGATTGAGGGAGGACCTATCCCGGTAGGACGGTCTTACTCGAGATGATAGTATGCTATCTGGTTTACCTTTATCATCGTGTACTGCTTTAGGTGACATGACAGGTCGCTATTGCACGTTGATAGAGCCCCTAGGATTCTTGCTTGACTACCGGCAGTATGAGGGTGATCATATACGTGGGAGCTGGTAGTCTATAAGCACATCCTTAAAAGGTCCCTAGTCGTGGGAGTTTCGAGATAGGGCATCGATACTCCAGAGTAGACTAGTGTATACAGTCGAGACCTCGACGAGGGGCGGTGGCCGGTCTCACAAGCCACTGGTGTCAGTTGGTTCACCTAAGATGTATACAGGTGCTCATTGGGTTATGAGTACACCGGACAGGACTCGCCGGGAACATGCTAGTTGGTCTTATACCTGACGTCAGATAGCAGTTCCCTGGTGACATGTGTACAGGTTAGTTCATCGACCTAGGGATCGTCATTTGTCTCGTGTGAGTTCCCACTGTACTTTGATTACTACCATACCACGGCTCAAAGGAGTCGTGCAAACAGGTTTTAGTTGGGTACAGTCCCGAGCCACATGGAGGCAGTGAGCGGATCTTCAGGGGTTCGTCTCTCCCGGTATTGGGGGTGAGGTCGTGCTGTGTCTAGGAGAGCCATTACACGAAGTCCTTGGCCAAGGCAGCAGATTTACTGGTAGGTATTCCAGTAGTATCTCAGGGTGTTCTGGGCTACACTCCGACACGACTTGTACCGCTTTTGGGGGTCTGACTTTTACCAACCCCCTAGGCCCGACATGCGATGCTCATAGACGAACGGACCGGACTGTACGGATATTGTCACTGACAGGCTCAGTAGGGTGTCAGGATGATTTCGCTCATCGACGTCCCTTTTAGTCAATAGCTGGTGGCCCGTCACGTATTGACTTATACCTCTGACGTGCTAGTGGTTAAATCCACAGCCATAGTATTGACGAGTCTTTAGAGTCCACCATACTTTCAGTTACTCAAGCTTTCGGGCGAAACGCTGTAGAGGCCGTATGGAGATATGGCAGGGTCCGATCAGATACGTGCGGTATTGCACGGATCAGGATCGGACGGTTTGTACTAGAGGCCGTATGGTTATATGGCAGCGTTCGATCAGATACGTGCGGTATTGCACGGATCAGGATCGGACGGATATTACTAGCCGGCTTTGGTTTAAGCCGGATCCTAGTATAGTACAGTGTAGATTTTGTCTCTTTGCATTTGTATCCGGACGGAATACAAATGCGGGTGTGTATGCACAGTATCGGGGTTTTCCTGTAATTTATTACGGGACCAGTTTTCTGGAGTTGCCAGTTTGCATTCCGTTCCGGCCGGTTTTCCTTTGTTCTTTCCCGGCCGGACTTTTCCGATGGAGGGGGTTATTTGCAAGTTTGCAAATAACACATTGTGGAGGTTTTTCTTGCAAATGTATTTATTATGAAAGCAACTTTTGATACCATTCTTATCCATCATTATCACTTGCTTTTTGTTGATTAGAAGTGATTAGAGTTTGATGTGAGATGGTTATGATGATGTTTTGGATGTGGTCACCACTTGTGCTCCTACCATCACCTTCCTTCATGCTTAATATTCTTTCCTCCACCATTTCTAAGATGATAAGTTTTTTCATGGTTGAGAGAGAAGAAGATGAGAGCTTCATTTTGAGAGTGTAGCATTTTGATCTCTTTTCATGTTAAGAAAAATGCAAGCACCAATTTTCTTATCTTGTTTCCTCCATCATCTTCAAATGGCAACGAACCCAAATGAGACATAGCCTCTACACTACACTTCCTACAGCAAATCTTGGACGCGTCGACTCGCCAGCTTCACACCCGAGTTGCCTCGGTATTGAGGTGGGAGCCCGTAAAAAATGCAGGCGATGTGGTGCCCTTCCGGTGAAGAGGCGACAACGAGGAGATGAAGGACGAAGCGTCCGCGGGAGATCGGAGTGGAGACGAAGACCGAAGGACTCGGATCATTCGGTATATCTCTTCCCTTTCTTGTACTTTGCTAGATCTAGTTTAATGGCCCGATCCGGGGTTTAGTGCGCGGTGGTGCCGGTTTGCTAATTCCGCAAAATTAAAGTTTATCACCGCTTCTGCATTCCGTCGTCGGATTGACGGCCGGGGCGCCGCCGTGCACTTACACTCACGGGGATGAGGGAGGTTGCTTCGCTTCGGGTACTTGGCGGGTAGTTTGCCGCACCCGTAGGGGTCTTGGGTGGGGTTTTGGCTATTCACCGCGACCGTGTAATCTGCTTTTCGTTACAGGCTCGTACGAATTGCGGGTTCCTAGTATATCCAATGTGTTCATCTGTGATCTGAAATGTCTATCATTGCAATATATATATATATGATATTATTTAGGCGTTGCTTATGTTTTACAGCCGCGCTAGCCTAGCCCCCACTCTGTCGTTAGTTAAGTAACCTAACGGGTAATGACGGGGCCCCGTGGCGAATGCGAATGGCATAAGCATACGTCATATTTTGGTTGTTTTCTGCAATGGTAGGTTTAAATGATGGAACGCATTAAAAGAACTAGTGCAAGAATATCACGCATTAAAAGAACTAATGCAAGAAAATAAACCATGTAAAAGTCGTTGGAACACTTTCGAAAAACCACTCGGCTCTTTTCAAAACAAACTTTTAAAATGCGGAGTTTGAGCCACTCCTTTTAAAAGCTATCTCGTTCCATCGACTATATCAAGTTCACTACGTTCACGGTTTTGCCAAAACCATCCGTAGCCCTCCATCATTTCAGTTAAATATTCGGTAGTATTCAAGCTATGT
This sequence comes from Agapanthus africanus, assembly GCA_030015575.1. NCBI lineage: Eukaryota > Viridiplantae > Streptophyta > Magnoliopsida > Asparagales > Amaryllidaceae > Agapanthus > Agapanthus africanus. Next base: position 124,681,180 of record JASDDO010000004.1, on the reverse strand, counting down.
ATTTTGACCTCACGCCAAGGCATAGTGATTGGTAGCTGCCGGATATTTATCTGTTGCATAGATAGAATGCGTTGGTTTGAGACAGTCGTACTGCCATTTTGGCCTACGTCAAGGGTATGTACGGATGGGTTCAAATTAACCTGGATAATGATGGGAAGAACTTGACATGTGACTTATGACATTTTGACCTCACGCCAAGGTCATAAGAGCATGGGGCAAAAATCCACATCGGGAGTTTCATAAGTACTGAAACTTGCTAGCGTTGCATACCATTTGGAGTGTGATGATTCTGGTAGGATTCCTTCAGTTTCGTCACGCGATGATATTTGGATCCCGATCCTACTGTGAGTATATGCTACTCCTCGGGAAATTTCTCACTTAACGATCAATGCTATAAACCTAGTAGGTGTCTAGAAAGGTGTTAGCGGGGCTACGCCCCCAGGAAAAAGAGGTTCTTAAATTAAGGAACTTCGCGAAAGCGTTGGAAAACCTCCCTCGAAGTACCGACACCAGCCTGGACGAACGGTTAAGCAAGTATTGTACGGTGATATTGATCCTGACTAATTCTTCCTTTTGTGGTTTTAAGGAGGGATTCGAGAAACAGTGGGAGCCATCCTGTTTAGACAAATTAAAAACCACTCTAAACATGTAAGAGCATCATGCTGAGTGTTTCTTCTTCTCTCTCCTAATTGCAGCGACCAATCGACATGACTGGACTTAAGTTACTTCTAGATAAAAACATACTGACAGGGCCAAACTACAAAGATTGGCTCAGGAATGTCAAAATGGCAATCACTTAAGACAAGCTGGGGTATCTTCTTACCACCAAAGCTCCCCCTGTCCCAAGTCCCACCTCCAGCGTCGCGGATAAGGAAATCCGTAAGACTTGGGAGATTGATAGCGCGAAGGCCAAGTGCCTCGTACTTGCCCCGATGGACAACGAACATCAGAGGAGGCACGAGAATATGGACCTTGAATCCATATTTCTCCATACAAAAGAACTGTATGGAGAGCAATCTCGTATCGCAAGATACGAAATGCCGAAGAAGTTATTTTCGGCAAGGTTGGCCATCGGATCATCGGTAGCGGAACACGTGCTTAAGATGATTGGCTTCATTGAGGAGCTCGCGGAACTTGGAACCACGTTGGAGAATGAGCTCTATACTGACTTAATTCTCCAGTCCCTTCCTTCCACTTACGCCCAGTTTATACTGAACTTCAACTTACAAGAAAAAGAAGTTGAACTTTCAGAACTCCTCAACATGCTGAGGAGTGCAGAGGGCACCCTACAGAAAAGTAGGGAAACATCCACTTTGTTTCTAGGAGGATCTTCCTCTTCTAGGTCCAAGGCGAAAGCCAAGGGAAAGAAGAAGAAAGCCTTCGCCAAACCAAGGGGCGGTGTTAGTAAAGTGGATACGAAGGGAAAAGCAAAGGAAACAAAGAAAGCGGGGCAGCTTGTGGATAAAAAAGAATGCTTCTATTTTCATAAGAAAGGTCACTGGAAGAATGATTGCAGGGCTTGGAAAGCCAGGACACAAGAATTGAAGTAGGTTGCGGCTTCAGCTTCAGGTGTGTATGTTATTGAAAACTGTCTTTCAATAAAACTCTACTTCCTGGGTATTGGATACCGGATCAGGATCTGATATCTGTAATTCTTTGCAGGCGTTGAGAAACCGTAGGGTTTTGAAGGCAGGTGACATGACCCTCAGAGTTGCAAACGGAGCTAGCATGGATGCTAGGCCGTGGGGGACTATCACTTGGGAATGTCAGAAGGACATGTTTTGGTTTTGCGTAATTGCTTTTTTGTACCCAACGCAACTTGTAATATCATTTCTGTATCTTTAGTTTCTAAAGAAGGTTATGAATTTGCGTTTGTAAGTAATGTTGTAAACATTCACCTTAATCAAGTTCTGATTGGGTCAGGTACATTGAGCAATGGTATATACGTATTAAACCAACCACAGATTTTCAATGTCCAGAATACACATAAAAGAAAGTCTCCGGAAATAAATCAGACTTTCTTATGGCATTGTAGACTGGGTCACATCAATGAGAGAAGGTTGACGAAGTTACATACAGAAGGATATTTGAATCCGTTCGAATATCAATCGTATGCCACTTGTCAATCCTGTCTCAAAGGAAAGATGACAAAGACTCCGTTCACTGGACACGGAGTAAGAGCGAGCGAGCTCTTGGGACTCGTACACAGCGACGTGTGCGGTCCAATGTCTACATATGCGCGAAGCGGTTATTCTTACTTCATTACTTTTACGGATGACTTTTCAAGGTACGGTTATGTCTTCTAAATGAAACATAAGTCCGAAGCCTTTGGAAAATTCTAGGAATATAAGAATGAAGTAGAAAAACAAACCGGCAAAAGTATTAAGATTCTAAGATCGGATCGAGGTGGAGAATACTTGAGTGCCGAGTTCCTGGACTATTTAAAAGAGAACGGAATTCTCTCTCAGCTTACTCCTCCATACACTCCGCAACATAACGGTGTATCGGAGAGACGGAACCGAACCCTATTGGATATGGTTCAGTCCATGGTGAGTAACACTGAGTTACCGCGATCATTCTGGGGGTATGCGCTAGAATCAGCTGCATACCTTTAGAACCGAGTTCCGACTAAGACTGTGCCTACCACACCATATGAAATATGGAGTGGGAAGAAACCCTATCTTCAATATCTGAAGATCTGGGGATGTCCGGCTTTTGTCAAAAAGCAGCATGCGGAAAAACTCGAGGCTTGCTCAGTACTGTGCAAGTTTGTGGGATACCCAAAGAACTCCAGGGGGTATCTCTTCTATTACGCAAAGGAACAAAAGATCATTGTTTCTCGTAATGCCTATTTTCTGGAACACCAGTTCTTAGAAAAGGAAACAAGTGGTAGCGAAATAGAACTGGAAGAAATTCCAGAACCACAGACTATTACTGAAAGCTTAGTGGAACCAGAGGGTTCAAAAGAACAGGACATTCCTACGCCGCTCCGCAGGAGTAGTAGGCAGTCTCATCCGCCCGAGAGATACTGCGGTTTTCTCATAGACGGGGATAAAGAGGATTGCATCATGGATTATGATGAGCCTACTAGCTTCCAGCAAGCCGTTCAGAGCGTCGACTCGGTAAAATGGCTGGATACAATGCGGAACGAAATGGAGTCCATGTACACCAACAAAGTATGGACGTTGGACATTGCTCCAGACGGGGTAAAACCCGTAGGATGCAAGTGGATCTTCAAAAGGAAGATTGGTGTAGATGGACAGGTTCAGACCTATAAAGCTAGACTGGTAGCAAAGGGTTTTCGTCAAAGACCTGGTTTGGACTATGACGAGACCTTTTCTCCAGTAGCTATGCTGAAATCCATTCGGATCCTTCTTGCCATTGCTGCCTTCCACGATTATGAGATTTTTCAAATGGATGTAAAGACCGTTTTTCTAAATGGAAATTTAGAGGAGTGTGTCTATATGGACCAGCCAGAGGGTTTCATTCAGAGTGGGAGCAGCGGAAAGGTGTGCAAGTTGCTTAAGTCCATCTATGGACTAAAGCAGGCATCGCGGAGTTGGAACATCTGTTTTGATGAGACGGACAAGGAATTTGGCTTTATCAAAAATCCAGATGAACCATGCATCTATAGTAGATTTGTAGCGAGAACTGTAGTATTCCTCGTTTTATACGTGGATGACATTCTATTGATAGGAAATGACATTTCTATGCTACAATCTGTCAAGGGGTTCTTGTCACACATGTTCTCCATGAAAGACCTGGGTGATGCCTCATACATCCTGGGGATCCGGATCCATCGTGATAGATCCAAGAGGATATTAGGACTTTCACAGTCCAGGTACATCGACACCATACTGAAAAGATTCAGTATGGAAGATTCCAAGCGCGGTAACCTACCGGCTTGTCACGGGATCACCCTCTCTAAAGAGATGTCTCCCAAGACTGATTTGGAGAGGGATCGCATGTCTATTATACCCTACGCTTCTGCGGTAGGCTCTATAATGTATGCGATGTTGTGTACCAGACCGGATATAGCTTATGCACCGAGTGTGGTAAGCCGGTATCAGTCAAACCCTGGGGAGAAACACTGGATAGCGGTAAAGAACACTCTCAAGTACCTGAGAAGGACTAAGGAGATGTTCTTGGTGTATGGGTGAAAAGACCTCCAGATCGAGGCCTTTGCTGACTCCAGCTTCCAAAGTGATAAGGATGATTCCAAGTCCATGTCGGGTTTTGTCTTTACCCTCAATGGAGGGGCGGTGTGTTGGAAGAGTTCCAAACAGGAAACCGTTGCAGACTCGACGATGGAAGCGTAATACATCGCTGCATCTAATGCCGCAAAAGAAGCTGTCTGGATGAGGAAGTTCTTGAAAGAACTTCAGGTGGTTCCGTCCATTGTTGATCCAATACCTCTGTATTGCGACAACAACGGGGCTATAGCCTTAGCGAAGGAACCCAGGTCCCATCAGAGATCCAGACACATCTTGAGGCGGTATCACCTGATCAGGGAGATCGTGGATCGCCAGGAGATCGAGGTTCGGAGGGTCGCTTCAGAAGATAACACTGCAGATCCATTCACCAAGGCCTTGCCCCAGACTCAGTTCGAGCGGCTGATCGAGATGATAGGTCTTCGATACGCCAGTACATGGCCTTAGTGCAAGTGGGAGATTGTTAGTGTATATGCCCTAGAGGCCATTACTGTATCATACTAGTTTGTATATTACTTAATGGAAGCTTGGGATATTCACCTTGTATAGAAAATCTTGCTCAATATAGTAGTATGCTACTTGGTTTGTTTCTACTTCAATGTGTACATGTGTTTATTTTAGTATATCACCTATACACATTAGTGGAGCCCTTAGGATCTTTGCTTGATTACCAGCATTGTGATGGCAGTCACACTAGTGGGGGCTGGGTAATCTATAAGCACATCCTTATACAGGTCCCTAGTCGCAGGACAATCGAGACAGGGCATCGATACTCCGGAGTAGACTAGCGTATGCGCTTCTCATCCCAGTGTGGGAGATGGTCTGTCCCACAGCCATCAGTACGTCGTACTGGAGATAGTATACGGGTGCTCGTTAGGTTACGAGTACACTGGACAGGACTCGTCGGGAACTGACCGGTTGGTATTATACCTATCGTCAGTTATCAGTTCCCAGGTGACATGAGTACTGATCGCACGCTTTTGGCGTGTCGGATGTTCAAAGAATTTAAGTGTAACCGCGATCAGGACGGTGTCGCTTTGCAGCTAGCCGGTTGAGCACGGGTCGGTCCACAGGGAGATGGTGTTATCTTACCTTCTTGTTTTAGACGAGTTAATAAAGAATCTGTATGAGTGTTTGATCTAACCTATGTGTTTATCTGCAAGTATAAAGTTGTTAAGAAAAATACGAGATTGTAAGCTAAGAAATCCGTACTCAAAAACCTTTGAGCCGAGTCTTGACCAATTGAAGCTAAGCAATCGGCAACAACGTGGATTAGGGGATTTAAGCGCGGTATTCGTGGAATCCGGCTTATTTACTCTTGTCCTTCCGTTCTTGTCTCTTGCTTTCGCCTCCGGCCAAACCGAACGCAACCGGTCGCGGTTAGGAATCACCGTTACCTTGTCAGGGTACGGTGCCTAACGGAGCGCTTGCGTATGGTTTGGGCGAAGTTCAAATGGAAAATAACGGGAAAAGGAATTGGCAAAGAAATGTTAACTTATGAAACCGTATTAATTCTTAACAAGAACAATAATTACAACATTCACAATATAAACAAAAGAGAACAAAAAGAAAAGAACAAAGAAAAGAAAAGATACAAGTATTAAAGAGCATGAATAAAATGCATGAAATAAAATGCAAGTAATAAAAAGACAAGTAATAAAAAGCGAGTAATAAAAAGAATACGGAATTAGGACCCAAGCCAAGCATGTGCTCAATAGCCAACCCTTAAACTTGCAAGCTCAATGAAGAACTTGCAAGATCAAGGGAAGGGTAGAGAACGCATGTGAAATGAAGTGCTAGTCCGTGAGAAAATACGACCCTTGAGATCAATAACTAACTCTTAACCATTCAACCTCAATGAAGAGATTGAATGAGCAAGAGAAAGCAGAAATCTCAAGGGGGAGCAAACTAACAAGAAAGATAAAGAACCCTCATCTTCATTAATCTTCCACTCAAAAGCTCTCACTACAATGTCATGGAGAAAGAATGAAGAAGAGGAAGAAGAAGAACAAAACAACAAAAAAGAGAACAAAGAAAAGCTCCAAAAAATGCTCCCTTGGCTCAGCCCTGATCTGCTGTATTTATAGGCAGGAGAATGGATTTCTAGGGCAACCAGCAGACTACATGTAAAAAGACCAAAACACCCCAGAAAAACGACAGAACGAGGCCACCGTACGGCCGCGGATCCGCCGCCTATAGCCCCCTATGGCCGCGGATCCGCGCCCCTACAGTAGGGTTAGGGTGTGGGCTTTTCAGTACGGCCCTGGTCTGCTGTCCCCTGTTGTCTGGTACATGTATTTTCTGATAATATTTCCAGAATATCTTCAGAATTCCTAGTCCAAGATTGCATTATCTTTTTTCCTTTTGACTTCTATCTCCCTCGAGCTCCGTGCACCCATTGATTCTTGTGCAGCCCCTCTTGTGCTCTGTGCTTGTCCGAGACACGAATGACCGCTGTCATACGTCTTGTCCCAGGAACCGGTACGCAGCACCGGACGGATATGGATGACCGGAACCCGGCTTTTATCTGTTGTCAACAAATGTTCTGTATTTGGTGTAACTGTGGAGATTTTGTCCTGATTTGCAATATTTGTACTGGAAACCTGTATACTGTAAACATGTAACACACACGGATTAAAAGCACCTACCTATAAACACACGAGCGTAAGAATGGACGGTATAAAATGCAATATTCTGATATGAACAAATACCCCCAAACTTAACTTTTGCTCGTCCCAAGCAAAACCAATTATTCACAAAAATAAAATGATAACCGCACTTTCGCAGGGAACGCGATTGCACTGAGCATGTGCAACAAGCCGTTAAACCTCTAGGTGTCCCTAGTAGGAGGAGTGTTGTCTCCTGAGGGTTTTCAGCGGATACTACCCACAAAATCCCGTCAAGCTAGTTTTGTAAAATAACTAAGATTCAACCCCCTAAAGTTTTGTTTCAGAAAATAACAATTCTATTATCCTAAGTCTAGACTATCGAACCTTTATTTTTCACACCTCGCTTCTTATTTAACTACAGATTTTATATGTCTTTACGTGCAGTGCAAATAGTGTCGTTAAGTTCCGAAAGGTCGAATAAAGTCATTATGTCACACAATAAAGCCCAGATAACAATTTTAAAAGGATCACATAAGTTTTATAAAGAGTTAAGCATTTTTCAAGTTTCGTTTTCCAGTAAAGTTTCAACTTCAGAATTTCTATCTTCCCTAACAGGAAACTAGGTCTTATTCTTCACTCCACCTTTTTCTTGTTTTCATTTCATACACACCTCTGTGAACGTGCAATAGTCTTTATCATAGAATAAAACCTTCATATCTCCGTTAAAATTTTTATAAAAGCCTGTCTTTTATCAAGATTATTCTCACACAAAGAACCGTTAGGAATTTTAACTCGGAGAGAACACTTGCTTGACTTTGTTTTAAAACTGGACTTTCTAGGCTTCTTAGCGAGCTTTGGGCCAATGCACCCAAACCAGTTGGTTTTAGGGCATTAGGTGTAGAAACACCCCAGCGGACTTAATTACTCAAGTTACCTAGGTCCAAAAACAAAAGACAGTTTGGCGTGAAAAACATGATGATTCAATACGAACGGAGATATAACCGGTAGTTCAATTATTTTTTGGATAAAAGACGTGTTTAGTGGGTTTGGTGTGTAATCATTCCAATCAAGTTTTTAGATGGGTTATTTTTCAGACTTAGCTCCAATTACGGCATCAATAACATTCCTTCATATTCGCTTTACTTCATAAACTATTCTTGATATATTACTTATTTCAGAACAAACCTATTTGATCTTCAGAAAATCATTTATCTATTTAAAAGTTTTTTAAACATAAAAGACTTGTCATCTAATTTCCAAGACTCAGAACACGTGTAGTGTAATGTAAAGACGTATATCAGCTATAGTTAACTTCAAAGGAGAGTTATCTTTCAGGTTTTCAAAATCCAAACATAGGATTTAGTTATTCCTATCTTTTCAAACAAAAACCGTCGAATGTTGAATCAGAGTTCTTCCACAAGCTAACTTGACAAAAAAGTTTTTTATATTTTTGGAAAATTTTTGATTTTTATGGGTTTTTAATAAGGTATGCAAATGCAGAATATACAAATGAATGTGAAGGAAGAAAGCTTACCGAGCACACCCCCAAACTTAAACTTGACAGTGCCCTCACTGTCAGGCTATACCAAGAGGGTCAAAATTGCCGGCGCTCCTTAAAAAACAAATTATATACAAAAGGAGAAAGAACAAAACAAAAAAATATATACACCAAAAAGTGTCCCCCCCAAACTTAAGTGAAACAGTGCTTCCACTGTTTAAGCGATGAAGTTCAGGATTATGGGGGAAAGAACAGTGTCAAGCTATACAGGGACTTACACAGGCCAAAAGTGAGCACCAACCATTCAAAAATCTTATCTCTGTAAAGCAGTGGCTGGTGAAAGAAGGTGTAGGGAAAAGAGAGAGAGAATACGCGAGACCGTATTGGGAGAGAAGCAGGATACGGTCTCGGTATATCAGAAGAAGAAGAATGGCGGAAGGGAGTAAGAGGTGGAATACGAACTTGAGGGTGCAAATGGAGTAAATAGATTAGCACAATTTGTGATGACCGACGTGTGAAAAGTGATTGTGCTAATATATTTACTCGCCGAGAAATTGCGTCGAATCCCTCAAGATTCGTAAGAAACCATGGGTACGCCGAACTTGGTAAACCAGACATATGAAATGTAAGTGATATGGGTTCTTGCAAGGTCGGAACGATGGAAAGGATAGAGGGAAGTGGTTGAGGAAGGTTATCGGTTAAAGGTGCAGGAGGGTGTACACAGTCGGTGGAAGGAATAGGATGAATAGGAAAATCCGACTCATCAATTAGAACTGGTTCATCCTCAAAACTATCCTCAATGTTCTCCTCAAAAGTAAGCTCATTCATGCTTTTTTCTTCAAAATCCAGACGCATATGAAGTTCGGGAAAAACAGTTAAAGACTCGGGATAATGATTTGAAGATACAACTCAGCCAAATCTACGGGTTCATCATCCAAAATGTTCCCTGCGTCAATATCCTCAATCAAGTGAAAGTCTATTTTCTCAGACACCTCATCAAAAGCATGGATTTCAATCGATTCTGGTTCTAAGATGGAGGTGTAGAGGTCAAAAGATTTAGGATTGGTTTCACTTGGAAGGGACCCTTCACAATCGGGCAAATCAAACACTACGAAGTCGCACAACTCATTCATCATTCTATCTTTAATTGATAAATCATGTGGGATACTCGATAGACTTTCAAAACAGGAGTTGTGGGATTCAATTTGGGACGGGTAGGTTTGATTTGGAAGGGGGTACATCTCACCCTCTCCACTCAAATTCACAGCATGTCCTGACGCCTCATCATACATTGAAAAATTTGGAGCTAGTTGAAAACTAGCTACCGGGTCACTAGGTTGTATGAGAGCGGCCATGGACGCATTCAAATCCATCATCTGTTGGCTTGACGCTACCCTAAAATCTTCCAACGATTGTTCTAGACTAGACATAGGTTGTGAAGGGGTTTCAGTAAAAGATTCAAAGTTGTTTGGATACTGAAAACTCCCAAATGACGGTTCTGAAGCAATGTCTAGGGAAGGTGCAAAAGTAGGATAGGGTTGGTAGGAATTGAATGGCTGGACAGGAGTGGGATCAACATTGGGATAAGAAGGTGAATGGAATTGTTGATCCCAAGAGTTTGAAGTGGTGAAAGGAGTGAAAGATCGGCTACGATATTGTTCAATACGTTCAGCGATGGACAAAGGACGACTTGCAGAAGCGGTATCAACATAAGCGGGAGTGAATGTTTGAAACGGTTGATACGAAGTGGAATGAGGAGTGCAAGTGTTTGTCCTAGACGCTGCTATGCGATCTTTCAGTGAGACTTTGGGCATGGAGGGGTCGTTCGAAGTTCGGCCAAAGCAAGAACTGTAAGATGTAATGTCTGGTTGCGGGTACCAAAGTTCGGCAAGAGTTTTGCGAGGTGGGGTACCCATGATATGAAGAGAGAAGGAAAGGAAGGAAGAGAAAAGGAGGGGAAAAAGAATGTGAATTTTTTTTTATTGTTAGTTGTTAGCAAAAGAATGAAATATACACAAAAGAAATATGGACAAAAATAATCACGACACAAAAATACCACACACCTAATCATTCTAGGGTTCACCTAGGTCAACTAGACTTGCTCGAGAACTTGATTGTCGAAGTAAAACTGTGTCGAGAAACAGGCTCAAGATACACTGATCACGAGGCCTGGTAAGTGCAGAGATAAGGGGAGGTTTTCCAACGCTTTCGCGAAGTTCCTTAATTAAATAACCCTTTCTCTTTTGGCGGTTTCGCCGTTAACACTTTCCTAGACACCCCGTAAACAATATACCGTTAAGCAAGGTTCTAAACACAGTTAACTTCTCCTAGTGAGCGCGAAGTCCTTAAGGCTTAAAGTCTAGTTTCTTTTAAAATTTGTGTGGGTAAACGTTATGCTCAAGTTCGTGATTTGTGGGCCACGGAAAAGGTGATGAAATCCTTTACCGTATGTTGTGGGGTTCGCTTGCCCTTAAGTCCGTATTAATGTATGCAATGCGCAATTCAAAAATTCTTATAAAGAATCAAACAATCGTTTTTTAGTTTAAGCGCGGCGCTGCAACAAATACGGGTTAGTCAATTTTTAGTGTTTGCTAGCGATCTTGCAAAGAATCCTGCAAAAGAATAGTATATTGGAAGCGTCGGATTTGAGAAGAAGGTGTTTAGTAAAGTTTGAAAGGTTTGCTTGCGCGGGTAAGCTTGGAACCGTTTAAGTTTTGGGTTAGGAAACCCCCGTTGAATCAAATCCGGTAAGCTTGAAAGGTTCGCTTGCGCGGGTCAAACTACCCGGATCTTTGGCACTGTACTCCGTAATCACCTTAACTTTGAATGTACACTTTGCTCCCACAATCGCAGTTTGCAAACTTGCAAAAATCTGCACTCTTGCCCACAAAAATGATAAAAAACAAAAAAGAATATTTTTTTTTATAAATATATACAAAAAGAATATTAACCCGAATAACAAGAAAGAAAATACGCTACCGTCTCCCCGGCAACGGCGTCATTTGATCGCACGCTTTTGGCGTGTCGGATGTTCAAAGAATTTAAGTGTAACCGCGATCAGGACGGTGTCGCTTTGCAGCTAGCCGGTTGAGCACGGGTCGGTCCACAGGGAGATGGTGTTATCTTACCTTTTTGTTTTAGACGAGTTAATAAAGAATCTGTATGAGTGTTTGATCTAACCTATGTGTTTATCTGCAAGTATAAAGTTGTTAAGAAAAATACGAGATTGTAAGCTAAGAAATCCGTACTCAAAAACCTTTGAGCCGAGTCTTGACCAATTGAAGCTAAGCAATCGGCAACAACGTGGATTAGGGGATTTAAGTGCGGTATTCGTGGAATCCGGCTTATTTACCATTGTCCTTCCGTTCTTGTCTCTTGCTTTCGCCTCCGGCCAAACCGAACGCAACCGGTCGCGGTTAGGAATCACCGTTACCTTGTCAGGGTATGGTGCCTAACGGAGCGCTTGCGTATGGTTTGGGTGAAGTTCAAATGGAAAATAACGGGAAAAGGAATTGGCAAAGAAATGTTAACTTATGAAACAGTATTAATTCTTAACGAGAACAATAATTACAACATTCACAATATAAACAAAAGAGAACAAAAAGAAAAGAACAAAGAAAAGAAAAGATACAAGTATTAAAGAGCATGAATAAAATGCATGAAATAAAATGCAAGTAATAAAAAGACAAGTAATAAAAAGAGAGTAATAAAAAGAATACGGAACTAGGACCCAAGCCAAGCATGTGCTCAATAGCCAACCCTTAAACTTGCAAGCTCAATGAAGAACCTGCAAGATCAAGGGAAGGGTAGAGAACGCATGTGAAATGAAGTGCTAGTCCGTGAGAAAATACGACCCTTGAGATCAATAACTAACTCTTAACCATTCAACCTCAATGAAGAGATTGAATGAGCAAGAGAAAGCAGAAATCTCAAGGGGGAGCAAACTAACAAGAAAGATAAAGAACCCTCATCTTCATTAATCTTCCACTCAAAAGCTCTCACTACAATGTCATGGAGAAAGAATGAAGAAGAGGAAGAAGAAGAACAAAACAACAAAAAAGAGAACAAAGAAAAGCTCCAAAAAATGCTCCCTTGGCTCAGCCCTGATCTGCTGTATTTATAGGCAGGAGAATGGATTTCTAGGGCAACCAGCAGACTACATGTAAAAAGACAAAAACACCCCAGAAAAACGACAGAACGAGGCCACCTTACGGCCGCGGATCCGCCGTCTATAGCCCCCTATGGCCGCGGATCCGCGCCCCTACAGTAGGGTTAGGGTGTGGGCTTTTCAGTACGGCCCTGGTCTGCTGTCCCCTGTTGTCTGGTACATGTATTTTCTGATAATATTTCCAGAATATCTTCAGAATTCCTAGTCCAAGATTGCATTATCTTTTTCCCTTTTGACTTCTATCTCCCTCGAGCTCCGTGCACCCATTGATTCTTGTGCAGCCCCTCTTGTGCTCTGTGCTTGTCCGAGACACGAATGACCGCTGTCATTCGTCTTGTCCCAGGAACCGGTACGCAGCACCGGACGGATATGGATGACCGGAACCCGGCTTTTATCTGTTGTCAACAAATGTTCTGTATTTGGTGTAACTGTGGAGATTTTGTCCTGATTTGCAATATTTGTACTGGAAACCTGTATACTGTAAACATGTAACACACACGGATTAAAAGCACCTACCTATAAACACACGAGCGTAAGAATGGGCGGTATAAAATGCAATATTCTGATATGAACAAGTACAGCTTAGTCCGCTGACTTGACACTGTCACTTCGCCTCGAGTGTGTTCCCACTGTACTTTGATTACTACCCTACCAAGGCTCAAAGGAGTCATGCAAACGGTAGTGGTTGGGTACAGTCCCGAAGCACTTAGAGGCAGTGACGGTTAGACAGGATTCGTCTCTCCCGGTATTGGGGGTTGACATCGCGCTGTGTCTAGGAGATCCATTACACGAGTAGTCCCTGGCCAGGGCAATCGAGATATACTGGTAGGCTTCCAGTGTTATCTCAGGGTGTTTTGGGCTTCACTCCAACACAACTTGTACCGCTATTAGGGGACTGACGTTTACCACCCCCTAGGCCCGCCATGCGATGTATCAGACGAACAGACCAGACTGTACGGAGATTGTCACATTCAGGCTCAGTAGGAGTTCAGATGGGTTTCACCTCGTCAGTCTTCTTGTCGGCTTCTACCTGGGGACAGTTACGCACAGCTAGTGCCGCTTGCGGTCTGTGGTTAAACCCACTGCCAGCGTAGTGTCGAGTCTTTAGAGTCCCACACAAGCTATTCGCCTTTAGGCAAAAGAGTAGAGGTCGCATGGTTTTGCGACAGGTCGCATGGTTTTGCGACAGGGTTCGGTCACATCCGTGCACTTATGCACGTACAGTGTCCGGACAGTTAACACTAGCGGGCTTTGGTTTAAGCCAGATCCTAGTGTACGTTTTGGGATTGGATTTATCCAGTATGTATTCATGTTCCTCGAAACGCGGATGCGGGTGTGTATGCACAGTTGACGGAGAGATAGAGGCAGAGGATTCTCATTAGGGTTGTTGACCGTTGACTGTTGACTATTGACTTTTTGCTCAACCCTAATAAGAATATGATATCTGATTAACAATAATATTAATTAACTATTATGGTGACATGGTTGTTGAGGGGTTGACTTTGTTGACTTTGTTGACCGGTTGACTAGGTTTGACTAGTTGACCATCATGATGACAATGGCTATCATTTCATGGCAAAGACTTTTGCTTGCTTGTTCTCTTATGCAAAATGAGTGCATGAAATGATATGGCTATTGTAGCTTAAACCATTTTACACAATACTTGATTACTATTTTTGTGATGATGGTTTTGGATTATGAGAGCCAAGAGAGAAAAGTCTTTCTCATTATATCATTCTCATTCTCTCTCTTGTTCTTGAGCTCTCATCTCCTTCCTCTTGCTCTCTCTCTCTTTTTGTTTATGGTTCACTTGTCTCATGTGTTGAGAACCAAGAACCATAGAGTAAAATCCCAACACACTCTTCTCTACTCATTCTAGTTCATAAGGTTTGGCAAACCAAGTGAACTAGTTTCTTCAAAGATCGAAGAAGAAGCCAAAGGTAGAAGCTTTCGAGGTGGATCTATCTTCGGCGCAAGGAGACGACGGAGTGAAGGCGATCCGGACAACCATCGAGGCTTGAAGACGAAGGAGATCAAGAAAGAAAGGTATAACCCCCTAACCGAGTAGTTAACAACTCCTAGTTAGGTTGTTATTTTGATGTTTAACAAAGATCCGGTTTTGAGACCATTTTACCACTTCTAGAAAAATTGTTTTTCACCAAATTCCGCATGCCCGAAAGTACCGGGAGAGGTAGCATGGACTTACAAACACGACGATCCAATATAACACATCCCAGCAACACATAACATCACATGTCATCAACGTAAGTAAATATGCATATCACAATTGTCATTGACATATTGCAACGAAAATGGTGATACCCCACATATTACACTTACGGTCGCAGAAAAGAAAATGTCAAACTACAACATTTGGAATCCACAATCACCTTAGACATCATATACCCAAAATATCACATATTTTGGATTTCATGCCTAACTATATGAATTCCACATATTGTATCACATTCCATAAAAATCTAGACGACGTTAAACATTCCGATCGAATCAAAAAACACCCAAAATTTCCCAAAAAGCTCAACACTTGAGCGCAGTTTAAAAATACTCATCACATGCCATAGTACCAATGGACCAACCGTAGGAGGGTCAACCCTTGCCTCACCTATGGTGCCGCGGAACTAACGCAAACCTTAGGGTTTAGCAGCGGTTCTTACGGTCATAGAATCGAGTTAGGGTTTTGTTCTTCTATAGGGTCCACCACATTACTTGCATGATATTTGAATGTTCTTTAACTCGGAAAAAATCCAACTCTTAGAAAATTTTCCGGCGAGGGTTAAAGTGGGTATTTGATATCCGTTCAAACTTTTTAACACCGTCTAAAACAACCCGAAAACATGTTAGAATTATGACTACGAAATACTCCGAGTTAACTTTGTAGAAAGTTAATATCATATGCAAATTTAGCAAAAACAAACAGCACCTGAAACACCTAAACCCAGAGCCTGGAACACTGTAAAAATTTCAACCCCTAACACCACCCAAAAACCGAGCACACCGGTTTTTTCATGCCTGTTGCTGGCCAAAATCCAGCCGGGGGGGGGGGGGGGGCGATTTCTACAGTGTTCATGTTATATTACGTACAACATTCTGCAGTTGTTTAAAAAAAAATTCGACGACTTTAAAATTTCGACAGAAACTAGATTTGCGTATCGGGTGTTTCGGAGTTGTTTCGGTTTCGTAATTCTACATACATCGTCTAAATCTCTAGCTTGGCTCTGATACCACTGTAGGATTGCTCGGCACGACAGCAAGGTTTCGGGAGGTATCGTCCATTCTATTTTCAAAAATTTTCCATACTAAACAATCCCAACCCTGGAATCTTAACTAAAGATTTAGACCAAACATAATATAAACTACTTTACATCTAAGTGAGTAGGGATTACAACCTTTGTAGTCCGGTCCTTCACTTCTATAGCTCTTTGTAGTGGTCCCTTCGCTGCGATGAAGTGTTCTTGCAGACTCTTGAACGGCTCCATAAGAAAAAAGCAACGAGCTTGCACGAAGTCTTCGAGGCCGAAGATGATCTACGTCGAGGAGTCACTAACCCAAGCTACCTCTTCACTAATGTTGGATTAGTGAAGCTAACAGCCTATACTAAAGTGCTAATCTAGTAGAGAATTATGAAGTAGGATTTTTGCTCACTTTAGAATTACTTTTCTCACTCTTTTTCTTCTTCTCTCAAAAACCTAGAGAGCTCTTTCTTGCTCTTGATGAAGATGAAGCAAATGAAAGATGAGAGAGTGAATGGCAACCATGGGTGAGTTTGTATCATATACTAACTCATGTAGAGACAGAACCATGGCTAAGTTATAATGGTTAGGTTAATAAATATCTCAAGTAAAACAAAATTAGTGGACTAAGTCAATGCATCCATAAGCTTCTACAAGCTTCATACATGTGACTAATTTCCAACTAATTTGGATTTACCATAAATATTAAAACCCTACATTATAATTAGTATGGCGTTAGTCTCATACACCCATGTAGTGTGTATCATCAAGCATGACACAAAAATGTACATTAATATATATCACATATATACTTAATGCACACAAGTGAGAAAACGAAATTTTTATGTGAGCTAATATTAGTTAATGTAAATTAATATATTAAATATATAATTATACATTAAATCATTAAATAAACACTTGATTTAATAATCCGGTTATATCTCATATGACCGACTAATATTATTTGTATCATGTTATTGAATAAACACTTGAATCGATAACCCGGCTATATCACATATAACCAACCGATACAGTATCGACTTATCGAATCAACACTTGATTCGATAGCCTGGCTATTCACATAACTGATCGATACCTTATATCGCGAGAATAGAATACGGTATCATATACTCGTATAAATATCTTTCCCGCACATATCACATATGTGCTCCTACTTCGTTTTGCCTGAGCCAGTGAAACCTCTATGTAGGACTCTAAAGACTCATCAATACGCTGGCAGTAGGTGATGATCACATCAAGCACCCACAATCCGTCAGCGGTACTAGCTGGACGTAACGGCTACACGGGTATTGAACAATCAGAAGATCAGCAAGCAAGCCCGCTCTAACTCCTGCAAAAGCCTGTCAGTAACACTACCGTACAGTCCGGTCTCTTCGTTTGATATGTCGCATATCTAGTATATGGGTGGTAAACGTCAGACCCCAATAACCGATAAGTCATGCCGATGTGTGGCTCATAACGGGTCGAGAAACTACTGATAACACTTATCAGTAAATCTCCGTAGCAGCCCTGGCCAGGGACATATCGTTATGTCCAATCGAGCACAGCGCAACATCAACCCCCAATGTCGGGAGAGATGAATCCCCTCCTATCGCTCATTGCCTCTATGAGATTCGGGACTGTACCCGAAAACCACTGTTTTTCATGTTCTGTTGAACGTGGTAAGGTGGAAATCAAAGCACAGTGGGAATCATACAAGTCACTATGACGATCTCGGGTCTACAGACTAACCAGTACCAGTGTCACCAGAGAACTGCTATCTGACGATAGGTATAATACCAACTAGAAGTTCTCGGTGAGTCCGTTCAGTGTACCCAGTCTCCACTGAGCACCCGTACACTATCTTTGATGTCAAACACCAATGGATGTGGGATCATCCATCACCCATTATATGGGTCAAGATGCGTATACGCTAGTCTACTCTCGAATATCGATGCCCTGTCTCGATACACCCTCGACTAGGAACAATTTTAGGGTGTACTTGCGGACTACCCTTAGCCCCACTAGTATGATCTCCATCATAGCCCTGGTAGTCAAGTACACAATCTAAGGGCTTTATCAACATGTAAGAGCAAGACAGTATCACATATACAAGTCAACATGTTAAGATAAAGAGCAACCAGATAGCATACTATCATGTCGAGCAAGAAAGTCCTCTCTATATATATCCAAGTATCCACTATAATATACATCACATGTACAATAATGGCCTCTAGGGCATACATATAACTAATAGACAGTGCCTGAGTACTTTTGCATGCATAAAAAAAATGAGCTATAGCCTCGCTATTTCTTAAGTGTCCGTAAGTGACACGAATATTTACAAAGAAAAACCTCTGGGATATTTCAAAAAGGCGGAACATATATTTTGAGCAAAACATATATAGATATATTTTGAGCAAAACATATATATATATATACTACTTTACAATTGAGCGTCCGCCACTTGTGCCGTGAGCTACCCATCGCACGGCGATTCGGAAAAGATTTCCATGTGTTTTATCCAGTTTTTAGAGGAATTTAAAGGGATTCGTACTATATACGTATTATGATTTTGACCATAGTATATTGGATTTCAGTACTGGATTTCGAGATTTGCATCTCCTTTATAACTCCAATCATTGCAGGATGCTGACAGAGATTGATTTTTGAATTTCACACTCGTTTACACGCGCAGATGATGCGCTGTGGTATTTTTTTGTATTCCGTGATTTCGGAGCCCCCTTAATATGAACAAGATTATTGAAATATTTTTGTATTTGGGGGTTTAAATTTAAAATTCGGGGAACGAATTTATTTAAGGGGGGAAGATTGTAACATTTCAGAAATATGAAATATTATTTTTGGGATTTAAATATTAAAATAATATATTTCGCGAAAACTATTCGATTTGCGAATTTGGGGTTTTCGTAAAATGGTATAAATATATACCAATATTTGGGAAATAATTAGAGATTTAAAATGATTTATTCATTTAAAAATATATTTATCTGATTTGGGCATTTTTATAATTAATTATATGAAAGTTTAAATTAAACTCGGTTAGTGCACTACTAATCACGATTATGCCTAATCCGTATTTTTAATTAACCATGGCTAGTGCATCATGTCATGTTGCATGTTGTTTCATTGTGTTTGTTTCATTTGTATTTGGGCTTTCTTTATTTTGTGAAAAAAAAGGAAATATAAAAGAGAAAGCATTGGAGAATAGAAAAATGAGTATGGGCATGAGAGAGAGTGGCATGGCATGCCATGTGAGAGAGTGAGGGTGAGAGAGAGAGAGAGACCCTTGACCTCATTCATTTTCCTTTATCCATTATTTCCTTCATCATCTTCATCTCCTTCTTCACCTCCTTCTTCCACCTCCTCCACCTCCATGGATCACCTCAAAAACCTTGCCAAAACCCCAAATCACCTTCATTAAAAATGATCCCTACCTCTTCCTAAACCCTATGGACCATTCAAGTTTGGATTTTGGAGACTTTGAGAATCTAGGGTTTTTCTTGAGATACCAAATGAGGTAATATTCATTTCCTTTAGTTAAGTTATTGTGTTTAAAATATCCTAGTTATAGTTTAGAGTTAAACAAGTGTGGAATTGTGATCTTAGAATTTTCAAAGTTGATGTTTAGAAGAAGAATTGACTTGTGAAGTGATATTTGAGATGTAGTGAGTGTTTACAAGACTTAGGTGATGATTTTCTAGCCAAGACCAGAGACTAGAACCCTAAACACGAACTTAGAATTTGCCCGAAATTGATTATTTGACAGTCTATGGTGGTATATGGGAATCTGGGATGACCAGAAACCACTATAAAATAAGTTCCCATGACAGTGAGACGTGCAGGCAACCGTGAAGCAACCCCGGAAACCCGAGCCCATTCCTACCTATTTTGGCCGCATATTTATTGCTTGTGGCTGCAATTTGAGGCCACATTATAGTGGAATTCGATGATTCTTGGTCTATGGTTCCCTTATCTTATATCTAGACCACCCTATATGCAAAATGTCTTAATTTGACCTAGGGAGAAATCTGCGAGCAATTTACAATGTTGCTGAATTTGGTATTTGCGATTTATGAACTTGGGTTTTGGTATTTGATATTGTATTTGGTCGTTGGACGTTGGTACGTTAATGACGGGGGTTATTTGGTTGTTGTTGCATGCGTAAGCTATAGGTTCTAACCTATGAGCACTTCGTATGCCGTATCGGTTTTCGGACTTGGTTTTCATAACGTTTCGATATGTGTTGATTTGTAGGTACCTCGCTTGGACTTTCGAGACGACGAAGCACATCGACTTCGGCTTAGAGAGGAGTATTGCAGGTGATTAGATTTATATCTACAGGAGAAGTCGGGTGGATGGCGTATAGCACCCCCGCAATTATAAATGGAAACCGATATATAGAATATAGTCAGAGAAACCTATACTAGGAAACTACGGATATGATCAAAAAGTTAGTTGGATATGATATGAATGATTGAATACATATATTGAGATATGAGACGAAAGCTATAAGGATATGACATGAGATCGATGAATATGATAAGATTTAGATAAATGTGTTATGGGATCGGTAAAATATGATAAATATATATAAGATTACTTGATGTGAGATGTTGATGTGATGAAAAGAGAATATGATGAGATAAGATGTCTTGGCTTAATATGCCGATATACGGATGAGAGGAGATATGAGAATATAGATATTGTTGCCAAGACATGATATGAGATTGATACGGATGTGACTTGATATATATATATATATATATATATATATATATATATATTTATGAGGATAATGAGTGATATATTGTACGAGACGTTAGATCCGTACCCTCGTTGTTGTATGAGTTGATAGAATCCCTATTTGTTTAATGCCGTCGTACGATGGATTACCGTACGCAATGAGTTTTACCTGATGATTGATCCATACCCTTGACTCGAGGATGCCGTACGATGGATTTACCGTACGTGATGCTGTAAGGCTGGACTACCGATTGATAGTATCATCAACTCGGATATGTTATAGATATTGTTAATCACTGTCTACACTACTTAGTTTAGCCCTTATGTAGATGTTTGATTAGATACGTATACCTTATAATAGTGCGCTTACGATTTACTTCCTGCTACGTTTATGATATTTGTTAGTTATATGTATGCCCTAGAGGCCATTACTGTACATACGATATATATTGTAGTGGATTATTGGACATATATAGGGAGGACTTTCTTGCTCGACATGATAGTATGCTATCTGTTGCTCTTTATCTTAACATGTATACTTATTGTCTCTTTATTACATGTTGATAAAGCCCTTAGGATGAGTACTTGACTACCAGGATAATGATGCAGATCATACTAGTGAGGACAGAGTAGTCGTTAAGTACATCCTTCAAATGTTCCTAGTCGAGGGTGTATCGAGACAGGGCATCGATATACCAGAGTAGACTAGCATATAGCTTCTCGACCCATGTAGATAGGCGATGAATGATCCTACATCCATTGGTGTTTGACATCAGAGACAGTATACGGGTGCTCAGTGGAGACTGGGTACACTGGACGGACTCGCCGAGAACTCCCAGATGGTATTATACCTCATGTCAGATGGCAGTTCTGTAGTGACACTGGTACAGGTTAGTCTGTAGACCCGAGATCGTCATAGAGTCTTGTGTGATTCCTACTGTGCTTTGATTTCCACCTTACCACGTTCAAGAAAACATGCAAAACGGTGGCTTTTTGGGTACAGTCCTGAGTCACATGGAGGCAATGAACGATAGGAGGGGTTTCGTCTCTTCCGGTATTGGGGGTTGATGTTGCGCTGTGCTCGATTGGCTATAACAGGAAGTCCCTGGCCAGGGAAGCTTCAGAGATATACTGGTAAGTGTTATCAGTAGTTTCTCGACCCGTTATGAGCCTCATATCAGCACGACTTCTCGAGTTACTGGGGTCTGACGTTTACCACCCCTAGACGAGATATGCGACATATCAGACAAAAAAACCGGACTGTACGGTAGTGTTACTGATTGGATTCGCAGAAGTGTGAGCAAGATTGCTTGTTGATCTTCTGGTCACTCAATACCCGGGTGGCCGTTACGTTTAGCAGACCGCTTGCGGCTTGTGGGTGTTTGATTTGATCATCACCTACTGCCGGCTTATTAACGAGTCTTTAGAGTCCTACATAGAGGTTTCCTGGCTCAAGCGAAACGGAGTAGGAGCGCATATGTGATATGTGCGGGACTGAGAATGATACGATATGAGATACCGTATTCTATTTTCGCGATTTGTGACATTGGTCGGTTATATGCGATATAGCCGGGTTATCGGATCAAGTGTTGATTCGATAAGTTGGTACCATGATATTAGTAGGTTATATGTGATATAGCCGTATTATTAAATCAAGAGTTGATTTAATAATCTAATGTATAATTATATATTTTATATATTACATTACATTAACTAGAATTAGCTCACTTATAATTTTTTTCTCACTTGATGTGCACATTGTATATATATGTGATATGTATATTTGTGTACATGTATTGTGTCTTGCTTGATGATACATGCAAGATGGGTGTATGAGACTTAGACCATGCAAGGGTTAAGTTAGGGTTTGATATTTATGTAACACCTTAGGATAAGGGTTAGTGTATAATTATAATTAAATAATGATTTTTAATAAAAAGTTTACCAAACCGTGTTTTAAATATTTTTCCTAATTTAATAAACATTTTTCCAAAATTTTCCTAGGCTTGCACACACATGTGCATGTAAACTAGGGTTTTTAAATCAAGGAAATACCATAATTATTAACCATGGTGGGTTAATTGTAGGATTAATTCTTTTGGATTCTTAAATGGGTTTAATTAATTAGTTAAACTAAAGGGTTACTTTAATTTGAATTTTAGGGTTAAGTGTTGACTTGTGAGAGAGAGAGAGAGGGCATCATGGCTCAAGCCATGCTTGCATTAAATGAGGTGAGAGAGAGTGAGGGGTGACTTTTGTGTGTGATGATTGAGGTAGCCTCTCATTTCTTTTTGTGTTTTTCTCTCACACTCTCACAACACACCAACACACTCACACACACACACTTACCTCTTGAAGCAACTGAAGCAGCAGCAGAAGCAACTGAAGCAGCAGCAGAAGCAACTGAAGCAGCAGCAGCAAGCACTCAGCAGCAGCAGCAAGCACTCAGCAGCAACAGCAGCAAGCATTGGCAGCAGCAGCAGTGAGCAGTAGCAGCTCCAGCTCCTAGTGCAGCCTCTTCCCTCCACTTCTTCTTCTTCCTCCAGCTTCCTAGTGTTAAGTATGAGGTATAATCCCTATCTTGCTTCACTAGTTGCCTAGTTAGTGTAGTTTTGCATCGGTTGAAGGATTTTAGTGTGTTTTAGTGAGATATGGGGTGTTTAGTGTGAACCTTGTGCTATTGAGGCGAGATTTGGTTTCAGTAGGATGATTGTGGTCTGTTGAGGCCATTGTAACTTAGTCGAACCCCTATTACACTAAAATACCACCAGTTTCATGTTTGATGCAAATATCGTATTTGGGCAAAATGTGAGTTTTCTGGAACTGCTATCAACTCGGTGAGTGCAGATTGATTTTGGGAAGACTGTAGTGTAGTGGACTAGAGATAATGCACCAGGTGAAACCCGACCCCCATACAGCTACAGTAGGCCGCCAATTTCCTCATTCTGGCCGCCAATTGCGGCCAGATGGGTAGGGTTTGGGTTGGGGTTTGGTCCAGTGGGTGTCTGCTACTGTGGGTAGTGTTTTGGTATATATATATTTTTAATATCAATTCTGTAGGAAAATATGGGACCAAATACCTGTTTTGCCGTTTTCTAAACCTTCGCGACACGCGTGATACGTGAGTAGGTTTGGGTTCTGCGTATCGCAGCGCGTCGAGGTAGTTTCGTGGCGCGTGAGTACACGTTTTAGCGTATCGCGCACACGCGCGATTGGTTTGCGACACAGGTTTCTTGTTGGATTATAATGTCGCGTTTTATGACTTAAGCTTATGTGTGATATGTATATGTGATTCTTGGTTCGCAGGCCAGTGAGACGGACGGTGCGAAGAAGGGCAAGCAAGTGGTTGGATACACTTAGCGCGAGACACGGTGAGTAGATTTCACATCTACGGGGATATCGCCCGCATGGCGTTATGCGTCAGGGCTGATAGGATCTCAGTATTACATATTGCATTTACCTATGGACTGTCATCTCATATTGCATTTCCCTGCTATGTGTTATTGATATATGCTAGAACTGATAGAACACCACACTATTACTAACGGTTTATGTTGCACGAGCACTATTTACATGCTACACACACACCGTTAGTAATTGCCATGCTACACTCACTGTAGAACTGCCATGATTATACTGTTGTATTGTTGCTGTAGTTCATCTTACATGTGATTGATATGATTTTCATGCGATTTCTGTTTTGAGGACCGTGGAATTATTTAAGGAAAGATATGCTATTTTGAAAACCCGGTACCTCGTGATATGATATTTTGGTGTGTCCACCACGCGTTTTCTCGGTGCTGAGACGTGTGCTTGAAACCCGATTCGATGAGTGGATGTTCCGTTTGCGGGTTCGTGGTGGGCCCGGTATGGTTCCCCTCGGCGAGACGATCGATGGGATTTGCCGATTGAGCCTGGAGGCGGGCGAGTACCTACCGGTGATTGGTTGGACCTGGCAGTTGTCCGGAGGATACTGACCAGAGTCGAGTGATGGATGCGGGAGGATCCGTACTGCCAGGGCCGAGGGCCGATACCGCAGGTGGACCCCGTGGGGCCGGTCCGGATTGACGGCGCCCGATATTCGAGGATTTACGTGTCGATGCTGGACACGGGTATTTTATGATGTTTTGGGTGCCGATGTTGGGCACTCGTGATTCCTCCGAGATATACAGGATTTGAGGGCCGATGGGTGTGCCGGCGTCTGAGTATATGTGGGATTTGGGTGCAGTTTGAGGCACCGATCATTGCTTTCCATGTTGACATAGTCCATGTAGATATTATTTATCCCATACTCAGTATTGATTACTATACATCTCATCCTGTGGCATTTACCTGTTAGAGTACATGCATTACTACTGTATCCACTGTTGACATGCATTGATATCATCTGCTGGCATTAGTAGAGCCACGCTATATGTGCATGCCTGCGATCACCTTTATATGTTATCTCTATTCACGAGTTGGCAACTCACCCCCGTTGTGCCACAGTGTTTGCAGGTTGCCCTTGGGAGTAGTCACGGCTGGCTGTTTCCTCATCTTTTGGCATAGATACCCCTTTTGAGCAGAGATAGCCCTTTTGCTGTTTAGGTGGGTTTTGTACGGTATCTGTTATATTTCAGTTGTATATTGATGTATCTAGTATTCTCCATCTACCTTCTGTATTGACTTAGAGACAGTTGTGAGGACGATATGTATGATTTTATGTTCTGGTGTCGAGCCCGCATATGAGCCGACGTTACTTTATGCAGTCTTACCTTTTATGATATTGTCCTTGTTTTACTGTGTATTCTTCGCTACGGCGTCGTATATCATATTGTGATGCCTTATTCATGTCACTTGTTATTTCCGCTACATCTTACTTTTACTCGACTTTCGGGGCTAATGTTTTAAAAAGGGAAATGTTACCAAAATTATAAAACTTGTAACTTGGGACTTAAAAAGGTTTTCTACTAAATAAATGGAAGTTTTTCGGACATGTACGATTGTTTTACAAATGTTTTAAAATCACTCTATATTTATTGGTTTTGATTTCTGGGTTCGGCTTACTTAGCCGCGTTACGCCTGTAGACGTTGCGTGGTTAAGTGCCGGTCACGAGTCGAATTCTCGGGTCGTGACAAAGTTGGTATCAGAGCGTAGGTTTTACCTTCGGAGTGTAGGATGACCCTGGTATGATGGAGTAGGTAGCTGCGGCAGGGTAGCGTAGCGTGCGTATGTTCCGCGGCATACTCACGACACGGTACTCCGCTTACGCGACCTTAGGACTTGTTAATTTGATTCCTCCTTATATTCTTGTGATTCGATTTCCGTGTTCTTATCGATTCCAAATTTTCTTTCAGCCAATATGCCGCCTAAGACTACGAGGGCACAGAGAGCGGCCGCGAGGGCCGAGATTCGTGTTGACTCGTCCGAGACGAGGACTGATCCGGGCAGTACGCCGGTCGTACCTGAGCAGGCTGTTCCTGCCGTGACAGAGCAGATCGCATCGTTAGGGGCTGGTATGCAGGAGATGCGCCAGATGATAGGATCGCTAGTAGAGACGCTTCGAGCGCAGCGACCAGAGGTAGCTCCACCAGTTCCAGAGACCGCGATGGTGCCTACCGCACAGCCAGTTGCCCCTGCAGCCACGGAGGTGATTACAGTATCGCTATCAGAGTTCATGAGGCTGAAGCCTCCAGTTTTCACAGGCACCGATACAGCCGAGGACCCACAGTCTTTTATAGACAGGATGGCCAGGATATGTCGTTCCCTCAGATGTGCAGATGCGAGATGGGTTGAGTTCGCGAGCTTTCGCCTGGAAGGTCTTGCGCAGAAATGGTGTGATTCAGTGGAGAAGGGCAGAGCAACAGGTCTTCCTCCTATGACCTGGACGGAGTTCGTGACTATATTTCTAGCCCGTTTCCTTCCCCGGAGTGTTAGAGATGCCCGAGCACGCAGGTTTGAGTCTTTGCGCCAGACGCCAGGGATGACAGTGGCAGAGTATGACGTACTGTTTACAGAGCTAGCAGTCTACGCCCCACATCTAGTGGCCACCGAGGAGTTGCGAGTCCGGAGATTTGTTCGAGGCTTGATTTCACCAGTGTTCCTCGCGATCAGCGCGCAGCACTACGAGACCTATGCAGCAGCTGTAGACGCAGCCCTAGTGGTCGAGGAGCACCTTGTTGAGACTTCGGTATTTCCAGAGCCGAAGAGAGTTCGTACCAGTATTTCCGCACGGAGGCAGTCATTCAGACGCCGCGACAGGTATCGTTCCGGTACGAGGGGTAGCAGAGATTCGGGACGGGGTCGGATGTTTAGTTCGTATCCCCAGGACGGTCAGCAGTCGCCGCGGGGTTGCTACAGATGTGGCAGCCTACTTCACCTCGTTCGAGATTGTCCAGAGACACACCGGAGGGAGGCGGCAGCACCGCATGTTACCTTACCACCTTCACCACCCCAGAGGGCGTTGCCCGTTGCGCCTACCGTTGCTCCGCGCCAGACTTATGCTCAGAGAGGTCATGGGCGTGGAGGAGTTTCTCAGAGAGGACGGGATGACCGAGGCAGAGGTCAGTCAGTTACAGGGGGTGGACAGGCGAGGGTCTTTGCTTTGACCCATCAGGACGCGCAGGCGTCCAATGCAGTGGTTTCAGGTATCCTCCCTGTATGTTCAGTTGATGCACATGTATTGTTTGATCCCGGATCCACACACTCGTACGTATCCACACACTTCGTGCCGAGGTTGGGTAGAGAGTCCGGCTTACTTGATCAGCCGCTTGTGGTGACTACTCCTGTGGGAGAGTCGTTTGTTGCTAGGCACGTGTTCCGATCCTGTATCGTCTGTATTGGCGAGAGAGAGTTGCCTGTCGACTTGATCCTTCTGGAGATGTTGGACTTCGACGTTCTTTTGGGCATGGATTGGTTAGCCACGTGCTATGCTTCTTTGGACTGCCGCGAGAAGACAGTTAGATTCTGTTTCCCCGGTGAGTCGGTTTTTGTTGTGTTGGGGGACCGTAGTGCCGCCCCTCACAGTGTGATTTCTTCTTTCCGCGCTGGACAGCTTTTGAGGAAGGGATGTCAGGGATTTTTCGCCTATGTTCGCGATGCTCGCGCTACAGAGGTTCCATTGGATCAGGTTCCGGTAGTTAGCGAGTTTCCTGATGTGTTCCCTGACGAGCTTCCTGGGTTGCCGCCCGAGCGCGACATTTCTTTCTGTATTGATTTGGTTCCTGGTTCGGGGCCTATTTCTATACCGCCCTATCGGATGGCCCCGGCGGAACTTCGTGAGCTGAAGGGTCAGTTGCAAGATTTGCTGGACAAAGGACTTATTCGACCCAGTGTTTCTCCTTGGGGTGCTCCAGTCCTGTTCGTCAAGAAGAAGGATGGCAGTTTGCGTCTTTGTATCGACTACCGCCAGCTGAACAGGGTGACAGTGCGGAACAGGTATCCTTTGCCGCGCATCGACGATTTGTTCGACCAGCTTCAGGGGGCAGGGTACTTTTCGAGGATCGATTTACGATCGGGCTATCATCAGCTGCGGGTTCGACAGGAGGACATTCCCCGGACAGCTTTCCGTACGCGCTATGGCCATTACGAGTTTTTGGTGATGTCGTTCGGACTCACCAATGCGCCAGCAGCCTTCATGGATTTGATGAACCGTATTTTCCGACCTTATTTGGATCTGTTCATCATAGTCTTCATCGACGATATCTTGGTGTATTCCCGGAGTAGTGAGGAGCACGAGCGGCACCTGCGGGTTACATTGCAGACATTGAGGGAGCACCAGCTTTATGCGAAATTCTCCAAGTGTGCTTTTTGGCTAGACAGCGTGGACTTCTTGGGTCACGTGATTTCACGAGACGGTATATGTGTTGACCCGAGGAAGATCGAGGCCGTTCAGCGTTGGCCCAGACCCACATCGGTGACGGAGATTCGCAGCTTTTTGGGATTGGCCGGTTACTACAGGCGTTTTGTGCAGGACTTCTCACGTATTGCTACACCGTTGACCGGGTTGACCCGGAAGGGAGTTCCCTTCGATTGGACGGAGGAGTGCGAGCACAGTTTTCAGCAGTTACGGACACGGCTGACGACGGCACCGGTGTTATCCTTACCTTCCGGATCGGGCGGATTTGTGGTCTTTTGTGATGCTTCTCGAGTGGGATTGGGATGCGTTCTGATGCAGCATGATAGGGTGATCGCGTATGCCTCGCGACAATTGAAGAAGCACGAGCAGAACTACCCCACTCATGATTTGGAGATGGCAGCAGTGGTCTTCGCACTTAAGATCTGGCGACATTACTTATACGGTGAGTCGTGCCAGATATTTACGGATCACAAGAGTCTGAAATACATATTCCAGCAGCGGGACCTGAACCTTCGACAGCGTCGATGGATGGAGTTAGTGAAGGATTACGACTGCGAGATCGTATATCACCCGGGCAAGGCAAATGTGGTGGCGGATGCTTTGAGCAGGAGGCCCGGGAGTAGTTTATCTTGTTTGAGCGCAGTACAGGAGCAGTCATCCGCAGATTGGCAGATATTATGCGACAGTCGAGTACAGTTCGAGTTCACGCCGATTGGAGGACAGATAGCGCATGTCCGTGCACGTCCACAGTTGATTGATCGTATACGTGAGGCACAGCTCAGTGATGACCGATGTTCAGAGATCATGGCACAGATGGGACAGGACAAATTTTCCGAGTTCGTGATCGATGATCAGGGGATACTACGGTTTGGAGTCAGACTGTGCGTACCTGATGCTGAGGGACTGAGGCGTGAGATTCTTGAGGAGGCACATCGATCGGTATTTAGCGTCCATCCCGGTTCCACCAAGATGTATCATGATATGAGAGATGTTTACTGGTGGGACGGAATGAAGAGGGACATTGCAGATTTTGTATCGAGATGCCTGACTTGTCAGCAAGTCAAGGCTGAGCACCAGAGGCCCGCGGGAGAGCTACAGCCGTTACCCATTCCGGAGTGGAAATGGGAACAGATTTCGATGGACTTTGTGGTGGGTCTACCCAGGACTAGTAGGGGGTATGACTCCATCTGGGTGATCGTGGATCGTTTGACGAAAGCGGCTCACTTCCTACCGGTGAAGACGACTTTCGGATTTACTCAGTATGCCCAGATCTATATTGACGAGATAGTGCGACTACACGGAGTCCCGACGGGCATTGTGTCCGACAGAGGCACCCAGTTTACCAGTAGACTATGGCAGAGGCTTCAGGAGGCTTTGGGCACTCGCTTGAGTTTCAGCACGGCATTTCATCCGCAGACCGACGGACAGTCAGAGCGGACCATCCAGACTCTCGAGGACATGCTCAGAGCTTGTGTACTAGATTTCGGAGGTAGCTGGGATCATCATTTGCCCTTGGTAGAGTTTTCCTACAATAACAGCTACCAGGAGACTATTCAGATGGCACCGTTTGAGGCTCTTTACGGGAGGAGATGCAGGTCACCTACTTGTTGGACAGAGCTCAGTGAGAGCAGTATCTTAGGGCCCCAGATCGTCGAGGAGACGACCGCGAAGATCCAGTTGATTCGCGATAGGATGAGAGCAGCGCAGAGTAGGCAGAGGGCTTATGCAGACCGTCGACGACGCAGACTTGAGTTTTCTGTTGGTGATCATGTTTTCTTGAGGGTCTCCCCAATGAAAGGTGTGATGAGGTTTGGGAAGAAGGGGAAGCTCAGTCCCAGGTATGTGGGCCCCTTCGAGATCCTCGAGCGTGTTGGTGCAGTAACTTACCGGTTAGCCCTTCCACCCAGCTTTCCAGACGTGCACCCCGTATTCCATGTTTCGATGCTCCGCAGATATCTACATGATCCTTCGCACGCGATTCAGCATCCGACGATCCAGCTTGAGCGTGATCTTTCCTATGCAGAGCAGCCAGTGATGATCTTGGATCGACAAGTGAAGAAATTGAGATCGAAGGAGATTCCATCAGTTAAAGTACTTTGGCGTGGTCAGAACCGTGAAGAGATCACTTGGGAGACCGAAAGCGAGATGATGAAGACGTACCCCCATCTTTTTGAAGGTAACCTTAGATAGATTTTTGAAATTCGGGGACGAATTTCTTTAAGGGGTAGAGATTGTAACACCTTAGGATAAGGGTTAGTGTATAATTATAATTAAATAATGATTTTTAATAAAAAGTTTACCAAACCGTGTTTTAAATATTTTTCCTAATTTAATAAACATTTTTCCAAAATTTTCCTAGGCTTGCACACACATGTGCATGTAAACTAGGGTTTTTAAATCAAGGAAATACCATAATTATTAACCATGGTGGGTTAATTGTAGGATTAATTCTTTTGGATTCTTAAATGGGTTTAATTAATTAGTTAAACTAAAGGGTTACTTTAATTTGAATTTTAGGGTTAAGTGTTGACTTGTGAGAGAGAGAGAGAGGGCATCATGGCTCAAGCCATGCTTGCATTAAATGAGGTGAGAGAGAGTGAGGGGTGACTTTTGTGTGTGATGATTGAGGTAGCCTCTCATTTCTTTTTGTGTTTTTCTCTCACACTCTCACAACACACCAACACACTCACACACACACACTTACCTCTTGAAGCAACTGAAGCAGCAGCAGAAGCAACTGAAGCAGCAGCAGAAGCAACTGAAGCAGCAGCAGCAAGCACTCAGCAGCAGCAGCAAGCACTCAGCAGCAACAGCAGCAAGCATTGGCAGCAGCAGCAGTGAGCAGTAGCAGCTCCAGCTCCTAGTGCAGCCTCTTCCCTCCACTTCTTCTTCTTCCTCCAGCTTCCTAGTGTTAAGTATGAGGTATAATCCCTATCTTGCTTCACTAGTTGCCTAGTTAGTGTAGTTTTGCATCGGTTGAAGGATTTTAGTGTGTTTTAGTGAGATATGGGGTGTTTAGTGTGAACCTTGTGCTATTGAGGCGAGATTTGGTTTCAGTAGGATGATTGTGGTCTGTTGAGGCCATTGTAACTTAGTCGAACCCCTATTACACTAAAATACCACCAGTTTCATGTTTGATGCAAATATCGTATTTGGGCAAAATGTGAGTTTTCTGGAACTGCTATCAACTCGGTGAGTGCAGATTGATTTTGGGAAGACTGTAGTGTAGTGGACTAGAGATAATGCACCAGGTGAAACCCGACCCCCATACAGCTACAGTAGGCCGCCAATTTCCTCATTCTGGCCGCCAATTGCGGCCAGATGGGTAGGGTTTGGGTTGGGGTTTGGTCCAGTGGGTGTCTGCTACTGTGGGTAGTGTTTTGGTATATATATATTTTTAATATCAAATCTGTAGGAAAATCTGGGACCAAATACCTGTTTTGCCGTTTTCTAAACCTTCGCGACACGCGTGATACGTGAGTAGGTTTGGGTTCTGCGTATCGCAGCGCGTCGAGGTAGTTTCGTGGCGCGTGAGTACACGTTTTAGCGTATCGCGCACACGCGCGATTGGTTTGCGACACAGGTTTCTTGTTGGATTATAATGTCGCGTTTTGTGACTTAAGCTTATGTGTGATATGTATATGTGATTCTAGGTTCGCAGGCCAGTGAGACGGACGCTGCGAAGAAGGGCAAGCAAGTGGTTGGATACACTTAGCGCGAGACACGGTGAGTAGATTTCACATCTACGGGGATATCGCCCGCATGGCGTTATGCGTCAGGGCTGATAGGATCTCAGTATTACATATTGCATTTACCTATGGACTGTCATCTCATATTGCATTTCCCTGCTATGTGTTATTGATATATGCTAGAACTGATAGAACACCACACTATTACTAACGGTTTATGTTGCACGAGCACTATTTACATGCTACACACACCGTTAGTAATTGCCATGCTACACTCACTGTAGAACTGCCATGATTATACTGTTGTATTGTTGCTGTAGTTCATCTTACATGTGATTGATATGATTTTCATGCGATTTCTGTTTTGAGGACCGTGGAATTATTTAAGGAAAGATATGCTATTTTGAAAACCCGGTACCTCGTGATATGATATTTTGGTGTGTCCACCACGCGTTTTCTCGGTGCTGAGACGTGTGCTTGAAACCCGATTCGAGGAGTGGATGTTCCGTTTGCGGGTTCGTGGTGGGCCCGGTATGGTTCCCCTCGGCGAGACGATCGATGGGATTTGCCGATTGAGCCTGGTGGCGGGCGAGTACCTACCGGTGATTGGTTGGACCTGGCAGTTGTCCGGAGGATACTGACCAGAGTCGAGTGATGGATGCGGGAGGATCCGTACTGCCGGGGCCGAGGGCCGATACCGCAGGTGGACCCCGTGGGGCCGGTCCGGATTGACGGCGCCCGATATTCGAGGATTTACGTGTCGATGCTGGACACGGGTATTTTATGATGTTTTGGGTGCCGATGTTGGGCACTCGTGATTCCTCCGAGATATACAGGATTTGAGGGCCGATGGGTGTGCCGGCGTCTGAGTATATGTGGGATTTGGGTGCAGTTTGAGGCACCGATCATTGCTTTCCATGTTGACATAGTCCATGTAGATATTATTTATCCCATACTCAGTATTGATTACTATACATCTCATCCTGTGGCATTTACCTGTTAGAGTACATGCATTACTACTGTATCCACTGTTGACATGCATTGATATCATCTGCTGGCATTAGTAGAGCCACGCTATATGTGCATGCCTGCGATCACCTTTATATGTTATCTCTATTCACGAGTTGGCAACTCACCCCCGTTGTGCCACAGTGTTTGCAGGTTGCCCTTGGGAGTAGTCACGGCTGGCTGTTTCCTCATCTTTTGGCACAGATACCCCTTTTGAGCAGAGATAGCCCTTTTGCTGTTTAGGTGGGTTTTGTACGGTATCTGTTATATTTCAGTTGTATATTGATGTATCTAGTATTCTCCATCTACCTTCTGTATTGACTTAGAGACAGTTGTGAGGACGATATGTATGATTTTATGTTCTGGTGTCGAGCTCGCATATGAGCCGACGTTACTTTATGCAGTCTTACCTTTTATGATATTGTCCTTGTTTTACTGTGTATTCATCGCTACGGCGTCGTATATCATATTGTGATGCCTTATTCATGTCACTTGTTATTTCCGCTACATCTTACTTTTACTCGACTTTCGGGGCTAATGTTTTAAAAAGGGAAATGTTACCAAAATTATAAAACTTGTAACTTGGGACTTAAAAAGGTTTTCTACAAAATAAATGGAAGTTTTTCGGACATGTACGATTGTTTTACAAATGTTTTAAAATCACTCTATATTTATTGGTTTTGATTTCTGGGTTCGGCTTACTTAGCCGCGTTACGCCTGTAGACGTTGCGTGGTTAAGTGCCGGTCACGAGTCGAATTCTCGGGTCGTGACAATTTATGAATTAAATTATCACAAATTAGATGGACTTATTCAATAATTCAAGCTTGGATGAAGCTTGTAGAAGATTGACCAAGTCCACTCTTTTGTCATATCTTAAGATATTTGTTAACCCAACCTTAACCATTACCCTTGGTTTGTTCTCTACATGAGTTAGGCATGAGTGGGCTTAACTCACCCATGGTTGCAATTATTCATTTGGAGAATTATTCATTTTTCATATGTGTTCATTTCTTCTTCTTCTTTCTCAAAAAGCTTTCTAGCTTCAATGGAGTTGTGAGAAAAAGTGTGAGAAAATGAAATCTAAAGTGAGCCCACATCCTACTTCATCATCCTCTACTACTTGCCATTTAGTATAGGTTGTTTGCTTCACTAATTCCATAATTAGTGAAGAGATAACTTGGGTTAGTGTCTCCTCGACGTAGATCATCTTCGGCCTCGAAGACTTCGAAGCAAGCATGTTCGTTTCTTCATGGGAGCCTCTCTAGAGTCCGGAGTTTACGATCACAGTGATAGGGACTACTATACGGAGCTATTGAAGTGAAGGACCGTTCTACAAAGGTTGTATTCCTTGCTCACTAGACTTGCAAAGTGTTTGCATTTATATTTCCGTCGATTTCTAGTTAACGATTCTTAGTTAGGGTTTGCTAAAACGGAAATTTTTTTAATTTGGCATCGACGATGCCTCCTGAAACCTTGCTGCCGTCTTAGGTAACCTTGTAGTGGTATCAGAGCAATGCTAGAAATTAATGCGGATTTTGTTAAGATTACGAAACCGAAATACTCCGAAACTTGCATCGCCAAAACCCGCTTGCTGTCGATTTTAAAATGTTGTCAAATTTTTTTTAAACAATTACAGAGTGCTATATATGATATAACATGAACACTGACAAAATTTCATGCATTTCTGAGACAAAGTGGCCAGCCCCATACATGCTCATCTCGGCCAAATTCCGAGCTCACCCCCTGATTTTTTGCCTGTGTTCCAGTGACTCGGTTTTGGTGTTTCAGGTGTTGTTTATTTTTGCTAATTTTGCATGTGATGTAATTTTACACTATAAGCAATTCAGAGTGTTTCGTATTCGTAGTTTAAACAATGTTTTGGGTTATTCACATATTGTCTAGGAGAAGTTTAAAAGTTCGATCGAATGTCAAAAACCCATTTTTCCAAGTTTAACGTATTCGGAAAAACATGCAAGTAAGTCTATGAACCCTCTAGAAGAATGAAATCCTAACTCGACTTTTTGGATCGCGAAACCGCAGTCAAACCCTAGGGTTTGCCGTAGTTCCGTGGCAACATGAGTGAGTCTTGGGTTTGCCCTTCTACGGCTAGTGCATAGGTACTGTGACATATTTTGGGTATTATAAAAACCGTGCTCAAGTGTTGAGCTGTCGGGAAATTGTGGGACTTTAATGAATCGATCGAAAAGTTTAACGTTCGTCCGGGTATCATGTGATAGGATACAATATTTGGGATTCAAAAGTAGTTATGGGATAACTAATTTGAATGTTATAAATTTAGCAATTTAGTCTCATTTGATCGGTTGCCACGGGATTTTGATGTGATCAAAAGTCCGTCGCAATCACGTAGTGTACGCGGATACTCTCGGGATAAACTTAATAGATAGCCACGCCCCATAACCCCGACCAAGTGACTGTAGGAGAACCCCGTCGCTAAAAGCATCCGTTCGGGTGCTCGCGGCAGCGGTGTTCCGCCTTAGTGCACTTCGTCGACGGTATCAGGAGGTGCGGCCGTCTACTAAAGTTTCCGACGAGCATTCGATCAGGATGTCGGGAATCTTGTTGAATTGCCCGACTAGATATTGAAAAGTGTTTTCGAGATCGAGACTAAAATATGGGGTTTATAATTATTAGGCATGCGATGTCTAAGGAATTCATTTGGTTAGGCATGAAATCCAATGTATGAGATACGTTGGGTTTATGATGTCTAAGGTGGTTGCGGATTCCAACTTTTGTAGTTTTTCACTTTCTTTTTTGCGACCGTTAGTGTAATATGTGGTGCATCGCCGGTTTCCGTGCTATATGTCAACAACAATTGGGATACGCATATTTACTTACGTTGATGACTTGTGATGTTGTGTGTTGCTGTGATATGTTATATTGGATCGTCGTGTTTTTGGATAACCAGGGGTTTTATGTGAGAAGAGAGTTTCTATTTTCATTCATGTAAAATCCATTGTTTGAAATATTCTTTTATTGGGGCACTTCTGGGTTGAGGATGATGTCATCATTGTATATTATTTAGTTTTCCGCATTAGGATAGACCCAAGGCGGGGAGCATAAGTAACCGGGTTCTAGGGTCCAGTGGGAGACTATCTTGAGGAGTCGAGACCGGGTCTCCTAACTTTAGGATTGGTAGGGTTGCTTGCCGCTCTCGTAGGGGTATAGGGGTGTGGGATTGGTTATTCATCACGACCGTGGAATCCGTGTTTTATACATGCTTAATTTAAAACACGGAAATCCGAGTATATCCAATATTTCATATGTTGTTTTCTGCAGCGATATCTGTGATGTGATCATTTGATATATTGATGAGATGAATACAGGATATAGTATATGTGATATATTATATAGACGTTGCTTATGTTTTACACCCGCGCTAGCACTGCCTCGCTCTTCCGTTAGTTACCTAACCTAACGGTGCCGAGGGGACATTGAGGCGAATGCGGATGACATAAGCGTACGTTGTATTTATCTGTGATGTTTAGGTAACTTAAACTGATGGGACTTCATTAATGAGAATAATGAAATAAAAGAAACCTAAAGATGTTGTGGAATCGAATTTTCAAAAACAGATAGCTCTAGTTGTTGCTTTGCATAGCGGTATTCCTTGTAGAATATCCAGCACCTTATTCGATAAGGAAAGAGCCGAGATCCCTTCACCCAGAGTGACCTCTTTAGCAATAACTGGCAGATACTATAACCCTCGGTTTGTCTTTTGATTGCTTCTATAGTTTTTTCTTTGCATAGTGGTATTTGTAAAATATCCTACACCTTATTCGATGAGGAAAGAGCCGAGATCCCTTCACCAGGAATGTCCTCTTTAGCAAAACTAGTAAAAGCCTAAAAAACACTCCATTTTAAATCACTCGATTCTACGACGAGATCAAGTTCATTACGCAAAAGGTTTTCTTAAAAACCTGTCGTATCCCTCCGTCACTTCAGATAAGTAATAGTTAGTATTCATGCTGCGTTTGTTGACCTCTGTCAAGGCGTAGTGTGCAGTAGCTGATTACTGCTTATCTGCATAAGCATATGATGCGATTGATTTAGGGTAGTCGTTCGACCTTGTTGACCACTGCCAAGAGTCGTGCGGGTGGGTTTACTTCAATCAGGAAATGACAGGTTGATCTTGACTAGCTGCCTATGGTTTGTTGACCTCTGTCAAGGTCATAGGACGCTTGGGGCAAAATATTATCGGGAATTTCAAGTGTTGAAATTTGCAATGAGATTGCATACCTTCTATGAGATAGTTGGATCCCGATATCCACTGCGAGTAAGAGTTACTCCTGGGAGCGTTTTTCACTTTACAATTAGCCGATCAAGTAGGTGTCTAGAAAGGTGTCAATAGGGTTACTGTTTGTTGTAGTGCACTCGAAGTCAATTATTGGATCGCGGGTACGTGATTGCAAGGATTGAGAGAGGACCTATACCGGTAGGACACTCTTACTCGAGATGATAGTATGCTATCTGGTTTGTCTTTATCATCATGTACATGTTGATAGAGCCCATAGGATTCTTGCTTGACAGCCAGCAGTATGATGGCGATCATATACGTGGGAGCTGGGGTCTATAAGCACATCCTTAATGTGTCCCTAGTAGTAGGAGTTTCGAGACTGGGCATCGATACTCCAGAGTAGACTAGTATATACAGTTCGAGACCCGATGAGGGGAGGTGGCCGGTCTCATAAGCCACTGGTGTTAGTTAGTTCACCTAAGATGTATACATGTGCTCATTCGGTTATGAGTACACCGGACAGGACTCGCCGGGAACCTGCTAGTTTGTATTATACCAATTGTCAGATAGCAGTTCCCAGGTGACATGTGTACAGGTTAGTCTGTCGACCTGAGATCCTCATTTGCCTCGTGTGAGTTCCCACTGTGCTTTGATTACTACCCTACCACGGCTCAAATGAGTCGTGCAAACAGCTTTTAGTTGGGCACAATCCTGAGCCACATGGAGGCAGTGAGCGGATCGTCGGGGACTCGTCTCTCCCGGTATTGGGGGTTGATGTCGCGCAGTGCATGCATGGCCATCACCAGAAAACCTTGGCCAAGGTAGTCGAGAATTACGGATCTAGGATCGTTAGTTTCTCAGGTGGTGAAGGATTTCATACAGACACTAATTATCGCGTTATTAGGGGTCTGATTTTATCCACCCCCTAGACCCAATATGCGATACTCATAGACGAACATACCGGACTATACGGATATTGTCACTGTCGGGCTCTGTAGGGTTTCTGGAAGAGTTCTCTCATCAGCTTCCCTTCCGATCAATACATGAGCAACCGTTACATACAGGTAGTACCACTGACGTGCTTGTGGTTAAACCTACTGCCAGTGTATTGATGAGTCATTAGAGTCCCCCACAGAAAGTTTCCAAAGTTCGGACGAAACGTTGTAGAAGCCGTATGGTTTTATGGCAGGGTTCGAACATGCACGTGCACTTGTGCACGTGTCATGGTTCGGACAGATATTACTAGTAGGCTATGCTTTAAGCCGGATTCTAGTATTATTTTGTGTTGGAATAATTTTGTCTCATTGCATTTGTATTCGGTCGGAATACAAATGCGGGTATATATATACAGTTTTAGGGTAATTCTGTAATTCATTACGGGATTATTTTTGAAGTTGCCAGTTTTTCTTCGCTTGATTAAACATTATTTTTAATGTTTAATTTATTTAGTGTGCATGTTTTTTTTGGCTACATGTGAGCCCATTCCTTCTTGGCCGAACGCTTTTTTGGTGAGCATTTATTGGGCAGCATGGTCTTGATTGGCTTGGAGTGGGTGTGTTATTGTTCATGATTTAATTGCTCTTGTCTTTGTTAGGATATTTTGGTGAAGGAATGTGTGTGTTGTGGTTTTAAATGATTGGTGTTGCTTGATTAATAATCCCATACACTCACACACATCTCACCACTTGAACATCCCAAGAGAAGCTCTCCCATTTTCCTTCACTGTGAATTGGCCGAGCCCATTATTGGCCAAGCTCATTTGATTTTCTCTTTGCAAATCCTATGCTCACTTCATTCCATACATGGCAACTTCAATTTACCTCCACCCAATTCATTGGGTGTCTTGAGACAAAATATTCTACACTCTCTCTACTTCAATCATGGACATGTCGGCTAGCTAACTTCATGTCTGAGTTGCCTCGGTACAGAGGAGGGAGCCCGTATAAAGATTCGTTGATGGGGTGCCATTTCGACAAACGAGACCGGAGGGCGAACTTCGTCGGGGCAGCCGCAACAAGCTAGGGAAGGGGATTGAAGACCGAAGGACACGGATCGATCGATATAATCTCTGAACTTACTTTGCAGATTGCTAGAATACGGTTAATGGAACGATCTGGGTGATTGGTTGCGGTAGCGCCAGTTTGTAAAAAATTTGTTCCGCATTTGGCCTCGGTTTGACGGCCGGGGCGCTGCCGTAACCCAACATGGTATCAGAGACTAACTGTTTACTGTAATCTAGCTTGTTTAGACAATGTTAAAGTATAAAAACCGAAACAAAAGCCAAACACCACCTCTGAATTAGCAGTTTCTGTTGCTTTTCAAAGTGTCTATAACAATTATTTAAACATGTGCAGAAGACTACTCAAGAGACCACAAGACCACACCCCAAAGACGGACCCTACCCCTCGGATTTTGGCCGAGCCCAAGCTCACCAAAACCGAGGTCGCCGGCCAGTTGATCTTCTCTTGGGCTGTGTTGTCTTTTCTCTGTGGTTTTGGTTCAGTGGTGTTATTTGTGTAGCCTAGTTTGGATAAAGTTTTATCAGGTTGTTTGGCCTATTCAGGGGTTATTTCGAATTATATATTTTCTAACATTGATTAAAGTTTGTAGTGCATTGCATTTCTATCTGTGACCGTGAATGTCATTTGATCGGTAAATCTTGTCTAATCGCTATAGCTCTTTTAGACGGGTTTACGAACGTGACATTCACGTTGATGTTCTGTGTTGTGCTGCTGTGGATTTGTCGTGGTGGATAGCTTGGTGAAATATTAGTGCTTTTTAGTTTTATTTGTACATTTGATATTGTGGGGCGAGCGTCCGACATGTGGACTGCCGTCAGTGCCTGTTTGTATATTATTCTTTTGTGGCACGACCGGGTTGAGGTCGATATACCCGTTGTATATATTTTCTTTTCTGTACTAGGATTACCCCGCGGTGGGGTGCACGGATAGCCGGGTTCTAGAGGGCAACGGGCCCGCATCTCATGGAATTGAGACGGAGGGGGCTTCACTCTAGAATTGGCGGGCTATTTGCCGGACTCGTAGGGGGTATAGGTTGACCCAAAGAGGGGTGCTCAAATTACCGGATTCCGTGAAGTGCTGGGTGGTCCATTCACTTTGCTGAAGGGGGCTGCCTCGCTTCTGGTTTTGGCGGGTAACTTGCCGCGCTCGTAGAGGTCTAGGTTTTCCTTACACAAGCTATCCACACGACCAGGGGAACGTCGAGTTTCATTTGCGGCTCAAAGGAACCCCGGGGCTCCCAGATTATCTGTATTGTTCTGAGATGCTTATTCCTTTTCTGTGATGTTGCATTTATCACGCCTGGAGAGATTATTATATATTGATATATATACTAGTAGATGTTGTATATGTTTTACACCCACGCTAGTCCAGTCCCCGCTCTGTCGTTAGTTAAGTAACCTAACAGGTGATGACGGTACCCAGTGGCGAATGCTGATGGCATATACGTACATTATATTTTCGTTCTTTTGTGGTGTGATTAATTGAATGGACTGCGTTGATTCAGATCAATGCAAGAAAAACAAACCTATATATGATGTTGTTGGAATAATTTTCAAAAAGCTGTTATTACTAGGGCATTTTCTTTTAATTTCCATAGAGGTATTCGGTTATGAATATCCAGCACCTTAATCGACGAGGTAAGGGCTGAGATCCCTTCATCGGGAGTGACCCCTTGGACAGAGTTTTGCGTCAGGGTAATAACTTCACTATAGTCGATTACTTTTTTCTTTGCATCGTGGTATTTAGTTCGGAATATCCTGCACCTCATTCCACGAGGAAAGAGCCTGTAACATTTTAGAAAATATAAAATATTATTTTTTGAATTTAATATTAAAATAATATTATTCCCGAAAACTGCCCGATTTGCGAAATTGGGGTTTTCGAAAAAGGGTATAAATATATACCAATAATTATTAAATAAAAGGAAATTAAAATTATTTATTCGTTTAAAAATATATTTAAAGTATTTGGCAATTTTAAAATTTATTATATGTAGTTTTGATAAAAACCCGATTAGTGCACTACTAATCGCGATTAAGCCAAATCCGTGTTTCTACAGCTTTTCATGGTTAGTGCACCATGTCATATTGCATTTGGTTGCATGTTATCTCATTTGTGTTATTTTATGAGTATTTTGTGTTATGGTTTTAAAGTTTAAAAGAAAAGGTTGAAAAAGGGCAAAAGGGTAATAATTGAGAAAGATGTATAGAATAAAGGGGGGGGGAGAGAGAGAGAGAGAGGACAGCAGCCCCATCTCTTTTCTTCTTCTCATTCTTCATCTTCTTCTCCCTCCACTTCACCCCTAGAGATCATCAAAAAATATCGATCAAAACCCTAAACCCCTTTCATTAAAATTGATCACCTCCTTCTCCTCTACACATTGGACCAAGAAAAGTGGAATTTTGACAACCTTGAGGAGCTAGGGTTTTTCTTGGGTTGCCCAAGTGAGGTAATTTCACCACCCTTAGCATAGTATTTCATTCACTTTAGCTTTCATGCAAGTTTAGAGGTAATATTGTGATGTTTAGAGAGGTTAGAAAATTCCAAGTTAGGGTTTATGGAATTCTTGAGTTGTGTTGGGAAATTGAGCTTGGTAGAGGCCACACAAACCCCTTTAATGCTAGAATTCAGACCCAAACCTGAGACTTAACCCCGCAACACGAACTTTGAAATTCTGCCGATATTGAAATTGTGGGAATTGTGATAGGAAAATGAAATCTGCTAACACCCGGAGTCTCCGAAAATTTAATTGCAAGGACAGAGTGATAAGAAGTCTACCTAGATGCAAACCCCAATACCTGAGACCCCAACTCCACTTCGAGGACGCAATTAAATCCCTTCTGGGCGCAATTTGCGGCCAGATCAGTGAGGATCTGTCTCGTTCTTGTTCTGTAGCTCCATTGTCTGAACACTAGACCCCTCTCATATGCAGAATTGACTAATTCCTATTAGGGTAAAATCTGGGACCATTTCCATGAGTTGATGCATTGTTTTACGACTTCATTTTGACTTGATTTTGGTATTTGGTTTTTTGTTTCCGTCGTGCGGCGTTTGAACTTCAACGACCGAGGTTATTGGTCGTGTTTTGCATGCTAGGCTATAGGTTTTAACCTATGAGCGAAACGTGTGTCGTTTTGGTTTTCCGCCTTGAATTTAATACGCATTGCGATTGTTTATTATTGTAGGTACCTTCACGTGGATTCCGAGGCGACGAAGCGTGGCGTCAAGGACTTCGGAAAGCAAGAAGCAAGGTGCGTGGATCTATATCCACGGGGGAATTCGGGTGGATGGCGTATGGCACCCCCACAAAGTGTTGATGGAAACAGCATATCTCAATGCGTAAATTAATAGAGCATGGTGTATGCGACATATAAAAGAAATGTGAACATATCCGTGTATCATGCAACATGGAATAGTGATATGACATATTAAGGGAAAACCGCTCTTTAAAAATGATTCCAGTTTCTAAATATAACATGCGGTTGCCAATTTTCCAATAAAACCGGTCGTTGAGCAGTTCGGCATAGGCGAGATCGGGAGAGACCTTGAG
Source organism: Agapanthus africanus (assembly GCA_030015575.1). Classification (NCBI taxonomy): domain Eukaryota; kingdom Viridiplantae; phylum Streptophyta; class Magnoliopsida; order Asparagales; family Amaryllidaceae; genus Agapanthus; species Agapanthus africanus. The sequence continues at coordinate 124,638,314 of JASDDO010000004.1, read as the reverse complement.
CATGATTCTTTCTGGGACACTGCTGCAATGAGATTTGCACCCAGGATCAGATGTGTCACGTGTACTCAGAGAGCCAGAGGCTGACACCAGTGACGTGCTGCCTTACGAGTGGTCATGATGATTGACCGGGAGATGACCAGAGAAGTGCCAGAACGGAATCGTCCCCGTTAGCACACCTGACTGGGCCGACAAGCTGATGGATTGCGAGATTGGTAAATCCACAGAGAAGATAAGGACCCAGAGACCGAGTATGCCAGACCGTGAGCAGGAGGCAAGCGGATATTCTTGTTCTGCCAGTTTTTAGGCGCACCGATTTATTTTTCGACATTGTACCTCAATGTCCCTTGTTGCGATTTACGTTGTGGTCTGAGTATCACGCTTATATCGCATGGATTTGAGTTTTGATGACGAGTTTTCTGATATTGATTTCGCACACTATGGATGCACCAGATTCGTATATCGCACATTAGTTGCACTAGATTTGTATTTCTTGCATTTATTGTACCGAACGGGTATTTATGCGTTTTTCCGCGCTGGATTTATACTCCGTATCTTGGTTGCACCCGTTTTATGTCCTTGAGCATTCGTTTTAACAGATTTCTATTTCCGTGTGCGTTGGCACTTGCCGTTTGTTTTCGTGCATGCTACTGCACTTTATACTTTTACGGACCCGACGCGCTTGGGTTGGATTTTTGCGCATATTAGGCGCTTGATTTTGGATTTTTATGCGCATCGGATGCACTTGAGTGAGATTTTACTCGTGCATGTTGATTTGGATTTTCGCGCATATTGGGCGCAAGATATGAGATGCGATTCTGTGCACACCGGATGCATGGGATTGAGATTTTAGTGCACACTAGATGCACTTGATATTGTTGTCATGCACACCCGTTGCACTGGACAGTTGTTTTCGTGCACACCCATTGAACTTAGTTTTGATTTTGTGCATGTTGTGGCACGTCTATTTAGATTTGATATCCGTGCGCACTAGACGCACGTGATGGTTAGATAGGCCTTTTGAGGCTGATTTTTCTTTTGAGCACTTTGATTTCATGATAGGCATTATGTTATGTATTAGCCGAACATGACTGATACGAGGATAATACCTGAGTACTTTACATGCATTAAAAGTTTACCAAGTGGTTTTTGAAAAAGATCTATAGTCTCACTATTTTCTACGTGTCCGTGAGTGACACGAATGTTTTTAAAGGAAAACCTTTTGGGATATTTTAGAAACGACGGAACGTGTATTTAAGAAAACATATATGGACATATATTATTATTTTAAAATGAGCGTCCGTCAGTTATGCCGTGAGTTACGCATTCCCGCGGCAATTTAGAAAAGATTTTGCATGTATTTTTTTTCAGATTTTGGAGTATTCAAAGATCCGTACTATACACGTATTATAGTATTTGGCTAGTGTATATTGGATTTCAGTAGTGGATTTCGAGATCTACATCACTATTGTAACTCCGAGGATATGCGTGCAAATTCGATGATTTGTGTGACGCTTGACGGAGTTTGAGTTTGAGTTTTGTACTCGTTTTTATGCGCACTTGACGCGCTGTGTTATTTCTGCGTTTTCCATGATTTCGGAGTCCCGTTGTTTTAAGCTGATTATTGAAATGTTTTAGATTTTGGGGGGTTAAATTTAAATTCGGGGACCGAATTTATTTAAGTGGGGAAGATTGTAACATTTCAGAAAATATAAAATATTATTTTTGGTGTTTAATATTATAATAATATTTTTCCCGAAAACTGCCCGATTTGCGAAATTGGGGTTTTCAGAAAAGGGTATAAATATATACCAATAATTGTGAAATAAAAGAAAATTAAAATGATTTATTCATTTAAAAATATATTTAAAGGATATGGCAATTTTAAAATTTATTATATGCAGTTTTGATAAAAACCCGATTAGTGTATTACTAATCGCGATTAAGCCAAATCCGTGTTTCTACATCTTTTCATGGCTTGTGCACCATGTCATGTTGCATTTGGTTGCGTGTTATCTCATTTGTGTTGTTTTATGAGTATTTTGTGTTTTGGTTTTAAAGTTTAAAAGAAAAGGGTGAAAAGGGCAAAAGGGTAATAATTGAGAGTGAGGGTTAGAATAAAAGAGAGAGAGAGAGAGAGAACAGCAGCCCCATATTTTTTCTCCTTCACCTTCTTCATCTTCTTCTCCGTCCACTTCACCCCTAGAGATCATCTAAAAATATCCATCAAGACCATAAAAACCTTTCATTAAAATTGATCACCTCCTTCTCCTCTACACATTGGACCAAGAAAAGTGAGATTTTGACAACCTTGAGGAGCTAGGGTTTTTCTTGGATTGCCCAGGTGAGGTAATTTCACCACTCTTAGTATAGTATTTCATTCACTTTAGCTTTCATGCAAGTTTAGAGGTGATATTGTGATGTATAGAGAGGTTAGAAATTTCCAAGTTAGGATTTGTGGAATTCTTGAGTTGTGTTGGGAAATTGAGCTTAGTAGAGGCCACACAAACCCCCTTAGTGGTAGAATTCAGACCCAAACCTGAGACTTAACCCCGGAACAGGAACTTTGAAATTCTGCCGATATTGAAATTGTGGGAATTGTGATGGGAAAATGAAATCTGCTAACACCCGGAGTCTCTGAAAATTTCATTGCGAAAACAGAGAGATAAGCAGGCCACCTAGATGCAAACCCCAAGACCTGAGACCCCAACTCCACTTTGAGGCTACAATTAAATCCATTCTGGCCACTATTTGTGGCCAGATCAGTGAGGATCTGTCTCGTTCTTGTTTTGTTGCTCTATTGTCTGAACACTAGACCCCTCCCATATGCAGAATTGACTAATTTCTTTTAGGGTAAAATCTGGGACCATTTCCATGAGTTGATGCATTGTTTTACGACTTCGTTTTGACTTGATTTTGGTATTTTGTATTGTGTCTCCGTCGTGCGGCGTTTGAACGTCAACGACCGGGGTTATTGGTCGCGTTTTGCATGCTAAGCTATAGGTTTTAACCTATGAGCGAAACGTGTGCCGTTTTGGTTTTCCGCCTTGATTTTAATATGCATTGCGACTGTTTATTATTGTAGGTACCTTCACATGGATTTCGAGGCGACGGAGCGTGGCGTCAACGACTTCGGCAAGCAAGAAGCAAGGTAAGTGGATCTATATCCACGGGGGAAGTCGGGTGGATGGCGTAAAGCACCCCCGCAAAGTGTTGATGGAAACTGATTATAGAATTTTGTTAAGGGAACCAAGACTAGGAAACTAGGATTAGAATTAAAGGATAGTTAGTGAAACCATATTAGAAACTAAGGATAGTTAGAAATGATATAATACGGCTATTATGTGATAACGGGATTTGAGGATGATGTTTGACGATATTGCCGTTTAGGATACTATAGGACTAGATTGTTGATGTAGATGCGCCATCCGAACCATACTTATTTCTAAACCGAAGAATCGTATGCATCTTTAAACAGATACCTTGAGGGACGTAATGGATTTTCAAATGATATCTTTTCTTTAAAAACACCGTATCCCCTACTTTCAAAACTACGATTCGCATCTTTCAATAACTTTTTGTATGGGTCGAGTGTGTATGTTAGATCTGTTGGAGATAGTGCCCTCAGAGTCAATTATTGGATCACAGGCACATGATTGCAATGATTGAGGGAGGACCTATCCCGGTAGGATAGTCTTACTCGAGATGATAGTATGCTATCTGGTTTACCTTTATCATCGTGCACTGCTTTAAGTGACCTGACATGTCGCTATTGCACGTTGATAGAGCCCCTAGGATTCTTGCTTGACTACCGGCAGTATGAGGGCGATCATATACGTGGGAGCTGGTAGTCTATAAGCACATCCTTAAAACGTCCCTAGTCGTAGGAGTTTCGAGACAGGGCATCGATAGTCCAGAGTAGACTAGTGTATACAGTCGAGACCCCGACGAGGGGCGGTGGCCGGTCTCACAAGCCACTGGTGTCAGTTGGTTCACCTAAGATGTATACAGGTGCTCATTGGGTTATGAGTACACCGGACAGGACTCGCCGGGAACATACTAGTTGGTCTTATACCTGACGTCAGATAGCAGTTTCCTGGTGACATGTGTACAGGTTAGTTCTTCGACCTGTGGATCGTCATTTGTCTCGTGTGAGTTCCCACTGTACTTTGATTACTACCCTACCACGGCTCAAAGGATTCGTGCAAATAGGTTTTAGTTGGGTACAGTCCCGAGCCACATGGAGGCAGTGAGCGGATCTTCGGGGGTTCGTCTCTCCCGGTATTGGGGGTGAGGTCGCGCTGTGTCTAGGAGAGCCATTACACGAAGACCTTGGCCAAGGCAGGAGATTTACTGGTAGGTATTCCAGTAGTATCTCAGGGTGTTCTGGGCTACACTCCGACACGACTTGTACCGCTTTTGGGGGTCTGACTTTACCAACCCCCTAGGCCCGACATGCGATGCTCATAGACGAACGGACCGGACTGTACGGATATTGTCACTGACAGGCTCAGTAGGGTGTCAGGATGAGTTCGCTCATCGACGTCCCTTTTGGTCAATAGCTGGTGGCCCGTTACGTATTGGCTTATGCCTCTGACGTGCTAGTGGTTAAATCCACAGCCATAGTATTGACGAGTCTTTAGAGTCCACCACACATTCAGTTACTCAAGCTTTCGGGCGAAACGCTGTAGAGGCCGTATGGAGATATGGCAGGGTCCGATCAGATACGTGCGGTATTGCACGGATCAGGATCGGACGGTTTGTACTAGAGGCCGTATGGTTAGATGGCAGCGTTCGATCAGGTACGTGCGGTATTGCACGGATCAGGATCGGACGGATATTACTAGCCGGCTTTGGTTTAAGTCGGTCCTAGTTTAGTACAGTGTAGATTTTGTCTCATTGCATTTGTATCCGGACGGAATACAGATGCGGGTGTGTATGCACAGTATCGGGGTTTTCCTGTAATTTATTACGGGACCAGTTTTCTGGAGTTGCCAGTTTGCATTCCGTTCCGGCCGGTTTTCCTTTGTTCTTTCCCGGCCGGACTTTTCCGATGGAGGGGTTATTTGCAATTGTGCAAATAACTTTTATGGAGGGGGTTTCTTGCTATTGTGTTGATTATGATATCTTTCATCCATGCTTTTGCATTAATGAGATTTGATGTGATTAAGGTGTAAGCATGGTTGATGTTTTCTTGTCTTTGGATGTGGTCACCTCTTGATCTCCTACACTCACCTCCCTCTTATGTTTTTGTTATCACTCCACCACCATTTCCCACTATGGTATTGGCCGGCCACAATTTTTAGAGGAGAGGAAAAATGAGAGGTCCCAACTTTGGATGAGGGATTAATTCACATCTCATTTTTCATGCTTGCAAAATTCTCAAAAACCCTCTCCAAAGTTCATGATTCTCTTCATCCTTCTTGGCAACCAAAACCCCAATGAGACATAGACTCTACACATCCTACAGCAAGTCTTGGGCATGTCGACTTGCCGGCTTCATGCCCGAGTTGCCTCGGTATTGAGGCGGGAGCCCGTAAAAGATGCAGGCTACGTGGTGCCCTTCCGGCGAGGAGGCGACGACCGTAGATCCCGCGAGGAGATCGGAGTGGAGATGAAGACCGGAGGACTCGGATCAGTCGGTATATCTCTAACCCATCTTCTAGTTAGCTAGATCTAGTTTAATGGTTCGATCCGGGTGTTTAGTGCGCGGTGGTGCCGGTTTGCTAAGTCCGCAAAAATAAAGTTTTTCACCGCTTCCGCATTCCGGCGTCGGATTGACGGCCGGGGCGCCGCCGTGCACTTACAGTGGTATCAGAGCCTCGCCATTAACTTCGTCTAGCTTCGTTTGATGTGTTTTTCAGTTCCGATCGATCAAAATTCCGAAAACCCTTTTTTAGTTCATATCAGTTTTCTGTTGAAAATTTTTGGTGTCGAAAATTTTTTCAGGTGGTCTCAGAATGATGTGCAGGGAGTTATAAGACTACTGGAAAAATTCGATATGTTCAGTCGACCAACAGAGCGCGGAACCGCGGCCAAACCCCCCCTTGGGCCGCGGTTCCGCCGCACATTGGTGACGTCACTATATCATTTTTCTCCAGTGGGCTTATGGGCTTATTTTGGGTGTTTTGGAATATTAAAATTGGGCCCAGGTTTTCTGTGAGTGCTACAGTTTTGATTGGGGGCCCACTTGTTAATTTTTGGTCAATCGGAAAATTTTAAACACATTTTTCACAGTATTTACATTATATCTGCGACCATGAATGTCACTCGATCGGTAAATCCGGTCTAACTGCTATAGCCCGGTTAGACGGATTTGCGAACATGACTTTCACGTTGATGTTTTGTGATTTTGCTGTGATGTTGCGGATCGGTCGTGGGGATAGCCTGGATGCAATGCTAGTACAGTTTTGTTGTATTATGTACATTTGATATTGCGGGGCGAGCGTCCGACATGTGGACTGCCGTCACTTCCTGTTTGTATTATTCTTTTGGGGCACGACCTGGTTGCGGTCGATGTACCCGGTGTATATATATTTTACATTCTGTACTAGGATTACCCCGCGGTGGGGTGCACGGATAGCCGGGTCCTAGAGAGCAACAAGCCCGCATCTCATGGCATTGGGACGGAGGGGGCTTCACTCTGGGATTGGCTGGCTATTCGCCGCACTCGTAGGGGGTACAGGTTGACCCAGGAGGGGTGCCCAAGTTGCCGGATTCCGTGGAGTGCTGGGTGGTCCATTCACGGAGTTGAAGAGGGCTGCCTCGCTTCAGGTTTTGGCGGGTAACTTGCCGCGCCCGTAGGGGTCTAGGTTTTCATTGCACAGGCTATCCACACGACCAAGGGAACGTCGGGTTTCAGTAGTGGCTCTGTGAAACCCGGGGATCCCAGATATCTGTATTGTTCTGTGATACTGTACATTTCTGTGATGTTGCATTTCTTTTCACGCCTTGAGCGAAATATAATATATTGGTATATATATTAGTAGATGTTGTATATGTTTTTCATCCGTGCTAGTCCAGTCCCCGCTCTGTCGTTAGTAAGCTAACCTAACGAGTGATGACGGGACCCAGTGGCGAATGCGGATGGCATATACGTACGTCAGTATATTTTCGTTCTTTGTGGTGTGATTAATTGATGGGACTGCGTTGATTCGGATCAATGCAAGTTAAACAAACCTATTCTGATGTTGTTGGAACACTTTTCAAAAAGCTGTTATTGCAAGGACGTTCACTTTTGTTTTGCATCGTGGTATTCATTTGGAATATCCTGCTCCTCAGTCGACGAGGCAAGGGCCGAGATCCCTTCACCGGGAGTGACCCCTTGGACAGAAGTTTGCTTCAGGGCATTAACTTCACTATAGCCGATTACTTTTGCTTTGCACCGTGGTATTCAGTTGGAATATCCTGCACCCCATTCTACGGGGAAAGAGCCAAGATCCCTTCACCGGGAGTGACCTCTTTAGTAAAGATTTTCGTCACTATATTTTCTAAAAAGCTATCCGTTCCTTCAACGATATCAAGTTCATTACGTTAAAGGTTTTCGCCAGAAACCATTCGTAGCCCTCCGTCGTTTCATATGGGTAGTCAATAGTATTCAAGCTGTGTTTGTTGGCCTTAGTCAAGGCACAGTGTTTGGTAGCTATTGGATATTCATATGCTGCATAGATAGATGCGTTGGTTTGGGACAGTCGTATAGCCTTGTTGGCCTTAGTCAAGGGCTTGTACGGGTGGGTTCAGATCAACCTGGACAATGACGGGTAGAACTTGACATGTGACTTATGATTTGTTGGCCTTAGTCAAGGTCATAAGAGCATGGGGTAAAAAAAATCACATCGGGAGTTTCAAAAGTACTGAAACTTGCCAGATATGCGCATACTTTCTGGAGTGTGATACCGTGAGCGGATTCCGTCACGTTATCATGCGATGAGAGTTGGATCCCGATTCCCACTGATGAGTTGGTTTACTCCTCGGTTGACCCCGACTAATTCTTCTTTCAGGTTTGGAGGAGAATTTGAGGTACAGTGGGAGGTTTCCAGATTAGATAAATTGGTAACCATTCTGATCTAGGATAGAGTGCACGCTGAGTGTTTCTTTTTTCTCTCTCTCTGGCAGCGACCATTGACCCGACCCTAGACTATGACTCAGTGACCAAGTTGACCGAACCTTCTTAACACTGGCTTTTGGATTGTCAGAGTCGCTAACCTCTTTGCCACTCCTACTTTTACCCTTTTCTCCAGGACACCCCGTATTACTGCGAACGTCCACTTCCATTGGACAAAACCATCGTATGGTTAGATACGAACTCGAAGGAATTCGAGGATGGTTTCTGGTTCTGGAGAAAACGGATAGGATTATTCAGTTGTATTTTCCTTTTTGCCTCCTCTCAAGTTACGAGTACTCCTTGGTTTAGGAGTAGTACACCTATTACGCAAATTGGATAGTCTTCTTCCAAACCATAGGCTGGTGCTGACCGGTAGGGAATGAAGAAAACCAATTAGCCTGAACGGTGTACAGAAGGTATTAAGTTCAGACAAAGAAAGGGATTAGTAAGAGGGCAAAGTAAATTGCGACTGATATTCACGACCAAACCAAGTATTTCTTCGCCAATCCTAAATCACCTTTGTATTTCTCCAGGACACTCTGTATCACTACGAAGATCCACAGTTTATTTGATACTCCATCGTATGGTTATATACGAACTCGAAAGGAACTCGTTCCAGTTCGGGGATGGATTCTGGTCGAGGAGAAATAGGAATAAGTTTTATTCGGTTGTCTTTTATCTTCACCTTCTCTCGCATTGCGAGTGCTCCTAGGACTAGGACAGTACACCCATTATGCTTATTGGATAGTCTTCTTCCAAACCATAGGCTGGTGCCGAACGGTAGGGAAGGAAGAAAACCATTAGGCCTAAGGGGTGTGCAGAAGGTAATGACTAAAGACATATAAAGGGATTTGGAAAGGTGGCAAAGAATTATACGGTTATAGTTGTGAATCTGGATAATGGTAGAGGCATTACTAGGAATACCAGGATACCCCATCGAAACATTTTAATGTTTCAGTTCAACTGTGTACTGTTAAAAGAGAACTGATTTCCTGATTGGACACTTGCTCCAGGGTATGTATTTACCAGGTTTGATTCTCACATCTGTATGGTTTTACAGATGATGAGTGGGAGTAGGTTATTGGGAATTGGGTGATCATCCTCATTATATCGGGATTCGTTGTAATCGGTGATATTTGAGGAGATCATCTGGGCTGTTTGCCGGTCGGCAAATATTTGGTTTTGAATATCCGCTGTTGTGCACCAATTTCAAATTGACATATCTGTATGTCTATTTTCATAGAGTGAGATATACCTTTTGATGTTATGTCAATGACATTTACCTATATCAGTGGATGGTTAGGTAAGGAGCATTGAACAGCGGTGTATTTCTTCTTAACCATAAGTACAGTTTTCAACCTACGACATACAGTGAAAGAGTTGTTAGACTCAGTGGACTTATACAGAGTATTGTATGTTGTCCAGTGTCCATTAGGACAGAGGGGTTGGTCCTCATACTATATTCTGTTTACTTTTAACTTCTCTAGTTCTTAGACATGTGTTTCGTAGAAACACAGAGTCTAAGTTTTGAGGAGTTATAGGTATTTGAATAGAGTAGAGAACCAGGTGTAGCAAGTATCGGGATTCTTCAAAGTGATCGAAGATGTAGATACTTGTGTATGGTATTCAGTTGATAGTAATGATAAAGAGAAATTGCTTCTTTTCAGGTTACTCATAATTGGAAGCATTCCTAAGTTGAGTAAAGCTGATCGGCCTCCTTCCATTTAGTTGACATGCACTGGAGATAGCTGCATGATTTGAATCTGGTTCAATTAAATCAGTGCCTCTGGTTCTATATTGGATATAGTACAGTTCATATCTTAACATTGTTAAGGTACGGGGAGTTGTCCGGCTTATGATTAAAACCAGACTCTGGATAACTCAAGGCACGTTTCTGTAATGGTTGTTTGTGGGATGACCCAGGCTATGACGAGGGTTGACTTTCTACCATCTGGCAGATCAATAGAAATATTGTTCTAGACTCGCCACAGTTTTATTAAAAATGGATTTTTTCAAAAACAGTAGTGGGAGTATGGTAGAACTGGAAGTGATTCCAGAACCGCAAACGATTACTGAAGATTTGATAAGGAACCTAAAGATTCAATCTGGCTTGATATTCCATTGGCCACTCCGCAGATAGGGTGGGTAACTTCAGGCACCCGAGAGGTACTCCGGTAGCCTCAAGGACGGTGACAGGGAAGTTCTTGTTTACCCACACTTGCCATTGTTGTTGTTCCAGTCTGCGAGACCCGGCAGGAGGATGAGTATAGCGTCGTTCTATACTAGCTTTAGAAGTGCACGTCTATATGACTCAGCCAGAGGGTTGTCGTAGTCAGTGGGAGCAGCGGAAGTATTGGTGGACATCAGGCTTATGTCTATTTATAGACTAAAGCAGATATAGCGGAGATAGATCATCTATTTCTGATGTGACAGTCATAGGTTTGACGTCTTCAGAATAGGGGATGGATCTGTTGAGAAGGTAGTAGGAAGTGATATTCCTATACTACGATTGGTTATACTTTGGTCGTCACACAATGTTTTCTCCACAAAGGACTTGGACATTATATCAGACATACTGGTTACTAGATCTATGGTTTTAGATCTAGATTTGGGTGGTTTCCTAATCTGGGTACATTGACAGCATTCTATAAGTATTTAGAATGGACGACTCCTGGCATGGTGGTGTACCTGCAGGTAATGGAGTCACCCTCTCTAAAGGTGTCTTACAGACTAAAGGGGAGAAGGATACGCATGATTGGCAGATCACTTGCTTGGGCAATTGAGTCAATCATGAGATGTCAAGTACCACACCAGATGTTGTTCTTGCAGTAGATGTAATAAGTTGATATTCATCCAATCCTGGAGAAACAGTCGGAGGCAGTTTTAGAACATAAGTGGATGTTCTAGGGATATGATAGCAGCATTCTCCTTTGGGAGACAGTTATCATTTCAGGCTTCCAAGGTGACATGGACGACAAGGAGGTTGTCAGAGTTATAGTTTTCCTTCTGACGAGGGGCAGTATTTTGGACAGGTGGTCCAAGGCAATACTGAGGGTGGCATGGCGCAGGATACTGATTAAGTTCAGTTGACGATACAGTCTAAGAATTTTGGATTTGGAGTTCATTTATGAGCTAGGTACCATCAGACATCCAGACATTCTAAGACAGGTATTGCTTATTTCGGGAGATGGCTTTCTCCGCGAACTTGAGATATAGAGAGACATAGAAAGAAACATCTAGGCGGATCCACTCACTGAGGCTAATCCTCGACCGCAATAGTTTCACAAAAGGGATTTGTGAGACTGACTAGTAGAGGAGTTGGGTGTTCGGTATCACACGGGCTGTGAGTATGCGACATCGAAATAATTAGCCTTGAGTGCAAGTGGGAGATTGTTGGAGATAGTGCCCTCAGAGTCAATTATTGGATCACAGGCACGTGATTGCAATGATTGAGGGAGGACCTATCCCGGTAGGACAGTCTTACTCGAGATGATAGTATGCTATCTGGTTTACCTTTATCATCATGCACTGCTTTAAGTGACCTGACATGTCGCTATTGCACGTTGATAGAGCCCCAAGGATTCTTGCTTGACAACCGGCAGTATGAGGGCGATCATATACGTGGGAGCTGGTAGTCTATAAGCACATCCTTAAAACGTCCCTAGTCGTAGGAGTTTCGAGACAGGGCATCGATAGTCCAGAGTAGACTAGTGTATACAGTCGAGACCCCGACGAGGGGCGGTGGCCGGTCTCACAAGCCACTGGTGTCAGTTGGTTCACCTAAGATGTATACAGGTGCTCATTGGGTTATGAGTACACCGGACAGGACTCGCCGGGAACATGCTAGTTGGTCTTATACCTGACGTCAGATAGCAGTTCCCTGGTGACATGTGTACAGGTTAGTTCATCGACCTGGGGATCGTCATTTGTCTCGTGTGAGTTCCCACTGTACTTTGATTACTACCCTACCACGGCTCAAAGGAGTCATGCAAACAGGTTTTAGTTGGGTACAGTCCCGAGCCACATGGAGGCAGTGAGCGGATCTTCGGGGGTTCGTCTCTCCCGGTATTGGGGGTGAGGTCGCGCTGTGTCTAGGAGAGCCATTACACAAAGACCTTGGCCAAGGCAGGAGATTTACTGGTAGGTATTCCAGTAGTATCTCAGGGTGTTCTGGGCTACACTCCGACACGACTTGTACCGCTTTTGGGGGTCTGACTTTACCAACTCCCTAGGCCCAACATGCGATGCTCATAGACGAACGGACCGGACTGTACGGATATTGTCACTGACAGGCTCAGTAGGGTGTCAGGATGAGTTCGCTCATCGACGTCCCTTTTGGTCAATAGCTGGTGGCCCGTTATGTATTGGCTTATACCTCTGACGTGCTAGTGGTTAAATCCACAGCCATAGTATTGACGAGTCTTTAGAGTCCACCACACATTCAGTTACTCAAGCTTTTGGGCGAAACGCTGTAGAGGCCGTATGGAGATATGGCAGGGTCCGATCAGATACGTGCGGTATTGCACGGATCAGGATCGGACGGTTTGTACTAGAGGCCGTATGGTTATATGGCAGCGTTCGATCAGGTACGTGCGGTATTGCACGGATCAGGATCGGACGGATATTACTAGCCGGCTTTGGTTTAAGTCGGTCCTAGTTTAGTACAGTGTAGATTTTGTCTCATTGCATTTGTATCCGGACGGAATACAGATGCGGGTGTGTATGCACAGTATCGGGGTTTTCCTGTAATTTATTACGGGACCAGTTTTCTGGAGTTGCCAGTTTGCATTCCGTTCCGGCCGGTTTTCCTTTGTTCTTTCCCGGCCGGACTTTTCCGATGGAGGGGGTTATTTGCAATTGTGCAAATAACTTTTATGGAGGGGGTTTCTTGCTATTGTGTTGATTATGATATCTTTCATCCATGCTTTTGCATTAATGAGATTTGATGTGATTAAGGTGTAAGCATGGTTGATGTTTTCTTGTCTTTGGATGTGGTCACCTCTTGATCTCCTACACTCACCTCCCTCTTATGTTTTTGTTATCACTCCACCACCATTTCCCACTATGGTATTGGCCGGCCACAATTTTTAGAGGAGAGGAAAAATGAGAGGTCCCAACTTTGGATGAGGGATTAATTCACATCTCATTTTTCATGCTTGCAAAATTCTCAAAAACCCTCTCCAAAGTTCATGATTCTCTTCATCCTTCTTGGCAACCAAAACCCCAATGAGACATAGACTCTACACATCCTACAGCAAGTCTTGGGCATGTCGACTTGCCGGCTTCATGCCCGAGTTGCCTCGGTATTGAGGCGGGAGCCCGTAAAAGATGCAGGCTACGTGGTGCCCTTCCGGCGAGGAGGCGACGACCGTAGATCCCGCGAGGAGATCGGAGTGGAGATGTAGACCGGAGGACTCGGATCAGTCGGTATATCTCTAACCCATCTTCTAGTTAGCTAGATCTAGTTTAATGGTTCGATCCGGGTGTTTAGTGCGTGGTGGTGCCGGTTTGCTAAGTCCGCAAAAATAACGTTTTTCACCGCTTCCGCATTCCGGCGTCGGATTGACGGCCGGGGCGCCGCCGTGCACTTACAAGATCAGATACTTATACTTTTAGTAGGCATAGAATGTTATGTAAACTCGACTTGATGTGAGATACAAATGCGATGGAGGAATATAAGAAGAATATGATGATCTGATGATATGTTCGTATACGGATGCGAGTCAATTGAGTTGATTGATACCTTGTCGATCCCCTGATATGAGATCGTTATGGACGTGTCCTGGGACATAGGTATATATATATATATATATATGCAGAATGTTGTTAATCATAGATGATTGGCCGTACGTGATATTAGGCCGTACCCTCATTTGTCTTATAGGATGATAGGATCCCTATTAGCTTAATGCCGCCGTATGATGATTTTCCGTGCGTGATGAGTTTGACTTGATGATTGATCCTTACCCTTTACTAGAGGTTGCCGTACGATGGATTATACCGTACGCGATATTGTTAGGCTGGATGCCGATTGATAGATTCCCCAACTCGGTCATATTGGATACGTATACCCGTCAGCATTTGCATATGATTTACCTTATGCTGCATTCAAATTATTTCCATTGCACTGCTTATACCTGTGCTAGTACACTTGCACCATTATCGATGATGCGTATGTTACACGTACATAGATTTGTCGGCTCACACACTTCATCATCGATAATTGCCATGTCACTACACAGTAGGTTTGCTGCATCATGACATACACATTTGTATATCCATATTGTTGCACATATACATTGATACATCCATACTTGTGCATATACACATTGGTACCTCTATACTTGCGCATATACATATTGTGGCTACATAGATAATTGGTTTTATTGGAAAATTGGGAACCGCATGTTATATTTAGAAACTGGAATCATTTTTAAAGAGCGGTTTTCCCTTAATAAGTCATATCACTGTTCCATGTTGCATGATACACGGATATGCTCGCATTTCGTTTATATGTCGCATACATCATGCTCTATTACTTTACGCATTGAGATATGCTGTTTTCATGAGATTCTGGATTTGAGAACCGTGGATATTTCAAAAGAGATTATATGTTGTTTTAAAAACGCGGTTTCTCTTGATACGATATTTTAGTGCGTCCACCATGTGTTTTCTCGGTTCTGAGAGCGACATGTGAAACCTGATTTGGGGAGCTGGATGTGGCCGATTGCGGGTATATGGTGGACCCGGTATGGTACCCCGGAGCGAGAATGGATCGCTGTCCAGTAGACGGTGAGCCTGGCAGAGGGACTACTACCAACCGGTGATAGTATTTAGGCTCGGCGGATATCCAGAGGATACCGACCGGAGTCGAGAGATGATATGGGCCGATCCGGACTGACGGAGCCCGTAGGCCAATCGGGACTGACGGAGCCCGAGATATGAGGATTTACGTATCGATACTGGGCACGGGTTTCATGATGTTTTCGGGTGTCGATGCTAGGCACCCAGGTTCCATGATTTTGATGTGTCGCGAGGGACACCGTTGATTTATATCCTCATACTTTCATGCACACTCTTTTATGATACTCATGTGCATACAGACATTGATTATATGGTTGGACGAGATCCACATGCATACATACCTTGATTATGATTGGACAAGATCCATATACATACATCGGTTATATTGTTGGTTGGTACCCACATGATGATTTGATATATAGGTATTGTCTACCTTGTTGGCACATATACAGACCCGGTCACCCTAGATATCATAGTATTACCTTTATGATATAGTTGACCTAGGAGTCATTGTTTATTCGATTTATATCCGTTGATATTTTTCTACTCACGAGTTGGCAACTCACCCCCGTTGTGCCACAGTTCTTACAGGTTGACCGCTTGGATCAGTAGCGGCTTCGCTGGCACACAGTTGCATTTGGGTGTTTTGCATTGGTAAGTGGGACATTTGTATCATACCCACTCTTGTATTTTTATTTCACATTGTATTTAGTAGACTCCATCAATAAAAATTTGTAATTGTATAAGTGATGAGACTTAGTGAGACTTGTAGTTGCGAGATTTGAGCGATGGGTTTTATATTCACTTTTGGGGTTATGTCTTGCTCATTTCTTTATCTTTTGTGGTGAACTTCGCCGTTGGGCGTCGTATACTTATATATATCGTCTTGCATGGTTGTGATCAGCCGTTTGGCGAAGAGCTAGCTCCCTCTTGGGGATGCCTTTATCATATTATGTACTTGTGGTTTTGGATCAAAATATACAAAGGAGGTGCTGCCGAAATTTTTAAAAGACGAAACATGTTTTCAAACTAGTAAATTTCACTTGCATCATTCATGTTCCTTTTCTATGCATTAAGAAAACTTGATTTTATTATACCTTTATTTCAAAACCTCACCTCCTTTATTTTTCTAAAAAGGTTTAGATTTCTGGGTTTCAGCTTACTTGAATTCTGTTACGCCTTTAGACGTTGCGTGATTCAAGTGCTGGTCACGAGCTAATATTTCGGGTCGTGACAGAGCCGAGATCCCTTTACCAGGAGTGACCTCTTTAGCAAAGGTTTTCGCCACTATATTTTTTATAAAAAGCTATCCGGTTCCTTCAACGAGATCAAGTTCATTACGTTAAAGGTTTTTCGCCAAAAACCAGCCGTAGCCCTTCATCATTTCTTATAAGTACTATTTAGTATTCGTGCTATGTTTGTTGGCAAGCGTCAAGGCATAGTGTACGGTAGCTGAATAATACTTGTTTATAGCATGGATATGCGATTAATCGGGACAGTCGTACAGCTTTGTTGGCAAGCGTCAAGGGTTTGTGCGTGTGGGTTCGAGTTAATCCAAGACAATGACGGGTTGAACTTGACTAGTGGCCTATAACTTGTTGGCAAGCGTCAAAGTTATAGGTCGTTAGGGGTAAAAATCATATCGGGGGTTTCAAACATAAAACAAACTTGCCAGGCTTGCGCATACCTTCTGGAGTGTGGTGACTTGAGTGGCTTCCATCAAGTTATCATGCGATGATAGTTGGATCCCGATTCCCACTGATGAGTTGGTTTACTCCTCGGGTGATTCCGACTAATTCTTCTTTCAGGTTTGGAGGAGAATTTGAGGATACAGTGGGAGACATTCAGGTTAGAGTACACGCAGAGTGTTTCTTTACTCTCTCTCTCTCTTTGACAACGACCATAACCCGACGCTAGACTATAACTCAGTAACCAAGTTAACCAAACTTTCTTAAAACACTGGCTTTCGGATTGTCTGAGTTGCATACATCATTGCCACTCCTTCTTTTACCCTTTGCATTTCTCCAGAACACCCCGTATTACTACGAACATCCACTTCCATTGGATAAATCCATCGTATGGTTATATACGAACTCGAAGGAACTTGTTCTAGATTCGAGGATGGATTCTGGTTCTAGAGAGATTGAATAGAACTATTCAGTTGTCTTTTCCTTTTACCTTCTCTCAGGTTGTGAGGGATCCTAGAATTAGGACAGAGTACACCTATTACGCCTATTGGATAGTCTTCTTCCAAACCACAGGCAGGTGCCGAAAGGTAGGGAATGAAGAAAACCAATTAGCCTAAGTTAGGTGTACTGAAGGAAATAAGTAAAGACAAAATAAAGGGATGAGAAATAGGGCAAAGTAAATTGCGAATGCTATCATTCACGACCGAACCACGTATTTCATCGCCACTCCTACTTCACCTTTGTATTTCTCCAGAACACCTCGTATCACTACGAACATCCACTTCCATTGGATAAATCCATCGTATGGTTATATACGAACTCAAAGGAACTTTTTTCGAGGATGGATTCTGGTTCAGGAGAAATAAGAATAAGGTTTATTCAGTTGTCTTTTATCACCACCTTCTCTAAGATTGCGAGTACTCCTAGGATTAGGAGAGTACACCTATTACGCTTATTGGATAGTCTTCTTCCAAACCAAAGGCTGGTGCCGAACTGTAGGGAAGGAAGAAAACCACTTAGCCTAACGATGGTATACAGAAGGTAATGAGTAAAGATAAATAAAGGGAATTGGAGAGATGGAAAGGAAATATACGATGAAACTCATGAATCTGATAATGGAAGAGGCATTACTAGGAATACCCGGATACCCCTTCGAAACATATTCATGTTTCGGTTTCACTGTGTATTGTTAATAGAAAACTGATTTCCCAATTAGACCCTTGCTCTAGGGTATGTATTTACCAGGTATGATTCTCACATCTGTATGGTTTTACAGATGATGAGTGGGAGTAAGTTATTGGGAATTAGGTGATCATCCGCATTATATCAGAATTCGTTGCAATTGGTGATATTTGAGAAAATCGCCTGGGTAAAGTTTTCAACCTACGACGCACAGAGTTTGAGTTATTCAACTCAGGGGACTTATACAAAGTATTGTATATTGTCCAGTGTCCATTAGGAAAAAGGGTTTGGTTCTCGTACTGTATTCTGTTTACTCGTGACTTCTCAAGTTTTAGACAAGTGTTTCGTAGAAATACAAGGTCCAAGTTTAAGAAGTTATAGGTACAGGAATAAAGTAGAGAACTATGTGTTGCAAGTATCAGGATTCTTCAAGGTGATCGAAGATGTAGATACTTGTGGTTGGTATTCAGTTGAAAGTAATGGTTTTTGAGAACTTGCTTCTCTTTCAGGTTACTCATAATTGGATGCACTCCTAAGTTGAGTAATGCTGATCGGCCTCTCTCCATTTAGTTGACATGCACTGGAGACAGCTGGATGATTTGAATCTGGTTCCAATTAAATTAGTGCCTTTGTTTCTATATTAGAAATATATAGAATCAATTTATATCTTAACGATGTTAAGGTATAGGTAGTCGTCCGGCTGATGCTTAAAACCAGAATCCGGATAAACTCAAGGTACGTTTCAGTAATGCCTGTTTGTGGGTTATCCCTGGCTTTGATGAGGGTTAACTTTCTACCATCAGGAAGTTCAATATTTATATTGTTCTTGACTCGCCACAGTTTTAGTAAAATGGATTTTTTCAGAAAACAGAAGTGGGAGTATGGTAGAACTGGAGGTGATTCCAGAACCGCAAACGATTACTGAAAATTTAATCGGACCTAAAGATTCAATCAGGTTTGACATTCCATTAGCCACTCCGCAGATATGGTGGGTAACCTCAGGCGCCCGAGAGGTACTCTGGTATTCTCAAGGACGGTGACAGAGAGGTTCTTGTTTACCCAAACTTTTCATTACTGCTGTTCCAGACTATGAGACCCGGCAGGAGGATGAGTATAGCGTCGTTCTAAACTAGCTTTGGAAGTGCACGTGTATATGACTCATCCAGAGGGTTTTCGTAGTCAGTGGGAGCAGCAGAAGCATAGTGGACAAGTTTCTTATGTCTATTTATAGACTAAAGCAGATGTAGCGGAGATAGATCATCTATTTCTGATGTGACAGTCATAGGTTTTTGACTTCATCAGAATAGGGGATGGATCTGTTAAGAAGGTAGTAGGGTGTGATGCCCTGGTATATGGATGACATACACAGAGTAGGAAGTAAAATTCCTATACTACGATCGGTTATACTATGGTTGTCACACAGTGTTTTCTCCACATATGGATATTATATCAGGCATTCTGGTTACTAGATCTATGGTTTTAGATCTAAATTTGGGAAGTGTCCCAATCCGGTTACTTCGACAGTGTTCTAAAAGTGTTTTAGAATGGACGACTCCTGGCATGGTCGTGTACTTGCAGGTGATGGAGTCACCCTCTCTGAAGGTGTCATACAGACTAAAAGGGAGAGGGATGTGCATGATTGGCATATCACTTGCTTAGGCAATTGAGTCGATCATGAGATGTCAAGTACCACACCAGATGTTGTTTTTGCACTAGATGCAATAAGTTAAGATATTAATCCAATACTGGAGAAACATTCGGAAGAAGTTTTAGAACATAAGTGGATGTTCTAGGGATTTGATAACGGCGGTATCCTTCGGGAGACGGTTATCATTCCAGACTTCCAAAGTGACCTGGATGACAGAGTCACTGTCAGAGTTATTGTTTTCCCTCTGACGAGGGCTATTATTTTGGACAGGTGGTCCAAGCGGATACTGAGGGAGGCATGGTGTGGCGCAGGATACTAATTAAATTCAGTTGACGATACAGTCTAAGAGGTTTGCTGGATTTGGAGTTCATTTGTGAACTGGGTCCCATCAGATATCCAGACATATTCTAAGACATGTATTGCTCATTTCGGGAGATGGCTTGCTCCGCGAACTTAAGATTAAAAGAGACATAGAAAGAAACATCAGAGCGGATCCACTCACTGAGGCTATTTCTCGAACGTAAGAGTTTCACAAACAGGCTTTGTGAGACTACTTAGTAGAGAAGTTGGGTGTTCGATATCACACGGAATGTGAGTATGCGACACTGCAATATTAGCCTTGAGTGCAAGTGGGAGATTGTTGGTTGTAGTGCCCTCAAAGTCAGTTATTGGATCGCGGGTATGTGATTGCAATGATTGAGGGAGGACCTATACCGGTAGGACAATCTTACTCGAGATGATAGTATGCTATCTGGTTTGTCTTTATTATCATGTACATGTTGATAGAGCCCATAGGATTCTTGCTTGATAGCTAGCAGTATGATGGCGATCATATACATGGGAGCTGGGGTCTATAAGCACATCCTTAATGTGTCCCTAGTCATGGGTGTTTCGAGACTGGGCATCGATACTCCAGAGTATACTACTGTATACAGTTCGAGACCCTGACGAGGAGCGGTGGCCGGTCTCACAAGCCACTGGTGTCAGTTAGTTCACCTAGGATGTATAAAGGTGCTCATTCGGTTATGAGTACACCGGACAGGACTCGCCGGGAACCTGCTAGTTGGTATTATACAGTAACACCTTAGATTTCGGTTAGTGTTAGTTTAGACGTTAATGCGGGTTTACTGTAAAAAGTTTACCAATTTTGGTTCCTCGGATTTTATAACATTTAATTAATAATTTATTATTATTTGTTATAGCATGCACGCATATGTGCATGTTTATGTGAGGGTTTGTTTTGTGTTGATCTAGATTAGTGACTATGACAACTTAACCCTAATCTAATCCCTTGCTTTAATCCAATCCTTTATTTTAAAAATTAACCCTTAATATCCAGATATTTGTTTGTGAGAGAGAGATATTTGGTTTTGGTTTTGTTTGTGAGAAGAGGTAGCATGGTGTTGTGTGAATGCATTAATGATGAGTTAATGCAAAGAGGTGCACTCACCTCACTCTCACCCTACACTCACCTCCCTCTCTCGTTATCCTCACACACTCTCTCATTTCTCTCTCACTTATTTCCCTTCTCATTTTCTTCATCTCTCTCTTTTCTAAACTTAACACTTCACTAATCCATCACAAATCCATCTCAAAACTTCATCAAAACTCACAAAAATCACATCTTTTGCCTTGATTTGCCTCTTGGATGCCTTGGAGCTTGGGAAGCTAGGATCTTTGAGTTCTTTTGGTTAGGTAATGATCTCTTGCTGTTAGTTAAGTTTTATTGTATAGCATAGCTTATTAGTTTCAGTTTAGAACGCGTATAGTTTCGTTTCGGTTAAATATCGTATTTTTAATGTAGTTTTGGGTTCTCGGATGATCTGCTATCAAACCAGGTATTTGTTGCAAAAGTTCCCATCACAATGACCTAGTGTAGTGACCTAGAACCTACCCTCAAAATACGAGCCCATTTCCTCATGTTCAGGCCGCAAATAAATTGCTTCTGGCCACAAATTGCGGCCAGACTAGGGAGTTGCGGTTTGGGTTTTGGTGTAGGGGTCTCTGGGTTTGTATGTGGTCTCATGGTACTTGCAACTTTTACAGATTGTTGGTATAGCAAAATCTGGGACCACTTTGCGTATTTCTTGTGTTTCGTTTTCACGTGTTACGTTATCTGATACGGTTCGTGTTCTGTGTTCTGTTGCTTTGAGTTGGTTTCGTTGTGTCGCTATGCACGTTAGCCACAATAAGAACACTTGAGAGTAAGTTTTATGTTGTCGCATTGGTCAGCGTGGTTTGTACGTGTTTTGGGTCTATTGCTAATATATACTTGCTTTGTTGTGTTATGTTTTAGGTTCGCGGGCGGGGATTTCGGGCGCTACGAAGATGGGAAAACATGTGGTAGGCTTTACTTAGCCAGGAGTGTTGGTGAGTAGATTTAACATCTAAAGGGGAATCGCCCGCATGGCGTTATACGTCTGGGCTAGAGATGACATGATATTGTCGCATATTCTATTGCATATATAAAGTTGTGCATACACCTTATTGCTTAGTTTACTAGTTGTGCTTGGACTTGTACCCTTAGGACACTGCACTATTTTTGACGGCTCATGTTGCACGAGCACTGATTGTATGCCACACACACCGTCAATAATTTCCATGACACGCACAACACACATACCTATATGATATTGTTTGGTTAGGGACATTGAGACGGTGATTCATATTCCTTGTTGCATTTGACATATAGCATATATGTATACCTATATGCTTACACATGTACCTTGCTATACCTTTATGTTTACAAATATATCTAGTTATAGCTACATGTTCACCTTTATTTGATATTATATAAACTTGGAGAAATTAGGAACCGCATGATATATATATTAACTTGTTGCGGTTAAATAGCGGTTTTTCCTTTATATGCTCACATTACAGTTTATGTTGCATATATTATATTAATGGATTTTCGCATTAAGATATGGATTTTCGCATTAAGATATGGATTTTTCATGATATTTTCTGGATTTGAGGACATGGTAGTTTCATGAAATTATGCATTATTTGAAAAACCCGGTTTCTCTTGATATGATATTTCAGCAGCCACCATGAGATTTATCGGTTCTGATATATATACCCCATGTGAAGAGGCGTAGTGGGTCGTATGAGGGTACATGGTAGGGCCTGGAGGTACCGCGGGGCGAGAAAGGGATGTTGATGTAACATGCCGATGAGCCTGACAGGGGAACCATACCTACCAGTGATAGTACCTATGACTCGGTGGTTATCGTGGGGATACCGATGGGAGTCATGTACGTATGGATACGTCGAAAGGCGAGGGTCAAAGCTGGGCACTCGGGTTTTCGGGATAGCGTATGATACGTACCTATCAGGGGGCCAGTCGTGGTGACAACACCTGATAGATCAGTATTTATGTGTCGATGCTTGACACTTTGTTTCATGATATTTTACTTCTAAGTATATATAACAGTAGAATGGGACGCTGTTTTATATATATATATATATATATATATATATATATATATATATATATATATATATATATATATATTAGTGGAATGGGACGCTAATATATATGTATACATATCAATTTATATACATCATCATAATTATTCATGCAAATATACTTAGGATATATGAGTTTGACTTGATATTGGATACATGATATATATGAGATTCACTTGATATTGGATATATGAGATTTACTTGATTTCTATATTCAGGATATATGAGATTTACTTGATATTGTACATTCAGGATTTATGAGACTTACATGATATGAGAACCAATTTAGGGCTGATTTAGGGAAATTAGGATTTGGATTGTCTTGATGGACTTTGGTCCTACCACGAGGTCAGGATTCCATGGGAATGACATGTTTTATCCCATACTCCGCATTTATTGTTTATGCACTGCTTCATGAATTAGTTGTACCTGATAGAGTACCTTTCATGACTGTTGCATTTACATACTTTTATTTTATATGCACCGCTTCATGTATTAGTAGTACCTGATAGAGTACCTTTCATGATTGTTGCATATATACATTGTCATATCATTGCTTCATGTATTAGTAGTACCTGATAGAGTACCTTACATGATTGTTGCATACAGATTGTCATATTATCGCTTCATGTATTAGTTGTACCTGCTAGAATACCTTTCATGACTATTACATGCATATGACTATTATTGCTACTAGCTTGCATATGTTAGATTCGTGTTGTACGCGCATACTTGCGATTACCTGTATATGTTAATTACTATTCACGAGTTGGCAACTCACCCCCGTTGTGCCACATTGTTTTGCAGGTTGTTCCCCAGAGTAGTCGAGGCAGGCTATTTAACTATCATATCATCTTTTGCTGCGGATACCGCTTCGGCTCACAGTGTGCAGTTTTTCTTTAGGTGGGTTTTTTTGTTATCCGTTTATGTTCATTGTATATTCGTTGTATCCTGTACTCTCCATCTACCATTCTCTTGTATGACTTAGAGACTTGATGTGAGGACAATATTGTATATTATTTTGTGACTTGGAGGTCTTTTATGTAGTTTTATTTATATCGTCTTTTATTTCTTCGCTACGGCGTCGTATATCTGTTGTGGTGGTTGTTTTCCGCCTTTGGGCGTGTTTTTGCTCCCGTTTGGGGATGCTTTACTTATATTTATGTTGTACCCATTTTTGGGGCTGGTTTTTACAAAGGAGGTGCTGCCAAAATTTTAAAGGAAATAAAGTTGGACTTTTAAAGAATTTGTGTTGATATTTCAAAGGTTTAAAATTTTTTCTATTATCATTTACTACTTTTGATGGTTTAGATTGTTGGGTTTTTGGCTTACTTAAATTGCGTTACGCCTGAAGACGTTGCGTAGTTTAGGGGCCGTCACGTGCCAATTTCGGGTCGTGACCTATACCTACTGTCAGATAGCAGTTCCCAGGTGACATGTGTACAGGTTTGTCTGTCGACCTGAGATCGTCATTTGTCTCGTGTGAGTTCCTACTGTGCTTTGATTACTACCCTACCACGGCTCAAAGGAGTCGTGCAAACTGGTTTTAGTTGGGTACAGTCCCGAGCCACATGGAGGCAGTGAGCGTATCGTCGGGGATTCGTCTCTCCCGGTATTAGGGGTTGATGTCGCGCGGTGCACGAATGGCCATCACAAAAAAACCTTGGCCAAGGTAGTCAAGAATTACCGATCTAGGATCGATAGTTTCTCAAGTGGTGATGGGTTTCATAACGACACGAATTATCGGGTTATTAGGTGTCTAACTTTATCCACCCCCTAGACCCGATATGCGATACTCATAGACGAACAGACCGGACTGTACGGATATTGTCACTGTCAGAATCAGTAGGGTTTCTGGATGAGTTTGCTCGTCAGCTTCCCTTCAGATCAATACACGGGCAACCGTTACGTACAGCTAGTATCACTGACGTGTTTGTGGTTAAACACACTGCCAGTGTATTGATGAGTCATTAGATTCCCCCACAGAAAGTTTCCCAAGTTCGGGCGAAACGTTGTAGAAGCCGTATGGTTTTATGGCAAGGTTCGAACATGCACGTGCACTTGTGCATGTGTCATGGTTCGGACAGATATTATTAGTGGGCTTTGGTTTAAACCGGATCCTAGTATTATATTGTGTTGGAATAATTTTGTCTCATTGCATTTGTATTCGGTCGGAATACAAATGCGGGTATGTATATACAGTTGTGGGGTAATCTTGTAATTCGTTACGGGATTATTTTTGAAGTTGCCAGTTTTTCTTCGCTTGATTAAACATTATTTTTAATGTTTAATTTATTTAGTGTGCATCTTTTTTTTGTCTACATGTGAGCCTATTCCTTCTTGGACGAGCAGTTTTTTGGTGAGCATTTATTGGGCAGCATGGTCTTGATTGGCTTGGAGTGGGTGTGTTATTGTTCATGCTTTAATTGCTCTTGTCTTTGTTAGGAGATTTTGGTGAAGGAATGTGTGTGCCGTGGTTTAAAATGATTGGTGTTGCTTGATTAATAATCCCATACAACTCACACACATCTCACCACTTGAACATCCCCAGAGAAGCTCTCCCATTTTCCTTCACTATGAATTGGCCGAGCCCATTATTGGCCAAGCTCATTTGATTTTCTCTTTGCAAATCCCATGCTCACTTCATTCCATCCAAGGCAACTTCAATTTACCTCCACCCAATTCATTATGTGTCTTCAGACAAAGTATTCTACACTTTCTCTACTTCAATCTTGGACATGTCTGCTAGAAAACTTCATGTCCGAGTTGCCTCGGTACAGGGGCAGGAGCCCGTATAAAGATTCATTGATGTGGTGCCATTTCGACAAGCGAGACCAGAGGGCGAACTTCGTCGGGGCAGCCGCAACAAGCTAGGGGAGGGGATTGAAGACCGAAGGACATGGATCGATCGGTATAATCTCTGAACTTACTTTACAGATTGCTAGAATACGGTTAATGGAACGATCCGGGTGATTGTTTACGGTAGCGCCAGTTTATAAAATTTTTGTTCCGCATTTGGCCTCGGTTTGACGGTCGGGGCGCTGCCGTAACCCAACAGTTATGCCCTTGGGAAAACGAGGCTTATTTTAATTAGGCCCGTGCGAAAGCACGGGTAACCTCCCTGAAAGTATCGGCACTGGCCTGGCCGAAAGATTGGCAAACTTGTAGGGTGTAATTAATCCCGGCTAGTCTTTCCTTTTAGGGTTTGAAAGAAGATTTGACTAAAACAGTGGGAGTCATCCTGATTAGATAAATTAATAACCAATCTAATCTTGCAAGGGCATACGCTGAGTGTTTTCTTCTCTCTCTCTCCAGGTAGCGACCATGTCACGCCTTAATCAAGATAATAATAAGGTTGTATTGACCGAACCCGCTTGTTATACTGATCTAAGGAACGTTGGTTCCGCTCCAACTTATAATCGTTATAAGACCGAGCAGGAAATGGGGGATTACCAGAATTCCTGTGCCGCCCAAACGAAGAAAGTACATGATGATGCATCTTCTTCGGGTGTGTTCATTACAGGGAACTGTTTTTCAGTTTCCTCTACGTCCTGGGTATGAGATACCGGTTCTGGATTCCACATATGTAATCTGTTACATGGGCTACAGATAGGTAGAGAACTAAGGATGGGTGATAAGTTTCAAGAGTTAGAAATGGTGCAAGTGTTGCAGCCAAGTTTGTTGGCAGTTATCACCCTGTATTACCAAATACATTGATTCTGAATGAATGTTATTAGATACCGAACCTGATATACAATATCAAATCAGTCTCTTTACTTAGTAAAGAAGGATATAATTTTGTATTGTTGGATAATGTTTTGAACATTTCCTATATCAAGAGTTGATCGGTTCAGGAACGTTATCTAAAAGTATATACGTTCTAAATCAAACCACAGTTCTTTAACGTACAGAACACACACAAGAGGAAGAGTTCAGAAATGAACAAACCCTTCTTGAGGCATTGTAGACTAAGTTATCTCAAAGCGACCCGGCTAGCTAAGTTACATTTAGATGCATATTTAAATCTGTTTCAATTTACATCTTATGAAACTTGCCAGTCATGTCACAATGATAAGATGACCATAGCTCCGTTTATTGGAAATAGAGAAAGAGTTAGTGAACTCTTAGGATTGATACATGCTGATGTATGAAGGTCCCCTGTCTACACATGCCAGGACTGGTTCTTTGTACTTCATTACGTTCACTGATGATCTCTTAAGATTCGGACACATGTTCCTGTTGAAACACAAGTCTGAAGCTATTGAGAAATTCAAAGAATATAAATCAGATGTAGGGAACCAAAATGGGTATAAGTATTATGTCATATGATGAGATCAGGGAGGAGAATACTTGAGCACGGAGATCCTGGACTATTCTAAAGGAGAATGAGATTCTCTCTCAGCATTACTCCTCCGTATACACCACAGCATGTCGGTGTATCGGGGCAGAGCAATCGCACCCTATGTTATAACGTGTGCTCTATGATGAGTACTACTGAGTTGCCTATTTCCTTTTGGGGGTTATGCACTTGAAAAGCTGCATACCTATTGAATTGGGTTCCAACCAAATCAGGTGCCTACTACTTCATATTTGATATGGTATGGGAAGAGCCCATCTCTTAAGGATGTTATGATTTGGGGTTGTCCGTCCTATGTCTAAAAGCAAGATCCGGACAAGCTCGAGACAAGGTCAGTTCTGTTGAAGTTTGTTGGATATCCCAAGCATTCGCAAGGGAATATTTTCTACCACACCGAGGAACAAAAGGTGTTTTGTTTCTCAGCATGCCACCTTGTGGAAAGGGAATTTCTTGTGAAGAAATTAGTGGTCATGAGGTAGAACTGGAAGCAGTTCCAGCTATACAAACTACAATTGATGATTTGGTAGAACCGGAGGATTCAATAGCACCAACGAACCTCAGCCTCTCCGCCGATCTAGTAGGGTTCCTCACTGATTGGTCTCAAAAACTATCTATTACCGCAATCAAGAACGGCGTCGCATGAAGCTAGCCGGTGAGTACGGGTCGGTCCACAGGGATGTTGTGAATTTCCTAATCGCGCTAACGAGTTAATTTCGAAGGGTGTTCGGATAGATTATTAAATCTAAAAACCTAATTATTCTATACTACGATTATCTAGATCTAGTCTTGCTAGAGTTAGGCCTAAGTTAAGTTTGGAAAGTCAATAAATCTCACCGCTTTCTATACCCATATGAAGATCTAATTAGGTGTTATGGTAAATATTAATAAAAGGGATTAGGATGATTGGGAAGATTGTTCTTCCTCTAGATCCTTGTCCTTCCTTTCTTAATCTTTACCCTAACCTCCATGAAAAACCTTAAAATCCGGGCCTTTAGACTACGGTATCACCGCTACCTCATGGGTAGAATGCCATAGGGAGCGGAGTAAGAAGGTATGTATGGAGTCCTATGAAAATATATGACGGGCAAAAAGGGGATGAGAGATCTTCGTCTCTCAAACCTTCCCCGGATCTAACCCTAACAAGCGAGGAGACTACTCACTCATTAAGGAATTGAAGAACATTTATCTAGGGCAGAGAATAAAAATTACCTAGGGCAAGAATTGAAATCTAAACTGGAGAAAGGAATTAAATCTACTTACAGATGCATCTCTCCAATCATCAACACAGGGTTGTCAGATCTGAATTCATGAATTGAAAAGAAACACCGATGCTCTCCAAAAGAATTCTAAAATTTATTATTAAAAGGAGGCATAGCCTTTACAATGATTTAGAGTTCCTATTTATAGAGGATAGGAAACCCTAGGTTACAATTGATTCGCATGTCTACATTTACCAAAATATCCTTAGGAAGACCTAGTCAAAGTAGACTTCAAGCTTTGGTAAACTTTTATGTCTCTGTCTCTTTAAAAGGAAGTATTGGGCCTTGAATCTTTTGTGGGCTCTTCTGTCTTTGGGCTTCCTTATTATTTGGTTTTTTTTTTATTAAAATAGCTTCTATATTTCTTCCAGATCTTCAGTGAATAATTGCGGTGGGCTTTTAACCGTTCGCTTTGTAATCTTGGACCTTGCATTGCCTTGTACTTTGTGAATTTTATCTTTGATGTAGGCTTGATCAAGAGTCTTCTGTTTGTTGGTCAAAGTCCACTTTTGCATCGTCTTTTCATCGTTTTCACTGTTTTCTGTCCAAGAACCTGTAACCTGAAATATATAGCAGACATGCGTCAAAAGCACCTGTTTATTTATAAAACGAATAAGAATGGGGAATATAATAATGCAATATTATGGTATGAATAAATACCCCCAAACTTATCTTTTACTCGTCCTCGAGCAAACTTAATTTTTTATTCACTAAAATCCTAACCGCACTTTCGCAGGGAAACGCGATTGCACTGAGCACGTGCAACAAGCCGTTAAACCACTAGGTGTCCCTAGTAGGAGAAGTGTTGTCTCTTGAGGGTTTTCAGCGGATTACACCCACAAAATCCTATCAATTTGGCTTTTCGACTTTAATTCTCCAATTAGGGTTTCTAACAAGGAATTCAATTATCGTTGACTCGTAAATTGTCCACCCATATTCTTCACACTTCCTTATCATCTAACTTAAGATTATATATATCCTGTAGACCTACTTAGCTTTCGGCATGTCTTAAGTTTTCCTTCTAGGATTCCATCTCCACTTAGGAATTTTTATCAACTCTACTAAAGATACAAGTTATATTCTTCACTCCTTTCTCTCATCTAAACTCCAATCATATATCCCCATGTGTGTGTTTAAATCACCCCTACACTTGGAAATTCAAATCAAGCAATCATACTCTCGTCCATTGTCCAAAATACTTATTAATTGGTGAATTTTTAAATGAATTTTGCTTACACATCCTTCATGCGACCGTTAATACTTCTTGAGGTACCAACGACCGATTACAAAATGCGTTTGCACTTTAAAACGTAATTCCTAGTCTTGCAACACCCAAACCTTTTAGCAGTGACTCCCAAACCAGTTGGTCTAAGGCACTAGGTGATGAAGCACCCTCGCTAAATATTTTTCTATTTTTGCAGCCTTAAGTAATCACAAAAACCAGTGTCTATTTTTTTTCTTTATTCACACTTTTTTTCTTTTATTTTCATTGTACTAAGGATTTTAGACAAGAGCATTTCAAGGTCTTTTCTACTATTCCAAGTTTCAAGGTGCGTGATTGTGCAAATTGTAGGGTATACATTTTCAGAATCTAAACTTAAGCTAGGAACTATTTTTCAAACTTATACTCTAATAAGAACATCAATACTTTTCCATTGTTTCGACTTAGCCCAAGAAGTGAACTCAAAATTTTCCTATTTATAAATAAACTACAAAAACATATACTTTCTACCGTTAGACTTTAAGGAAGGTTATTTTTAGGGTTTTTAATTTACTAAGTCTAAGATCTACTTGTTCATAGCCAGTTAACCTATTTGTCAAACTCAAGTCAATTGGCCAAAATTGAATACATTAATTTTTATAATTTTTGAAATTTTTCAATTTTTTATGGGTTTTCAAAAAAGTATGCAAATGCAAAAATATGTACAAATGAATGCGAAGGAAGAAGACGTACCGAGCATACCCCCAAACTTGAACTTGACAGTGTCCTCACTGTCATGCTAAACCAAGAGGGTCAAAATGTCGGCACTCCCCTATTTATTTATTTATATTTTTTTTTATATTTTTAATGTTTTGAATTTTTTTTATTTTTATAGAAAAAGAAAACAAAAAATATATATACATATATACAACAAGGCTCCCCCCAAACTTAAGCTTGGCCTTACACAAGCCAAAGGTTAGCACCAACCATTCAAAAATCTTATCGGGGTAATGGTATAGTTGGTGCAAGAATGGGGTGTGGAGGAAAGAAATGAGAAACACGCGAGACCGTGTTGGAAGAAGGGTAGAATACGGTCTCGGTGGAGGAGAAGAATGGCGGAAAGGAGAAAGAAGTGGAGTACGATCTTGAGGGTGTAAATCGAGTGAATAAATTAGCGCAATATGTGACGACCGATGTGTTAAAAGCGATTGCGCTAACCTATCAACCCGTCGGGAAATGGGGTCAAATCCCTCAAGATTCGCAAGAAAACATGGGTACGCCGAACTTGGTATAGGATATGAAAGCGTAACGGTCACTTGCACGGTCGGAACAATAGGAAGGACGAAAGGGAGTGAAGTAGGGATAGTATCTTTCTCACCGTAGTAAACTGTTTCGAACTTGAAAGATTCCATTAATGGTTCGAAACTACTATAATCAACCGAGTCTGATGGCTCATCTGAAAATGTAAAGGACTCAAACTCGGGCGGTGAGTCATCAACATCGTCCGAAAAAGTGAAACACTCGTAGGTGTTATCGGCTGTGAGAATTGTGTCAGATTCAAAGGAAAAGGTTTCAAGCTCACAGTCTTCAAGCGGGTTAGGAACGATGGGAAGGAGGGAGGGTGATATAACAGTCAAAGGTTCAGGAGGATGAATTAGAAAATCAGACACATCAAACAAAAATGATTCAACCTCAATATTATCCTCAAGACTCTCCTCAATACTATCCTCAATATTTAACTCATCCATGCCATTATCATCAAAATCTAGACGCATATGAGATTCGGGAGAAACATTTAATAACTCAGGATGATGATTTGAACATAAAATTTCAATTAAATCGACAGGTTCATCATCCGAAATATTCCCGGCGTCTATATCCTAAATCAAGTGAAAGTCAATTTCTTTAGACACCTCATATAAAGCATGGATATTTATCGATTTAGGTTCTAGAGTGGAGGTGTAAAGATCGAAAGGATTAGGTGCGGTTTCACTCGAAAGGGGTTCCTCACAATTTGGCAAATCAAGCACTACAAAGTCGCACAACTCATCATTTTGGACGCATGTTTGAAAATTGGAGTTGTTGGATTCAATTGGGTATGGGTAGGTTTGATTTGGAAATCCTCTCACATTCTCTCTCTGTCCAACCGTCTCCTCATACATTGGAAAATTTAGAGCTAGTTAGAAACTAGCTACCGGTTCACTCGGTTGCATAAGGGCGGCCATGGACGCTTCCACATTCCTCACCATTTTGTTTGTTGCAGTAATATAAGCCTCCAACGACTCTTCCAAACTAGACTTGGGTGGTGAGGGGGTTTCGGTAAAAGATTCAAAATTGTTTGGATATGTGAAACTCCCAAAAGGCTGTGTAGAAACAGGGTCTAGTGACGGTGGGAAAGTCGGGTAAGACTGGTAGGAAGTGGGTGGTTGGGCAGGGGTAGGGTCAACATATGGATAAAAAGGTGAATAGTCGTATTGATCCCTAGAACTGGATGAGTGGAGAGGGGTGAAAGATCGACTGCGAGATTGAGCAATATGCTCAGCAATGGACATCGGCCTAGGAGTGACAGAAGGACTTGAAGAAGTGGTATCAACATATGTAGGTGGTAAAGGTTGACTCGGTTGACACAAATTGGGTTGAAAAGTCAAACTATTTCTCCCAGACGCCTCTATTTGATCTTTCAAAGATTTTTTTGGCAAGGAGGGATCGTCTTTAAATTGACCGAACAAATTGACATACGACGCAAAATTAGGTTCGGGATACCAAAGTTCGGCAAGTGATTTATTATGTGGGGTACCCATGTTAGAAGAATGAGAAAAGGAAGAAGGTAGGTGGTGCAAGTAAGGTGCAAGGATTTCTTAGCGACAAAATTTTTTTTGCAAGCTTTTATAAAAATTTTCTTTTTTTCCTTTTTCTCTTTATTTGAGACTGTTTGCAGAAAAAAAATTCGATAAAGGGCTTAGACACAAATGTAATCAATCAGAAATGCACAATCAGACCTAGATCTAGGGTCACCTAGGTCAGCTAGACAGCTCCTAACTGTTCCAAAGGGCTAGAAATAGGACCTCAAACCGCCTCTTCACCGCCAATTGCGGCCAGGTAAGTGGGAAGGAACCACACAGTGGGCCTAATTAAAAACCACTAGCCTTGACAAACTTGCCTAGTCACCGCAAAGTCAGGTTAGGATAAACCGTCGATGCCTATACTAGTCCTCTGTCCTTTTGAGTACGACGTCCTTAGGGCTGAGTCTAGTATTTTTTAATTAAGATATGGTCAATGAAAATGCCTTATGTGATTTCTGGGGTCCTGGGAAGGGTGATGAAATCCCCACCCAATCTGAATTGGTCAAAAAGCCCCTTAAAGTCAGTTTTAAAGATATGCAAAACAGAAAAATCACTTGCAATCAAAGATTTTTATTTTATGCGATGCGCAAAGAATCCTGCACAAGATTGTTATTTGGAAGGGGAACGGTTTTTTAAGCGCAAAGAATCCTGCAGGAGATTTTTCAGAAGATACATCGGAGATTTGCAGAGGAGGAGATCAGAATACTTACAGATTTTTTTTTTACGGCGCTTCTGACCTTTTTTTGGGGAACCGATCAATCTACTTCACTGCGGAACCGCCGCTAATTGCCGTTGTAGACCGCGGATCCGCCGCGGTCTGGTGGATTCGCCATTTTTTTTGTCACCAAATCTCCACGGTTGACTTGTTGACTCGATCCTCTAAATTTCTTCTGTTCCTCGATTGTTCTGATCTTCTATTTGTTCGGATTTGATATTTGCTGTTTTTAATCTTTGTAGATTTCTAGATCCGAATTTGTTCGTAGATCCAGCAAAATTCACACAAAAACACCCTTCCAAAAATAACAGATAATATATTTTATATATTTTTTGGATTTTTTAGATTTTTATGATTTTTTAAATTTTATGATTAACCCGAAATTGCGAAAAGAAAAGTTCTACGCCATCCCCGGCAACGGCGCCATTTGATTGGTCTCAAAAACTATCTATTACCGCAATCAAGAACGGCGTCGCATGAAGCTAGCCGGTGAGTACGGGTCGGTCCACGGGGATGTTGTGAATTTCCTAATCACGCTAACGAGTTAATTCCGAAGGGTGTTCGGATTGATTATTAAATCTAAAAACCTAATTATTCTATACTACGATTATCTAGATCTAGTCTTGCTAGGGTTAGGCCTAAGTTATGTTTGGAAAGTAAATAAATCTCACCGCTTTCTATACCCATATGAAGATCTAATTAGGTGTTATGGTAAATATTAATAAAAGGGATTAGGATGATTGGGAAGATTGTTCTTCCTCTAGATCCTTGTCCTTCCTTTCTTAATCTTTACCCTAACCTCCATGGAAAACCTTAAAATTCGGGCCTTTAGACTACGGTATCAACGCTACCTCGTGGGTAGAATGCCGTAGGGAGTGGAGTAAGAAGGTATGCATGGAGTCCTATGAAAATATGTGACGGGCAAGAAAGGGGATGAGAGATCTTCGTCTCTCAAACCTTCCCCGGATCTAACCCTAACAAGCGAGGAGACTACTCACTCATTAGGGAATTGAAGAACATTTATCTAGGGCAGAGAATAAAAATTACCTAGGGCAAGAATTGAAATCTAAACTAGAGCAAGGAATTAAATCTACTTACAGATGCATCTCTCCAATCATCAACACAGGGTTGTCAGATCTGAATTCATGAATTGAAAAGAAACACCGATGCTCTCCAAAAGAATTCTAAAATTTATTATTAAAAAGAGGCATAGCCTTTACAATGATTTAGAGTTCCTATTTATAAAGGATAGGAAACCCTAGGTTACAATTGATTCGCATGTCTACATTTACCAAAATATCCTTAGGAAGACCTAGTCAAAGTAGACTTCAAGGTTTAGTAAAATTTTATGTCTTTGTCTCTTTAAAAGGAAGTATTGGATCTTGAATCTTTTGTGGGCTCTTCTGTCTTTGGGCTTCCTTATTATTTGGTTCTTTTATTAAAATAGCTTCTATATTTCTTCCAGATCTGCAGTGAATAATTGCGGTGGGCTTTTAACCGTTCGCTTTGTAATCTTGGACCTTGCATTGCCTTGTACTTTATGAATTTTATCTTTGATGTAGGCTTGATCAAAAGTCTTCTGTTTGTTGGTCAAAGTCCACTTTTGCATCGTCTTTTCATCGTTTTCACTGTTTTCTGTCCAAGAACCTGTAACCTGAAATATGTAGCAGACATGCGTCAAAAGCACCTGTTTATTTATAAAACGAATAAGAATGGGGAATATAATAATGCAATATTATGGTATGAACACTCACCCACCTGAGAGATACTTCGGTTTTATCTATGACAGTGGGAGCGAGGATTGCATCATGAGATGATGACCCAACTAGTTTCGAGCAGGCCATCTGGAGTGGTGACTCTATAAGAATGGATGGATGCTATGTGATCTGAGATGGAATCCATATACACCAACAAAGTATGGACTTTGGTTGCTATATCTGAAGGGTTAAATCCCCATCACGAGCAAGTAGATCTTGAGAAGATTACTTGGTGTACATGAAAAAGTTGAGACTTTCAAAGCTAAGGCTTGTTGCAAAAGGTTCTCATCATCGACCAGGTATGGATATTGATGAAACCTTTTCTAATGCCTATGCTTAAGTCCATCCGGATCCTACTTTCCATTGCTACATAGCATAACTACGATATCTGGCGGTTGGCTGTCATGACTGCTTTTCTAAATAATGATTTAGAAGAGAGCGTCTATAAGTACACAGCCAGAGGGCTTCTTAGACAGTGGGAGCAGCGGAAACGTGTGCAAGTTGCTTTATG
The DNA here is from genome assembly GCA_030015575.1 of Agapanthus africanus. Lineage (NCBI taxonomy): Eukaryota > Viridiplantae > Streptophyta > Magnoliopsida > Asparagales > Amaryllidaceae > Agapanthus > Agapanthus africanus. Next base: position 124,602,777 of record JASDDO010000004.1, on the reverse strand, counting down.
GGTTAAAGCAGGCATCACGGAGTTAGAACATCTGTTTTGATGGGGTAGTCAAAGAGTTTGACATCATCAAAATGGTAGATGATCCTTGTATATAGAAAAGGGTAGTAGGGAGTATGGTGGTGATCCGCGTATTGTACGTGGATGACATGCTCTTGATAGGAAAGGAGTTTCCTATGCTATGCTCGGTCAATCTCCTCTTGTCACAAGGATTCTCCATATAGGATCAAGGTGATACCTCCTAAATCCTGGGTTTTGGATCTATGAGTTAGATCTAAGTGGATGTTAGAATTCTCACTAAGTGTTGTGAGACGGTATCAATCGATCTTGGGGAGAATCACTGGATAGCTTCTAGTGTGGTAAGGATGACTGAATGTCAGTCACAGGCATTGTCTTTACCCTCAGTGGAGGGACGGTATGTGGGAAAACTTCCAAGGTAGATACTGTGGCATACTAGACGATAAAGGCTGGATACATTGCTATTAAGGATGTTACCAAAGAGGCAGTCTGGATATATATATATATATATATATATATATATATATATATATATATATATATATATAAGTTCATGAGATGAACTTCGTTCCTACCATTATGTGACAATAGAGTAGTGGCTTTGGCCTAGGAACCCGCGTCCCATCAGAGATCCAGACATATTCTTAGGCAGTATCACCTGATCATGGAGATGGTTGATCTCCAGGGAGATAGAGGATAGGAGAGTAGACAACGAGGACAACACGGCGGATCCACTCACGAAGGCGTATTGCCCAGTAGAGACTTTTATGGGATGGTTGAGTATGAGATACTTCAACCATTGCTGATTGTTGGGTACTGGATACTACAACAGATGGCCCTAGTGCAAGTGGGAGATTGTTAGTTATATGTATGCCCTAGAGGCCATTACTATACATACGATGTATATTGTAGTGGATGCTTGGACATATATAGGGAGGACTTTCTTTCTCGACATGATAGTATGCTATCTGTTGCTCTTTATCTTAACATGTATACTTATTGTCTCTTTATTACGTGTTGATAAAGCCCTTAGGATGAGTACTTGACTACCAGGATTATGATGCAAATCATACTAGTGGGGACAGAGTAGACGTTAAGTACATCCTTCAAATGTTCCTAGTCGAGGGTGTATCGAGACAGGGCATCGATATACCAGAGTAGACTAGCGTATAGCTTCTCGACCCATGTAGATGGGCGATGGATGATTCCACATCCATTGGTGTTTGACATCAGAGACAGTATACGGGTGCTTACTGGAGACTAGGTACACTGGACGGACTTGCCGAGAACACCCATATGGTATTATACCTCACGTCATATGGCAGTTCTCTGGTGACACTGGTACAAGTTAGTCTGTAGACCCGAGATCGTCAATGAGTCTTGTGTGATTCCTACTGTGCTTTGATTTTCACCTTACCACGTTCAAGAGAACATGCAAAATGGTGGCTTTTGGATACAGTCCCGAGTCACATGGAGGCAATGAGCGATAGGAAGGGTTTCGTCTCTCCCGGTATTAGGGGTTGATGTTGCGCTGTGCTCGATTGGCTATAACAGGAAGTCCCTGGCCAGGGCTTCTTTAGAGATATACTGGTAAGTGTTATCAGTAGTTTCTCGACCCGTTATGAGCCTCATATTGACACGAATTATCGAGTTACTGGTGTCTGACGTTTACCACCCCTAGACGAGATATGCAACATATCCGACGAAGAGACATGACTATACGGTAGTGTTACTGATTGGATTCGTAGGAGTGTGAGCGGGCTTGCTTGTTGATCTTCTGATCACTCAATACCCGGGTGGCAGTTACGTTTAGCAGACCGCTTGCGGCTTGTGGGTGATTGATATATGTTAGTTATATGTATGCACTAGAGGCCATTACTGTACATACGATGTATATTGTAGTAGATGCTTGGACATATATATGGAGGACTTTCTTGCTCGACATGATAGAATGATATATGGTTGCTCTTTATCTTAATATGTACTATGATAGTCTCTATGTTACATATTGATAAATCCCTTATGATGAGTACTTGACTACCGGGACTATGATGCATATCATACTATTGGGGACAGTGTAGTCGCTAAGTACATCCTTCAAATTTTCCTAGTCGTAGGTGTATCGAGACAGGGCATCGATATACCAGAGTAGACTAGCGTATAGCATTCTCGACCCATGTAATTGGGCGATGGATGATCCCATATCCATTAGTGTTTGACATCAGAGATAGTATACGGGTGCTCAGTAGAGACTTGGTACACTGGACGGACTCGCCAAGAACTCCCAGATGGTATTATACCTAACGTCAGACGGCAGTTCTTTGGTGACACTGGTACAGGTTAGTCTGTAGACCCATGATCGTCATAGAGTCTTGTGTGATTCCCACTGTACTTTGATTTCAAACTTACCACGTTCAAGATAACATGCAAAACGGTGGCTTTTGGTTACAGTCCCGAGTCACATGTGTTAGTGTGTAGTAGCACCACTAGTATGGTTGCAACATCATAAAGTAGTGAACTTTTAAATTTTAGAGCGCTATAACAAACGAACTACGAATCGTAACTAGAGATTAAGGTAAAAACATCATTATGTGAAGTCTAAACTAAAGGAAAAAGGAATACAACCTTTGTATCCAACTCCTTCGGTCTTTAGGACTCCTACGGCTTTGCACAAGGTTTGGAACGACTCCGCTCGAGGTCCTTCGTCGTCTACGATGATCCACCCGGAGATTCCTAGATCATGCTCTTAGGTTCATAAAATGAAGAAAGCACTCTACTCTAAAGGGCTAGGGTAGTGTATAACGGTTGTGTGGTTTGTAAACTCACTTAAAAACCCTTTCTTTTTAATTTCCTCACTCAAAACAAAACTCAAGAGAGCTTGGAAAAGGAGGAAGATGAAGATGGCAAAAGCTTTTGTGTGAATAATGAAAACTTTTTTTCAAAAATGAAAATGAAAATATTATATATGAGACACTCTCAGATATAACCATGGTTGGTTAAATATCTAGATATTATTTGGATTAGTTAAAGAACAAAAGGAAATTAAACCATGGTTAAAGTCAATGGTCAAATAAGAAGTGTGTAGAAAATGAGTCATTATAATCTAATATCCTTCTTCCTTTAATCCAATAACAAAAATCTAGATATTTAGTAACCATGTGAGTCTTATATTGCCATCTCCAATGTATCATCAAGTAGGACACATATGTATGTGTGTATGTGTGCATGCACATCATCATGTGTATGTGTGAACATACATGCATACATCCAAAAGAAAAAGGGTTAATTAAAACTGAGCTTAAAGATAAAATTAAATCAACACTTGATTTAATAAATCGGTCACATCAAATGCGACCCGACAAATATCGAACGTCCAATTAAAATACGGTATCACATATCCGTATTTAATCGAACTCCTGCGCATATCTCATATGCACACTACAACATTTCGGCTGAGCTAGAAAAATCCTGTGTGGGATTCTAAGACTCGTCAATACGCCGAAAGTAGGTGATGATCATATCAAAACACCTACAAGCCGCAAGCGGTCAGCTAAACATAACAGCCACCCGGGCATTGAGCGATCAGAAGAAAAACAAGCGAACCCGTCAAAACTCCCGTCGAGCTATTGACAACACTTACCATACAGTCCGGTCTCTTCGTTTGATATGCTGCATATCAAGTCTAGGGATGGAATCGTCGATCCCTAATAACTCAATAAGTCATGCTGATATGGTCATTGACCGGTCGAGAAACTACTGATAACACTTATCAGTAAATCTCATCAGCCCTGGCCAGGGACTTCAAGTCAGAGCCAATCGCATATTGCACAACATCAACTCCCAATACCGGGAGAGACGAAACCCCTCCTATCGCTCACTGTCTCCATGTATCTCGAGACTATACCCAAAAGCCACCTGTTTGCATGACTCAGTAGTGCCGTGGTAGGGTGGAAATCAAAGTACAGTTGGAGAACACACAAGACTCTATGACGATCCTGGGTCTATACACTAACCTGCACCAGTGTCACAAGAGAACTGCTATCCGACGATAGATATAATACCATATAGGAATTCTCTGTGAGTCCGTTCAGTGTACCCAGTCTCCACTGAGCACCTGTATACAATCTTCGATGTCACAACACCAATGGATATGGGATCATCCATCGCCCATCATATGGGTCAAGAAACGTACACGCTAGTCTACTCTGGAATATCGATGCCCTATCTCGATATACCTACGACTGGGAACATTTAAGGATATGCTTATAGACTACACATGCCCTACTAGTATGATCTCCATCATAGCCATGGAACTCAAGCATATATCCTCAGGGCTTTATCAACATGTATTAAATGAACAGTATCAAGCAAACATGTTAGATAAAGTAAAACGTGATAGCATACTTTCATGTTGAGCAAGAAAGTCATATATCAAAATATACATATATATGTTAGTGTATATGCCCTAGAGACCATTACAGTATCATACTGGATTGTATATTACTCGATGGAAGCTTGGGATATTCACCTTGTATTGACATTCTTGCTCAAAATGGTAGTATGCTACTTGGTTTGTTTCTGCTTTAATGTGTGCATGTGTTTCTTCTAGCATATCGCCTTTACACATTAGTGGAGCCCTTAAGATCTTTGCTTGATTACCAGCGTTGTGATTGCAGTCACACTCATGGGGGCTGGGTAATCCATAAGCACATCCTTATGCAGGTCCCTAGTCGCAGGACTATCGAGACAGGGCATCGATACTCCGGAGTAGACTAGCGTATGCGCTTCTTATCCCAGCTTGGGAGACGGTCTGTCCCACAGCCGTCAGTACGTCGTACTTGAGATAGTATACGGGTGCTCGTTAGGTTACGAGTACACTGGACAGGACTCGTCGGGAACTGTTGGTTGGTATTATACCTATCGTCAGTTATCAGTTCCCAGGTGACATGAGTACAGCTTAGTCTATTGACTTGACACTGTCACTTCGCCCCGAGTGTGTTCCCACTGTACTTTGATTACTACCCTACCACGGCTCAAAGGAGTCGTGCAAACAGGTAGTTTTTGGGTGCAGTCCCGAAGCTCTTGGAGGCAGTGACGGTTAGACAGGATTCGTCTCTCCCGGTATTGGGGGTTGATATCGTGCTGTGTCTAGGAGAGCCATTACACAAAGTCCCTGGCCAGGGCAAGCGAAATAGACTGGTAGTTTTCCAGTGTTATCTCAGGTGTTCTGGGCTACACCCCGGCACGACTTGTACCGCTAGTAGGGGACTGACGTTTACCGCCCCCTAGTCCCGCCATGCGATGTTATCATACGAACAGACCGGACTGTATGGAGACTGTTACATACAAGAAGTAGGAGTTCAGATGGGTTTACCTCATCAGTCTTCTTATCGGCATCTACCTAGGGACCGTTACGTACAGCTAGTGCCGCTTGCGGTCTGTGGTTAAACCCACTGCCAGCGTAGTGTCGAGTCTTTAGAGTCCCACACAGAGGGTTATTCGCCTTTGGGCAAAACAGAGTAGAGGTCGCATTGTTTTGCGACAGGGTTCGTTCACATCCGCGCACTTGTGCACGTTTGGCGTCCGGACAGACATTACTAGCGGGCTCTGGTTTGAGCCAGATCCTAGTATTTGTTTTGGGGTTAGTTTTATCTCATAGTATTCTTGTTCCTCGGAATACGAATGCGGGTGTGTATGCACAGTTGTTTGAGGCGGAGGAAGAGGTTTTTCATTAGGGTTTTGGAATGGGTGCGTATGCACAGTTGACAGTCGTCTTTTTCCAAACCCTAATGAATTTGTGATATATCAATTAATAATATTAATTAAATGAAATTGTGTCATGGTTGGGTTTGTTGACTTGTTGACCAAGGTTGACTAGTTGACCATGGTTGAAACTTTGACCATCATCATTACACATTAAAGATGCTCTTTGATCTTTGCAAAAACCATTTAATGTGATATGATAATGGTCTCATAAAACCAACCATCACCCTTTTCATTTTGGATTAATATTATTAATTAGATAATTCACATATATTGTTATGGTTGTAAAAAAAACCATTCTCATTCTATCATAACCATTCTCTCTCATCCTTTCATCTTCCTCCTTCTCTAGTTCAAGGAGAATCATTCTCATGAGTTGAGAAACTTCTCCTTGGAGATAAAACATCCAAAGCCACTCTCTACTCATCCTAAGGTTGAAGGTCTAGCAAGCCGGAGACTTTAGTTTTCTCAAAGTTCGAGGAAGAAGCTCAAAGTAAAGACCCTCAGGTGGATCCATCATCGACAAGAGAAGGCGACAAGGAAAACATCATCCGACCACTACAAAGAGTCCAAGAAGAAGGAGTTCAAGTTGAGGTATAACCCCTAACCGAGTAGATAACTCTTTTGTTAGTTGCTAGTGTGTAGTTTAGCAAAGATCCGTTTTTGTAGTCCCTGTTACCTAGACCCTAAAAATCGTTTTTTACCGTTTCCGCTAGTCCGAAAGAACCGGGAGAGGTAACGTGGACTTACAGTGGTATCATAGCCTAACTAAACACACCCTAGCATGTTAGCAAAGTATCTAGAATTTCGACCGGACAAAAAACAGCGAAAAACCCCGGAAAATCCTAGTTTCTGCCGATTTTTATTTCTTCTCCTAAAATAATAAATCATGTCTTAAAAATCGGCTCAGGCTTTTTTATGAACAGGCAAGAAAAACGATCCAGCGAACCGACCGACTCACCGCGGTTCCGCGGCAGAAGCTTGCTTCTGCCGCGGATCCGCAGCCGAGTTGACTCGGCCGTGGATTGTTTCTCCTGCAGTTTGTTTCTGGTGGTATTTTGTGATTTTTGAGATGGTTTGTTTCTGCCCAGAATTTCCAGAGAACAAGTTTGTTTTTGGGGTGGTTACAAATCCGTATTTTGGTCGATTTTCTGTAGACTTTGTCTAATGGGTTGTATCTGTAATGTTATATATGTATTGAACGTCTGCTAATCGCTATACGTCGATTAGTGGGGGTTATACATATCTTTGTTCTGTGATGTTGATGGTATGTGTATATGAATTCGTTGGATTGTCGCGGATGAATAGCCGGGGGGAATTGTGAGATGAGAGTTTTGTTTATCTTTCTATTCTTGTAATATGTAAATTGATGTAATATTATTTGTATGGCCGCACAACCGGGTCGGGGTTGTAGCCGTCATTGTATAATTTCTTTTTACTGTTTTTGCTTCTAGGATAGACCCAAGGTTGGGTGCACAAACTACCGGGTTTATCGAAGTGCCGAGTGGCTTACTCACGAGTTGAGGGAGGTTGCTTCGCTTCGGGTACTTGGCGGGTAGTTTGCCGCACCCGTAGGGGTCTAGGGTGGGGTTTGGCTATTCATCGCGACCGTGTAATCCGCTCTTCGTTACAGGCTCGTACGATTGCGGATTCCTAGTATATCCAATGTATTCATCTGTGATCTGGAATGGCTATCATTGCATGTGATGAATGTTTATATATATCTATATGATATCTATTTAGGCGTTGCTTATGTTTTGCATCCGCGCTAGTCCAGCCCCCGCTCTGTCATTAGTTAAGTAACCTAACGGGTGATGACGGGACCCCGTGGCGAATGCGTATGACATAAGCGTACGTCATATTTTCGTTGTTTTCTGCAATGGTAGGATTAAATGATGGGACGCATTGGAATTAATGCAAGAAAAAAATAAACCAAGTAAAAGTCGTTGGAACACTTTGAAAACCACTCGGTTCTTTTCAAAACCAAACTTTTAAATGCGGAGCTTGAACCACTCCTTTTGAAAGCTATCTCGTTCCTTCGATTATATCAAGTTCACTACGTTGACGGTTTCGCCCAAACCATTTGTAGCCCTCCGTCGTTTCACATGAATGGTCAATAAGTATTCAAGCTATGTATGTTGGCCAAAGTCAAGGCATAGTGGTTGGTAGCTATTGGGTATTCATGTGCAGCATAGATAGATGTGTTGGTTTGGGGCAGTCGTTCTACCATTTTGGCCAAAGTCAAGGGTATGTGCGGGTGGGCTCAAATTAACCTGGAGAATGACGGGTAGAACTTGACATGTGACTTATGATATTTTGGCCAAAGTCAGGGTCATAAGAGCATGGGGCAAAAATCCAGATCGGGAGTTTCAAAAGAACTGAAACTTGCTAGCGCTGCATACCATTTGGAGTTTGATGATTCTGGTAGGATTCCTTCAGTTTTGTCACGCGATGATATTTGGATCCCGATCCTACTGTGAGTATATGCTACTCCTCCGGAACTTTCTCACTTAACAATCAATGCTATAAACCAAGTAGGTGTCTAGAAAGGTGTTAGCGGGGCTACGCCCCCAGGGAAATATGGTTATTTAATTAAGGAACTTCGCGAAAGCGTTGGAAAACCTCCCTCGAAGAACCGACACTGGCCTGGCTGAACGGTTAAGCAAGTATTGTACGGTGAGATTGATCGACTAATTCTTCCTTTATGGTTTGAGGAGGGATTCGAGAGACAGTGGGAGCCATCCTGTTTAGACAAATTAAAAACCACTCTAAACTTGCAAGAGCATCATGCTAAAGTGTTTCTTCTCTCTCTCCTAATTGCAGAGACCAAACATCATGACTGGACTTAAGTTACTACTAGATAAAAACATACTGACAGGGCCAAACTACAAAGATTGGCTCAGGAATGTCAAAATGGCAATCACTTATGACAAGTTGGGGTATCTTCTTACCACGAAAGCTCCCCCTGTCCTAGGTCCCAAAACCAGCGTCGGGGATAGGGAAATCCGTAACACCTGGGAAATCGATTGCGCGAAGGCCAAGTGCCTCGTGCTTGCCTCTATGGACAACGAACATCAGAGGAGGCACGAGAATATGGACCTCGAATCCATATTTCTTCATACAAAAGAACTGTACGGGGAGCAGTCTCGTATCGCAAGATACGAAGTGTCGAAGAAGTTATTTTCGGCAAGATTGGCCGTCGGATCATCGATAGCGGAACACGTGCTTAAGATGATTGGCTACATAGAAGAGCTCGCGGACCTTGGGGCCATGTTGGAGAATGAGCTCTATACGGACTTGATTCTTCAGTCCCTTCCTTCCACTTACTCCCAGTTCATCCTGAATTTCAACTTGCAAGAAAAGGAAGTTGAACTTTCAGAGCTCCTCAACATGCTGAGGAGTGCAGAGGGCAACCTACAGAAAGGTAGGGAAACATCCACTTTGTTTGTAGGAGGATCTTCCTCTTCTAGGTCCAAGACGAAAGCCAAAGGAAAGAAAAAGAAAACCCCCGCCAAACCAAGGGGCGGTGTTAGTAAGGTGGATACGAAGGGAAAGGCAAAAGAAACAAAGGTAGCGGGGAAGCTTGTGGATAAGGAAGAATGCTTTTACTGTCACAAGAGTGGACACTGGAAGAAAGATTGCAGGGCTTGGAAAGCCAGAACACAGGATCTGAAGCAGGTTGCGGCTTCAGCTTCAGGTGTGTATGTTATTGAAAACTGTCTATCAATAAACTCTACGTCCTGGGTATTGGATACCAGATCAGGATCTCATATCTGTAATTCTTTGCAGGCGTTGAGAAAGCGTAGGTTTTTGAAAGCAGGTGACATGACCCTCAAAGTTGCAAACGGAGCTAGCATGGATGCTGAGGCCGTGGGGGACTATCACCTGGGAATGTCAGATGGACATGTTTTGGTTTTACGTAATTGTTTTTTTGTACCCAACACAACTTGTAATATCATTTCTATATCTTTGATTTCTAAAGAAGGTTATGAATTTGCGTTTGTAAGTAATGTTGTAAACATTCACCTTAATCAAGTTCTGATTGGGTCAGGTACATTGAGCAATGATGTATACGTATTAAACCAACCACAGATTTTCAATGTCCAGAATACACACAAAAGAAAGTCTCCGGAAATAAATCAGACTTTCTTATGGCATTGTAGACTGGGTCACATCAATGGGAGAAGGTTGACGAAGTTACATACAGAAGGATATTTGGATCCGTTCGAATATCAATCATATGCAACTTGTCAATTCTGTCTCAAATGAAAGATGACAAAGACTCCGTTCACTGGACACGGAGTGAGAGCGTGCGAGCTCTTGGGACTCGTACACAGCAACGTGTGCGGTCCAATGTCTACGAATGCACGAAGCGGTTTGTAACATTTCAAAAAGATAAAATATTAATTTTGGGAATTTTTATAATTTAATATTATTTTATTGAATATTTTAATATTTTGGTATTATTAAATACAAATAAATAGGAAAAAATTTGAGAAAAATTATGGAAAAATAATGGAAAATTCTAAAATTGGGTAATTATTGGAATTATGGCATTTTTAGATTTTTATGATCATTTATATGCTAATTTAGTGCTAATCGCGATTAAAAATTACTAATCGGATTTTTGGCGTTTTTGTGAAAAACATGCACACATCCTTTTTCCTACACTTGTGCATTTTCTTGCCATGGTTTGTTTTGGGATTACTATTTGAGTGAGAAGGGTTTTAAAAGGAAAAAGAAAAGAGAAAAGAATAAAGAATTGGTAGTGGGTGAGAGAGAGAGGTATGGGCTTCATTTGACCTAAGGACTTAGCCATTCTTCTTCACTTCATTTCCCTCCCTCTTCTCCTTTCTCGTGCTGCTGCTCCTCCCTCATTTCCCTCCCCTCTTCAAGCTCCAAAACACATTCAAAACAACCCCAAAACCCCAATCTCATTTCACTAATAGGATGCACAAGCTCAAGACCTTCATGATGGACCATGAAAGCATGGATTTTGGCCACTAGGGGCAACTCAAGAAAATTCTTGAGTTGCCAAATGAGGTAATTTCTGGATCATTAGATTAGTTTTTGCATTACTTATACCCCTATGTTAAAAGTGAATCGATATCGGGTGGTGTTGTGGACTTAAAGGAAACCTAGTTAGGGTTTGAGGAAATTGTGATTTGTAGTGTGAAATTGAGTTCAGTAGAGGCTACACCGACACCTTAGTTCTATAATTGAGACCCAACCCTGAAGCTTAAACACAAAATACGGATTTTAGAAACCGATATCGGGGAAATTATGAAATCTGTGCAGGGTATTTTGAATCTGCTATCACCCGAGACACCCTAAACTAAAATTGATTGGACAGTGACATGTGCAGGCACCCAGGAAGCTACCACCAAGACCCCAGCCCCTAACTCCTTTTCCCGGCCGCAAATTTTCCCCGTTTTGGCCTCAATTTGTGGCCTGGACCCCACCATTTTGGCTCGTTTTGGTTTTGGTGTTTCCTTATTTGTAGATTAGGCCCCTGGTATACATAGAATTGTCTAATTGGACCTAGGGTGAAATCTGGGACATATTTCCTAAGTTGCTGTTTTGGATTCGTGTTTCCGTATTCCGTATTTTTAAGTCTGAATTTGTGTCTTGTGTTTTACCTCGACTATTTGGCGTTTATACGACGATATAGAGGATTTATTGATGGTTTTGAAGGCGTGTCATAGGTTCTAACCTATAGGCCTCTTATCATATCGTTTTGGGTTTCGTGTGCCGTTTAAGCTTTGATTTGGTTTTAATGCGCATATACGATATTTTGATGTGTAGGTACCCTATGAAGACTACGGGACGACAAGCAAACGCGTGGTGACATCGAAAGATGGAGACGCAAGGTGAGTAGATTATATCTACTGGGGGAAGTCGGGTGGATGGCGTATAGCATCCCCGCAGTCCGTAGTTGTTATTATTATGATAGTTAGGTGTATATTGGATAGTGTAGGGTTAGAAGTGACTAGTGTAGTTCATAGTCGCGAACCCTAGAATAGAATTACACCTGCACGCACACCCTTGCATATTACCTATATTTACACGGTGTTAAGTGATGATATTGGATGACTTTGGAGATGAGTCGATGATATTGGGCTTTGTGCCGCGAGATCGGTGATGTGATATGATTCGTATTTGGGATACGAAATGTGATTCTTGCAGGCTCGGGATGTGTGTTTACCCCCGCATTCATACTTTGTAGATGGCATCAGTTGTACTAGACTTAGATCAGTACCCCAGCTTATATGATACGATAATAGTGATACCTGAGATGTGATGAGATAGTGTGATATTGACCCGTACCCAGCTATTGGGATGCCGTACGACGATTTACCGTACGAGCCTATATTGATGATAGATCCGTGCTCATGACTCGAGGATGCCAGATGATATACTGTATCGTACGCGATACTATTGAGGCGGGATCACCGACTTATATATATTTATATATATCGACTCAGATGTTAGGTGGTTTCCTTACCTGTAGCTCAGCTTGTTAGTTCAGCTGTATAATTTAGTGTAGTTGTTAGATTAGATTAGACTCCTACCTATTTCAAAACTAGCGGGTCGTGGGTATTTTAAAAGACAGGTCAAGGGATCTACGGACATTTCAAAAGGCGTATCTTTTCATAAAAACAACGTAGCCCCTATTTTCAAAACCCCATGATTCGTGATATTTCAAAAGGCACCATTTGTAGGACTTATATTAGATTAATGCAGATTAGTTATAGTTGCGTCCTGTATTCAGCTCTCACTCTTTTTTTGTGGTTCGCTTTGCATCGCATTCTTATATTATGTTTCATACTCCATTGTTGATATTATGCTGTTAGGACACCAGCACCATTACCGATGTTGCGTATGTACCACGTACACTTACTTGCCGGCTCACACACATCTTCATCGGTAATTGCCATGTCACGTACACCTTAGAAAATACTATTGCTTGACATAACCTATTAGCTAATAGTTTGGACATTATAGTTATTACCTGCTACTTCATGCATACTGTTATTCATTGTTATGCCGCATTCATGGATTCTCATGCATATATTCACTATTTTACGTGTTACTGAGGTTTTGGATTTGGATTTCCGTGAGATTTTCTGGATTTGGAGAAAAACCGCAAAAACACAAATAAACATTTTCTCTCTTTTAAAATAAAAAGTGCGGTTTTTCCCATGATGTATGAGTCGTCCACCATGAGTTTGCTGATGGATTTGGAAACCCGATTCGAGGAGACGGATGAACCGTTTCGGGTACATGGTGGACCCGGTGTGGTACCCCGGGGCAAGAGGAATGTGGTGATGACGTTGAGCCTGGCAGGGGAGCACTACCGACCGATGATTTTACCAGACGCGTCGGATATCCGGAGGATACCGTCGTTGTCTTGAGATTGATGGTAGGGGCCGGTCTGGACTGACGGCGCCCTAGATTTTTGTGATTGAGACATTGCGATTTCGAGATATTGAGGTACAGAGACTGTGATACAGAGATATCGAGATATTTGGATTACGTTTTGTGCCGATGTTAGGCACTGTTTTATGCTGATTTCATTATGATACCTCATTTTAAAAATACAAAGGAAATCTCACTAAATTATGAAAACAGTTTCTTCATTTACATGTATTCTGTTCTCATGCATTCATACCTCATTCATATGATATATTGCTACCTGAGGCACTGACACAGGCACATGAGATTATACTCGGGTTAGATATTTACCCTAGCCTTGTTATAGGCTGCATGTTTTATATTGAGGATTTTGTACTGATCGTTTCGACCTAGGATTATGTCTTGCATTCGGTTTCTGCTTGTAGATATTCTCTATTCACGACTTGGCAACTCACCCCCGTTGTGCCACAGTTCTTGCAGGTTTTGCCGTACAGATTCCATTGCGGCATTTCTGGCACACTACTTTCTTGCGGGTGAATTGCTTTTGGTAGGTGGATTCTTTTGTATCAAGAACCACCATGTATTTATATTATTCTTTGTATCTAGAATTTCCATCAACCAAATTTGTGTATTGTTTCAGACTCAGACTTTAGTGATGTTTTATTTGACCTTAGAGTCGCGCTTAGTAGTATTGCGGTTTTCATGCTTACTGTGTTTCTTTTGGATTTGATCCTCGCCTTTCGGCGTTGTATATTATTGTTGCTTGCGTGGTTGTGACCGTCGATTGACGAAGAGCTAGCTCCCGCTTGGGGATGCCTTTTATCATTGTATATATGTTGTGCTTGTTGTACCCCGTTCGGGGCCAGTATTTACAAAAGAAACTCTGCCGAAATTTTTAGAAAAGACTTTACCTTTTAAAAATGCATATTCGGCTTAGTTATTTAAAGACCTTGACTTCAAACATATTTTCCTTCACTTCTTTAAACCAGTTTTCTTTACTTATTCTTTAAATGGTTTTAGATTTCTGGGCTTTTGGCTTACTTGGATCAGATGGAGTCCTATAGACTTCATATGGTTCAAGGGCCAGTCACGTGCTCTTTCGGGTCGTGACAAAGTTGGTATCAGAGCTAGGTTGACCTTGGTTCGAGTCTAAGTTTGACTATGTGGAGCCTAGGGCGTTTATATATATACGGAACTTAGGCTTGACCTTACGGAACTTAGACTTAGTCGAGGGGGTATTAGACCCGAACTTTCGTCGTATAGAATGACCCTTGGTTGATGGAATAGGTGACTAAAGTAGAGTGACGTACCGTTGGTATGTTCCGCGGCATACTTACGACACACCACTCCTCTTAAGGAACCTTAGGATGTACATATTTTCGAGATCAGTGATTCTCTTTATATCCATGATTATACATTCCTTTGAGATCCCCGATTCTATTAGTCCATGATCATACCTTCATTGATGCTGTTCCTTCTTATGATCATGTATCCACTCCGGATCTGTTGTTTCCTTTCTTGTCATTGATCTGCTCTCTTCGATACTCGATTGAGGTTCCTGTCGCCATGTTTGAGCGCAGTTTGGGCTGCTGCTAGGGTTACGGTCAGGGCGAGCTCGTTTGGTACGAGGGCCGACCATTGTGTTTTCTGGTGACATGGGAACGTCTCGAGTTAGTATTGATGACTGTGACCTCAAGTGGAGGCGAGTGCTTGGTTTTGCACCGGATGATCGGGCCATTGTTAGAGCTGCCAGTTGAGAGAGGACTGTTGATGTACAGCATACCTCAGAGATTATGATGTCGCTTACCGTGCAGACAGATGGACCAGCTGTTGCTGAGATGGGCAGGATGTCGCTTTCGGAGCTTACGAGCTGAGATTGTCGGAGCTTCCAGGCAGATATGAGACAGATGATAGCTAGTCTACCCGATTTGAGAGACGAAGGTGATTCGTCCGATTTATGCGCCGGAGCGGGCCCAGTTGAGTTGAAGATTTCCAGTGTGGAGAGTCTTACTCAGATCTAGAGCAGACCGATTAAGAGATGACCGCCAATGTGTCGCCTTTCCTAGAGGATTGAGGCGTTGTTCGGCGTACAGGCGAATGAGCCAGTTGTTGCTGCAAATGACGAGATATCACCCAGATGGTTGGAACTACTGCAGCATGAGCATATACTTAGAGCGATGATAGCGAGTCGCTAGTCACCTGAGGATGAATGACTAGGACATATGGTTCGTTCGGTTACCGATGCGAGGTCATCAGATAGATTGTTTCCAGCTGGAGACGACTTCGCGCAGATTCGTTGAGAGTCGATAGAGACAATCGAATGTCAGGAGCCCATTTTTCCAGTTTAAAGTATACGGAAAGACATGCAGGTGATTTCTATGGACCCTTTAGAAGAATGAAACCCTAACTCGACTTAATGACCGTGTGAAAGCCTTTGAACCTTAGGGTTTGCGGCAGTTCCTCGGCGCCATTAGTGAGGCTTGGGTTTGCCCTTCTACGGCTGGACCACCGACGCTGAGGCATGTACTCGATACTATTAAACTGCACTCGAGATGTTGATCTCTTTGGGGGATTATAAGGTTCTGACGAGTCGATCGAATGTTTCGACATCATTCGGATATCATGTGATGGGATGCTTGCTTGGGAGACTCCAGATACGAGTATAGCCGTTGGAGCACAGTCCATGCAGCCGCGATGAGACGAGTCCGAATCAGTCGATATTGAAGTAGAGTGAAGAAAAGAGTTCGCAAGAGATTTCGACAAGATGACGTCCCACTCCGCTGACATCAGAGATGTGATACGCACCCAGAGGCGTTGTATAAGGATATATCTTCCAGAAAGAAGCGCGATAAGTATGTAGCCGTTCCGGAATAAGATTTATCTTCAGCAATGGATGGTGACTTCCGGGCAATTCGGCAGGAATGAAATTTGAGAGAGAAACCTCGACAGGACCTTTGTGGAAAACGATACGAGAAGACCTAGACCCAGGAGTGGTCATATTGCGCACAACCAGCAGGCCAGAGTTGGCATTGTCGACGAGGTAGTTGACCAGATTCGGATAAAGGAACTTACCCAGGTGCGTTACGAATCGATCAAGGACAGACGAGTATTGAGTATTCCTCCGATGGTTGGGACGTGTTCCCGAGGACCTGTTCGGCCTGAAATCTTCTACAGAATGTTGGAGATAGTGCCCTCATAGTCAATTATTGGATCGCAGGTACGTGATTGCAATGATTGCGGAGGACCTATCCCGGTAGCACAGTCTTACTCGAGATGATAGTATGCTATCTGGTTTGCCTTTATCAGTCGTGTACATGTTCAGGTGACTGATTGCATGTTACACTTTGATAGAGCCCTTAGGATCTTGCTTTACTACAAACTGTATGATGGCGATCATATACGTGAGAGTTGGGTAGTTTATATGCATATCCTTAATTGTGGTCCCTAGTCGTGGGAGTTTCGAGACAGGGCATCGATACTCCGGAGTAGACTAGTGTGTACAGTCGAGACCCCGACGAGGGGCGGTGGCCGGTCTCACAAGCCACTGGTGTCAGTTGGATCACCTAAGATGTATACAGGTGCTCATTGGGTTATGAGTACACCGGACAGGACTCGCCGGGAATCTGCTAGTTAGTACTATACCTATCGTCAGATAGCAGTTCCCTGGTGACATGTGTACAGGTTAGTTCATCGACCTGAGGTCGTCATTTGTCTCGTGTGAGTTCCCACTGTGCTTTGATTTCTACCCTACCACGGCTCAAAGGAGTCGTGCAAACAGGTAGCTTTTGGGTACAGTCCCGAGCCATATGGAGGCACGTGAGCGGATCGGCAGGGGATTCGTCTCTCCCGGTATTGGGGGCGAGATCGTGCTGTGTCTAGGAGAGCCATTACACAAAGTCCATGGCCATGGCAGGAGATTTACTGGAAGGTACTCCAGTAGTATCTCAGGGTGTTATTGGGCTTCACTCCGACACGACTTATACTGCTATTGGGGGTCTGACGTTACTAGCCCCCTAGGCAGATATGCGATGCTCATTGACGAACGGACCGGACTGTATATACATTGTCACTGTTAGGCTCAGTAGGGTTTTCGGAGGAGTTCGCTCATCGGTCTCCCTTGAGTTCGCTCCTCGGCCACCCTTGAGGTCAGTCCATGGGCAGCCGTTATGCATAGCTAGTGCCGCTGACGGTTTGTGGTTAAACCCACTGCCAGGGTACTGACGAGTCATTAGAGTCCCCCACAGGCAGTTTCCCAAGTTCGGGCGAAACGTTGTAGAGGCCGTATGGTTTTATGGCAGGGTTCGGAAAATGCACGTGCGTTTACGCACGTGTCAGTTTTCGGGCAGATAATACTGGTCGGCTTTAGTTTATGCCGGATCCGAGTATTATATTGAGTAGGTATAATATCTTTGTCTCAGTTGCATTTGTATTCGGTCGTAATACAAATGCGGGTATATTTATACAGTTTCGGGGTTATCCTGAAAGTTGTTTCAGGATCACTTTTGGAAGTTGCCAGTTTCCAGTTTTCTATCAGCCGTCTTTTAACATTCGGTTAAAGACGGATTTATCTTTTCTTGGATGAGAGTGTGTCATGCTTCTAGAAGGTTCTAGAAGGTTCTAGATTTGGTGAGGTGTCTTGTGACTCATGCTTTGATTTTAACCACTTTCTTGTTTTGGTTAAGATCTTTTATTTTGCTTAAGATATTTTAAAAGTGAGAAGCTTTTGCTTAAGGTCACCCCCTTCTCCTACGGTCACCTCCCTCTTGCTATATATGGCTTGCCCTCTCTCTCTCCTCATTCTCTCTCTCACTTGAGTTTTCATTGCTAGAAAAGATTATGATAGCATTCGGGGTGTATGGAATTTTACAGTTCATTTCATTCCATCACCCGATTTCCACGGCAACTTCATTAACCGATCGTCCACGGATTTGGACGAAGTGAGACAAAGTCATCTACTCATTCTCTACATCATTCTTGGTCGTCTCTTTTAGCAAACTTGACGATCGAGTTGCCTCGAGTCAGAGGCGGGAGCCCGTTTAAAGAACCGATCATGTGGTGCCACCTCGACGAGGAGATCGGAGATCGACGAGATCGGAGCAGCCGCAACGGAGCGTGGGATGATGGTTGAAGAACGAAGGACTCGGATCGTTCGGTATAACATTCCTACACACTTTACAGTTTGTTAGTTTAGCAATAATGGCAGATCCGGGTTAAAGTATACGATAGCGCCAGTTAAAAAGTTTTGTTCCGCATTTTGGCGTCTGTAGACTGCCGGGGCGCTAGCGTAGACTTACACAGAATGATGAAGCTACAGAGTACGCGATTTCGAGTCCGTACGAGAGACTTCAGATTGACCGTGGTCGAGAACAGTGCAGTGCGTAGATAGCATGGCGTGACGTCATAGTGGACGACGATAGAGACAGGTGGAACCAGAGGTTCGGGCGAGACGCTGACAAGCTGTCATTGCTTCCCGTCGAGACCAGAGGTCAGATATGCTTACAGAGGCATTGGGATGTGACCAGATTCCGAGAAATATTGTGCTGAGGACACAGCTGTCTATCGAGTGAGAAGAGATTATGCAAGAGAGCCAGCCTCCGTACAGTTCGGCATAGGCAAGATCGGAAGAGACCTTGAGCAGGGTTTCTTTCGGGACATTGCTGCAATGATATTGCACCCATGATCAGATGTGTGATGTGCATTCAGAGAGCCAGAGGCCGACGCCAATGATATGCTGCTTATGAGTAGTCGTGAGGATTGACCGAGAGACGACCAGAGAAGTGCCAGAACGGAATCGTCCCCGTTAGCACACCTGACAGGGCTGATGAGCCGATTGATTGTGAGATAGGGATCCGCAGAGAAGATAAGGACCCAGAGTCAGAGGACGCCAGACCGTGAGCAAGAGGCAAGTAGATATCTTGCGCTACTAGTTTTGGATGCACTAACTCCTTCTCGACCTCGAAGGAGGAATTACCGAAGACGGTATTTATGATTTGTGATTTTGTGATTCGATTATCACGTATCCGTCATTTGGGATTTCGGTATTTTGTGCGTTCTGTTTGCATGATTTAGTTTGATAACTGAGTTTCATGATATTCGTTTCATTCACCCACTGGATATTTATATTTTGCGCATAGTTATTACATTCGAGGTATTGATTGTGAATTCATGCCCATCTTATACAATGATTTGATTTACACTTCCAGCAGAGTTTTCATGCACCTTTAGTGTTTTGATATACGATTTTGGTGCACGCCAGATGCACTAAATCGGGATTCTTCGTGCATGTCACATGCACCTGATTTTTTTTACTGTCACGCACACACGTTGCCTACGACAGATGTTTCGTGCACACCAGTTGCACCTAGATGTTGTTTTGTTCACCTGTTTGACACATATATGGATTTGATTCCTTGCGTACCAGACGCATAGGATATTCTTATATATGTATTTTAGGGATTGATTTCTAATAGAGCCGTACATTTTTATGATATTCGCTACGTATTGATGTTTTCGGAGCCCCGACAAATTGGATTTTTACTGAAATGTTTTAGTGTTGGGGGTTTAAATTTAAATTCGGGGACCGAATTTCTTTAAGCGGGGTAGATTGTAACATTTCAAAAAGATAAAATATTAATTTTGGGAATTTTTATAATTTAATATTATTTTATTGAATATTTTAATATTTTGGTATTATTAAATACAAATAAATAGGAA
The DNA here is from genome assembly GCA_030015575.1 of Agapanthus africanus. Lineage (NCBI taxonomy): Eukaryota > Viridiplantae > Streptophyta > Magnoliopsida > Asparagales > Amaryllidaceae > Agapanthus > Agapanthus africanus. The sequence goes on along the minus strand of JASDDO010000004.1, from coordinate 124,582,869 downwards.
AAATTTTTAGAAAAATTATGGAAAAATAATGGAAAATTCTAAAATTGGGTAATTATTGGAATTATGGCATTTTTAGATTTTTATGATCATTTATATGCTAATTTAGTGCTAATCGCGATTAAAAATTGCTAATCGGATTTTTGGCGTTTTTGTGAAAAACATGCACACATCCTTTTTCCTACACTTGTGCATTTTCTTGCCATGGTTTGTTTTGGGATTACTATTTGAGTGAGAAGGGTTTTAAAAGGAAAAAGAAAAGAGAAAAGAATAAAGAATTGGTAGTGGGTGAGAGAGAGAGGTATGGGCTTCATTTGACCTAAGGACTTAGCCATTCTTCTTCACTTCATTTCCCTCCCTCTTCTCCTCTCTCCTGCTGCTGCTCCTCCCTCATTTCCCTCCCCTCTTCAAGCTCCAAAACACATTCAAAACAACCCCAAAACCCCAATCTCATTTCACTAATAGGATGCACAAGCTCAAGACCTTCATGATGGACCATGAAAGCATGGATTTTGGCCACTAGGGGCAACTCAAGAAAATTCTTGAGTTGCCAAATGAGGTAATTTCTGGATGATTAGATTAGTTTTTGCATTACTTATACCCCTATGTTAAAAGTGAATCGATATCGGGTGGTGTTGTGGACTTAAAGGAAACCTAGTTAGGGTTTGAGGAAATTGTGATTTGTAGTGTGAAATTGAGTTCAGTAGAGGCTACACCAACACCTTAGTTCTATAATTGAGACCCAACCCTGAAGCTTAAACACAAAATACGGATTTTGGAAACCGATATCGGGGAAATTGTGAAATCTGTGCAGGGTATTTTGAATCTGCTATCACCCGAGACACCCTAAACTAAAATTGATTGGACAGTGACATGTGCAGGCACCCAGGAAGCTACCACCAAGACCCCAGCCCCTAACTCCTTTTCCCGGCCGCAAATTTTCCCCTTTTGGCCGCAATTTGCGGCCTGGACCCCACTATTTTGGCTCGTTTTAGTTTTGGTGTTTCCTTATATGTAGATTAGGCCCCTGGTATACATAGAATTGTCTAATTGGACCTAGGGTGAAATCTGGGACATATTTCCTAAGTTGTTGTTTTGGATTCGTATTTCCATATTCCGTATTTTTAAGTCTGAATTTGTGTCTTGTGTTTTACCTCGACTATTTGGCGTTTATACGACGATATAGAGGATTTATTGATGGTTTTGAAGGCGTGCCATAGGTTCTAACTTATAGGCCTCTTATCATATCGTTTTGGGTTTCGTGTGCCGTTTTAGCTTTGATTTGGTTTTAATGCGCATATACGATATTTTGATGTGTAGGTACCCTATGAAGACTACGGGACGACAAGCAAACGCGTGGTGACATCGAAAGATAGAGACGCAAGGTGAGTAGATTATATCTACTGGGGGAAGTCGAGTGGATGGCGTATAGCACCCCCGCAGTCCGTAGTTGTTATTATTATGATAGTTAGGTGTATATTGGATAATGTAGGGTTAGAAGTGACTAGTGTAGTTCATAGTCGCGAACCCTAGAATAGAATTACACCTGCACGCACACCCTTGCATATTACCTATATTTACACGGTGTTAAGTGATGATATTGGATGACTTTGGAGATGAGTCGATGATATTGGGCTTTGTGCCGCGAGATCGGTGATGTGATATGATTCGTATTTGGGATACGAAATGTGATTCTTGTGGGCTCGGGATGTGTGTTTACCCCCGCATTCATACTTTGTAGATGGCATCAGTTGTACTAGACTTAGATCAGTACCCCAGCTTATGTGATACGATAATAGTGATACCTGAGATGTGATGAGATAGTGTGATATTGACCCGTACCCAGCTATTGGGATGCCGTACGACGATTTACCGTACGAGCCTATATTGATGATAGATCCGTGCTCATGACTCGAGGATGCCAGATGATATACTGTATCGTACGCGATACTATTGAGGCGGGATCACCGACTTATATATATTTATATATATCGACTCAGATGTTAGGTGGTTTCCTTACCTGTAGTTCAGCTTGTTAGTTCAGCTGTATAGTTTAGTGTAGTTGTTAGATTAGATTTGACTCCTACCTATTTCAAAACTAGCGGGTCGTGGGTATTTTAAAAGACAGGTCAAGGGATCTACGGACATTTCAAAAGGCGTATCTTTTCATAAAAACAACGTAGCCCCTATTTTCAAAACCCCATGATTCGTGATATTTCAAAAGGCACCATTTGTAGGACTTATATTAGATTAATGCAGATTAGTTATAGTTGCGTCCTGTATTCAGCTCTCACTCTTTTTTTGTGGTTCGCTTTGCATCGCATTCTTATATTATGTTTCATACTCCATTGTTGATATTATGATGTTAGGACACCAGCACCATTACCGATGTTGCGTATGTACCACGTACACTTACTTGCCGGCTCACACACATCTTCATCGGTAATTGCCATGTCACGTACACCTTAGAAAATACTATTGCTTGACATAACCTATTAGCTAATAGTTTGGACATTGTAGTTATTACCTGCTACTTCATGCATACTGTTATTCATTGTTATGCCGCATTCATGGATTCTCATGCATATATTCACTATTTTACGTGTTACTGAGGTTTTGGATTTGGATTTCCGTGAGATTTTCTGGATTTGGAGAAAAACCGCAAAAACACAAATAAACATTTTCTCTCTTTTAAAATAAAAAGTGCGGTTTTTCCCATGATGTATGAGTCGTCCACCATGAGTTTGCTGATGGATTTGGAAACCCGATTCGAGGAGACGGATGAACCGTTTCGGGTACATGGTGGACCCGGTGTGGTACCCCGGGGCAAGAGGAATGTGGTGATGACGTTGAGCCTGGCAGGGGAGCACTACCGACCGGTGATTTTACCTCACGCGTCGGATATCCGGAGGATACCGTCGTGGTCTTGAGATTGATGGTAGGGGCCGGTCTGGACTGACGGCGCCCTAGATTTTTGTGATCGAGACATTGCGATTTCGAGATATTGAGGTACAGAGACTGTGATACAGAGATATCGAGATATTTGGATTACGTTTTGTGCCGATGTTAGGCACTGTTTTATGCTGATTTCATTATGATACCTCATTTTAAAAATACAAAGGAAATCTCACTAAATTATGAAAACAGTTTCTTCATTTACATGTATTCTGTTCTCATGCATTCATACCTCATTCATATGATATATTGCTACCTGAGGCACTGACACAGGCACATGAGATTATACTCGGGTTAGATATTTACCCTAGCCTTGTTATAGGCTGCATGTTTTATATTGAGGATTTTGTACTGATCGTTTTGACCTAGGATTATGTCTTGCATTCGGTTTCTGCTTGTAGATATTCTCTATTCACGAGTTGGCAACTCACCCCCGTTGTGCCACAGTTCTTGCAGGTTTTGCCGTACAGGTTCCATTGCGGCATTTCTGGCACACTACTGTGAATTGCTTTTGGTAGGTGGATTCTTTTGTATCAAGAACCATCATTGTATTTATATTATTCTTTGTATCTAGAATTTCCATCAACCAAATTTGTGTATTGTTTCAGACTCAGACTTTAGTGATGTTTTATTTGACCTTAGAGTCGCGCTTAGTAGTATTGCGGTTTTCATGCTTACTGTGTTTCTTTTGGATTTGATCCTCGCCTTTCGGCGTTGTATATTATTGTTGCTTGCGTGGTTGTGACCGTCGATTGACGAAGAGCTAGCTCCCGCTTGGGGATGCCTTTTATCATTGTATATATGTTGTGCTTGTTGTACCCCGTTCGGGGCCAGTATTTACAAAAGAAACTCTGCCGAAATTTTTAGAAAAGACTTTACCTTTTCAAAATGCATATTCGGCTTAGTTATTTAAAGACCTTGACTTCAAACATATTTTCCTTCACTTCTTTAAACCAGTTTTCTTTACTTATTCTTTAAATGGTTTTAGATTTCTGGGCTTTTGGCTTACTTGGATCAGATGGAGTCCTATAGACTTCATATGGTTCAAGGGCCAGTCACGTGCTCTTTCGGGTCGTGACACGGTTATTCTTACTTCATTACTTTTACGGATGACTTTTCAAGGTACGGTTATGTCTTCTTAATGAAACATAAATCCGAAGCCTTTGGAAAATTCCAGGAATATAAGAATGAAGTAGAAAAACAAACAGGCAAAAGTATCAAGACACTAAGATCTGATCGAGGTGGTGAATACTTGAGTGCCGAGTTCCTGGACTACTTAAAAGAGAATGGAATTCTCTCTCAGCTTACTCCTCCATACACTCCGCAACATAACGATGTATTGGAGAGACGGAACCGAACCCTATTGGATATGGTACGGTCCATGATGAGTAACGCTGAGTTACCGCGATCATTCTAGGGATATGCGCTAGAATCAGCTGCATACCTTTTGAACCGAGTTCCAACTAAGACTGTGCCTACTACACCATATCAGATGTGGTGTGGGAAGAGATCCTATCTTAATCATATTAAGACATGGGGATGTCCAGCTTTTGTCAAAAAGCAGCATGCGGACAAGCTCGAGGCACACTCAGTACAGTGCAAGTTTGTGGGATATCCAAAGAACTCCAAGGGATATTTCTTCTATTGCGAAGAGGTATTGCGAAGAGGAACAGAAGGTTTTTGTTTCTCGGCATGCTCACTTCTTGGAAACTCAGTTTTTGGAGAATCAGATAAGTGGGAGCGCAATAGATTTGGAAGAAATTCCAGAACCACGGGCTATTACTGAAAGCTTAGTAGAACCAGAGGGTTCGAAAGATCAGTACATTCCTACGCCGCTCCGCAGAAGTAGTAGGCAGTCTCATCTGCCCGAGAGATACTACGGTTTTCTCATAGACGGGGATAGAGAGGATTGCATCATTGATAGTGATGAGCCGACTAGCTTCCAGCAGGCCATTCAGAGCGTTGACTCGGTAAAATGGCTGGATGCAATGCGGACCGAAATGGAGTCCATGTACACCAACAAAGTATGGACGTTGGACATTGCTCCAGATGGGGTAAAACCCGTAGGATGCAAGTGGATCTTCAAAAGGAAGATTGGTGTAGATGGACATGTTGAGACCTATAAAGCTAGACTTGTTGCAAAGGGTTTCCGTCAAAGACCTGGCTTGGACTATGACGAAACCTTTTCTCCAGTGGCTATGCTGAAATCCATTCGGATCCTTCTTGCCATTGCTGCCTTCCACGATTATGAGATCTGGCAAATGGACGTAAAGACCGCTTTTCTAAATGGAAATTTAGAGGAGTGTGTCTATATGGACCAGCCAGAGGGTTTCATTCAGAGTGGGAGCAGCGGAAAGGTGTGCAAGTTGCTTAAGTCCATCTATGGACTAAAGCAGGCATCGCGTAGTTGGAACATCTGTTTTGATGAGACCGTCAAAGAATTTGGCTTTATCAAAAATCCAGATGAACCATTCATCTATAGTAGATTTGTAGTGAGAACTGTAGTATTCCTCATTTTATACCTGGATGACATTCTCTTGATAGGAAATGTCATTCCTATGCTACAATCTGTCAAAGGGTTCTTGTCACACAGGTTCTTCATGAAAGACCTGGGTGATGCCTCATACATTCTGGGGATCCGGATCTATCGTGACAGATCAAAGAGGATATTGGGACCCTCACAGTCCAGGTACATAGACACCATACTGAAAAGATTCAGTATGGAAGATTCCAAGCGTGGTAATCTACCGACTTGTCACGGGATCATCCTCTCCAAAGAGATGTCTCCTAAGACTGATTTTGAAAGGGATCGCATGTCTATTATACCCTACGCTTCTGCGGTAGGCTCTATAATGTATGCGATGTTGTGTACCAGACCAGATGTAGCTTATGCACTGAGTGTGGTAAGCCGGTATCAGTCAAACCATGGGGAGAAACACTGGATAGCGCTAAAGAACATTCTCAAGTACCTGAGAAGGACTAAGGAGATGTTCTTGGTGTATGGCGGAAAAGACCTCCAGATCGAGGCTTTTGCTGACTCCAGCTTCCAGAGTGACATGGATGATTCCAAGTCCATGTCGGGTTATGTCTTTACCCTCTATGGAGGGGCGGTGTGTTGGAAGAGTTCCAAACAGGAAACCGTTGCTGACTCGACGATGGAAGCGGAATATATCGCTGCTGCAGATGCCGCAAAGGAAGCTGTCTGGATGAAGAAGTTCCTTACGGAGCTTCAGGTGGTTCCTACCATTATTGATCCAATACCACTGTATTGTGACAACAATGGAGCTATAGCTTTAGCGAAGGAACCCAGGTCCCATCAGAAGTCCAGGCACATCTTGAGGCAGTATCACCTGATCAGGGAGATCGTGTGTCGCCAGGAGATCGAGGTTCGGAGAGTTGCTACGGAAGATAACACTGCTGATCCATTCACCAAGGCCTTACCCCTGACTAAGTTCGAGCGGCTGATCGAGATGATAGGTCTTCGATACGCCAGTACATGGCCTTTGTGCAAGTGGGAGATTGTTAGTGTATATGCCCTAGAGGCCATTACTGTATCATACAAGATTGTATATTACTCGATGGAAGCTTGGGATATTCACCTTGTATTGACATTCTTGCTCAAAATGGTAGTATGCTACTTGGTTTGTTTCTGCTTTAATGTGTGCATGTGTTTCTTTTAGCATATCTCCTTTACACATTAGTGGAGCCCTTAGGATCTTTGATTGATTACCAGCGTTGTGATGGCAGTCACACTCGTGGGGGATAGGTAATCCATAAGCACATCGTTAAGCAGGTCCCTAGTCGCAGGACTATCGAGACAGGGCATCGATACTCCGGAGTAGACTAGCGTATGTGCTTCTTATCCCAGCTTGGGAGACGGTCTGTCCCACAGTCATCAGTACGTCGTACTTGAGATATTATACGGGTGCTCGTTAGGTTACGAGTACACTGGACAGGACTCGTCGGTAACTGTTGGTTGGTATTATACCTATCGTTAGTTATCAGTTCCCAGGTGACATGAGTACAGCTTAGTCCGTTGACTTGACACTGTCACTTCGCCCCGAGTGTGTTCCGACTGTACTTTGATTATTACCCTACCACAGCTCAAAGGAGTCGTGCAAACAGGTAGTTTTTGGGTGCAGTCCCGAAGCACTTGGAGGAAGTGACGGTTAGACAGGATTCGTCTCTCCTGGTATTGGGGGTTGATATCGCGCTGTGTCTAGGAGAGCCATTACACAAAGTCCCTGTCCAGGGCAAGCGAGATAGACTGGTAGTTTTCCAGTGTTATCTCAGGCGTTTTGGGCTACACTCCGACACGACTTGTACCGCTTGTAGGGGACTGACGTTTACCGCCCCCCTAAGCCCGCCATGCGATGTTATCAGATGAACAGACCGGACTGTACGGAGACTGTCACATACAAGAAGTAGGAGTTCAGATGGGTTTACCTCGTCAGTCTTGACTGAGATCCTCCGGGGACCGGCTTCGCGGGACCATTTCGGTCCAAATCTAGGAATTGGGCGGAGGGATGAAGTCGCTCGACTATAAAGGAGAGGGGCATCTACCTGGGGACCGTTACGTACAGCTAGTGCCGCTTGCGGTCTGTGGTTAAACCCACTGCCAGCGTAGTGTCGAGTCTTTAGAGTCCCACACAGAGGGTTATTCGCCTTTGGGCAAAATAGAGTAGAGGTCGCATGGTTTTGCGACAGGGTTCGTTCACATCCGCGCACTTGTGCACGTTTGGCGTCCGGACAGACATTAGTAGCGGGCTCTGGATTGAGCCAGATCCTAGTATATGTTTTGGGGTTAGTTTTATCTCATAGTATTCATGTTCCTCGGAACACGAATGCGGGTGTGTATGCATAGTTGTTTGAGGCGGAGGAAGAGGTTTTTCATTAGGGTTTTGGAGCAGGTGCGTATGCACAGTTGACAGTCGTCTTTTTCCAAACCCTAATGAATTTGTGATATATCAATTAATAATATTAATTAAATAAAATTGTGTCATGGTTGGGTTTGTTGACTTGTTGACCAAGGTTGACTAGTTGACCATGGTTGAAACTTTGACCATCATCATTACACATCAAAGATGCTTTTTGATCTTTGCAAAAACCATTTAATGTGATATGATAATGGTCTCATCAAACCAACCATCACCTTTTTCATTTTGGATTAAATTTATTAATTGGATAATTCACATATACTGTTATGGTTGTAAAAAAAACCATTCTCATTCTATCATAACCATTCTCTCTCCTCCTTTCATCTTCCTCCTCCTCTAGTTCAAGGAGAATCATTCTCATGAGTTGAGAAACCTCTCCTTGGAGATAAAACATCCAAAGCCACTCTCTACTCATCCTAAGGTTGAAGGTCTAGCAAGCCGGAGACTTTAGTTTTCTCAAAGTTCGAGGAAGAAGCTCAAGGTAGAGACCCTCAGGTGGATCCATCTTCGACAAGAGAAGGCAACAAGGAAAGCATCATCCGACCACTACAAAGAGTCCAAGAAGAAGGAGTTCAAGTTGAGGTATAACCCATAACTGAGTAGATAACTCTCTTGTTAGTTGCTTGTGTGTATTTTAGCAAAGATCCGTTTTTGTAGTCCATGTTACCTAAATCCTAAAAATCGTTTTTTACCGTTTCCGCTAGCCCGAAAGAACGGGGAGAGGTAACGTGGACTTACAATATATATGTCCAAGCATCCACTATACATATAATGGCCTCTAGGGCGTACATATATCCAACAATCTCCCACTTGCACTAAGGCCAATTATTGTCGTATCTCATACCCAACATCTCAAAAAGTCGCTCATGTTGCGGCTGTGGAAGTGCCTTGGTGAGTGGATCCGCGGTGTTGTCCTTTGTGTCTACTCTCCGAATCTCGATCTCATGGTGATCAACTATCTCCCGGATCAAATGATATCGCCTGAGGATGTTTCTGGACTTTTTATGGGATCTGGGTTCTTTGGCCAACGCCATAGCTCCATTATTATCACAATATAATGGTATTGGATCAATAATGGTTGGAACCACTCCTATCTCCGCAACGAACTTCCACATCCAGACGGCTTCCTTGGCAGTATCATTTGCAGCAATACATTCAGCTTCCATCGTGGAGTCTGCAACGGTATCCTGTTTGGAACTCTTCCAACATACCGCCCCTCCATTGAGGGTAAATACAAATCCTGAGATAGATTTACTGTCATCCTTATCACTTTGGAAGCTGGAAGCTGTAAAGGCCTCCATTTGGAGATCCTCATTACCATACACCAAGAATATTTCTTTAGCCCTACGCAAGTACTTAAGAATGTTCTTCACGGCTATCCAGTATTGCTCCCCTGGGTTGGATTGATACCTGCTTACTACAGCTAGTGCATAAGCTACATCAGGGCGAGTACATAACATTGCATACATTATAGATCCTACGGCTGAAGCGTAGGGTATAATGCTCATGCGAGCCCTCTCTTCATCAGTCTTCGGACAGAAGTCCTTAGAGAGAGTGATTCCATGGCAAGCAGGCAATGCACCACGCTTGGAATCTTCCATACTAAACCTATTTAGGATGGTATCAATGTACTTTGTTTGGGACAATCCCAATAATCTCTTGGATCTATCTCTATAGATCCTAATGCCCAAAATGTACGAGGCATCACCCAGGTCCTTCATGGAGAACCTTTGTGATAAGAATAATTTGACCGATTGTAGCATATGAATATCATTTCCTATCAAGTGAATGCCATCTACATACAATAATATGACAGTACTCCCTACAATCATCTTATGAATGCATGGTTCATCTATATTTTGATAAAATCAAACTCTTTGAATGTATCATCAAAACAGATGTTCCAGCTCCGTGAGGCCTGCTTTAATCCATAATTGGATTTAAGTAATCTACATGCTTTCCCGCTGCTCCCACTGTCAATGAAGCCTTCTAGCTGATCCATATAAACGCATTCTTCTAAATCACCATTTAGAAATGCAGTTTTAACGTCCATCTTCCAGATTTCATAGTCAAAGTGAGCATAAATAGCAAGTAGGATCCGAATTGATTTAATCATTGTTACTGGAGAGAAAGTTTCATCATAGTCAGTCCTGGTCTTTGACGAAAACCTTTCGCTACAAGCCTTGCTTTATAGGTCTCTACCTGTCCATCTACACCAATCTTTCTCTTAAAGATCCATTTGCACCCAACGGGTTTTATCCCAGGAGGTGCAACGTCCAAAGTCCATACTTTGCTGGTGTACATGGACTCCATTTAGGATCTCATGGCATCTAGCCACTTCACTGAGTCTCCACTCGTGATAGCTTGCTCAAAACTAGTAGGGTCATCATCATCCATGATGCAATCTTCTCTATCACTATCAATGAGAAAACTATAGTATCTCTCCGGTGGGCGAGAAGTTCTACTAGATCTCCGGAGCGGCTGAGGTTCTTGATACTCTACTGCAACATCAGATTCAACCAATTCGTCCTGAGTAATTTGTTTCTCTAGAACCTCTTCTAGTTCTACCGCATTGCCATCAGTACAATTTTTAAAAATTTCATTTTCCAAAAATATGGCATGTTGAGAAACAAACACCTTTTGTTCCTCCTTGTGGTAGAAAAGATATCCATATGAATATTTTGGATATCCCACAAATGTACACATGACCGATCGTGTCTCGAGTTTATCCGGATTCTGCTTTTTGACATAAGCCGGACAACCCTATATCCTAACTCTTTTAAGAGATGGTCTCTTTCCACACCACATCTCATATGGAGTGGTAGACACGGTCTTTGATGGAACCCTGTTCAATAGATAAATTGCTGTCTCTAATGCATGTCCCCAAAAGGAAAGTGGTAACTCAGCATCACTCATCATGGCCCGCACCATATCTAATAGGGTACGATTCCTCCGTTCTGACACACCGTTGTGCTGTGGTGTGTACGGAGGAGTGAGCTGAGAGAGAATCCCATTTTTTTTAAGAAGTCTGAAAAATCGGTGCTTAAATACTCTCCACCTCGATCTGATCAAAATTTCTTGATACTCGAGCCAGTTTGTTTTTCTACTTCAAGTTTGTACTCCTTGAATTTCTCAAAAGCTTCGGTTTTATGCTTCAATAAAAACACATGTCCGAATCTTTAGAAATCATCAATAAAAGTGATGAAGTATGAAAAACCGCCTATATCATGTGTAGACATTGGTCCGCATACATCACTATGTATGAGGCTTAAGAGTTCAGTAGCTCTCTCTCCATGTCCTGTAAACGGAGTTTTGGTCATTTTACCTTTGATACAAGACAGACAAGTCGTATAGGATTTATATTTAAAAGGTTTTAAATATCCATCTTTATGTAGCTTGTTTAGTCTTGTTTCATTAATATGACCAAGTCTACAATGCCAAAGAAAAGATTCATTTATATCTGAAATCTTTCTTTTATTTGTATGTTGTATATTGAATATTTTGTGTTGGTTTAGGACGTAAATTCCGTTACTTAATGTACGATACCCAATCAACTGTTGATTCAAGTTAATGTTCAAAACATTATTTTGCAACACAAAATGATATCCTTCATTGTCCAACAAAGATACGGATATTATATTACATTGCATACCGGGTACAAAATAACACGGGTTCAAAACCAAAATACATCCTGAAAGCAACCCCCGATGATACTCTCCTACGGATACAGCATGTACATTGGAACCATTTCCAACCCGTAGAGTGTGGTCCCCAGTCTTCAAAACTCTACTGTTTCTCAATCCATGCATACAATTATAGATGTGAGAACCAGAACCGGTATCTAATACCCAAGATGTAGAGTTTAATGAAAAACAGTTTTTAGTTACAAACACACCAGAAGCGGAAGCATCATCATGCTTCTTCTTCTTGAGATCTGCAAGGTACAAAGCACAATTGCGTCCCGACTTGTGGAAGTAAAAACATTCTCCTTTTCCACTTCCTGCGGTCCCAGATTTGTCTTTCCCCTTCGCCTTTTGAACTCCACCTCTCGGCTTGGTGGGATTCTTCTTCTTCTTTCCCTTGACCTTGGCTTTCGGGACTGAAGAGGAAGATGGCCCATAAAGCAGAGCGGGAGTTTTCGCTGTCTTAAGCGTGCTCTCTGTATTTCTCAACATATTGAGAAGTTCAGGCAATGATTTCTCCAAATCGTTCATATTGAAATTCACTATGAACGGAGCAATGGGGGTGGAGAGAGACTATAGAACATTATTTGTATATTGCTCATTATCCATAGTCCATCCTAGTTCCTCAAGTTCTTCTATAAGACCAATCATCTTCAAAACATGTTCTCCTAGTGATGCACCGGGGGCCAACCGCATCTGAAACAACTTTCTAGATGCGTCGTATCGTAAAGTACGAGATTGCTCTTCATACAACTCCTTTGTATGAAGAATGATGGATTGCACATCCATCTTCTCGTGCTGTTTCTGATGGACACTGTCCATAGAGGAAAGTGCGAGGCACGTGGCCATTTTGCAATCAATATCCCATGTTTTTCGGATCTCCTTATCCGAAACAGATGATTCAGGTCCTGGAACGGGTGGGGCTTTGGTAGTGTGGACATATGATACTTTATCATATGCGAGTGCAATGTTCAAGTTCCTCAACCATTCTTTATAATTTGGTCTAGTCAGTTTGTTTTTCTCTAAAAGAAACTTAAGTCCCGTCATCGGTATCTGCCATTAGGAGAGAGATAAGAATACACTCAGCGAAATGCTTTTGCAAAGATCAGATTGGTTATTATCTTATCTAACCGATGTCTCCCACTGCTTTTATCAAATTTTCTTTCAAACCTGAAAAGAAAACTAGCCAGGATTAATTACATTCTACAGTTTCACTAACCGGTCAGCCAGGCCAGTGTCGGTACTTGAGGGAGGTTCCCCGTGCTTGCGCACAGACCTAATTAAAATAAAGCTCATTTTCCCAGAGGTCAAAACCCCGTTTAACACCTTTCTAGGCACCTACTGGATTAGCTAGTTGTAAAGTGTAAAACTCTCCTGGGAGTAACTCTTACTTACAGTGGGATCGGGATCCAACTACCATATAGATGGAATGCAATCTCATTGCAAATTTCAACACTTGAAACTCCCGATATGGTTTTTACCCCTAGATGCTTTTAACCTTGGCTATAGTCAACATATCATAAGCACTAGTCAAGTTCTACCTGTCATTTCGAGATTAACTAGACCCACCCATATGACCCTTGACTATAATCAACATAATCACATGAATGTCCTAACTGATCGCAACATATGCTGGTAGGAAGACATCACTTAGCTACCGTACACTACGCCTTGACTATAATCAACATACGTAGTACGAATACTAAGTACTCTTCTTCCTAAAATGACGGAGGGTTGCAGATGGTTTTTATGAAAACCTTTAACGCTTTGAACTTGATTTCTTTGTAGAATCTAAATTGTTTTTAGAAAAGGAGTGGCTTAAGCTCCGCATCTTTTGAAACTTGCTTATTCATAAAAAAGCCGAGTGGGTTTCAAATCCAATTCTACAACATCTTTAGGTTTCTTTTCTTTTACATTAATCTCATTAATATATTCCCATCATTTAAGTTCCTAAGCCATTACAGAATGAAACGAAAAGCAGTATTACATATCACATATATAACAATATCACATTCGTCTCAGATATTGTGCAATCACATCACAGAACAATCAGCAGCAGAAACACATATATGAAAATATAGGATATATTAGGAACTCTGTATTTTCTATTTAGCCTACGATAGAAAATACGGATTCCATGATCGTGATGAATAGACAAGCCCACACCCTTAGACCCCTATGGGAGCGGCAAGTGACCCTTCCAATTCTGGAGTTTAGGAGATGTTCATATCAGATTTTTGCATTTTCTACCGCCTAATTTTTATCACATTGCTTATCGGTAGATACTCTTGAGCCGTGTTTGCTAGTCAATTGCAGGATACAGGTTCTCGGTTCTAAAACGGTGAAATTCATGGAAAACACGACAAAATCCGGGTTCCTGCCAACCACTGCGAAAACACGGCCTCCGCTCTTTATCCGTCTGTTGCCACACACCATTTTAGGAGACAAAATGACAAATCAATTGTCACCTTCATGCACAAAGCACAATGGCAACACATGATCCAAGAAATTTACGCGGAGCTCAAGAAAATCCATGTCCAAAGTCCACCTTTCCCTCAACAGAAATTCTGGAAAAATTGTGAAGACAAATTGAGAAAATACATATACCAGAATTAAGTACAATGAAGACCAGGGAAGCACAAAAAAACAGAGCCTCCAACTCATCTATATGGCCGCGGAAACGCGGCCTAAGCATGCTTAGGCCGCGGTTCCGCGGCCGTACTGGCGCCGCAGACAGAGACTTTTCAGGGGTAGTTTGGAACTTTTGTAAAGAGGCAGTTTGTTGCCCTAGATTTCATTTTCCCTGCCTATAAATAGCCCAGAACTTTGTGAAGGAAAGGGTCCATAATCTCGTATTCTTTTTCTAGGTTTTAGAATACATGTTCTTCTTCTTCTCATCTCTTCTCCATTAAAACTTGTAGTGAGCTTTGTGAGTGAAGAATGGAGAATAAAGAAGTTCATTTTATTATCATGCTTGTCTTGTTCTTTCTATAATTATTGTAATTTTCATTTGTTAACTAGTTGTTGTTATTTCGTGTTGTTTCTTTCTTCTCTCTTTTTCTTTATCCTTAAAACGACTATGATGCTTACGCTCGATCCTCGCCAAGGTGAGGTCGCAAATAGCTAGTCGTTATCTTCTAATCTCTTACTTTCTATCTTCCTCTTTTGTTTTGTTTTATTTTTCCGTATCATGATGTGTGAGTAGTTTCATACTTGTTAGGGTAGGATAAGGGAAGTTTGAGAGAAGGAAATCTCTCTCACTCTTTCCTTGCCCAACAGCTTAATTCGACTCCCGTTAATTGAACCACAATCCGCTCCTTACGGCACCCTATCCTACATGATAGCGGTGATTCCGTAGTGAGACAGGTTGTGGTTGAATTAACCGGAGGTTATGGCTAAGAGCCAAGAACGGACGGACAAGCACCAAAAGGAAGAACTTATGCGTTGGAAAGCCTAGCTTATACTCGCAAGTTCCTTCCTAGTCGTGCTAATCCCCGTTGTTGCCGATTACCGTAACACCGATATTAAGAGGGGCAACGAAAGATGGGGAGACTCCTAACTTAAACTAACCTAATCCTAACCCTAACAAGCTCTCCTTAAATATCAATTTAACACTTAGATAATCACAAACAAAATCTGAACCTTCGGACTTAACTAGTTAAAACACATAGAAAAAGATTCGCATCTCCCTGCGGACGACCCGTACTCAACCGGCTAGCTACAAGCGAAACCGTCTTGATTGCGGTAATTAACTAAACTAGAACACGCAGAATCCTTACCAATCAAATGGCGCCGTTGCCGGGTAGACGGTAGTTTATTTCTTTGTGTAATTTCGGGTTAACTTGTGAATATAAAAACAACCGAAAAACAAAACAAAAAAAAATATACTTGGTAAAAAAATCATTTTGTTATTTTTGATTAGTTTTTGTGCAAGTGTGCAGGAAAATACGGAGTTCAAGTTCAGTGCCAAAGACGTGGGAAGTTAGACCCACATTTCGCGGCTACACCGCGACGGCTCAAAACGAAGTAAACGGTCTACTGTCAAAATCTGGAGCAGGTACAGTGAGCAAATAAAAATTTAGAAAATCCAAACAAGCAGAGGAAACCAACAGGAGCTCACACCAGAAAAATGGAGCACCAACTCCACCACTACGCCGCGGAACCGCGGCATTATCGTGCGTAGGCCGCGGAACCGCGGCGGTTTGGTGGAGTCAGCCTTCCAAAATCTCTGTAAGTCCCTCTCTTCTCTCTCCCACTCCTCTGGACTCCAATAAACTGTGTTTTCTGCAGATTTCTTTGCGCAAACTCTTCTCCCCCTTCCAATAAACTGTTCTTGTGCAGGATTCTTTGCGCCGCGCTAAAAATTAAAAATTGTTTGCAGTTGATTTGTTACTGTTTTGCATTTCTTAATACGGACTTAAGGGGCTTGAAACCAATTCAGATTGGGTGGGGATTTCATCACCCTTCCCAGTACCCCAAAAATCACAAAAAGCATATGCATTGACCATTGTAATATTAAAAAATACTAGACTTCAGCCCTAAGGACTTCGCGCTCATTAGGACAGAGGACTAGTTACAGGCATCGGCCGTTTATCCTATCTGACTTTTGCGGTGCCTAGGCAAGTGTGACGAAGGCAAGTGGTTATTTAATTAAGGAACTTCGCGAAAGCGTTGGACAACCTCCCACTTACATGGCACTTATCTGGCCGCATTAGACGGAGAAGAGGCGGTTTGAGGCCCTTTTTCTAGCCCTCTGGAACAGTTAGGAGCAGGTCTAGTTGACCTAGGCGATCGTAGATCTAGGTGAGATTGTGCATATCTTGTTTGTGATTACTTAAAGCCGTAAGTCCGTACATATTTCTGTAAAGCTCTTTTTAAAAAAACAAAAAAATCAAAAACTTTTATAAAAACTTGCCCTTTGTCGCCAAATCCATTTTTCACCCTCCACCCATCATTTTCTCCATTGACGTTTTCTTACCCTCACCTTCTCCGCTTTGACTATACTAAACTCGTTTAGTGTATGTCCGCTTGGACTCGGGACACTAGCGCCCGTCTAGTCGGCGTAACG
Source organism: Agapanthus africanus (assembly GCA_030015575.1). Classification (NCBI taxonomy): domain Eukaryota; kingdom Viridiplantae; phylum Streptophyta; class Magnoliopsida; order Asparagales; family Amaryllidaceae; genus Agapanthus; species Agapanthus africanus. Next base: position 124,566,229 of record JASDDO010000004.1, on the reverse strand, counting down.
TTAGTCGCTACCGACTACGCGATCGACTCCGAAGTCGAAACTCCGTCCACTCCTCTTTCACCCCTTCCTTTGCCGGCCAACTCCGACGTTGACCGGAATTCTGTTAATACATCTTCACCTTCACCTTCACCTTCACCAACCTCTTCTTCCGCGATGTCAGGATTTAATCCGAACATCTCTTTGACTACCGCTGGATTGGCTCCACCTCCTACGGAGACCAATATCCCACCACCACCGCCTGTTGTAGCGCCGCAGCGAATCGCGCTCCATGATCGTTTCTATCCCACCCGTTCTGCACTTCCCAACTGCCTTTCTCTTCCACCGGCCAATGGGGATAATTTTGAAATTAATCCCCACTTCATCAACATGCTTCCACGATTTCATGGGCTTGAATCTGAAGATGCCTATATCTTCATCAAAAAATTTCAAAACGTCTGTGCCATGATGAAAACCACCCAGCTGTCGGACGATGCTATACGTCTACGGGTCATTCCGTTCACTTTATGCGACCTTGCTGAAAAATGGCTGTATAGCACCTCTTCCCACTCCATAACCATCTGGGACGAGTTTTTTAAAGCGTTTCTAAAGAAATTTTATCCGAATCATAAAACCGCAAGGATTCGAAATGAAATCAACCAATTCTCTCAGCTTCCTTCTGAACCCTTCTGGAAGTGCTTTGACCGGTACAAAGACCTTCTTGTTCAGTGTCCTCACCACGGTATAGAGAAATGGCAACTTTGCCAAACCTTATACGAGGGTCTGAACCCAGCAACGAAGCAGTTGGTGGAAACCATCTGTCAGGGCCACTTCCTATCGAAATCTGACGAGGAAGCGTGGCAATTCTTTGACGACCTTGCCGAGCAAACGCTACAATGGGAGAGCACCAGACCGACATCTTCTTCTTCTACCTCCACTTCTACCGGTCAGTCTAGGGTAGGAATTCACCAACTTGATGTCTCTATTGCGATGAAAGCTGAAATGGCCGCAATAACAAGAAAGCTTGAAGCGATAGAGAGCAAATTTTCTGCTCCTGCTCCTGCCCCTGTTCTCCCCCTTCGTACCATTTGCGCTTGTTGTTCCGATCCTTCTCACGTGACCGAAGAGTGTCCTTACAATCCACCATCGCAAGGAAAGGATCAGGTTAATGCTGCATTCCAGCAAAGACCGAGGAATGATCCATACTCTTCCACCTACAATCCCGGTTGGAGGAACCACCCCAATTTCGCCTAGAATCAGAATCAATTCCAAGGCAACAATTTCCAAAGGGCCCCTCCGCCGCAACAACAAGCGCAACAACAAACTCAGTATCAGCAGCCCTTCCAACCCCAACCTTTTCAAAATCAGACGAACAACTTTGCACCCAACAATTCTTTTCCACCAAACAACTTTGTTCTGTCAATCAACGATAAGGTTTCCTCGCTCGAACGAAGTCTGGAGGCGTTTGTTAAACAATCGACTAAGTCCACCGCCAACATCCAGTCTTCCATTCAGTCCTTAGTGCAACACACTGCCGCACACGGGCAAAGCATCAAGACCATCGTGGCCCAGATTGCACAGCTGAACGCGGCCTTAAGCGAGCGAGAGAAGGGGAAGCTCCCATCCCAGCCACTCCCAAATCCCGGTCACCCACATAATGCACATGTTGCTCTTGAACAACAGAACCATAATGTGAGTGCCGTGACCACACTGAGATCGGGAAGAATGCTGCAAGACAACATTGGCACACGGATCAACGATGACACCCCGGTCGCTTCTTCTTCTACTTCTTCTTCTTCTTCTTCTGCTTCTTCGTCTTCTGAGCCTATTCTTCGCTCCTCAACAGGCTCTCCTTCCTCTTCTTCTGCTCCGAATGGACCCGCTTCTCACTCCACGAAAACACCTATTCTGGGATCTGTTCTAACTCCACAATCTCCTCCTCCTGCATTAGACTCAACCAATTTTAAAAATGTTCCATTTCCAAACCGGTTGAGGTCTAATAAACAAAATCCTCAAATGGAGAAGATTCTGGAGTTATTTAAGCAGGTTAACATTAACATTCCTCTTTTAGATGTTGTCCAACAAGTCCCGTCCTACGCGAAAATCTTAAAGGACTTGTGCACGAAAAAGAGGAAGTCTCAGGTACCCAAGAAAGTTTTCTTGGCTAGTGCTGTGAGTGATGCCCTTACCCAATCTTTACCACAAAAAAGGAAGGACCCTGGCTGTCCTACGATTTCTATTACTATTGGGGATAAGAACATCAACCGCGTACTATTAGATCTTGGTGCCAGTGTTAACCTGCTTCCGTATTCGGTATACGAGCAATTAGGCGTCGGAGAGCTGAAACCCACGCACTGCACTCTCCAAATGGCCGACCGATCGATCACCCATCCTAGGGGTGAGCTAGAGGATGTGTTAATAAAAGTCGGGGACTTCATATTCCCCGTTGACTTCATTGTATTAGACACACAGCCTGTAGCTAACCCCCGGAATCAAATTCCGGTGATACTCGGTCGCCCATTTCTTGCAACCTCAAATGCTGTGATCAATTGTCGCAATGGTTCGATGAACCTCTCTTTTGGAAACATGACGATTGAACTCAACATTTTTAGGTTGGGGAATCAGCCCGCCGAACCTAATGCTCATATACTGGACGTCTGCTCGATCCAGGAGATCACCCCAGAAGAGTGTGAATTCGAGGAGTTTCTGTTTGATCACGATAATCTTGACGCCACTAGTGCGTTTCTCTTCGAACCTGCTGCTGTTTCTGCGCCCGACAACGACTACGAGTGTTTCACGCTTTCAAACGATCTTAGCCGCGCACAACCCGAGTTTGAATCTTTCGAATTTCTGGATGAGTTACCTGAACCATCCGACTCGGTCGCTTACACTCGTTTTGAACCTTTGCTGGAGTCCTTTGAGTTCGAGACCTCTGCACCAATCTTGCCTTCCATCGTTTCACCTCCAACGCTCGAACTCAAGCCTTTGCCGTCTCACCTTAAGTATGCTTACTTAGGTGAGAACGAGACCCTCCCTGTCATCATTTTGGCTTCTCTAGCTCCCGAGTAAGAGAAAGCCCTTCTCGCGGTCTTGCACAGCAACAGGCAAGCTTTTGGCAGGTCCATGGCGGACATCAAGGGGATTAGTCCCCTGATCGTTAAGCATCACATTCATCTGATGGATGATGCCAAACCAGCCCGGGATCCACAAAGACGTCTCAATCCAGTCATGAAAGAGGCTGTGAAGAAAGAGATCGTAAAATGTCTAGATAGTGGTATCATTTACCCTATCTCTGATAGCCAGTGGGTTAACCCCATTCATGTTGTCCCCAAAAAGTCGGCCATCACGGTCATAACCAACGAGGCGAACGAGTTAATCCCTACTCGCACCCAAACTGGGTGGCGAGTATGCATTGATTACAGAAAACTCAACGCCGCAACGCGGAAAGACAACTTTCCGCTACCTTTCATTGACCAGATGCTTGAACGATTGGCCGGACACGAGTACTACTGCTTCCTTGATGGCTACTCCAGCTACAATCAGATTCCCATCGCCGAAAAAGACCAGGACAAGACCACATTCACTTGTCCTTTCGGCACCTTTGCATATCGTCGCATGCCCTTTGGGTTATGCAATGCGCCCGCAACCTTCCAGCGGTGTATGATGGGAATCTTCTCAGACATGGTGGAAAAATTTCTGGAGATTTTCATGGATGACTTCTCCATCTTCGGCGATTCCTTCAACGAGTGTTTGCTGCATCTTGACGCTGTCCTTACCCGATGTAAGGACAAGAATCTCACTTTGAACTGGGAGAAATGCCACTTCATGGTGCGCGAAGGTATTGTCTTAGGACATATCATCTCGCAAAATGGCATAGAGGTTGACAAAGCAAAGATTGAGGTCATTTCCAATCTGCCTCCTCCCCGATGCGTCAGAGATATCCGAGCCTTCCTTGGCCATGCCGGTTTCTATAGACGGTTCATCAAGGACTTTAGCAAGATTGCTAGGCCCTTGACTCTTTTGCTAGCCAAGGATACGCCATTCGACTTCAACTCGAGCTGTGTGACTGCATTCGAGTCATTGAAACGCTCACTCACTTCTTCTCCCGTTCTTTCTTCACCTGACTGGATGCACCCATTCGAGATTATGTGCGATGCATCCGACTTTGCCATTGGTGCTGTCCTTGGACAACACATCAACAAGATGCCGCACGTAATCTATTATGCAAGCCGAACCCTGAACGACGCCCAACTCAATTATACGACAGCTGAGAAGGAATTCTTCGCTGTTGTATTTGCTTTAGAAAAGTTCAGGCCCTACCTTATCGGCTCTCCAGTCATTGTCTACACTGATCATTCTGCTCTGCGCCATCTTTTTGCGAAGAAAGATGCAAAATCTCGGTTAATCCGTTGGATCCTCTTGCTTCAGGAGTTTGACCTTGTCATTAAGGACAAACGAGGATGTGAAAACGTAGTTGCCGACCATCTCTCCCGACTTCCTTCTTCGCCTTCGCTTCAAATTCCGATCAACGACGTGTTCCCGGATGAATAGCTCTTGACAGTATCTTGCGAACCCTGGTTCGCAGATATTGTGAACTATTTGGCCACGGGATTACTACCGACTGAATGGTCAAGTCAGGACAGACTTCGCTTCTTATCCCAAGTAAAACACTTTTACTGGGACGAACCCTATCTGTTCAAGTACTGTCCCGACCAGATTATTCGTCGGTGTGTCCCTGACGAGGAATTCAAGAGTGTGCTGTCGTTTTGCCACGATCAAGCGTGTGGCGGGCATTTTGGGCCCAGAAAGACAGCTGAGAAGATCTTGCAATGTGGTTTCTACTGGCCACAACTCTTCAAAGACGCTCATGACTATTGCAAGACTTGCTCCTGGTGCCAACACATGGGCCGGATATCCCGGAGGAACGAGATGTCGCTCCAACCGATCTTGGTTGTGGAGATTTTCGATGTTTGGGGGATAGATTTCATGGGGCCGTTTCCCAACTCTTTTGGGAACTTGTACATCCTTCTCGCTGTTGATTACGTCTCTAAATGGGTCGAGGCTGTGCCCAGCCGGACTAACGAGGTTCCTTAAAGAAAACATTTTCTCCCGGTTTGGGCACCCCCGAGCGATCATTAGCGATAATGGAAGTCATTTCTGCAATAAGACTTTCGAGGCCTTGATGCGGAAATACTCCATTAATCATAAGATTTCCACGCCCTACCACCCCCAAACCTGCGGGCAGGCCGAAGTTTCAAATCGGCAAATTAAGCAGATATTGGAGAAGACGGTTTCCAAGAACCGTAAGGATTGGTCGCTGAAACTCACTGATGCCCTTTGGGCCTTTCGAACCGCTTATAAGACCGGCCTTGGCATGTCTCCCTATCGGCTTGTGTACGGAAAAGCCTGCCACCTACTTGTCGAAATAGGGCATCGCGCATTTTGGGCAATAAAAGAGTTGAATCTGTCTCTCGAGGATGCGGGCGGCCATCGGAAGCTGCAGTTGAACGAACTGAGCGAGCTTAGGGATGAGGCTTACGATAACACGGTTGTCGTTAAGAATCAAACGAAGGTGTTTCACGATAAGCACCTTTTGAGCAAAACCTTCGTACCTGGTTAGCAGGTACTGCTTTACGACACCCGACTTCACTTCCATCCAGGAAAGCTCAGATCTCGCTGGAAAGGGCCGTATTTTGTGCGGAATGTGTATCCGCAGGGCGCTGTGGATTTGGAGAATCCGAAGGACGGTTCATTTTTCAAAGTGAACGGACACCGATGCAAACCGTACCTTAGCGCCGAACCAACAGAGGAGCTCCTGTTCTTACAGGAGTCGGTTTACCCTGTCTGATCTTCCTCTGCCTACCTCCAAACTTCGGTTATCCAGCCAAGAACGGTCGACACTGTTCCAAATAAGTTTGGGGGTATGTATAAAACATTTTGTATATATTTTTGGATATTCTTTTTCTTTTTCTTTAAAAACAAAAACAAATAAAAATTGTGTATCGCTAACCGACAATTTTGACTCTTCAAATGATCTCTTCATGCAATGACAGTGAGGACACTGTCCAGTTTTAGTTTGGGGGTACGCTCGGTACGCATTTCTTACCTTCGCATTCATATGTATATTTTGCATCTGCATATTAAAACCCATAAAATCCATAAAAATCTAAAAAATTTCTAAAAACATAAAAACTTTTCTGTCAAGTTAGCTAGTGGGAGGACTCTGATTCAACATTTCGACGGTTTTGTTTGATAAAATAAGAATAACTAAATCTTATGTTTAGATTTTGAAAACCTGAAAGATAACTCTCCTTTGAAGTTAACTATAGCTGATATACGTCTTTACATCACACTACACGTGTCGTGAGTTTTTGGAAATTAGATGACAAGTCTTTTATGTTTAAAAACTTTTAAACAGATAAATGATTTTCTGAGGATCAAATAGGTTTGTTCTGAAATAAGTAATGTCAAGAATAGTTTATGAAGTAAAGCGAATATGAAGGAATGTTATTGATGCCGTAATTGGAACTGAGTCTGAAAAATAACCCATCTGGAACTTGATTGGAATGATTACACACCAAACCCACTAAACAAGTCTTTTATCCAAAAAAATAATGGAACTGCCGGTTATATCTCCGTTCGTATTAAATCATCTGATTTTCACGCCAACTGTCTTTTGTTTTTGGACCTGGGTAACTTGAGTAATTAAGTCCGCCGGGGTGTTTCTACACCTAATGCCCTAAAACCAACTGGTTTGGGTGCATTGGCCCAAAGCTCGCTAAGAAGCCTAGAAAGTCCAGATTAAAACAAAATCAAGCAAGTGTTCTCTCCGAGTTAAAATTCCTAACAGTTCTTTGTGTGAGAATAATCTTGATAAAAGACAGGCTTTTATAAAAAAATTTAGCGGAGATATGAAGGTTTTACTCTATGATAAAGACTATTTCACGTTCACAGAGGTGTGTATGAAATGAAAACAAGAAAAAGGTGGAGTGAAAAAGACGACTTAGTTTCCTGTTAAGGAAGATAGAAATTCTGAAGTTGAAACCTTACTGGAAAACGAAACTTGAAAAATGCTTAACTCTTTATAAAACTTATGTGATCCTTTTAAAATTGTTATCTGGGCTTTATTGTGCGACATGATGACTTTAATCGATCCTTCTGGAACTTAACGACACTATTTGCACTGCACGTAAAGACATATAAAATCTGTAGTTAAATAAGAAGCGAGGTGTGAAAAATAAAGGTTCGATAGTCTAGACTTAGGATCATAGAATTGTTATTTTCTGAAACAAAACTTTAAGGGTTTGAATCTTAGTTATTTTACAAAACCAACTTGACCGGATTTTGTGGGTAGTATCCGCTGAAAACCCTCAGGTGACAACACTCCTCCTACTAGGGACACCTAGAGGTTTAACGGCTTGTTGCACATGCTCAGTGCAATCGCGTTCCCTGCGAAAGTGAGGTTAGGAAATTTTTTGTGAATAAATTGGTTTTGCTCGGGACGAGCAAATGATAAGTTTGGGGGTATTTGTTTATATCAGATTTTTGCATTTTTTACCGCCCAATTTTTATCACATTGCTTATCGGTAGATACTCTTGAGCCGTGTTTGCTAGTCAATTGCAGGATACAGGTTCTCGGTTCTAAAACGGTGAAATTCATGGAAAACACGACAAAATCCGGGTTCCTGCCAACCACTGCGAAAACACGGTCTCCGCTCTTTATCCGTCTGTTGCCACACACCAGTTTAAGAGACAAAATGACAAATCAATTGTCACCTTCATGCACAAAGCACATTGGCAACACATGATCCAAGAAATTTACGCGGAGCTCAAGAAAATCCATGTCCAAAGTCCACCTTTCCCTCAACAGAAATTCTGGAAAAATCGTGAAGACAAATTGAGAAAATACATATACCAGAATTAAGTACAATGAAGACCAGGGAAGCACAAAAAAACAGAGCCTCCAACTCATCTATATGGCCGCGGAAACGCGGCCTAAGCATGCTTAGGCCGCGGTTCCGCGGCCGTACTGGCGCCGCAGACAGAGACTTTTCAGGGGTAGTTTGGAACTTTTGTAAAGAGGCAGTTTGTTGTCCTAGATTTCATTTTCTCTGCCTATAAATAGCCCAGAACTTTGTGAAGGAAAGGGTCCATAATCTTGTATTCTTTTTCTAGGTTTTAGAATACATGTTCTTCTTCTTCTAATCTCTTCTCCATTAAAACTTGTAGTGAGCTTTGTGAGTGAAAAATGGTGAATAAAGAAGTTCATTTTATTATCATGCTTGTCTTGTTCTTTCTATAATTGTTGTAATTTTCATTTGCTAACTAGTTGTTGTTTTTTCGTGTTGTTTCTTTCTTCTCTCTTTTTCTTTATCCTTAAAACGACTATGATGCTTACGCTCGATCCTCGCCAAGGTGAGGTCGCAAATAGCTAGTCGTTATCTTCTAATCTCTTTCTTTCTATCTTCCTCTTTTGTTTTGTTTTATTTTTCCGTATCATGATGTGTGAGTAGTTTCATATTTGTTAGGGTAGGATAAGGGAAGTTTGAGAGAAGGAAATCTCTCTCACTCTTTCCTTGCCCAACAGCTTAATTCGACTCCCGTTAATTGAACCACAATCCGCTCCTTACGGCACCCTATCCTAAATGATAGCGGTGATTCCGTAGTGAGACCGGTTGTGGTTGAATTAACCGGAGGTTATGGCTAAGAGCCAAGAACAGACGGACAAGCACCAAAAGGAAGAACTTATGCGTTGGAAAGCCTAGCTAATACTCGCAAGTTCCTTCCTAGTCGTGCTAATCCCCGTTGTTGCCGATTACCGTAACACCGATATTAAGAGGGGCAACGAAAGATGGGGAGACTCCTAACTCAAACTAACCTAATCCTAACCCTAACAAGCTCTCCTTAAATATCAATTTAACACTTAGATAATCACAAACAAAATCTGAACCTTCGGACTTAACTCGTTAAAACACATAGAAAAAGATTCCCATCTCCCTGCGGACGACCCGTACTCAACCGGCTAGCTACAAGCGAAACCGTCTTGATTGCGGTAATTAACTAAACTAGAACACGCAGAATCCTTACCAATCAGGAGACCTGGTCTCGACTCCTCGAGATGGCCTCCCACTGAACTCCAGAACCCGGTCACCCGTGCTCCCCTCCTTGGGTCTATCCTAATGCGGAAAAGTAAAATATACATCAATGGAGACATCATCCTCAACCCGGATGTGCCCCAATAAAATAATAATATATACAATGAATTTTACATGAATGAAAAGATAAACTCTTGTCTCACATAAAACCCCCGGCCATTCAATCACGACGATCCTCTACATCATATCACATCAACAATTGAAAAGCATAGACGATGTTAAAATATATCAATCAACACATCAACATACCCACTGTTGTAATAGATCTCAACACTTGAACCTGCATAAAAAATTCCCAGAGAGCATATATGGTACCTACGGATCAACGCAAGAGCACACGGTCCAAACCTCACCAACGGCGCCTCGGAACCGCCGCAAATACACCTATTTGGCCGTGGTTCCGCGGTCGTTGAGTCGAGTTAAGCGCTCGTTTCTTGGGGATCCATAGAAAACCTTGCTCTATTTTCTGCATATTTTTAATTACAAAAATTCGAACTTTTGAAAAAAAATTCCAGTGAGCATGTAAAAATAGCATTTTTCATGTTCGATTGAGTTTTTAAACGTCGTCCGGCTTACCCTAAAGCTCTAGCTAGGCTCTGATACCATGTTAGTGTGTAGTAGCGCCTCTAGTAAGGTTGCAACATCATAAAGTAATGAACTTTTAAATTTTAGAGCGCTATTATAAAAGAACTACGAATCGTAACTAGAGATTAGGGTAAAAACATCATTATGTGAAGTCTAAACTAAAGGAAAAGGGAATACAGCCTTTGTAGCCAACTCCTTCGGTCTTTAGGACTCCTACGGCTTTGCACAAGGTTTGGAACGACTCCGATCGAGGTCCTTCGTCGTTTACGATGATCCACCCGGAGATTCCTAGATCAAGCTCTTATCTTCACAAAATGAAGCAAGCACTCTACACTAAAGGGCTAGGGTAGTGTAGAATGGTTGTGTGGTTTGTAAACTCACTTAAAAATCCTTTCTCTTTAATTTCCTCATTCAAAACAAAACTCAAGAGAGCTTGGAAAAGGAGGAAGATGAAGATGGCAAACGCTTTTGTGTGAATAATGAAAACTTTTTTTTCAAAAATGAAAATGAAAATATTATATATTAGACACTCTCACATATAACCATGGTCGGTTAAATATCTAGATATTATTTGGATGGGTTAAAGAACAAAAGGAAATTAAACCATGGTTAAATTCAATGGTCAAATAAGAACTGTGTAGAAAATGAGTCATTAATCTAATTTCCATTTTCCTTTAATCCATTAACAAAAATCTAGATATTTAGTTACCATGTGAGTCTTATATTGCCATATCCTATGTATCATCAACCATGACATATATGTATGTGTGTATGTGTGCACGCACATCATCATGTGTATGTGTGAACATACATGCATACATCCAAAAGAAAAATGGTTAATTAAAAGTGAGCTTAAAGATAAAATTAAATCTACACTTGATTTAATAAATCGGTCACATCAAATGCGACTCGACAAATATCGAACGTTCGATTAAAATACGGTATCACATATCCGTATTTAATCGAGCTCCTGCGCATATCTCATATGCACACCACAACATTTCGCCTGGACTAGAAAAATCCTGTGTGGGACTCTAAGACTCGTCAATACGCCGGTAGTAGGTGATGATCATATCAAAACACCTACAAGCCGCAAGCAGTCAGCTAAACATAACGGCCACCCGGATATTGAGCGATCAGAAGAAAAACTAGCGAACCCGTCAATACTCCCATCGAGCCATTGGCAACACTTACCGTACAGTCCGGTCTCTTCGTCTAATATGCTGCATATCAAGTCTAGGGATGGAATTGTCGAGCCCTAATAACTCAATAAGTCATGTCGATATGGTCTATGACCGGTCGAGAAACTACTGATAACACTTATCAGTAAATTTCATCAGCCCTGGCCAGGGACTTCAAGTCAGAGCCAATCGCACATTGCACAACATCAACTCCCAATACCAGGAGAGACGAAACCCCTCCTATCGCTTACTGTCTCCATGTGTCTCGAGACTATACCCAAAAGCCACCTGTTTTCACGACTCAGTAGAGCCGTGGTAGGGTGGAAATCAAAGTACAGTTGGAGAACACACAAGACTCTATGACGATCTCGGGTCTACAGACTAATCTGCACCAGTGTCACCAGAGAACTGCTATCCGACGATAGATATAATACCATATAGGAATTCTCTGTGAGTTCGTTCAGTGTACCCAGTCTCTACTGAGCACCTGTATACAATCTTCGATGTCACAACACCAATGGATATGGGATTATCCATCGCCCATTATATGGGTCAAGAAACGTACACGCTAGTCTACTCTGGAATATCGATGCCCTATCTCGATATACCTACGACTAGGAACATTTAAGGATATACTTATAGACTACACATGCCCCACTAGTATAATCTCTATCATAGACATGGAAGTCAAGCATATATCCTCAGGGCTTTATCAACATGTATTAAATGAACAGTATCAAGAAAACATGTCAGATAAAGTAAAACCAGATAGAATACTATCATGTTGAGCAAGAAAGTCATATATCAAAATATACATACGTACATACATACATACACACACACACACACACACACATATATATATATATATATATATATGTCCAAGCATCCACTATACATATAATGGCCTCTTGGGCATACATATATCCAACAACATGGAGGCAATGAGCGATAGGAGGGGTTTCGTCTCTCCCGGTATAGGGAGTTGATGTTGCGCTGTGCTCGATTGGCTATAACAGGAAGTCCTTGGCCAAGGTTGCTTCAGTGATATACTGGTAAATGTTGTTAGTAGTTTCTCGACCAGTTATGAGCCTCATATCGACACGACTTATCGAGTTACTGGGGTCTGACGTTTACCACCCCTAGACCATATATGCGATATATCAGACGAAGAGACCGGAATGTACGGTAGTGTTACTGATTGGATTTGCAGGAGAGTGAGCAGGAATGCTTGTTGATCTTCTGATCGCTCAATACCCGGGTGGTCGTTACGCTTAGCAGACTGCTTGCGGCATGTGGATGTTTGATATGATCATCACCTGCTGCCGGTGTATTGACGAGTCTTTAGAGTTCTACACAGGGGTTTCCTGGCTCAAGAGAAACGGTGTAGGAGCATGATTGAAACGATTTCGGATTGTGTAGTTGGAAAATTGTATAGAAATCACAACCAAAAATATTTTGACTGCAATCAATAACGGTGTCGAATGTAGCGCGTTAGTAAGTGCGGATCGTCCACAAGGAAAGTGTAATCGTTCGTGTCTTGATTTAGATAAGTTGAAACTTTAAAGAAAAGAAAAGAAACAATTCATGATTTGTAAATTGAATTTCAAGAATTAGAAAAATCTAGATCTAAGAAAACATTAAAATCAAGAATTGAGATGTGATGATTTCCAAATCAAATATCAAGAATCGAAGTGAGGCTCGTAGGAATCGATCGGATCTATAGATGTGATGAAATCTAGCGATTACATATTCTTATCCATCGATGAATTGATACTAGATCGATGATGATCGACGAGAATTAGGGATTTCTTGTGAAACTAGGTTTTCAACATCTATCCCTTGTTCCTTCGTCGATATCATTCACATTCTAGCCTCTAGTAAATTCAAGAATCGATCGTGGATCCCTAATTTCGAGCGATCACATTCAAGAAAGCATCGTATCGAAACTAGGTTGTCGATTCTTCAATTTGCTAGGGTTTACAAAACTCGTAGGACTTAAGAATCGTTTTAAGATTTGTTACATCATCATTCTATTGATCGTCTCGACTCCTTTACGAGCGGAGTTTTACTCAAACATCACAACAAGAACCACAATCACAAATTGAGATCGAATCATGATGCAAGAATTTAAAGAAAGCAAGATTAAAGAATTTCACCTTTTATTTATGAAAAATTCTGTTACAAATCGCTCAAGAACTACAAGAGATAGAACTCAATCGTCGATTTGGCTTCGCTCGTCTCCTTGAGTCGCGGATCGGCTTGGATCACTTGCTCGATTGAAGATCGGCTCCGCTCCTAAAAGGTTGAAAGCTTCTTTCTTGAATGGTACTCGTGATCTTGAATTTGGATTTGGATTTTGGATTTAGGGCTACAAGTTGTGTCACTCAACTTGTAGGTAGATTTGGGGGAGATGAAGAACAACCTAATGAACAACTAACGAATGATTGATTATTTAATGAACAACCTCAACCCTTAGATCTAGGCTCCTTTTTATAGACCTCACAACCCTAGATCTAGGATTTCAAATTTCAAATTTCCCTCCAAAAGTTTGTTAAAGAGAGCCTTCTAGAAATAGTTTGTTAGGCCGAGCCTTCTAGATGAGGACATGTAGACAATCTGGACTCTTCTGGAAGCTTGGACCGTTACAATAAGGCACGTGCAGAAAATTGAGCATCTGAAGCCATGAAGCCGCCGTGGATCCGCGGCGCCAAGGGGGTTCGGGCCGTGGATCCGCGTCCATTTACGGTCCTTGGTGCTTGATTTTTTCAGGTATTTCTTGGGCTGACATTTGGGCCTTTTTGTGATATGTTGAATTGTATAATTCCCTCTGTATTAATGCCAGATCAAACATCTTAGACTTGGCGTAATTTTGATCAGCACTTTGACAATTTTGGCTCTGTTCCTGGAATTTCCTGCACAGACTCCGAAACATGTGTTGTGCAATACAGGGATGATGCAATGCCATGATAAACAGCCAATTTCCCTAATAAATGTCGGTTTTAGAGTCTAACACATGTAATCTGGTATTTTACGACTATTTTGCTAATATGTGCAATATGAATACCGAACACTTCTAGATGAGTGCAAATGATAGGGAAATTGACGTGTTAAAAATGCAGTATTTTCGACTGATCAAATTCCCCCAAACTTATTTTCGGTCGTCTCGAGCGAACCGTTCTATTAGAAAGAGAAGGAGAAAATAAAGTAAGAGAAAAACTAACTAGCACACTTTCGTAGGCAACACGATTGCACTGAGCACGTGCAACAAGCCTTTAAACCTCTAGGTGTCCCTAGTAGGAGGAGTGTTGTCTCCTGAGGGTTTTCAGCGGATTGCACCCACAAAATCCAATAATAAAAGGAAGACCGTGAATATTACATTTAAAGACAAGAATTGTAAAAGAAAGATTTTGAAAATTAGGGTTTCCAACTAAGCTAGCTTTTCGGTTGTCATGAGCCCTATCTTAATAGTCATGAAAAGATGTTAGAAATCACATAACCCCTCAATAAAACATCGTCTTTATTCTTCATTCCTATCTTTCTTCCAAACATCGATCATATCACCCTACGTGTGTGTAATTTACATCCCTACACCCGGAGAATTCAATTCAAGCTATCATACTCTTGCCCATCCACCTCAGTACTTTTTAATTAATGAATATTTAGATGAATTTTGCTCACACACTTTCATGCGACCGTTAATACTTCTTGAGGTACCAACCGACCGATTACTCATGTGCTTGCTTATACGGTGTATTTCCCCGTCTTGCACCACCTAAGGCTTAGCAGTGACTCCCGGACCAGTTAGCCTTAGGGCACTAGGTGAAGAGGCACCATCGCTATATTTTTTTATTGCTGCCTTGGCGATAACAAAACCAGTGTCCATTTTTCTCACCAGTTTATATTTTATTCATTTTTTTATTTCCTTCATACTTTGGCTTTTAGACAAGAGAATTTCAAGGTATCCTCTACTATCCCGGGCTTCAAGACGTGTGTAAGTGCGAATAGCAGGGCATCAACGTTCAAAATGGAAGAAGAAGTTAACACCAACCATTCAAAAATTTTATCAATGCAGTGCTCTGGTTGGTGGAAGAAGAAGTGGGGAAAGGGTACGTGGTGGAATAGAATGTGTGTGCGTCTCATTTTGGAGAGACGATGTAGTGAATGTGATGGATTACTCGCCTTCTTTTTACAGTTCAGAAAAAGGGGTGGAGGTTCAATTTCATTGATTGGGAGATGATTCATCTCAACACCCGTGTCATTCAAAAATGCGAGTTCATCAGCGAAGATTTCCTCAAAAATTCCATCAATACCCCGGAGAATAATGTCATCACAAAGCGCAGGGTGATCTTCTGACTCCAAAAGCATTTCATAATCAGTGTTGGTTGTTGACCCGGACAACTCGGTTGAAGAGTCCGTATGTGTATGATACATAGTTGGGTCAAACAACAACGTATAAAAAGAGTCAAGATCGGTATCATGAGGATCATCAAGTTCGCTGCTGTCGACAACCATTAAGTCGACAGAACAAACCTGAGCAGTAGGTTCGGAGGTACACTTCCCAACCTGTAAATGTTTAGCTCAATTGACCTATTCCCGAAGGATAGGGTCATAGAGCCATTACGACAGTTGATGATAGCATTGGAAGTGGCCAAAAAGGGGCGACCTAAAATCACTGGAATTTGATTCCGTGGTTTCGCTACAGGCTGTGTATCAAGTACAATAAAGTCTACATGGAATACAAATTCCTTGATTTTTATTAACACATCCTCCAATTCACCCCTAGGTTTGGTGATTGATCGGTCAGCCATCTAGAGAGTTATGCTCGAGGTCTTTAACACTCCGATACCTAGTTGCTCATAAACCGAGTATGGAAGCAAGTTAACACCAGCGCCATGGTCTAGTAGAGCATGGTTGATGTGTTTTTCCCAAATAGAAATAGAAATAGTAGGACAGCCAGGGTCCTTACGTTTCCGTGGTACCTGTTGGGGGAAAGCCGTGTCTACAGTATTTGCCATGAATATCATCTTGGGCACTTGAGTCTTCCTCTTCCTAGTGCACAAGTTCTCAAGAGTTTTTGCATAGGACGGAACTTGTTGGATGGAATTTAGGAGAGGGATGTTGATGTTAACTTGCTTAAACATGTCCATAATCTTCTCCATATATGGACTCGATTTGTTAGCCCTTAACCGATTAGGATAAGGTGCTTTAGCAATAAGCGCTGGGTCCATCATAGGAGAAGGAAGCGTGTGTGGATCCGATCCCAGAATAGAAGTGGGGATCGTCCATGGAAAACTAGAAGAGCTGGGCTGAGGTGGCGGGCCTCATGGGAAACAAAGATTAGGCTCGCAAGAAGGTGGTGGGGTAGAAGAACTGGGGTTAGAATTAGAATTGTGTGTGTGAGGAAAGGTCTCAGCTGGGGTATCATTTATAGATTTTTCAGTGTCATCAATCTCTTCCCCAACATGATTGTCAAGCGCTCTTCCAGATCTCAACGTGATTGCATTCACATGATGTGAATAGCCCGGATTGGGCAAAGGTTGAGCTGGAAGTTTCCCTATCTCTCTTGCACTCATTTCGGCTTTTAGTTGTGCAATTTGTGCTTCCATCGATTTGATATTCTCATTTTGAGAGACAATGATCTTCATCACATTCTCGACGGAAGATTGCAAACTTGCCGTCCCTTGGATGGATTGTTTCATGAAAGTATCCAAGGTTTGTGCTAGTGCAGAGGTATTATCTGTACCGGTCAATTGCAAAGAGTTTTCATATGGTGCAAAAGTGTTGGCCGGATTTTGGAAGTTTTGTGATTGGAAGGGGTGCTGACTCAATTGAAGTGGTTGCTGTTGTGGTGGAGGGACCCTTTGGAAATTGTTTTGGGTTGGAACCGTGTCTTGAGATTATGATTGGTTCCAAGCAAAGTTAAGGTGATACCTTCAACCCTGATTATAAGTGGAAGAAAATGGATCGTTTCTAGGTCTTTGAAATGCGGCATTGGTATGCTCATGACCTTGAAACGGAGAATTTCATGGACATTCTTCCGTCAAATGAGAAGGATCAGAACAACATCCACATACAGTTTTGGAGAGTGTCATTTGATTGAGGGCGGCGGCTAAAAATTTGTTTTCCATAGTCTCGAGTTTCTTATGTAGGGCTGAAATGTCCGCTCTAACTCCTATGGAAACATCCGATTGGTTATTGCCCCCCTAGACGATTGATTCACACCCTCCCACTGTAAAGATTTTTCAGCGAAATCTTCTAGGAATTTCCAAGCTTCCCTATCATCTTTGGTCATGAAGTTGCCTTGACACATTAATTCAAGGGTCTGTTTTGTGTTAGGATTAATGCCCTCATAAATGATTCGGCACAGATCCCATCTAGGGATTCTGTGATGTGGACATTGAACTAACAGATCCTTAAAGCGTTCAAGACATTGTGAAAATGTTTCATTTGGAAGCTGGGTGAATTGATTTATTTCGCTGCGGACTCGAGCTGTTTTATGATTTGGGTAGAATTTCTTAAGGAATGCTTTTACGAATTCTTCCAAGTTTGAAATGGAATGTGCGGTAGTGTTATACAGCCACTTATCGGCTATATCACACAAGGTAAATGGGAGAAGACGAAGACGCATAGCATCCATAGAAAGCTGTGTGGTACCCATCATTGCGCATACATTTTCAAATTTGGTGATAAAGGTATATGCGTCTTCAGTCTCGAGACCGTGATATTTGGGTAGAAGGTTGATGTATTGGAGTTTTATTTGAAAATTGTCCCCGTTGGCTGGTAGAATGGAGAGACAGGTCGAAAGAGGACCTCGTGTAGGATAGCACCTCTCTTGGAGAGAGATGCGGGGTGGATTCTGCGCACCAACGGACGGTGGCAGAGTAGTGGTAAAGAAGTTTGATGGAGACGGATCCATCGGTGTGGGTGTGGTGGTGGGTAAAGAAGAGGTAAATGTAGAAATACCGACTTTTGGGTCGATCGGGGAAACACGGACTAAACGGGCACTAGAATCCCGTGTCCAGCCTATCTTGCACTAAAAAGGGTTAGTACAAGTTGCAGCGTGACTTATAATTAGGGGAAATGAATGAAGTGTTGGTGTTTGTTTTGAAAAATATACGGATTTTTGAAAATATGATGCGATCACAACAAATGCAACAAGCAAAACCCTAAAATCTAGCGGTCACCTAGGTCAAAGCTCTAGACCGTTCCTAACTGGCAAAAGACAAGTCGTAGGATAAATCCTCCATTGCCTCTTTGTCTCTCCTGTGGCCAGGTAAGTGCCAGGTAAGTGGGAGGTTCTCCACTACGTAAGTAGTGGGCCTAATTAAGTAACCAGTAGCCTTCGACACACTTGCCTTAGACACCACAAAAGAAACGCGGATAAGAAATGAATTACCCACGGCCTTCTTGTGTCCTAAGTGAGCGCGACGGTCCTTAGAGTCATCTCTAGATCTTTTTTAGTTAATGAGGGTAATGTGGATGCAAGTTTGTGATTTTTGGGGCTTAGGAAGGGTAATGAACTCCCCACCTAATCTGGATTTGGCCGTGCCCATTAATTTCCGTATTAATATGCAAACAACCAAAAATAAAAAACAAGCACAATTTATTTTTCTTTTTGCGGCGCTACGATTTATTTGTAAAGAAACCTGCAGCAAATTGTTAATTGGAGCAGATGAGGGAAGAGATAAGAAAGTAGGAAGTCACCTGAGAAATTTAGGAACAGTGAACTGCCTGAACAACCGCGGAAACGTGGTCTAGATGACAGATCACTGCACACAATTTCCTACAGAGGCTTCTGTTCACTTACATAGCTCTCTGGAATGATCAGAATTTTTTTTCCACAGCTCCAATGATTCCAGATTTCCTCGCAACAAATCACAACAACATGTTTAGGGTTTGTGCGAATTTAGATCTGAAAATATAGATGGAATAAACTTTTCAACTCAAATTTCAAAATACGAACAATTAGCGCACAATCCCCAGCAACGGCGCCATTTGATTGAAACGATTTCGGATTGTGTAGTTAGAAAATTGTATAGAAATCACAACCAAAAATATTTTGACCGCAATCAATAACGGTGTCGAATGTAGCGCGTTAATAAGTGCGGATCGTCCACAGGAAAAGTGTAACCGTTCATGTCTTGATTTAGATGAGTTGAAACTTTAAAGAAAAGAAAAGAAACAATTCATGATTTGTAAATTGAATTTCAAGAATTAGAAGAATCTAGATCTAAGAAAACATTAAAATCAAGAATTGAGATGTGATGATTTCCAAATCAAATATCAAGAATCGAAGTGAGGCTCGTAGGAATCGATCGGATCTATAGATGTGATGAAATCTAGCGATTAAATATTCTTATCCATCGATGAATTGATACTAGATCGATGATGATCGACGAGAATTAGGGATTTCTTCTGAAACTAGGGTTTCAACATCTATCCCTTGTTACTTCGTCTATATTATTCACATTCTAGCCTCTAGAATATTCAAGAATCGATCGTGGATCCCTAATTTCGAGCGATCACAATCAAGAAAGCATCGCAACGAAACTAGGTTGTCGATTCTTCAATTTGCTAGAGTTTACAAAACTCGTAGGACTTAAGAATCATTTTAAGATTTGTTACATCATCATTCTATTGATCGTCTCGACTCCTTTACGAGCGGAGTTTTACACAAACATCACAAAAAGAACCACAATCACAAATTTAGATCGAATCATGATGCAAGAATTTAAAGAAAGCAAGATTAAAGAATTTCACATTTTATTTATCAACAATTCCATTACAAATCGCTCAAGAACTACAAGAGGAAGAACTCGATCGTCGATTTGTCTTCGCTCGTCTCCTTGAGTCGCGGATCGGCTTGGATCACTTGCTCGATTGAAGATCGGCTCCGCTCCTAAAAGGTTGGAAGCTTCTTGCTTGAATGGTACTCGGGATCTTGAATTTGGCTTTGGATTTTGGATTTAGGGCTACAAGTTGTGTCACTCAACTTGTAGGTGGATTTGGGGGAGATGAAGAACAACCTAATGAACAACTAACTAATGATTGTTTATTTAATGAACAACCTCAACCCTTTGATCTAGGCTCCTTTTTATAGACCTCACAACCATAGATCTAGGATTTCAAATTTCAAATTTCCCTCCAAAAGTTTGTTAAAGAGAGCCTTCTAGAAATAGTTTGTTAGGCCGAGCCTTCTAGATGAGGCCATGTAGACAATCTGGACTCTTCTGGAAACTTGGACCGTTACAATAAGGCACGTGCAGAAAATTGAGCATCTGAAGCCATGAAGCCGCCGCTGATCCACGACACCAAGGGTGTTCGAGCCGCGGATCCGCGGCCATTTACGGGCCTTGGTGCTTGATCTTTTCAGGTATTTCTTGGGCTGACATTTAGGCCTTTTTGTGATATGTTGAATTGTATAATTCCCTCTGTATTAATGCCAGATCAAGCATCTTAGACTTGGCGTAATTTTGATCAGCACTTTGACAATTTTGGCTCTGTTCCTGGAATTTCCTGCACAGACTTAGAAACAAGTGTTGCGCAATACAGGGATGATGCAATGCCATGATAAACAGTCAATTTCCCTAATAAATGTTGGTTTTAGAGTATAACACATGTAATCTGGTATTTTACGACTGTTTTGGTAATATGTGCAATATGAATACCGAACACTTCTAGATGAGCGTAAATGATAGGGAAATTGACGTGTTAAAAATGCAGTATTTTCGGCTGATCAGAGCACATTTGTGATATGTACGGGACCGAGATTAATGCGATATATGATACCGCATTCTATTCTCGCGATGTGTGACATGAAAGGATATATATGATATAGACGGGTAATCGATAAAGTGTTGATTCGATAAGATGTTACATTATGATATTAGTCGGTTATATGTGATATAGCCGGATTATTAAATCAAGTGTTGATTTAATAATTTAATGTATAATTATATATTTGATATATTACATTACATTAACTAATATTAGCTAACTTAAGATTTCTTTTCTCACTTTGGATACGTTGATGTATATGTGATATATGTTAAATATATCATGCTAGGTTACAAATGCAACTAGGGTAAATGAGGGTTAAACCATGCTAGGATTAAGATTAGGGTTTAAATTGTATCATTAAGTAATTCAAAAATTATGGATAATTGTCATGTTTGATATTTGTTGAAAGCTTGTAGAAGCTTGTAAGCATCTTTGACTTTGTCTAGCTTAAGATATTTTTTGACCTAACCTTTAACACTAGCTCATGGTTAACTCTCTAAAAGGGTTAAGCATGACATGCTTAACTCTTGGTTGCATTTCTAACCTCACACATAATTCATTTTCATTACAACTTGTTCTTCTTCTTCTTCTTGACAAAAGATTTTGATTGGAAGAATTAAAGTTAACCATAATTAAGACGGTGTCGCTTTGCAGCTAGCCGGTTGAGCATGGGTCGATCCAAAGGGAAACAGTTGTCGTAACGAGTTAATGCGCGTAGGCGGAAAGTTCGTATCTAACCTATATGTTACATGCAAAGTAACCGTTTATTAGGATTAGATAGGATAGTGTGGGTTAAGAAAATCCGTGCTAAAACCTTTGAGCCGAACTCAACTAATGAAGCTAGAGCAATCGGCAACAACATGGATTAGGGTGCTTAAGCACGGTATTCGTCGAATCCGGGTTATTGACCCTTATCCTTCTGTTCTTGTCTCTTGCTTTCGCCTCCGGCCAAACCGAACGCAACCGGTCGCGGTTAGGAATCACCGTTACCTTGGTAGGGTAGGGTGCTTAACGGAGCACTTGCGTAAGGTTTGGGTGGAGTTTCAAATGGAAAAATACGGGAAAAGGAAATGGGAAACGAAACCTTAACTTACAATATCTTTCTCTATTCCTAACAACACATATTCACAAACATCATTTTAACAACACCATATTAACAAACAAAAATGAGAGAACAAAAGAGAAGATAAACAAAGAAAAGAAAAGTATTACAAGAATGTAAATGACATGGAATTTAAATTGCAAGAAAGTAAAGCATGGTAATAAATTTCTAGAAAGGTAAATGCAAGTAAGAAATATACTAAGAACCAAAGAACACATAACAAGCCATGGGTTCAATAACCAAATCTTAAACTTGCAAGCTCAATGAAGAGGTTGCAAGATCAAGAAGAGGCAAAGAACTCATGTGAAAATGAAGGCACAAAAGAGACTTTATTCATTTTTAAGAATGATATAACCCCTTGAGATCAATGACCAAAGCTTAAACTTGCAAGCTCAATGAAAAGGTTGCAAGATCAAGTTAAGGTAGAGAGCTTAAGGGGGAAGCTAAGCTATGTACAAGAGAACCAAAAAGAAAACAAAAGAGTAACAAAAATGAAGCAAAAGAATGACAAAGTGAGACCCTTGAACCCTTGCCCACTGCCTGCTTTTATAGGCAGAAAAGAAAAATAAACAAACAATGAAAATGTGATGATAAGGCATCAAGGGGGGCCCACAGAAATCTGGGACACAATGGAGCAGGGGGACGGCCACACCTGATTTTGGTGGCTTGTGCGCGGTTGAAATCCGAGCCCCTGGCTCGTATTTGTAGTGTGGTCTTGTGTTGTCCCCAGAAGTCCACTGGTGTTGTTTGCATGGTCAGTAAAAGCTCTGGATGCAATCAGGGCTTGGAAGGAAACTTGATGATACAAATCACATCACACCTTTATGCATTGAATGCACCATTAATGCACATCACACCATGCCCACTTGTGTCTTGCATTGGGCAGCCCCCTCACTAGGTCAATGCCATCAAAGAGCTAGTGCACAACTTGTCATGTGTGGGACCAAAATATGTGTACACTAGTTTATTTACAAAAAACTCTTTGATTCTTGATCGGTTTGTAGTTCTGGTTGTAGTATCAGCTCACAAATGTAATATCCGTGATTCTGGATGTATTTCTAGTATTTTGTCACGGATAACTGTAATCTGTATTACTGAGCAAACACCGGTTAATAGTACTGATATATACAAAAAATAGATCATGAATGAGCGGTATTAAAATGCAATATTCTGGTCTGAACAACTTTCTAGGTTTTTCAAAAGTGATGATTTTGAGTGAGAAAATGATTTCTAATGTGAGCAAAATTCCTACTTCATCATCCTCTACTACTTGCCATTTAGTATAGGGTGTTTGCTTCACTAATTCCGTAATTAGTGAAGAGATAGCTTGGGTTAGTGTCTCCTCGACGTAGATCATCTTCGGCCTTGAAGTCTTCGAAGCAAGTATGTTCGTTTCTTCGTTGGAGCCTTTCTAGAGTCCGGAGTTCACGATCGCAGTGAAGGGACTACTACACAGAGCTATTGAAGTGAAGGACCGGTCTACAAAGGTTGTATTCCTTGCTCACTTCTTATTGCAAAGTGTTTGCATTTGATTTTCCGTCGATTTCTAGTTAACGATTCAAAGTTAGGGTTAGTTAAAACGGCAATTTTTTTATTTTGGCAAGGACAATGCCTCCCGAAACCTTCCTGCCGTCTTAGGTAAGCCTGCAGTGGTATCGAAGCCATGCTAGAAATTTAGACGGATATTGTTAAGATTACGAAACCGAAATACTCCAAAACTTGAGACGGAAAATTCAAGTTTCTGTCGATTTTAAAAGTTGTTCAAAAAAAGTTTCAAACAATCACAGAGTGATGTATGAGATATATCATGAACACTATGAAAATTTCAGGGATTCCAAGAAATTTTGGCCGGCCACCATAGCCATGATCTCGGCCAAAACCGAGCATCCCCCATGAATTTTTTTGGGTATTCCAGAAACTTGGTTTTGATGTTTCAGGTGTTGTTTGTTTTTGCTAATTTTGCATGTGATGTAATCTTACACTTTAAACAATGCGGAGTGTTTTGTATTCGTAGTTTTAACATTGTTTCGGGTTATTCACATATTGTCTAGGCGAAGTTAAAACGTTCGATCGAATATCAAAAACCCATTTTTCCAAGTTTAACGTATTCGTAAAAACATGCAAGTAAGTCTATGAACCCACTAAACGAATGAAACCCTAACTCGACTTTTTGGATCGCGGAACCGCGGTCAAACTCTAGGGTTTGCCGTAGTTCCGTGGCGACAAGAGTGAGGCTTGGGTTTTCCCTTCTACGGCTGGTGCATAGGTACGGTGGCATATTCTGGGTATTATTGAACTGTGCTCAAGTGTTGAGCTGTCGGGAAATTGTGGGACTTTGATGAATCGATCAAAGAGTTTAACTTCGTCCGGATATTATGCGATGGGATAAAATATTTAGAATCCACAAGTAGTTATGAGATACTAGTTTGAATGTTATAAATCTAGCAGTTTAGTCTCAGATGATCGGTTGCCACGGGATTTTGATTAGATCAAAAGTCCGTCGAAATTACGTAGCGTACACGGATACTCGCCGGGTAAATTAAATAGATAGCTACGCCCCATAGCTCCGACCAAGTGACTGTAGGAGAACCCCGTCGCTAAAAGCATCCGCTCGGGTGCTCGCGGCAGCGGTGTTCCGCCTTAGTGCACTTCGTCGACGGCATCGGGGGATGCGGCCGTTTACTAAAGTTTCCGACGAGCATTCGATCAGGATGTCGGGAATCTTATTGAATTGCTTGACTAGATATTAAAAGGTGTTTTGAATATCGAGACTAAAATGCAGGTTTATAATAGTTAGGCATGTGATGTCTAATGAATTCATTTGGTTAGGCATGTGTCTAAGCTGATTGCGGATTCCAACTGTTGTAGTTTTTCACTTTATTTTCTGCGACCGTAAGTGTTATATGCGGTGTATCGCCGGTTTCGGTGCTATATGTCAATGACAATTGTGATACGCATATTTACTTACGTTGATGACATGTGATGTTATGTGTTGCTGGGATATGTTATATTGGATCGTCGTGTTTGAATAGCCGGGGGTTTTATGTGAGATGACAGTTTTTCATTTTCATTCATGTAAAATTCATTGTATGTAATATTCTTTTATTGGGGCACTTCCGGGTTGAGGATGATATCACCATTGTATATTATTTACTTTTCCGCATTAGGATAGCCCAAAGGCGGGGAGCACAAATAACCGGGTTCTAGGGTCCAGTGGGAGACCATCTCGAGGAGTCGAGACCGGGTCTCCTAACTCTAGAATTGGTAGGGTTGCTTGCCGCTCTCGTAGGGGTCTAGGGGTGTGGGATTGGCTATTCATCATGACCGTGGAATCCGTGTTTTATACAGGGTTAATTTAAAACACGGAAATCCTAGTATATCCAACATTTCATATATTTTATTCTGCTGCGATATTCTGTGATGTGATCATTGATTATATTTTGAGACGAATGCTTATAATATATATTTTATATTGTTGCTTTCGTTTCGTATGTGTTTCTTGGGAAGCATAATAAATGGGACTTCATTAATGAGATTAATGAAATAAAAGAAACCTAAATATGTTGTGGAATCAAATTTTCAAAAATAGGTAGCTCTAGTTGTTGCTATGCATAGCGGTGTTCCTTGTAGAACATCCAGCACCTTATTCGATAAGGAAAGAGCCGAGATCCTTTCACCGGGAGTGACCTCTTTAGAGAAACTAGCAGATGCTACAAACTCGGTTTGTCTTTTGATTAATTTTATAGTTTTTGCTTTGCATTGTGGTATTTATGAAATATCCTGCACCTTATTCGATAAGGAAAGAGCCGAGATCCCTTCACCGGGAGTGACCTCTTTAACAAAACTAGTAAAGGCCTAAAAAACACTCCATTTAAATCATTTGATTCTGCAAGGATATCAAGTTCATTACGCAAAGGGTTTGCTTAAAAACCCATTGTAGCCCTCCGTCATTTCAGACAATTAATTGTTAGTATTCATGCCGCGTTTGTTGACCTTGTCAAGGCGTAGTGTGCGGTAGCTGATTAGTGCTTATCTGCATAAGCATATGATGCGATTGGATTAGGGTAGTCGTGCGACTTTATTGACCTTGTGAAGGGTCGTGCGGGTGGGTTTAATTCAATCAGAAAATGACGGGTTGAACTTGACTTGCAGTCTATGGTTTGTTGACCTTGTCAAGGTCATACATCGCTCGGGGAAAAACATTATCGGGAATTTCAAGTGTTGAAATTTGCAATGAGATTGCATACCTCCTATGAGATAGTTGGATCCCGATACTCACTACGAGTAAGAGTTACGCCTGGGAGTGTTTTACACATTACAAATAGCCGATCAAGTAGGTGTCTAGAAAGGTGTTGTTCATATCAGATTTTTGCATTTTTATACCGCCCAATTTTTATCACATTACATATCGGTAGGTACTCTTGAGACGTGTTTGCTAGTCAATTGCAGGATACAGGTTCTCGGCTCTAAACGGAGAAATTCATAGAAAAACACGACAAAATCCGGGTTCCTGCCAACCACAGATAAAACACGGGTCTCCGCTCTTTATCCGTCTGTTGCCACACACCAGTTTAAGAGACAAAATGGCAAAACAATGTCATTTTCATGCACAAGGCTCCATGACAACACAAGATCCAAGAAATCTACGCGGAGCTCAAGAAAATCATGGCAAAAAGATCCACATCCAATCACCTTTTGGTCTACTAAAATTCTGGAAGAAATGTTGAAAGATTATCAGAAAAAAACATGTACCAGACAAAAGGGGACAGCAGACCAGCGAAGCACGACCTAAACATGCTTAAGCCGCGGAACCGGAGGGCCCAACTCCTCTATTAGGCCGCGGAACCGGAGGGCCCAACTCCTCTATTAGGCCGCGGAACCGCGGCCTAAGCATGCTTAGGCCGCGGAACCGCGGCCGTACGGCCTTGTCGGCTGAAGATCTTTCAGGGGCAGTTTGGTCTTTTTATGAGGGTTCTGAATGTTGCCCTAGGTTTTCCTTTTCCTGCCTATAAATAGCCCAGAACCTTGTGAAGCCAAGGGTGCTTAATCTTGTATTTTTCTAGGTTTTAGAATACTTGTTCTTCTTCCTCTTCTCATCTCTTCTCCATTGAAAAACTTGTAGTGAGCTTTTGTGAGTGAAGAATGATGAATAAAGAAGTTCCCTTTTGTTATATTACTTGTCTTGTTCTTTAGTTAAATTATTATTGCTTGTAATTTTCATTTGTTAACTTAGTTGTTGTTATTTGTGTTTGTTTCTTTCTTTTCTCTTTTTTTCTTTATCCTTAAACAACCATGATGCTTACGCTTGATACTTGCCAAGGTGAGGTCGCAAATAGCTAGTTGTTATCTTCTAATCTCTTTCTTTCTATCTTCCTCTTTTGTTTTATTTTCTTTTCATTATGATGTGTGGGTAGTTTCCTTACTTGTTAGGGTAGGATAAGGGAAGTTTGAGAGAAGGAAATATCTCTCACTCTTTCCTTGCCCAACATCTTAAATCGACTCCCGTTAATTGAACCACAATCCGCTCCTTACGGCACCCTATCCTACATGATAGCGGTGATTCCGTAGTGAGACCGGTTGTGGTTGAATTAACCGGAGGTTATGGCTAAGAGCCAAGAACGGATGGACAAGCACCAAAAGGAAGAACTTATGCGTTGGAAAGCCTAGCTTATACTCGTAAGTTCCTTCCTAGTCGTGCTAATCCCCATTGTTGCCGATTACCGTAACACCGATATTAAGAGTGGCAACGAAAGAGGTGAGCGACTCCTAACTCAAACTAACCTAATCCCAACCCTAACAAGCTCTCTTTAGATATAATTTTAACACTTAATTAATGACAACAAAATCTGGAAAACTGGACTTAACTCGTTAAAGCACTTAGAAAAAGATTCCCATCTCCCTGCGGACGACCCGTACTCAACCGGCTAGCTACAAGCGAAACCATTTTTATTGCGGTAATTAACTAAACTTGAACACGCAGAATCCCTACCAATCAGGTGTCAACGGGGTTAAGCCCCTGGGAAAACGAGGTTTATTTTAATTAGGTCCGTGCGAAAGCACGAGGAACCTCCCTCAAAGTACCGGCACTAGCCTGGCTGAAAGATTGGCGAAATTGTATGGTGTAATTAATCCTAGCTAGTCTTTCCTTTTAGGGTTTGAAGGAAGATTTGACTAAATCAGTGGGAGCCATCCTGATTAGATAAAATTTATAACCAATCTAATCTTGCTAGAGCATACGCTGAGTGTTTTCTTCTCTCTCTCTCTCTCTCTCTCCCCCTCTCCTGATAGCGACCATGTCACGCCTTAATCAAGATAATAATACGGATGTATTGACTAAACCTGCTTGTTATACTGAGCTAAGGAACGTTGGTCGCGCTCCAACTTATAATTGTTATAAGATCGAGCAGGAAATAGGGTATTACCAGGATTCCCGTGCCGCCCAAAAGAAGAAAGTGCATGATGATGCATCTTCTTCGGGTGTGTTTATTACATAGAATTGTTTCTCTGTATCCTTTACGTCCTGGATATGAGATACTGGATCAGGATCCCACATATGTAATATGTTACATGGGCTACAGATAGGTAGAGAACTTAGAAAGGGTGACAAGTTTCAAGAGTTGGAAATGGTGCAAGTGTTGCAGCCAAAGCAGCTGGCAGTTATCACCCTGTATTATGAAATACGTTGATTCGGAACGAATGTTATTAGATACCGAACCTGATATACAACATCATATCAGTCTCTTTATTAAGTAAAGAAGGATATAATTTTGTATTGTTGGATAATGTTTTGAACATTTCCCATATCAATAGTTGATCGGTTCAGGCACGTTATCTAAAAGTATATATGTTCTAAATCAAACTACAGTTCTTAGCGTACAAACACACAAAAGAGGAAGAGTTCAGAAATGAACGAATAATTCTTGAGGCATTGTAGACTAGGTCATATCAATACGACCCGACTACCTAAGTTACATAAATATGCATATTTAAATCGGTTTGAATTTACATCTTGTAAAACATGCCAGTCATGTCACAAGGATAAGATGACTATAGCTCCATTTATTGGAAACAGAAAAAGAGTTGGTGAACTCTTGGGATTGATACATGATGATGTATGTAGATCCCCTGTCTACACATGCCAGGGTTTATTCTTTGTACTTCATTACATTCACTAACGATCTCTCAAGCTTCGGACATATGTTCCTGTTGAAATACAAGTCTGAAACTTTTGAGAAATTCAAAGAATATAAGTTAGAAGTAGAGAACCACAACGGGTATAAGTATTATGTCCATTGCTGAGATCAGGGAGGAGAATACTTAAGAACGGAATTCCTGGACTATTCTAAAGGAGAATGAGATTCTCTCTCAGCATTACTCCTCCGTATACACCACAGCACGTTGGTATTGTTAGATATGTATGCCCTAGAGGCCATTATTGTATAGTACTGGTTTGTATAATATATTTTGGAGGCTTGGCATATATATATGGTTTTACGACAGTCTTGCTCGATATAGTAGTATGCTACTTGGTTTGTTTCTATCTTAATATGTGTATATGTTTCTTTTGACATATCGCTAAAAACATATTGGTAGAGCCCTTAGGATCTTTGCTTGACTACCGGCGTTGTGATGGCGATCACACTAGTGGGGGCTGGGTAGTCTATAAGCACATCCTTATTTTGGTCCCTAGTCGTAGGATTATCGAGACAGGGCATCGATACTCCAGAGTAGACTAGTGCATACGCTTCTCTTCCCAGCAGGGGTGATGGTCTGTCCCACAGCCATCAGTACGTCGTACTGGAGATAGTATGCAGGTGCTCGTTAGGTTACGAGTACACTGGACATGACTCGTCGGGAACTGTTGGTTGGTATTATACCTATCGTCAGTTAACAGTTCCCAGGTGAAATGAGTACAGCTTAGTTCGCTGACTTGACACTGTCACTTCACCTCGAGTGTGTTCCCACTGTTCTTAGATTACTACCCTACCACGGCTCTACTGAGTCGTGCAAACAGGTAGTAGTCGGGTGCAGTCCCGAAGCACTTGGAGGCAGTGACGGTTAGACAGGATTTGTCTCTCCCGGTATTGGGGGTTGATATCGCGCTGTGTCTAGGAGAGCCATTACACAAAGTCCCTAACCAGGGCAAGCGAGAATTGCTGGTAGGTTTTCCAGTTGATTCTCCGGGTGTTTTGGGCTACACTCTGACACGACTTGTACCGCTATTAGGGGACTGACGTTTATTGCCCCCCTAGGCCCGCCATGCGATATTCATAGACGAACAGACCGGACTGTACGGAGATTGTCATATTCAGGCTCAGTAGGAGTTCGATGGGTTCACCTCATCAGTCTTCTTATCGGCATCTACTTGGGGACCGTTACGTACGGCCAGTCCGCTTGCAGCCTGTGGTTGAACCCACTGCCAGCGTTTTGTCGAGCCTTTAGAGTCCCACACAGAGGGTTACTCGCCTTTGGGCAAAACAGAGTAGAGGTTGCATGGTTTTGCGACGGGGTTCGTTCACATCCGCGCACTTGTGCACGTTTGGTGTCCAGACAGTAGTTACTAGCGGGCTTTGGTTTAAGCCGGATCCTAGTAACTGTTTTTGGGATTGGTTTTGTCTCGGTGTATTCGTGTTCCTTGGAGCACGGATGCGGGTGTGTATGCACAGTTGACAGAGGCAGAGGATTCTCATTAGGGTTGTTGACCATTTGGTTTTGGTTGACTTGTTGACCGTTGACTTTTCTTTAAACCCTAATGAGAATATGATATATGATTAATAATATTAATTAAGTATTATTGTGCCATGGTTGAGTTGAAAGTTTGACTTTTGTTGACTTGTTGACTTTGTTGACCGGTTGACCATTTTGGACATGTTGACCATCATCATTTCATGGCTATCATTTCATGGGTATGACTTTTGCTTGCTTGTTGTTTGCAAAAGCAATTATAGCATGAAATGAT